>OX422216.1:505504890-506704890 GCA_949130495.1 Sambucus nigra | reverse complement strand
TAATCAATGCTAAAACTGTGAATGTTAGTGATCTTCAACCTAATACCACTAATAAAATGTTTGAATGGAATCCTAGTATTAAAGATGAATCAATAATTCAAAACAAGTGATAATGATAAAAGATTAAAAGATAATGGCTCGTGTAGGAGGTAAAGCCTTTTGTAGTGGATCATCGCCCTGCTTCCTGTAGAGTGAATGGTGTCCATATAGTAATGGATCAGTGCCCTACTTGAGAGAGTGTATGGAGGTCATACTCTAGTTGATCAGCACCCTTATCAAAGGAATGTACATGGTGTTAATAAACCTTTAGAAATAATACTTTCTAAGGTTAAAGGAAGTGATACAGGACATAATGGGGGGTAAAAGATAAGGGAATTAAAGAACATATTGTAGTGAACCAGTGCCCTGTAATAAATGGAGTTCATGGTGGTCATAGAGTTGGGAATTAGCGCCCTGCTCTTAATAGAATGCATGGTTGTCTTCTTCCAGGAATAGGTAGACATATCAAGTAGGATACCATTTTAGAAGAACTATACTTTGTTTGCGTTGTTAAGTCTTATAAAAAATTGCATAGAGATGGAGAGAGAGAGAGAGAGAGAGAGAGAGAGATAGAGATCTTTTAGAGAAAAAAAGAGATTAATAGATTAAACCTCTTAATTTGAGATCTGCGATGGAAAGAGAGTTATAAGGTTTTGGTTAGTGACATTTTGTGGGTTGGGTTTGGAGGTAGTGGTAAGGTTATGGTCTACCCATAAGATAAGAAAAGGAAAGGGCTCAATGAAAAGATGAAAAGTGATGTTTGAGTTTATAGGTTTTGGACATTTGGTTTGAACAATCTAGACATGCGTGTGAAGATAGGGAAGGTGAAAAAATAGTAAATAATTATCTCTCAAAAAATGTACACGTGGAACTTTCGGTGATAAGAAATCTTAAATGGTTGTAGGACGTTTTATATTAGTATAAAGTAGTGTTATAAAAGGCACGCCTAGGCTTAAGTCTTGGGATAAATGCCCCGTCTTATACCTTTTACGCCTTATTCTTGGTAAAAGGCTAAAGGCACACTTATTTTTAAAACAAAAACGCTTTAATGAAACTATATCGCCTTTTAAAAACTTTTTTTTAAACCAAACCAATATCTCATTCAAAACAATCAAAAGACAAATGGTATCCTAAACTTCTGTGCCTCTCATAAAAACAAATTTTATCACAAACTTCTCTGCCTCTTGTAAAAAAATGCTTGTTTTTTCCTTTTCCTTTTTCTTTTTCTTTTTCTTTTTCTTAGTATTTAAAAAAAACAGTATTTTAGGTTGCATATATTCAGGCATATTTTAACGTATGTAACATTTTAGTATTTTTAATAGCTTTGTTATAGTTAAACATGTTAAATATATTAAAAAAATCCTAAATGCCTTTTCACGCCTAAGGCCCGCCTAGGCTTCTAAAGCTTAAGGCTTGGCCTCGACACCTCAGTTACGCCCCACGTTTTTTAGAACCTTGGTATAAAGATTGGGTAGCCAAACCTCAGTGTGGCAATTCATGAGTGTCTCCTGACCAAGATATCCAAGTAACAAAAATCAAGATGGAAAAATATGTCTCGGGAGACCTCCATTATATTGTGTTGTACTTATGTCATAAATCTCAACATATACAATTTTTTTGTTCATATTGACGTAGGCAAAATTTATCTAGAATTGTTTTTATGATTTTATTTTGGAGATACAACTATGACCCACATTTTCAGTATAATTTCAAGTTAGATCAATTATTTTTCTTTGATCTAAATTTGGTTTAGTGACTAAATTATAAATATCGAAACTTTTACAGACTACACGATAATTGTAAACAAATCTAAAATGAAAAGTAATTTTATAGTATCTTAAGCTTAGAACATAAATGCGTTAAGTGAACTTTTAATGTCGTGTTATAGTTAATAGAAATTGAATACAACAACAATATCAATAACATCATCATCATCATCAATAATAATAATAATAATAATAATAATAATAATAATAATAATAATAATAATAATAATAATAATAATAATAATAATAATAATAATAATAATAATAATAATAATAATAATAATAAAGACAACAACAACAACAACAACAACAACAACAACAACAACAACAACAACAACATCATCAACAACAACAACCACAACAACAACCACAACAACAACAACAAGAAGAACAACAACAATAATAATAATAATAATAATAATAATAATAATAATAATAATAATAATAATAATAATAATAATAATAATAATAATAATAATAATAATAATAATAATAATAATAATAATAATAATAATAATAATAATAATAATAATAATAATAATAATAATAGTAAATCAAAGGTTGGAGGAGGTTGCAATGTGAAAAAAATGAAAGATGGGGAAATAAATTATTAAAATGAAATAAGGAAGAAGACATAATACATTTAAGAAAAAATTGAGGAACCTTTTCTACCAGTTTAAAAGGTCGGAAGGTGGAAATTCATTAGCATTTTATCTTATATTAGTGTACAACTCGCGCGATGCGCGAGCGTTGTGGAACAAAATATTATAATTGGCACTGTAAATTTACTTTTATGTATCTTTAATAAAAAAAAAGACTACATCTAAAAATGGGAAAGAAAAAAAAGTCTACTATGAAACATATCAAGGCAAAAACTTAAGAATAATTCAAAAAATGTAGCGCAATAAAAATAACTAATTATATGAATGTGAGGAATTATATATATACACGCACATGCATTCAATGTAAGTGGACTAAATGTGAAAAAGGTATATATTAAATTCTGAAGGAATAAGGCTTCGTTACTTTAGGCATTGGTGTAATTCGCGCATCTAAAGAAGAAAGTGAAAAGACAATCAAAGGCATCCGACTCAAAATTTTAATTTATGTGGTTAATTTGAGAGAATGCCCTTGGTTTGAACATCATAGAAAATCACCATAAACACAATGGCTAAAACAGAGAAAGGATTAGACAAACTTTCATCACATGTCCATAATAAAACCCATTAATTCAATAAACGTGATACAAATATAGAATTGTGTTGGTTATTTATTTATAATATCATATATCCAGTCCTAGGGTCTCCCTATCTCTATCTGCCTTATCAAAAATAAATAAAAAGCAATGATCTTCTTCATGATATACCTTAAACTTTTTTTTGTAGATTGGAACAAAACTCAATGGTAGTGAATATTAAGATATGACAAGCTTGTTCTTTTACACATCTTGGCAAGCTAGGGTTTTATGTTTCTCATAACCTTTTGAAAGATCTTGTTTTAGGGTTTTTTGTGGAAGAGATTTTTGGTTATTGATATTGTCCTTAATGGGTTGTTGGGGAATGGGTAAAAGAAATCTATTTGAAAGAATTATTATTGTAGGCTAGAAATTGGTACATGCACCCTTAATCGTGATTGTTGTGAATAGTTTATTTTTTGTAAGGTTAGGTCTTTAGCTCTTTTATGTATATATAGGTAGAAGGGTCGGTTGGGTAAATTAGTAAAAGCCTAATGGTTTGGCATTGGAATCAAGAGGAACCGTTAATAGTTTAAATAGCGGGGCGATGAAAAGACAAAGATTAGGAGGAAAAGAAATTTATTGAGAAGAGGGCCACATGGATGATCTGATATCTAAATACAATTAACTCTTTGTTAGGCATTTTATAATATAAAATAGATAAGACTAGTGTTATATATTTATTTTGTTATGACTAAGTAGTACCCATGTAATTTGTAGAGGAAAAACCCAAAAAGATTAGGAAAATGGCTTCCCTAATTACTATTGTTGGTGATAGAAATTAGATTTATACTAATGTTAATTATATTCCACCAATTAACTGTCAACCAATATATTAAGAGACAAATAATTGGTGTATGAAGCAAAAATTAAAGTAAAGAACGAGAGAAAGAAAGAAAAGATCCGAATTTATGTGTTTCAACTCAATTTGGCACCTACATCCATGGGTGTTACGAGTTTATTCCTTCAATGAACAATCTCGACGGAAGAGATGGTTTAAAAGAGCTCATACTTCACTTTTACAAGATAATAATACTCAAAATCTCCCACGTCCATAATGGGGCGAAAGGGTTTCTAGTTATATTTGAGTGTGGTCCATATGACATGTGTCTCACCTTTATAATGTTAGATGATATCAAGTTTTATGTGTAGACAATGAAAAATTACTAGTTAGTTATTGCAAATGGGGGAATATCTTCATATCTTCCTTATGTTGCATGCTCTCTTCCAGTTGTTGTCATCCAGTCATGTGGTCCGCACTATACATGATAATGACATTATTTAACAAAGCTTTCCTCTTTTTTCTATTCTCTTACTCGACTAGGATGAGGACCAAAGCCAATGTCCTCTAGGGAAAATCCAATGTACAATCTGAGGGTGTTTGGACTGTCTTATTCCTATAACAGGTGTCAATCCCTAATTCTTCCACATGACATGCTATAATTTATGTACAACAATTATGCCATATACTTTGACTACAATGTGGGTTGTGTGTCTGGTATCTTGAAGGGGGGCTTCTTCTAAGGAGTTGTAACATAGTTGTAGTGGGCGAAGTTTTATGTGACGTCGATGATCGAGCACCGATTGGCGTGTATCATTTTCATTGCGTGTCCTTAGTTATTTAATGTGTCCAACACTATTTTCTGTGTCAAACCGTAATCATAACAAGTGTAATACTCGTGCCTAATATATTGTTATGTTTTTTTGTAAATTGTAGCAATATAAAAACCCTTGGGAACTGGATCATTATAATTGTGTTTATGTCTATAGTTGACTGTTCTCGGAGTCTTGATGGTAATTGTGGAAATTTTGCGGTGACAATTTGTGTAATTAGGAAACAGTGGTTCCAACGAACTTAAGCTCATTTGAACAAATGTGCATTCTTATTCGAACGATGAAGATTGATTTGAACGAATGACCTTGGTCATTTGATGTAGAGATCGAAGTAAGATCAAACTAGATCCCACCGTATTGAATTCATTAGAAGGTCGTTCGATGATCGTTCGAATGACGTATCATTTTCATTCGAACGAGGTCTCATTTTCATTCGAACGAGGCTGCTTAGAAATTTTAGATAGGGTGCCCTTGTGTGCTCTCAGATTTTGGCGCATTAGATCGATGATGTATTGAGTTCTGGTGAAACTAGATTGGGAAAAATAGAATTTTGAGATTTGGGGGTGTTTTTATGAGGGTTTATATTGGGTTATATGGGTTTATTTGAGTACAAAGATGAGAGAGGTGGGGAGGTATTAGCCCCACCATTATCACATTTCTTCTTTCTCTTTCTCTCTAACTCTTACAACTACAAACCACCATGCCGCCACTATATCTCCACCTTTTGTCGCCCTATTTTACTAGTATTCCACCATATTTAAGACTAATATAACCATTTACACCATTTCATTGTAAAGCCATGAAATTTGGAGGTGTTGGTAGGGGTGGTTTCAGAGAAGAGGAAGAGCATAAATTTGTGGAGTTTTGAAAGGGATTTTCTCAAAGATTTCTTGGAGTTAATCTTTGTGGAGCTAGGAAACATCCTTGAGGCCACCTTAGGATGTGGGAGGTCACCATCATCTTCTTCTACATTCTACCATTTTTTGGAGCTCCTTTTGAGGTGGGAAAAGTGTACTCTTAATTTAAGACTTTATTTTGCACATTATTAGTCTTGTAGCTAAAATTGCTATAGTAGAGTGCATACATTAGTGGAGAAGATGATTTCTTAAGGTTTATGTAAATGTTTATAAATGATTTTAAAGGTTATGAAAATAATATCATGGTTCAAGAATGTTGAATATATGATGTATTTTAAGAAGTTTGGTATTAAACATTTTATGGAATAAATGTTTGAAAATGATATTTATTTTGTTAAAAATATTCTTGGTGAACTATATTTTAAAGTTTCTTCCAAAAATGAAGATTTTTTTAAAATTGGACTTTTTTTGTAATTTGCAAGAATAAAAATGTCTTTTAGTCTTGGAAAATTTATTTTTGTAAGTATTATTAAATTTCTAGAGTAAATTTACATGTTAGACCCATTGGATAGGATTTTTGGACTTAAAATCCATCATGGCATGCATATAAGCTTGTACTATTTTGACTTTGAACATATAAATAAGGTTGATAAGGGTTTTATTCAATTTAAATATGAAATAAAGAAATTAAAATTTTCAACCCTTAAGGTGTGTGGAAATGATGTTGAAAAGGTGATAAGTGTATGATTTTAAGACTACATGAATTAATAAAAAGAATATTATTTTTCTTATAAAGTAGTCTTCGATGTTCAACGACTTCTTGAAAAAGAAAGTAGTGAAATAAGAATTTTCCATCTTGAGAAGAATGTTATTCTAAAAGTGCTAAATAAGTGTTATCGTGTTAAAAACACTTAAGAATTTAGTGTAGGTAACTTAATGTTGTTTTAAGTAATAACACTTGTAAATATAGAGAAAAAAAAGACAAGTTTGCACACAAATGGCTAAAATGATAATTTTACATAAAGTGGAATATTTTTATGAAATATAAATGTCAAAAAAGGTGTTACACAAAATGATCATAAATGAAAATTATTTTTAAATAAAATTAATGTTAGAGTAAAAAGGACAAGAGATGACGATTTTGTAAGTATTACACAAGTTACAGTGGAATCAAGGGGTTTTGGATTCGAGAAGAAAAATGAAGAAGAGGAAATAATATGGACATTTTCAAAATTTTAAAACACATTAATAGGGACTCGGATGATACCGGGAACAATTAAGGAGGGCCTGGGGCCTTGGGGTGAAAGACTCAAAGTGATTGTCCAGAGCATATAGTAGCATAGCCGGTGGTGTGGAGCCCATTAAAATATACCGACATTGAAAGATTATGAGAAAAAGATAATGAAAATGGAACATATCAAGAAATGGGTTGAGTGGTGAATGTGTGAAAAGAAAACCTAACTTGAATGAATTAATAATTGTTTCAGTAAAGGAAAAAGTGGACAAGTAATGAGAAAATTGATTAATATTCATAAGGTAAATAAATGGTAAAGTGAAGGGATTAAATGGGTAGTTAAGAAACCTAAAGGGGTTTAACCCATAACTAACACAACAGTGTGTTTATGAAAGTTTTTCAATGGAAATACATATTTCTAACATCTTGTTTACGTGTGTTGAAATGGTGATTCTCAAAGAAAATCTAACATGAATCAATATAAATAAAGGGGTAATTTTGGGGAAATAAATGATTTTCCCTAAACAAAGTGTATTTGTTTTAAGTACTTAACCGGGCGTGTTAAATCGGGGAATAAAGGTCAAGTCAAGTAAAAGGGATTTGTTTTACAAGATCAAGGTTAATTAATTGGAGTAAACAATGTTTTAGAATAAAAATGATTTCATGCATCTAAGTATATATATATATATATATATATATATATATATATATATATATCGTAGTTTCATGTGCATGTAGATATAATGTGAGTCTTCTTTCGACCGTTTCATTCTATATTGCATTGTTGTAATTTACCACTCGGCATTCGACACATTCCCTCGTATTTGTTATGGAAGGTTGGGTGCGATTTTGTATTTTGAGAGCATTGCACATATAAGTATTCTTTTTATTTTATGTTACTAGCTCTACATGATTTGATTCCGGGGATGCTTCCCATGGGTCCCTCATGTTGCTTAATTAAATGGGAATCACTTGTGAAACAAGTGAAATGCTAATTAAATAAAACTGGACTAGCAACACTATGTAGGTTGTTTTATTGTACTTCACACCTAATGCTCGGGTCAGACCAGGTTGACCACGGGTAACCCATAAATCCGGGTTGGGGAGTTACAAATGGATTCCGAGCTCTAGGTTCATGGCTCCTTTTGGGAGTAATGTGGAGGGGTCTGTAGTGGATCTTTGGAATGTCAGTGTTAATTTTGGGCCAACCAATCTAGATTGGTGACATTTTCAGTTCGTTTTCTCATTGACGGAGTCATAAAGATTAGAACAACGAGTAGTTCATTGCCAAGTGGCATGCTACCAAGTTAGTTGTCATTAGTCTCTTCTACGCTTTTAATTAGACATGTTAGTGACTTGCAAGAGTCTGTGAGAGCCAATAGTTGAAACACAATGGTTTTTAGTTTCATTTGATTGTCTGTCCATGATATGAGAGGTATGTTGAGGTATTGATAGAGCTTAATAACGTCCATTAAATTAGAAGCAAGAATGTTGTAAAATCAACTATGGAGATTATGTGACTAGTGCGTTGTGCCTAAGCGACATTTATTTATGATAAGGATGCATTAAGTTTCGGGGTACAATACTTTTGGATAGTTAATAATAATGATGATGTAATTAGGCAAATTCAACCCTTGGGGTAGTATCACGTCGTAAGATAATTGGTGATTCTTTAGACGCGATGAACCTTATTGTTAACACTTGGGGATGTGTACTCAGTATGAGTTAGTAAAATACTACTATTATAAGTAAATGTCTTAGTGACTATTGATCGAAATTTGTACCTCGCAAGGTATTATGAGAGTTATGGGCAAATTACGAAAAGTATGTTACATTTGTAAAGACGATCATTAAGGAGACTTAAGAGTGAACTCTAGATTGTCTTCTATGTCAGGATTTTAGGAGGTGTGATGAAATTTTGAGGGATAGGATCTTAATGGTGTCAATGATGTAGACCTAGAGGTTTATAGGTTGTATGCAACGTCATGTATCCTGCTAGAATCCTCAATAGTGTTAGTTTGTGATCTAGTACATGGCCTATGGTCACAATCCTTTGTAAGAGAGATAAGATTATTATCTCAGTATCAGGGCCCGTTTTAGCGGCCTAAGTGAGGTCTAGATGCTAGGTAATCCTAGTGTGATTGTAGACTAAGGGCATCTTGGAGTGTCCGTAGGATTAATTATGTATGGCATAATTGAGAATATAATTAGACTTGTGGTGACATCTTAAGGTGTTCAATGGTTAAGGCGAGCCATATGTAGAGGCTCATAGAATAGTGTCTTTACTAGCACCTAGTAATCTTAATGTGGTTAATGAGAAATGTATATAACTCACCTACGATGAAAAAGTTAGAGATGATAAAAAAAATCTTGTTTGAGGACTTTCACATGGAGCATGTTTGGTGTCCTTGGAGAACCATTTAAGTCCAGTATGAAGAAGTGCTAGTTTTCTAGAGGTGATCATATTGAAGATAAAATAATGATATTTAGTCATTGGTCATGATTTAAAGGAGACGAATAGTGTACATGTCAGGTCTTGTCATTCGAATTAGTAAAGATGGGTAGTGTAACCTTCAATGAGAAATTGGAAACTTCTGTTGTGAGTCGGTGTAATTCTTGAGTGTCATAGAATGACTAGGGTAGGTTGTGTGACACTTGATTTTGAGGAGCACTAGCAAATGTATTCGAGACTTAAATTGATGATGTCATATGGAGATTTAAAAATAGCACCAAAGGGGGAAATAATGAAGCATGATTAGAATATTAACTTGCATTGGAAACATAAGTTAAAATAGCCCTATCCAAAAAGGGACTAGTTCTTTGGCATGTCATCTCGAAAAGGGACTAGTTACTTTCTTCCAATTTTGAAAACTTCCCGACATCCCGAAAGGTATAAAACGATTTAGAGTTTGAATTAATTCATGGAATTATATTTGGGATGCTTATTTTTTATCAAAAAGATGAACATCATTTTTTACTTAGCGAAAATATGTTTTTGGAAGATATGTAAGCGGAGATTTAAAATCAAAATATTTTGACGTTCAGGTCATTCAAATGACAATTCAATATCATTCAAATGACATTACATGTAGAGCAATGTATCATTTGAGCAACATCATCATCTCATTATAGTGAGATCGAGATCTCATTTGAACGATGCCACCACCTCAAAGTTTGTATAAATACCTGTTTCATGGATCAGTTTGCTTAAGACTTCTGACAAAAATGTTACTTCATATGTGTGCAAAAGTTCTTCAAGATTTTTGTGTCAAAACACTATTTTAATTCACAACAAAGCATCATGCAATATTATTCTTGTGAATTAGTTTATAACCCTATAAATTTTTGTATCTCTTGCACACACCTTGGGGTAGAGGCACTCCATTACTGACCTGTGATACCATGACTTTGTTACTTTAAAATTGTCCAAAAAGTAGAGTGATGATAGATTCCTATTTTTAGAAAAAGAATGGAGGACTTTAAAAATTATAGGATTTGTGTTTGTCCCCCAAAGGATAAAAATATTTTAATCAATATTTTTAAGACACATGAGAAGACACTTAGAGGAAAGTTTGCTTTTATTGAGGGGGAGAGAGATAACCTTCTAGGAATGATTGAACATATGAAGAAGGAGTCCCTAAAATTGGAAGAGTTGAATTCTTTGCTTGAGTAAAAAATTTTGAATTTCAAAAATAATTTAAAAGACTTGAGTAGTTTGAGTAGTGATGGTAATGGCCCGTGTTATTCTCATGCTTCAAATTTTAAATACAAAACCATTGTTTTTTAGAGGGTCAACTAAAAGAAAAGACATTATAAAAGGTCAACCCATAGGTAACATTCCTCCCGTTTTCACATGTTCACATTGTGGCAGGACAGGTCACTTGAGGCATTTTTGTTTTAATCTTGGAAGATGTCCTAGGAAGTTTAAGGTTAGCATTCCATCGGTTCCCATAACCCCTCCAGTTAGACATACAAGTGTTTGGGTTAGGAAATCCGTTTTGGAGACGCTAAATGTTAGATTTCTTTATTCTCACATGCTTGAACATGATGTGTCACATGCTATTTCTTATAAATGATTGCTTGCATGATTTATTTTTCACACGTTAGTTATGGTTCATGATTTATTTTTGCTAGTTTTATGACATGTGTACTTTTGGTATTATATTTTTTATTGAGTCATTTTTGAAAATTACAAAAAGAATTTTGGTTTTATATATTTTTAAAAAATACAAAAAAGATGATGTTTTTTTAAACATATTTTTAAAAATTCAAAAAAAAATGCAGTTCTTTGTGTATTTTAATTTTACACATTTCGTGTGGCATATTGGTGTGTTTGAATCCAATTAATTACGAAATTTCCATGTGGCTAGGACATTTGGTTATGACTTTGGATACTTGAATTGATCTTAACCATGCTTATGGAGTTGTTTCGAACTGGACTTACTTTATGGATTTGACTTTGTATATGCCTGCACACACATATGCACGAGCTTATTGGATTTTAACTCCATGATGTACATTTGAGCTTAGTGAGATCTTCTCCTATCAATCTTATCATCTACATGTTTATTTGACTATAGAGGATTTGTGTATGGAAGAACCGTTGCCCGTGAGGATGTATTTTATATTAAAAAATTATGAGATCACGAAAAAGGGCTGCGAGTGAATAATAATCACATCATAAAAACCACTGTTTAAAAGAGCTCGAGAAAAAATTAAGGCAATAGAAAAAATAATATTCCAAAAAATGGGCCAATTTGTTTAGTTTGATATATTCATTCAAATTAAAATAAAACAAATATTTTGAGGGAGTTTGGGTGGAAATATCAATGGGTTTGCACAATGACAATGTACCATAATTAAGATTACTTTGTCATGCCGCTACTGATTTGTAGAATTAGTAAAATTCTAGGCCTGTGTGCATTGTGCTTTTTTAGTTCATTAAGTTCAACTTTATTTGTCACTTAAGGCTAAATCTTAGTTTGATAAATTTTTGCGGTCAATTAGAACTTCTTGAACATATTTTAGTGTTTGGATTATAATTTTTTTGTTGCTAGTTCACACCCATTCATTCCATTCCACATGTTTGCACACATCGATACTATGCTAGTGTGTAAAGCTTATGCATTTTGTGTCATTTTTGTGGTCGTTTATACCTATATATGTGCGCCATATTTTCTTTCATATATTTTGCATATATTATATATGGTATTGCATGTTGTGTTTGTGAAATTTATTTTGTTTTGAAAAAAGTGAAAATTTTCAAAAATAGTTGGTGTGTTTTCCTTTGAGATGATCATTATACATGCTTGATTTACATCTTTTGTGATGTTATCTTTTCTTTGTCGTTATGCTTTGCACTTTACGTTTATTGTTTACTACTTCTTTTATATATTTTTCTATTTTGATAAAAACAAAGAGGGAGAGAAATTAAAATGGAGTTTTAAATGAGTTTGACTTATAGAGGATAATTTACTTATGATTTACTTTCTTTCAAACTCGATGCGTCACGAGAGAAATTAAAATGGAGTTTTAAATGAGTTTGACTTATAGAGGATAATTTACTTATGATTTACTTTCTTTCAAACTCGATGCGTCACGAAGGTATGTGTTTGTTGTCTCATGTGTGTAGGTAAAAATTTAAGGAATTCAAGACACACGAATGAGGATAAGTTTTTTTTTAAAGGGAAGAAGCTGAAGTTTGAAGATAAAGAGGCTTATGTCGTTTCGTTATAGGGTTGTAAAAGGTATTTGGATTTTTGTCATTTGTAATAGGAGATTTTGATTTTAATTCGGTGTTGGGTCATTTTATTTTTTTTGTACCGAAATGGCCAAAGGGGGAGATTTGTAAGAACAATTTTTCTATCATTGTTAATAGCAAAGCGTTAGGCTAGTTTGGCGTATATATTTACAAATAGTTACGCACCAAGAAGTTGAACCTAATTGGTGTACTCCAAGTTTGAAGACATCCCGAAATCCCGAGTGGTAAAAAACGATTTAGAGTTTGAGTTAATTCATATAATTTTATTTGGAATTTTATTTTCCATAAAAAAGATGAACAAGATTTTTTACTTAGCGAAAACATCTTCTCATTTTCACATGTTCACATTGTGGTAGGAAAGGTCACCTTAGGCATTTTTGTTTTGATCTTGGAAGAGGTCCTAGGAAGTTTAAGGTTAGTGTCCCGTTGGTTCCCATAACCCCTCCAGTTAGACATACAAGTGTTTGGGTTAGGAAATCCATTTTGGAGACGCTAAATGTTAGATTGGTTGATTCTCACATGCTTTCATATGATGTGTCACATGCTATTTCTTTCGAATGATTTCTTACATGATTAGTGTGTCATATGCTAGTTATTCTTCATGATATATTTTTTCTAGTGTTATGACATGTGTACTTTTGGTATTATATTTTTTTATTGAGTCATATTTGAAAAATACAAAAAGATTTTAGGTTTTATATATTTTTTGAAAAATACAAAAACATTCTATTTTTAAAAAAAATATTTTGAGAAATTCAAAAAGATTTGCGATTCTTTGTGTATTTTAGTTTTACACATTTAGTGTGGCATATTGGTGTGTTTAAATCCAATTCACTACACAATTTCCATATGGCTAGGACATTTGGTTATGACTTTGGATACTTGGAGTTGTTTTGAACTTGACTTGCTTTATGGATTCAACTTTTTACATACCCGCACACATACATGCATGAGCTTATTGGATTTTGACTTCATTATGTACATTTAAGCTTTGTGAGATGTTCTCCTACCAATATTGTCATCTACATATTTTTTTTACTCTAGTGAACTTGTGCAAACCGTTGATCGTGAGGATGTATTTAATATTGAAAAAATGATGAGCGCACGAAAACTGGATGCGAGTGAATAATAATCACGTCGTGAAGGCCACCGTTTAAAAGTGCCCAAGAAGAAATTAAGGCAGTAGAAATAATAATATGCCAAAAAATGGGCTAATTTGTTTAGTTTGGTATATTAATCCAAAAAAGAATAAAAGAAATATTTGAGGGTGTTTGGATGGAAATATCAAAGGGTTTGCACAATGACAATATATCCTAGTTAAACTTATTTTGTCATGACGCTATTGATTTGTAGAATCATTAAAATTCTAGTTTTGTATGCATTGTGTTTTTTTGTTCATTAAGTTCAAATTTATTTGTCACTTAAGGCTAAATGTTAGTTTGATAACGTTTTACTATCAATTAGAACTTATTGAACATATGTGAGTGCTTGGATTATAATTCTTTTGTTTCTAGTTCACACCCATTCATTCCATTTCATGCGTTTGGACACATCGATACTATAATAGTGTGCAAAACTTTTGTGTTTTGTATCGTTTTTTGTGGTCGTTTATAATTATATTTGTGTGCCAGATTTTCTTTGATATATTTTCATATATTATATATGGTATTTGATGTTTTATTTGTGAAATTTCTTTTGTTTTGAAAAAAGTGAAAATTTTCAAAAATAGTTGGTGTGTTTTCCTTTGAGATGATCATTACACATGCTTGATTTACATCTTTTGTGACGATATATTTTCTTCGTCGTGATGCTTTGCACTAAAAGTTTATTGGTTTCTACTTCTTTGTATATTTGTCGATTTCGATAAAAACAAAGAGGGAGAGAAATTAAAATGGAGTTTTCAATGTGTTTGGCCTATGGGAGAGAATTTACTTATGATTTATCTTGTCTCATGTGTGTAGGTAACAATTTGTAGACACGCAAATGAAGACAAAGTTTTTTTAAATAGAAGAAGTTGGAGTTTTAAGACAAAGAGACTAATGTCGTTTTGTTATAGGGTTGGGAAAGGTGTTTGGATTTTATCATTTGTAATAGGAGGTTTTTATTTTAATTTGGTGTTAGGTCATTTTGTTTGTTTTGTACCGGAATAACCGAGGGGGATATTTGTAAAAATAATATTTCGATCGTTATTCATAGCATAACAGTAGGCTAGTTTGGCATATCCTGTTACCAATCGTCACACACTAAGAAGTCGAACCGAATTGGTGTATCTCTAAGTTTGAATACTTCCCAACATACCGAAAGGTATAAAATGATTTAGATTTTTAATTAATTCATTGAATTATATTTGGGATTTTTTTTTTCTATAAAAAAGATGAACAAGACTTTTTACTTAGAAAAAATATGTTTTTGGAAGATCTATAGGTAGAGTTTTAAAAATAAAATATTTTAATGTTTAGTTCATTTAAATGAAAAGTCATTGTCGTCTAAACGACATTGCCCGATGTCTCATCCGAGCGACATCATCATCTCATTCGAGCGACATCGATATCTCGTTCGAACGATGCTCCCAACACAAAGTTTTTATAACTACCTGTTTCGTGGACGAGTTTGTTTAAGACTTTTGACGTAAACATTACTGCATATCTGGTGCAAAAGTTCTTCAAGTTTTATGTGTTAAAACACTGTTTTAATTCACAACAAATCATCCTGCAATATTATTCTCGTGAATTAGTTTAGAACCATAGAAATTTTTATTTCTCTTGCATACACCTTGGTGGAAAGGCACTCCATTGCTGACTTGTCATACCTGTGGGGATTCACTGCTGAAGAACGAAGGTTAAGGTTTATTCGAAAGACTGCAGTCATGATACTATTGTGAGCATCACAATTGTTCTTAAGATATTTTAGAAAATAGCTCATTATGGTTATGGGGGATCAATTAGTCTATAAGATGACTCTCTTGTAAATTTGTAAGTGAATAAAGGTTTTTACCTTTAGAGTTTTTTTCTGAATCTTGGCCTGAATTATTTGCGTGCGTTGATTTGTATGTTTTATCACATAGTTGGATGATTAGGATAAACATGATAAAATTGGTTTAAAAATCACTGTCGCATATTTAAAATCGATGTTGTAATTTTTCTTTGTTGAAATCACCCTTTGCGAGTGATATTGCCGTTACATACCATGTTATGGTATAACGTGGTTAGACCTAGTAAAGTACGGGTGGACCTGGAATGGTCAATGCAACTTAGTAACTAGGTGAGCCCCAATATGAGGTATCCTTTCTATTAAAGAAATTTCAGTTTACGGGTGGCTACGTTTTCGGCCGCACATTTTGCTCAAAGTAGATGCTTTCCTTAGGATTAGCCTATAATACCCCGTATTTTTGAAAGATTTTATTTTAATTATGGGATTAGGATTAATTAATTTAAATGTGGTAATTTATTTATAATTAATCCGAATATAATTAAATAATTATAGCGTGAGGAGAGATAGTATTTATTGGTGAGAATTATGATGAATATTACTTAGTTATTAAAGTAGTATATGATTATGAAAATATTAAAGTTGTCGTGAGTGAAAATTAGGACAGTTTTGGAAATTTAATCAGGAGACGCATGTTAGTCGTGTCGAGACTAAATTATTAAAATAAAATGTAAAATATATATAATTTGAGCATATGATCATTTCGAGTGGGGCATTGAGTCCGAAAGGGTCGAGATAGTCAGAAAAGTCTACTTGGGGACTTAGTTTGGGTTCCGGGGCAGTTTTAGGCCAACCGGCACCCCGAAAGGGTATTTTGGTAAATTGTATTTTTGGAGTAAATAAAAGGATGAAATTTAGGGTAATAAAAAAGTCTCCTACATGGGTTAGATTAGGTTATCTTCCATGAGAATGAGTGAGACACAGAGAGCCCAAAAATGGAGAAAAAGGAAGAAAATTCGAGGAAGAGCCACCAGAAGTACACGTTTTCCACCACCATCTCCACCATCTCGTAGATCGGAGAACGAGGTTCAAAACCATACCAACAACACCAAAGGATCAGACTATCTTACATAAGGCAAGTGTTTAAATCTTTCTCCTTTAGCATTAAATGTGTTCATGTTAGTGTAGGTAGTGAAACCCCCTTGAATTGCATGTAAATTGATGATAAATTTATGATTAAAGCACATATTAGGGATGAACTGACATTGAGATGAATTTTCCATGTGATTAGACGAATATCCACGAATTTATGATGATACCTGATTATTTAAATCTGGCATTAGAAGGTTTAATTTGAAGCATTATGAATTAGGATTCTATGAAACTGAAATTGAGGATTTTGGATTTAAGGGTTAATTAATCATGAATTGATGCTTTTCGATAATGAGGAATCATCCTTTTATGTGGAAACATGAATTAGAATTGAATGGAGGAAGCTTGGGACTGATTTATAGAGGTTTTAGGGTTGTTTATGGGTGAAAAATCTAGCAGGTGCAGGTTAGGGACGAAACTGCTCAATCTCGTTCAATCTGGTTTGAATGACAGTTCCAGTTTCTGGGAAATTTCTTTCGTTTCAAACATGGGGAGTATGTTTATTTAATGTTATGTTTAGGAGTATAATTGAGATGTGGGTTAGAACATAATTAGTGGGTAATCTAATTGGTATGATGCTTTATGATAATTGGAGCGATGAGCTATCTATGAGAGTTACGAGCGAGAGAGTATTCCTAATATTGTATGTGTAATGTAAGTAGTAATGAGATTAATACTCCTATAAATTAAATGTTCGGGTTGGGTCTATACTTAATGAACCTGACAGGTTACGTGAATGCCTATAATGATATTTATTCTGTGTACGCCATACCTACCATACTTGCTATCACTGCAGGTTGTGGAAGGGGAAAGTCCTATCTTGAGGAGCCTTCAGAGGGATATTTGACTGGTACCTCAGAGCTTGGAACCTAGGTATGGGATATCTTAGAATGATAGTGATGAAGGTCATATCGATGCATAGGTATATACGTAGCCCATAGTCTTAGAACTACGTTCGCCTCCAATATGTGTGTTTTGAATTTTATGGTTCGTGTAAGATTCCAACCCCTTTGTCCTTATTTAGGGCGAAATGTACCGGGACTTGATAACAGAGTATGAGGGAGCAATAGCTCAGTCTATAAGTATCTTTTTCGTATGTATAAATTATAGTGATATATATATACCTATAGTGATACTTTCTATGTGAAAGTATGTGGATAAGATATATAATGATGAAAATCTTGGAATAATTTAAGTAACCGAGCACTTATCGTGATTTATAAATACTTTCCAAATTGCGATAATAGTCATGAAAAGATTTTATATGGTATTGTGTGAAAAAAATACGGGTTGGTATTGCGGGTAGTGATTAGAAGGATTTGGTCTATAGTCTCGTTAGATGATAGAATACTTAATGGGTTTCAGTGATGAGTTAGGCGTGGAAATTAGTTAAGAGGTGAGAATCACAAGTGAGTGTTCGAAAAGCTATTATGTGTATAGTAATTTCTTTAATGCAACATTTAAATTCTTGCCAAAATTTTTAAATGTTTTACACTAGGGCTCTGACCCGTTTCTTACAAATCTCTTTTCTTTTGTCGAACTATTTTAGGTGCCCAGCCACAGGGATACCAAGCACAGGAGTTCCATTCATTTTACATGCTATAGCTACTATGGAGGTTATAGGACGTCGGTAGTAGACATCTCCATATTTTCCATTTCTTCATTCCGAGCTATATACTTCTTTTAGGGCAAGTTGCCCCATTCTTTTAGACAGTTAGAGATTTATTGATTTATTTATTTACTCAGTTCAATTGTTTAATTATCAGTTAGATTATTGTACTTGATACTTAGATTGGATGTGTTTACTCCAGTTGCATTTAATATTTATGTCATTTTACTTTCATATGAGTTTGGTTTGGATGGTAAATGTTAATTTGGTTTTTCATCAAATAAAAGATAAAATTGTTACATCAACCCTTTTTAAATATTAGGTGGTTAGTATTTTTAAATAATTTTTTTTGACAGTGATGCATATTTCTGGACCAACTGGATATTCTATTTTAATTTAATAAAGGAATGATTTCCCGATATTTAATTAGGCGGGATGTCACCGGTGGTATCAGAACATCGGGTTCTAGAGTCCTTAGGATCTGTGCGACTTATCATGCTTTCAGTGTTGCCTTTTATTTCTATGTTTAGGATTGTTGATTCCTGTTATGAAATTTTATTCTCTTGCTATAATGTATACATCAGTGAATGTTATTTTCATTCGGGTGTGTTCGTGTGCAGAACAATGAAGTATGACAGGCGAGGGCCGATGGGAGGACAGTGTAATACCCCTTGATTTTAGGACTAAAAATTTAATTATTTTGGGAGAAATAAATAGTACTTATTTAAATTGGAGAATTTTAATTTCGCAATTGAGGTCAAAATTTGAGGATGTTAGAAAGTATTTCGAATGACGATTCTGAGTGTGCGGTTGATCCTGGATGGGTAATGATAGTCAAAATGACTATCCTTGGGTCTTATTTGGGTTCCGAAATATTTTAAGTTTGTTTGACTCGAATTGGAGTAACCGAGTCATTTAAAGTGAGTATTATCATTTAAAGTTGGATACTTTGGAGATAAGGCTTAAAACGCCTACGGGAGATAACAATATTATTTGTGAGAGTTAGAAATCGCTAGAGAGAGAGAGAGAGAGAGAGAGAGAGAGAGAGAGAGAGAGAGAAGAGAAGAGGAAGAAGATAAAGATGAAAAGCTTGGGGGTTCCAGCTAATTTGTGATTTCGAAAAAGATTCAGGCTCTACAACTTTGAGACAAGTGATTAAACTTGCTAAATAATTCATGTGTGTCATTTATTTCATGATTTGGGTTTTGGGTTATTATCTCAAAAACCTAAACTTTGGGTAAATCTTGCATTTTAGGTGTATATATATGAAGTTGAGGTTGTATAATTAGTTGGGTTAACATATTTAGTGAGTTTTAATGTTAGAAATATGTTTGGGTTGAAGAATATTGGAGAGAAGATAATTAATTTGTTTTTTGGAAATTTTGGTTTTTGGAGAAAATAAGCCTTTCTGTAGCTTGCTGAGCAGGCGGAATCGATTCGTCCCCTTTCGGAATCGATTCGGAATGTTGCAGGCTTATAGGTCTAAGTGATCGAATCGATTCGGACCAAAATCCGAATTGATTCGTCCTAAGGCAGACTTACAGGCCCTTTCGACTGAATCGATTCGCATTAGGGGAGAATCGATTCGCTTTGTGGTCCGAATCGATTCGAAAACAGGGCAATTTTTCAAGGCTGTTCTAGAGTGAGTTTCACTCTATTCCGTTTGGGTTTATCGATTCAGAACCTTTATATATGTTATAACAAGTATGTTTTGGAAACTTTTAGGGAGTTTCACATATGATGAAATATTGGGGGTGTCTCGAGTTATTTCGAGAGAGTACGATTGAATATTATCGTATCAACTTAGTAGGGAATCCTACAACCATTGAGATTTCTATTTAGAGATAATTATGGGTAAATAAGAGAGTGGCAGGAGGCGCTTAGTGATGTTGGACTTTTGGATTAAATCACAGAGGTTATAATATTAATGGTTCGTATGATCAACTGAACTGTAATATGAATTGGGAATATTTTAGCATATTACCGACTAGAATAAGTTGTGTATATACTTATAGACGGGTTAATCACTGTATATCGGAGTGTGTGTGTGTGTATATATATATATATATATATATATACATATATATACTTATTGTGTGAGAATACCCCTCCAGTGCTATCATGGAAAGTTGCACGATGTGGGTGAGGCCCCTGGCTTGAGGAGCAGGGTGCATATAGTCCCCATGTCATAGTCGTCCTTTAATTATTACGTGATTTTATTCTGGGTGAGAAGTATTGGGTATGATTCGTTCTCACCTTCAGGTTTGGAACTATGACCGCTTCCTATACGTTGTGATTTGTTTTTATTACCCGGGCGGTGTGATAATAATCCGGTGACTGGTAACCCGGGATAAAGTGAGTAATTCCTCGATGATTATAGCTTTGTGAAGTATATTTATATCCATAAGTGATTTGGTTTTGGATATTTATATGTAAACTAAGTGTGTTATGTGTACGTGCTTGTTAGGATTGAATGATTATGCTTTATGACTAGAGTAATGTTATATAGACCCTAAAGGTGTGGTGCAATATCTTATTTATGTAATTAGAGATTGTTTCTCCCAATAAGTAGTCCAATTATGTGTTGGGTACCGAGGGTGTAATGGATATCAACGACCAACATTGCCAAGGAGTAGTGTATCGGGGGGTCCTTGTTTGGATTTCGCTTTGCGAGTCGCCCCATGAATGAAACGCAGTGCAATGTTGGGAGTGGGGAGAAGGTTAGTCCTTAGTTCTCGGATTTATATGTTATAGCAAAACAATGCTTTATGAGAATAAATAGAGTAATACTCTAAATAAGTAGTTGATGTTTTATGCGTCATACACCGAGGGCGTAATGGATCTCGACGGTCAACATTGTCATGGAGTAGTGTATCGGGGGGTTCCTTGTTTGGATTTCACTTTGGGAGACGCCCCACCCACAAAACATAGTTCCATGTTGAGAGTTGGGAGATGTTTTGTCCTTAGGATTTGGATGATAATAACTTGTATAAGTTAATAACTAGAATCTGATGAATTCTAGTAAGAGAGATGTATATGTATAGTTATATGTTAACATAAGTTTAGATGCACCCTTGAGTTAGGGTACAATAGGGAGATTATGGTAATGTTTTATATGATGGGTTACACAATTGTGGATTAGGCGTAGGTTAGATTCGATTGTCACGGAACGTGTTGGGTAGTTATTTGAGGACCATGTGCATACATTTAGGTGTGCGCCCTAGTTGAGGGGTGAGTTGGATTTCCAGGAGAGTGGGACTCCACTTTAATCATGTTATAGCTCATTTATAATTATTATGCATTTTAATGCACTTGATAAAAACGTTTTCACACCTCAGGATATGACCCGTTTCTATTTTTCTCTTGCTATACATATATTGTATTATGTTATAGGTGTTCCAACGCAAGGACGCTAGTGATGATTTTCTATCCAGTACACATGGAGCTGTAGGAGATGCGGACTGTTGAGGGATTTTTGTAATAGTCGTTTCCTATCTTTTATAAATCTAGTTTAGGATTCAGGTTGTATATCGGGTTTATGCCCAAGGGTTGTGGTTGTAGAACTTTTATCTTTCTCTTCTCAGGATTGTTGTATTGTCTGTGACCCGACAACATATTTGGGTATTTCCATTTGTCTATTTCTGGCATACTATGGAACTATTTCCTTTTGTCTTACCATGTTTGTTCACCTTATCATGTTCTGTATTTATTATGTTGTTGGTTGGTTAATGTTTATTGTCTGTTTTAAATTTTTTTGGCACCCGCTTTTTATAGTATTGGGTAGTTAGCTATGTTTATTTAGTATCGGGAGTAGATGTTGAGAATGATCCACTTGATAATCCTTATTAATTATAGTATAGGGTTGGCCACCCATTATTATTTTAAATGGGGTGTCAGAGGAGGTATGAGAGCATCAAGTTCTAGTGTCTTTAGGATCTATGCTGGTTTTCTACGTTCTTCCATAAGTGTTCTTGATGTGGAGCCCTACTATTAAGACTATTGTGTTCATTACGTCTATATTTTTTTTTTTGCGATGTGTAATCACTTGAACGACATTCTAATACAATTGCTTTTGTTTCAGATGCCACCGAAGAGAGGTCGTCCGGTCAGGGAAAATAGAGGGTTGAGAATATGGAACCCCAAATGCCTCAAGAGACTATGAGCGCAGATGAAGTTGCCATATTATGGCACAAGCAATAACTATTGCCATTTCTGCGATGGCACATCAACCTGAAGCCCAAGCACCCCAAGCCCACCAAGGCCCATCTACGTAAGAAATAGTACGGGAAGATTTTTTAAAGGGGCATCCTCGAGAATTTTTGTGGGGAGTTGATGCGTTAGTTGCAAGTCGTTGGAAGAAGGTTATGCAAAGGCACCTTCAAATGGTTGAATACAGTGAGGTGCAGAAGCAATTCCTCACCACTTTTAAATTAACGGGAGAATCTCTCTAATGGTGGGAATCAATCATCACTTCGGAGCAGAGAGGCGTAATGCCCATTGCAGATTTTTGGGAATGCTTTGATCAAAAGTATTTTCCTTCCGCGATCCAGACGAAAATGAGGAGGAGATTACTCGATGTGTCTTAAGGTGATTGAACGGTGGCTAAGTACAAAGAAGAATTTACTTGACTGGTGAATTTATTGCTCGATGAGGTAAATACAGAGGAGACGCGAATAGCGATGTTCGTGGGAGGTTTAGAATGGAGAATTCAGCAGCATTTGTTAGGGAACCTGACATTATTGACTTTTACCAAAGTAGTGAATGCGGTATTGTTACAATGTCAGGAATATCATCTTTGTTTTCAAGGGGGTAAGAAATTTAAAGACTCGAGTTCATCAAGTAAGTCTGGAGAAGAGGACGTCGATGGAGCAAGATGGTATAAGAAGGAACATCAAGGGTCGCAATAGCGTTTTCTTCCTCAGGATGGGCAGGGACGATTTGCTGATAGATGTTTCTTTTGTAAAGAAATAGGCCATAAGAATAGGTATTGTCCCGAAAGAGGTAGAGGGCAACTTTTTGAGGAGGTTTTGTATGTGCAGCCCCTACGATAAATCATAGGCGAGTTTAGGCAAGAGAACTTCGAACAGGAACCCATCGATGAAGTTATGCAGTCGAACTAGGGAGGTATTATATAAATTATATTTTTCCTTTCTGGTTAGGTTATGCCTTGAGGTATATTGGGAGTATTGTAAGTAATATTTTAATGAGTGGTTAGTTGTTATGACCATGTTATGTATGGAATGACCTGGAAGGGAGGAGTGAGCAAGTGGGGCACTTAGACGATATTTTTCGGAAGAATAGATTGTCTTGTGATGTGCTAGTAGAGAGTCACGCCTTTGTTTTGAACGTAGGAACCGTTGAACCGCATTGAGTAGTAATGGTAAAGCTATCGTTTTATAGTTGTGCTAGACTTATGTATTTGTAATGTTCCAATTGTGGAAGGGCCTAGCGTATGTAAATGTTTTGTTGGGAGGTAAAGGATTTTTGTTAATGAAGAGATTTAGGGTTTAGCGGGTTATTGTTGAGATATGGATTTTAGCTCATGGTTGTGCTAATTTTGAGAATTATAAGGTTGGTAAGAGTATTGTATTTGTTGGCACCTTGTGTCTTGGGCATAAGGTATTTAATTCGGATGTCGAAAGACATAAAATGTTTTTAATATTACTTTGTTCTATAGGCCTTCGGGCATTATTAAAATGATTCAATAGTTTTTTTAAAACCTTAGTCCTGGTCTAAGTGATATCAATCCCCAATAGAACTACACAATAGTGTATTGGGAGGGTTCCTTGTTTGGATTTCTCTTGCGAGACCTCCCCCTCATGAAAGTAGCTAATGTCAGGAATTGAGAAGAGTTAAATCTTCAGACATTTCAAAAAAATTTATATAATTACTAAGTTATGATGGATTAATTTGTGTAGAGATATTTTACGATTTGAGGCTAAGTGAAGTCGGGTAATGTTTATGCGGTTGAGCTCGGGTAAATGCTGTATGGGTGCCTTGGTTAATTGATTTGGTTTTTAATTAAAATGATTCGTTGTGAGAAGTGGGAGGAATAGATAAAGTGATCCTGAGAGTAGGTGTCTTAGGAGCTAGTTGAGGTTTGGAGTACAGGCTTAGCTTAATTTCGAGGACGAAATTCTTGTAAGGGGGGAAGTCTGTAATACCTCGTGATTTTAGGACTAAAAATTTAATTATTTTTAGGAGAAATAAATAGTACTTATTTAAATTGGAGAATTTTAATTTGGCAATTGAGGTCAAAATTTGAGGATGTTAGAAAGTATTTCGAATGACGATTCTGAGTGTGCGATTGATCCCGGATGGGTCGAGATAGTCAAAATGACTATCCTTGGGTCTTATTTGGGTTCCGAAATATTTTAAGTTCATTTAAAGTGTGTATTATCATTGAAAGTTGGGTATTTTGGAGATAAGGCTTAAAAAACCTACGGGAGATAAAAATCTCATTTGTGAGAGTTAGAAAGCCCTAGAGAGAGAGAGAGAGAAGAGAAGAGGAAGAAGAGAAAGAAAAAATCTTGGGGATTCTGGCCAATCCATAATTTCGAGAAAGATTCAGACTCTACAACTTTGAGGTAAGTGATTAAACTTGTTAAATAATTCATGTGTGTCATTTATTTCGTGATTTGTGGATAAAAATTATGGGTTTTGGATCATTATGTCAAAAACCAAAATTTTGGGTAAATCTTGCATTTGAGGTGTATATATATGAAGTTGAGGTTGTATAATTAGTTGGTTTAGCATATTTAGTGAGTTTTAATGTGATAAACATGTTTGGGTTGAAGAATATTGGAGAAAAGATGATAAATTTGATTTTCGGAAATTTTTGTTTTTGGAGAAAATAAGCCATTTCGTACCTTGCTGAACATGATGAATCCATTCGGCCCCTTTTCGAATCGATTCGGAATATTACAGGCTTACGTGTCTAAGTGACCGAATCGATTCGGACCTAAAGTAGAATCGATCGGCCTAAGGCAGACTTACAGGTCCTTTGGACCGAATCGATTTGCATTAGGGGCAAATCGATTCGCTTTGTGGGCCGAATCGATTCGGATTGGGCCGAATTGATTCAAAAATTGGGATATTGTTTGAGATTTATCTAGAGTGAGTTTCACTCCGTTCCGTTTATGTTTATCGATTTGGAACCTTTATATATGTTATGAGAGACTATGTTTTGGAAACTTTTAGGGAGTTTCACATATGATGAAATATTGGGGGCGTATCGAGTTATTTCGAGAGAGTACGATTGAAGATTATCATATCAACTTAGTGGGGAATCCTACTACCATCGACATTTCTATTTGGAGATAATTATGGGTCAATAAGAGAGAGGCAGGAGGCTCTTAGTGATGTTGGACTTTTGGATTAAATCACAAAGATGATAACATTAATGGTTTGTATGATCAACTGAATCATAATCTGAATTGGGAATGTTTTAGCATATATATACATATATCCGGGTTAATCACTGTATATCGGAGTGTGTATATATATATATATACTTATTATGTGATCATACCCCTCCAATGCTATCACGGGAAGTTGCACGATGTGGGTGAGGCTCTTGGCTCGAGGAGCAGGGTGTGTATAGTCCCCAGGTCATAGTCGTCCAATAATTATTACGTGATTTTATTCTGGGTGAGAAGTATTGGGTATGATTTGTTATCACCTTCAGGTTCGGAACTAAGACCGCTTTCTATACATTGTGATTTGTTTTTATCACCAGGGGTTGTGATAATAATCCGGTGACTGGTAACCCAGGATAAAGTGAGTAATTACTGGATGATGATAGCTTTGTGAAGTATTTTTATATCCATAAGTGATTGGGTTTTGGATATTTATATGTACGCGAAGTGTGTTATGTGTACGTGCTTATTAGGGTTGAATGATTGTGCTTTATGACTAGAGTAATGCTATATAGACCCTAAAGGTGTTGTGCAATATCTTATATGTGTAATTAGAGATGGCTTCTCCGAATAAGTAGTCGAATTATGTGTTGGTTATCGAGGGCATAATGGATCTCAACGACCAACATTTCTAAGGAGTAGTGTATCGGGGGGGTGCCTTGTTTGGATTTCACTTTGGGAGACGTCCCACGCACGAAACGCAGTGCCATGTTGAGAGTTGGGAGAAGTTTAGTCCTTAGCATTTGGATGTTAATAACTTGTTTAAGTTAATAACTAGAATCTGATGAATTATAGTAAGAGAGATGTATAAGTATATTTATATGCTAACATAAGTTCAGATGCACCCTTGAGTTGGGGTAAAATATGGACATTATGGTTATGTTTTATATGATGGGTTACGCGATTGTGGATTAGGCGTAGGTTAGATTGGATTGTCCCTAGAATGTGTTGGGTAGTTATTTGAGGACCATGTGCATACATTTAGGAGAGCTCTCTAGTTGGGAGAGTGCGACTCCACTTTAATCATGTTATAGTGCCTTTATAATTATTATGCATTTTAATGGAATTGCTAAAAATGTTTTCACACCTTGGGATCTGACCCATTTATATTCTTCTCTTGCTATACATATATTGTATTATATTATAGGTGTCCCGCCCCAAGGACGCCAGTGATGATTTTTTATCCAGTACTCGTGGAGCTGTAGTAGATGCGGGCTGTTGCGGGATTTTTGTTATAGCCGTTATCTATCTTTTATAAATCTAGTTTAGGATTCAGGTTGTATATCGAGTTTATACCCAAGGATTATGGTTGTAGCACTTTTATCTTTCTCTTCTCAGGATTGTTGTATTGTTTGGGACCCGACAGCATATTCGGGTATTTCCTTTTGTATATTTCTAGCGTACTATACAACTATTTCCTTTTATCTTAGCATGTGTGTGCACCTTATCATGTTCAGTAGTTATTATATTTTTGGTTGGTTAATGTTTATTGTATGTTTTAAATTTTTTTGGCACTCGCTTTTTATAGTATTGGGTAGTTAGCTACGTTTATTTAGTATCGGCATTAGATGCTGAGAATGATCCACTTGAGATTCCTGATTAATTATAGTATAGGGTTGGCCACACGTTATTATTTTAAGCGGGGTGTCACATACAATAGGAGGTAGTGCTCAGTTAAGGTTGTAATGTATTTTCAAGGATGATGGTCGTAGTCGAGATCACCCCTATTATGTCACGGGATGTTAGGACAGTAAAGACTACTAGGGTGCAACATATGATTTTCAAGTACCGCTACAGTAGAAAGTGGTTCCAAATTAGTCCCAGCAAGCGTGGTTGGAATGGGAAAGAGTCATATGGGCCTTTGAAGAGGACTATCAATGGAATTCAAGAAATGTGGAGATTATGTGTGTTAGCCTACGGAAGTTAAATATTCAAACACTTGGGCATATGGCGGAGAGTGGTTAATCGAAAGTGAAAATTTAGGGTAAAATGTTTCTTGGCTCACAGGAGCAAACTTAAAAATGGTGGGAGTCGACCACCACATTTAGAAGTGGAATGTTGTGTCAATGGAATGATCTTAAGGACTGTTTGACCGCAAGTTACATCGCCAGATGTTCAGGATAAGATGTGAACGTTGTTCTGAATCACAGAAGGGTCGAACAAAGGTTCATTTATGTAAATGAATCTAATTATTTGGAAAATTTTGTATCGAATGAAGTAGGTACAGTGGAGAAGAGGATTATAGTGGGAAATTGACTCGTAATAAGAGTTACCAACACATATGGGGAATTTTGCTTCGACGGTCGAGGCAGATGGTGACAATTTCGCATTTTGTCAATAGAGATGTTAACGCTTCTTTGGGTGGGGAGCTAAAAGAATCGAAAATTTTAGTCAGGAAGTAAGACTGGGTGGAATGGTGTTAGTGAAGCACCACAAGGGGGAGACATATCATAGGACCCATTTAAATGATTCGGATAGCTAAATTATTACCAAGGAATGGTGAATTCATTCAGGGTTGTTGAGTCCGGCAGTGTGCTTCGTAGGACGAGTGGAACTAATGGAACAACGGGGGTAGCCATCAGCATTGAGGCTACCAGAGTCTGAGAAAAAGGCAACCTTAATATGGTCATTACTGTCGGGAATAAGTGGATTATACATAAAATTCATTTTGTGGAGAGTAGGACTACATGCATTAGTGTTTCTCGTAGTGAGTAAAGGAACAAGAGTGTGGTGCCTAGTGAGGATAAGGATTAAAGTAGTTTTTGTTTTGGTTCCGACAAGCGTGTTATGTCCAGGAACCCTATGAGAAGCAAGGGTGATTGGTAAGGTAGAAAATGTGAATTTTATCCTCGTAGGAGCATGTATGTTTTATGTGAATCAAATGAGTCAAAGTACCATGACTTATGCTAAATTCGCGTGTGAGATGAGTTTAGTGCATGTATCGATAACATTATTATTGTATATATGTTTTCCCCGGTATAGTGAGGTTATATCTGGTGTCACCGTGGGAGAGTAAGTGTATTGATAGTGGTATATATTTTATTGAGATTACTCGTTTTAGTGATGTTATATACGAGTATGACATTATCCTTGATAAGGATTTACAGTAATGGTTAGAACCATAGTGGGCAGTTATTGTAAGGCTATCGGGGGTTGTTGCTCTAGGGCAGAATGTGTTGTTTTTGTATGCCTCATTTGCGAGAAGGTCGAGATCGCATTTATATTATCTTGTTATAGGGACTTCAGAGAGTATAACTGTCTCAAAATGTTTCATCTAGTTATATAAGGACTTTATTGATATGATTCGAGGTGTATTAGGCTTGCTGTCCATTGGAGAGATTTTGCTTGTTATCATGTTTAGCGCTCAAGACTTGGTGATAGGAAGAGAAAATTTTTATATCACTCCTTTGAGACGTGGGAGTTGAGAGTTATACTTATATATCTAAGGAGAAGAATTTGATATTCCCGATGGTGTTCGAGGTTTATGAAATTTGATGAGCACTAATGTTGAGTGATAGTGCATTTGAGGGGGGAGTACCTTGTTTAAATGTAATTGTGAGAGGAGATATAGATTTTATGTCAAGAAACGGAAATTTAGGGGTACTAGCTATGGACTGAGGGACTAACGGATTTCGATGACCGATACTGCTAGGTACTAGTGTATCGGGGGGGTCCTTGTTCGGATTTCTCTTTGCGAGATATTCCACGTGTGAAACTTAGCATCAGGTTGGAAGTAGGGATATGTTTAATCATTAGTCCATGAGTCTGGTTCCTTGGTCATTATAGAAGTATGTAGTTATAACTATAAGTTGGAAGTTATATTATGACATAAGGCCAGTGGAGTCGGTTGTACAATGAGGAAGCAGTGAAAAATTTGTTTATCACCACAAGTTGAAGGGTGGAATGATATTAATGAGTTCTAAATTTTTTTATTTATAGGGTGATTGAGAATACCCGAGTGTTAAAACCACGTTGTGAATGCAGGGGATATAAAGAATTGGGTGTTATAAGTGAAGCGTGTGTGATGTTTTCTGCTAGTATGCTTGATTTATAGGGTATTGTAACACCCCGCCTAATTAAATACCGGGTGGCCAGTCCAATACCAAATTAAAACATAATATACAGTTGGCTCATTCTTATCATCACTGTCGAAAACATTTACAACTCACCCAATACCCAATTAAGCTGGTGTTAAAAACTTTCCAAATTTTAATTTAACAAAATCCATTTCCAGTTTAAGAGTAACACAACACATTTTATTCTACAACACTGATAACCCAATAAATAACACAAAAGAATTTAAATGCAATTGGAATAAACATTCCCAAATAATATAAATCCATTACAATAATCCCAACAATATCAAATGTATTAAAATGACACGAACACAATAGTATTTGACCCCGATAGAAAAAGATAACTGAATCCTTTGGGCGACATGCCCTAACTAAGAATACTGTGAATCAAAAAGATGATAGGCGTCTAAGCAAAACTCCATAGCTCCATAGCCTGTCAAAAATCCGCTAAGGTTGGCGTCCCTGTTGCTGGACACCTGATATAGAAGATACAATAGAAAAGAAAATATGCAAGGAAACGGGTCAGAGCCCGATTGTGTAAATGATTTTTAAAACAACAAGTATTTAACAAGTGCAATAAATCTTTTATTATGTACATGTTAGATCCAACTCTCACTTGCTATTCTCACCTCTCAACTAGAGTGCACGCTTAACGTTTCCTATTAACCTCCTAGTTAATGGTTCCTCTTTTCTAGTCTCCATATTATAATTCCATCCCAATATCATAATCCCCGTATGTCCCATACCATACGTCACATTATTATTCATTTACATTTCTCCTTTATAGGAATCGTTTCTCATTAACATGAATCAGTTCTCATTAATATAAATTAAGCTGTTCAATTCTATAAGAATAAACATTCATTAACTAAATTCCATTACCTTTCTCTATTCACCGTTATCTACAATTATCACACAGTAGATGAATTAACCACAATAAATCCAATCATTCATTTAATCCATTATATATATATATATATATATTCATATATAATACAGCACCCCGAGTCACAGCTACGGTGCAATGCATTACTCTGCTATCATGTCCCAATATCGCTAGTCGCCGAATAAGAGACAAAAAGTTTGGTAAGGATTTCTCGAACCACAAACAAGAACACAATCATTAGAGGCGAGCATAGTTCTCATACCCATGGGTCACGCACATAACTACGTACCCACAGTCAGCGGACTTATCAACTCCCCGATAAGTCTTTCATAGACCTATGTTCTCGAGCGACAAATCAAAGATCCCATGGATTCATCAGGATATGACTGCCCTCACGCGCAAACCTCCCACCGATAGCAAGTAAGCTAGGTATGTCATACACATAAATCATCAATCAATCAAATAGGCATTATCATACCTATTATATAATATCAATAAGGTAATATCACTAACCTAAGATAATTCCCATACGTATCATTATATCTCTTTTAAATTCCACGTATTAAAATATCATATCTTTACTTCATAATTTAATTATCCTCGCATCCTATAACATCTCTCCACTCCCGACGTCGTTAAGGTTCATGCGCGGAGTGTCTCGCAAAGCGAAATCCAAACAAGGAACCCCTCCAATACACTACTACTTAACTTTGTCGATCGAGGAGGTCCGTCAACTTCAAATACGCGATCGGGATAACCTCATACCCTCTTTCAACCAAATGTGTTCTAAACTCCCATCTCTATCCAGGAGCCATACCACTATGCTCTTGTACTACACTCAGTCCTTCATATTCAAATTGTAACCCTCACTCTACCCAGGTGTTATATTAAATCACCCCTATTGGTCCTATCTTTAATCCTCATACATCCCAATTATAATCCAACACGTGAATCTAGCAACTGAAATATCTTTCAATTTAATTATCATCATTCTAATCACTTAAATCCCAATCACATTAATTCAAATCTTATCAAGGGTCTACTGATCTTCTCTAAGTCCCACAATATCCAATTAATAATCACCGAAGATCCACAAAAGTTTTGGGATAAGAACCAACATTAAAAAGAAACAACATCATGAATTCTCATATTTTAAATACTCAGAAAAATCAGATCCAAAAATTATTTGAATCATCAATCCGACTTCAGATTTGGATTCTACACGAAAAATTGAGTCAGGTATGTGTTTTGAGTTTTTCTAAAATCTCATCCAAAAACACTCAAAAAGAAGATCTAAACATTCCAAATTGGCTCTTCTCATTCCACTCGTTTTTGCCTCTTTTTCTATAAAATTATCAACATATTATCTTCAAGAACACAAAATGATTTTCAGAATTTCCTCCATAGATATATGATTATTTTGTGGATTATTATCATCCTACAACATGAGTTTACTTCCTATATCATTTCAGTTTCTAGAAATCCATAAAACAACTCCATTATGTCTTCCAAACATGAAAAATCATCTCTTTTTATAACTATCCTAACATGGACAATATATGAACTTAAATTGCAAATATCAAACACTTGCCTCTAATGAAGATCTGATCCTTTGGAGTTGAATAACACAGGTGGTGATGGTGGTGGTGACCTTTGACCTTTGGTTCTCCTCCTTCCCAAGTAATCTTTTTCCTTCCCAAGCAACCTTTCACTCTCTCTAGGAAGATGACTTCTCTATTTTGTGTAGAGGAGATGTATAACCCACGTACACTTAATCTACCAATACTTATAATAAGACAAAACCTGAAATCACTATTCATCCCCCTTGTAAAAATTACCAAAATGCCCTTTTGGGTTATCTTTTCATTTCCAAATGACCCGAGACTCAAAATTAACATCCAAATAGACTTTTCTGACTATTTCGAACCTTCCGGACGCAACGACACAGTCGAAATGACTATAGGGTCGATAGAAAATAAATTTCCTTTTTAATTTAATAAATTAGTCCCGACACGTCCCATACCGCGTCTGACTAAAAATTTAAATTACCAAAATTATATCACACCGTCATATAAATGACATCACATTCATATATTACCTAAATATATTTAAGTAATATTCAGAATCATACATTTTAATATCCACAATCCGGATAAAACCCAAATGAATTAATTAATAATAAAATCCAATTAATCCATTAATTTAAAATATAACTCATAAAAATTACGTGGTATTACAGGTATGTGGGTGCCCTAGTTAGCTGATGTCAGAATAGTCCGAGTTAAAGGAACGTGGGAATGTATGTGTAAAATATATACATATGGGTCTGACATACAGAAGTGGAAGTGGTAGAGTGGATTGAGCGTTGTGTGAGAAGGATGATAATATATACATATGTGTGCGATCAGAGTATCACACCCGTATTTGGTTGAAAGGCTGGGAAAAGCCATTTAAAAAGGGATATTTCTTGAGAAGAGGAGAATTTAACAATTATGGAAATTTGGAGCGAAGTCCTACCCAGTTGAATGTTGAGATTGACTTGCGCATAAATAAAATGATGATGTCAATAAGGTATAAAGAGTAAGTGCACAGGTCAGAACTTTTGGTATACCCCGAGGGAAGAAGAGGAATATCAAGTACCACTTAATGTGAGACGTTATAAGTGGAAGTCGGTGTTGAACGGGATAGAGTGAGTAATCTATGCATTCACCACTCATAGATAGAAATCAGTTGTAGCAAGATGATCAATTAAAAAATTTTGTATCCCGCCAACGATTCCGGTCATGGAAGGGGTTAGTCAAGCTGGTAATTTTCGTTGATGGGTTACCAACCTCAAGATAAGGTCACGATTTCCTTCGAATGTGTGGAACAAGTTGACCAAAAAGGAAGTTATTGTTATTCCTTTGGGGTGAGTTACACTATCAGATAGTGTGCGCCAGTCTTTACTTGAAAATAAGGATCGCGCTAGTTTGTGGTCCTGCCCAGTATTGTTGTGAACCAAGATGAGATCCTTTATCCCCACCTCCAATATGGGATTTTAGGAAGTAGTGGGGATGAAGTTTTGTTTTGAGCAGGTCATATCACCTGTAGCCCGAAGATTAAGCAAAAGGTGATTGACAACTAGTGAAGCTGTATGAATATGATTTTGGAATCACTGTGAATATTTCATTTCCATAACTGATATAGCTAGTAAGTAAAGTATAATACTATAATTGGAAGAAGATATTACCTAATAGTAGAGTTATGTGTAAACACTTGTACCTGTTTGCTGTAAACAAGGTGCTTATTGAAGTTTTGTGTGCAAAAACCTTAACCGTTCTCACTCTAGTTCTTTAGAGGTGAGAAGATAATAAAAAAATTATGGATTGGTCGAGAGTTAAAGTCCAATGATAAAGTAGAATAACCATAAACGATCTTGAGTGGTTTTCGACTATCGTAAGATTTACGTCTCCAGGAACCGAGATTTAAAGGGCTGACAAGAGTGGTCAGATGTGCATATGGTTTCTCAGAATGGGAGTTTATTGTTTAGATGAATACGGAAAGTTATCACGTAGTAATGTTCGACCTTCCAATGATATTACGATCATAGGGCCAATGATTTATAGGCTCACCTTATTCAAATGTCATTGGTAGTAGCATAATGTCAGGTGCCCTTAATGAGATGTGACCTTATAACTGATGAATAATGTTAGTATCAAGAGAGTAAACAAGCTTACTATGAAGATGGGACTATAGTGATCGAGCCTTGCTTTGATGTTGGTTTTGAGTACTGGAGGATACGGTGATGTAAGATCCTCAGTCTTAGTAGCGGATGTATCTGAATTTCAGGACAAAATTCGGCTATTAGGTGGAAGTATGTAATACCTCGTATTTTTGAAAGACGTTATTTTAATTATGGGATTAAGATTAATTAATTTAAATGGGAAAATTTATTTATAATTAATCAGGATTTAATTAAATAATTACTAGCGTGACGAGTGTTAGTATATGTTGGTGAGAATTATGATGAATATTACTTAGTGAGTAAATTAGTATATGATTATGAAAATATTAAAGTTGTTGTGAGTGAAAAATATGACAGTTTTTTAAATTTAGTCGGGACTCACGTGTAGTCGTATCAGGACTAAATTAATGGAATAAAAAGTAAAATATTTATAGGTCACTCATATGGTTGTTTCAAGTGTACCGTTGAGTCTGGAATGGTCCAGATAGTCAGAAACGTCTACCTGGGGTCTTAGTTTTGGTTCCAGGGCAGTTTTAGGCCGAACCAACACCCGAAAGTGTATTTTGGTAAATTGTATTTTTGGAGTAAATTAAAGGAATAAAATTAGAGAAATAAAAATGTCTCCTACGTGTGTTATATTAGGTTATCTTCCACGCGAAAGAGTGAGACACAGAGAAAGCCGAAAGAGTGATAAAGAGGAAGCAAATCTAAGGAAGAGCTAGCACAAGTGCACCTTTTCCACCATCATGACCACCATTACGTAGATCGGAGAATGAGGGTTGCAACCCTACTAACAACATCAAAGGATCGGACCGTATTTCATAAGGCAAGTGTTTAAATCTTTCTCTTTTAGCATTAAATGTGTTCATGTTAGTGTAGGTAGTGAAACCCCTTTGAATTGCATGTAAATTGATGATAAATTTATGATTAAAGCATATATTAGGCCCGAATTGACATTGAGATGAATTGTCCATGTGATTAGATGAATAACCATGAATTTATGATGAAAATTTATGATTTAAATCTGGGATTATAAGGTTTAATTTGAAACTTTATGAATTAGGGTTCTATGAAACTGAAATTGGGAATTTTGGATTTAAGGGTTAATTAATCAAGAATTGATGTGTTTAGATAGTGAGAAATCATCTATGTATGTGGAAAAGTGAATTGTAATTGAATGGAGGAAGTTTGAGACTGATTTATAGAGGTTTTAGGGTTGTTTATGGGTGAAAAATGTAGCAGGTGCAGGTTGGGAACATAACTGCTCAATCTCGTTCAAACGAGATTGAGTTTAGTTCGAATGAGAACTAGTGTCATGCGATATGTGGTTCTAACGACATGCTATCTCATTAAATTGAGATAGCTTCTACCTCGAACGACAGTTCCAGTTTCTCAAAATTTGCTTCTGTTTCAAACATGGGTAGCATGTTTATTTAATGTGATGTTTAGGAATATAATTGAGATTCAGGTTAAAACAGAATTAGTGGGTAATATAGTAGGTATGATGTTTTATGATAATTTGAGCGACGAGCTATCTCTGAGAGTTACGAGCGAGAGAGTATTCGTAATCTAGTATGTGTAATGTAAGTAGTAATGAGAGAAATACTACATATAAGCTAAATGTTCGAGTTGCGTGTATACCTAATGAACTTGATAGGTTGCATGAATGCCTATAATGATATTTATTCTGTGTACGACATACCTACCATACTTGCTATCACGTAAGGTTGTGCATGGGGACATTTTTATGTTGAGGAGCCTTCGGGGGGATATTTGATTGGTACGTTAGAGTATGGAACCTCGGTACGGGCTATCTGAGAATGATAGGCATAACGATCATATATGTGCATAGGTATGTGTGTAACCCATAGTCTTGTAACTACGTTCGCCTCCAATATGTGTGTTTTGGAATTTATGGTTCATGGGAGATTCCGAACCCATTATCCTTATTCAGTGCGAAATGTACTCGGACTTGATAGCGGAGTATGAGGGTGCAATAACTTAGTCTAGATGTGCCTTTTTAGTATATATAATATAGAGTGATGTGTATATATACCTGTAGCGATACTTGCTATGTGAAAGTATGTGGATAAGATATATAATGATTAAAATCTCTAAACAATTTATGTAAGCGAGCACTTATCATGATTTATAAATACTTCCCAAATTGAGATAATAGTCGTGAAAACATTTGATATGGTATTGTGTGAAAAAAATGCGAGTTATTATTGCGGGTAGTGATTAGAAGAATTTTTTCTATAGTCTAGTTAGATGATAGAATAATTAATGAGTTTTAGTGATGCGTTAGGCGTGCACATTAGTTGAGAGGTGAGAATCACAAGTGAGTGTTCAAAAATCTATCATGTGCATATTAAAATCTTTACTGCAACATTTAAATAGTTGCTAAATTTTTTAAATGTTTGACACTCGGGCTCTGACCCATTTCTTTCAAATCTCTTTTCTTTTGTTAAATTACTTTAGGTGCCCAGCCACAGGGACATCAAGTATTGGAGTTCCATTCATTTAACGTGTTGTAGCTGCTGTGCCCCGGTAGTAGACGCCTCCATATATACCATTTCTTCATTCTTAGCTATATAATTCTTTTAGGGAATGTTGCCCCTTTCTTTTAGACAGTCAGAGATTTATTGATTTATTTATTTACTCAGTTCAGTTGTTGGATTATCAGTTGAATTATTATACTAGATACTTAGACTAGATGTGTTTACTCCAGTTGCATTTAATATTTCAGCCATTTTTGTTTCATATGAGTTAGGTTTGGATGGTGAATGTTAATTATTCGTTAGTTTGGTTTTTCGTCAATTAAAAGATTAAATTTTGACATCAACCCTTTTTAAATATTAGTTTGTTAGTATTTTTAAATAAAACTTTTCGACGGTGATGCATATTTCTGAACCAACTCGGTATTCTGAATTAATTTAATAAAGGACTGGTCACCTGATATTTAATTAAGCGGGGTGTCACATAGCCAATAGGATAGTCAGTGGCTCTGGTTGTAAAGAGCAGGATGGTGAGATCAGGACAATTTATAGTATTATAACTCGAGGAAAATCCCGTAGTGTTACATGCCATGGTGAGTGGATTGGTGCGATACTCAAGTGAGTGCCCCAAAGTGAGATGCCTAGAGTAATACTAGGGTCATCAGAGTGACACAACGGAAGGTGTCAGTCGAGTGAGCAAAGATGATTTGGTCGGTGTATTAGTACTCCTAGGAGTGAGTAAGTAGCGAGGTAAGGTTAATATCAAGCTCGAGCGAAATTGTGCAGTCAGGATGACCCAAATATTCGTGGGGACATAGGATATTTAGTCCTGAGATGTGAAATGGTTCTTGGTGATTAATCTGATTATGGGTTTTATTATGGTTAACACTTGGGTGAGTGTTAATCACTAGAGAGCATTACTCGATAGAGGCATCACTATGCTTTAGGTATCAGTAAGGTAGTGTTGGTACATGATTGAACGTCATCATGAGGCAAGTGGAGACTCAAGGATAGTTATGCGACATTGATAGTTTGTGTGACAGTGGACGTTACATCATGTTGTATGTTGGGCTTTTGGTTACAACCCCTATGTAAAGATGTGTGTTATGATCTTAACTATTGAGGACTTTGATGATTTTGTCTTAGAGGATTTCAATGACTTATAACGAGAGTTTGTAAATATTATGAACTTGAGGAATTAGCAGATCGATAATTTAGGGGACAAAATTTCATAAAGAGGGAAGAATGTAATAAATGTGCCCAGTATTTTATTATTTTTCCCGTGTAAGTTGGTGAAATATGGAAAGCTTTTGGAACTAGATCATTATAATTGAATTTATGTATTTAATTAACTATTCTTGGAGTCTTTATGGTAATTGTGGATGTTTTGGGGTGAAAATTTGAGAAATTAGGAACTAGTGGTTTAGACAACCTCAATCTCATTCGAATGAATGGCCATTCTCATTCTAATGAGGATGATTCGTTCAAGTGAAATTCCCTAGTCGTTTGAAGTAGAGATCGAACGGCGATCAAATGAGGTCCCACTATACTAAATTCGTTAGAATTCGTTCGACGGTCATTCAAATGAGATCCTTTTCTCATTCGAATGAGGTCTCATTTTCGATCGAATGAGGCTGCCCAGAAATTTTGGGTTCCCTTGTGTGCTTTTACGTTTTGGGCATTGCATCAAGGACATGTTGAGTTCTGGTGAACCCGGATTGGTTTAATATGGTGTTTTGATGTTTGGGGGTATTTTTATAAGGGTTTGTTTGGCATTATGTTGGTTTATTTGAGTATAAAGAAGAGAGAGGTGGGGAGGTCTTACCCCCACCATTATCATATTTCTTCCCTCTTTCTTTCTCTAAAAATTACCACCACACAACCACCATTCCACCACCATATCTCCACTTATATAACCATATTCTACAAGTATTCCACCATATTTAATCCTAATACACTCCTTTACACCACTATTGTGTACACGTACAATATTTGGAGGTGTTGTTGGGGGTTTAGGAGAAGAGGATGATTAGAAATTTGTGGAGTTTCGAAGGGGGTTTTCTTGGAGCTTTCATGGAGTCAAGCTTTGTAGAGATAGGCAACCTCCTCGAGGCCACCTTAGGAGGTGGGAGATTGCCATCATCCTCTTTTTCATTCTTCCATTTTTTAATCTTCATTTTGAGGTGCGAAAACTTTTCTCTTAGTTTAAGACTCTATCTTGCACATTAGTAGTTTTGTAGCCAGAATTGCTAGAGTATAATGCATACATGAGTTAAGAAGATGATTTCTTGAGGCTTTTGTAAATGGTTTATAAATGATTTCAAAGGTTTTGAGATTAATACCATGGTTCAAGAATGTTGATAAATGATGTATTTTAAGAAGGTTGGTATTAAACATTTTATGGAATAAAAAATTTGAAAATGATATATATATCTTGGTAAAGATATTTGGGGAGAATTATGGTTTAAAGTTACTTTCCAAAATGAAGATTGTATAAAATTGAACATTTTTGAAGTTTTGTAGAATAAAAATGTCCTTTAATCTTGAGAAACATATTTTTGCGAGTATTATGAAATTTCTAGAGTAAATCACATGTTAGACCCACTTGATAGGATTTTTGGACTTAAAATCCATCTTCTCATGCATATAAACTTGTAGTATTTTCAGGTTGAACATATAAACAAGGTTAATAAAGGTTTTATTCAATTTAAACATGAAATAAAGAAATTCAAAGTTTCAGCTCATGAAGTGTGTGAAAAAGGTGTTGACAAGGGTGTGTTTATGAAAAGTTTTCAATGGAAATACATATTTTTTGACATTGTGTTTAGGTGTTTTAGAAGGGTGATTCTAAAAAAATATAACATGAATAGGTATAAATGAAGGGTTAATTTAGTGAAACGAAATGATTTTGCTTAAACAAAGTGTATTTATTTTAAGCACTTAATCGGTGAATAAATCTCAAGTCAAGTAAAAGGGATTTCTTTTACAAGATTAAGTTTGACTAATTAGGGTAAACAACGTTTTTCGAATAAAAATAGTTTCATGCATATAAGTATATATAGTATGTATATGTATTTTGTAGTTGTAGGTGCACATATATATAACGTGTTAGAGTCTTCTTTCTGTCGTTCGATTCTGTATTGCATTGTTGTAGTTTTTCACTGGCATTCGTCTCATTCCCTCATTTAGGTTGGGTGTGGTTTCGTATTTTGAGTGTGTTTCAATGGTAATTATTCTTTATATTTTACGTTAGTAGCTCTATATGCTTTGATTTCAGGGATGCTTCCCATGAGTCCCTTGCGTAGCTTGATTTTAAATGGAAAGCACATGCTAAACAAGTGAAATGTTAATTAAATAAAACTATACTAGCAACATTATGTAGGTTTTTGCATTAAACTTCACACCTAACACTTGGGTCGGACCAGGTTAACCACAGGTAACATATAAATCTAGGTCGAAGCATTACAGCGTGTGACCTTTGGTTAGCGCATGCACAATTTTAATTTGCTTTTAATTTACTAAGGCCACTAATATTAAGCCATCACTTCAATCATTAAGTAGTTACCTATATTTAAACCATCCATCTTATTTAGTTTTTTCTTTCATCATCTTAATTATTACATTAATGTAGAGGTTGAAAGATTATGAGAACTATGTTTTCTTGTTGGCCCAGTAGATTCGAGTGGACAAGATTTCGTTTTTGTTTGTTCGAATCTCTACTAATTTCTTTGCACCCCATTGAGATCAAGGTCTCTTTTTGTCTGGTCTATTTTCTTCCTTTAATTTTCATTCGCCAAGGACTTAGTTTTGTTTTTTGTTAAGGAAGTATTATAAATTTCTATATTTTTAGAGTTTTGGTGAATTCAATTTATGGCTTGGTCTTGTGTTTTAATTTGATAGTTGGTTCATTATAATTTAAGATGCCACTAAGTTTATTGGGATATGTTTTGGGTTAGTCTTTGTATAACATCTCCTGAGCTGAGGAGAATTATAGAAAACCACTGCACAATGTGAAAGATCTCAGCCTTGACCAAACAAATGCCGATAGGGGACCTAACCTCAGTAAAGTGCTCAAAGTCTTTTCAACTTGGGTGGACGCTAGTAAGTCCAAGTGATAACTTATAACGTTAGTAAGTGGCCAACAACTTGTGTGCATCTTATCATACAAGAAATATGTACAGAACCTTCACCTAATAGGTGAAACATTAAAGTATTAATTAATGATGTATTACCAAGATGTTCCTACCTGGTCCATTAGGACTAGTCAGCATTCCCTCACAAGGATTCACTATAAAAAGGCGGATCCCCCCATAGGGATTAGGGAAACTCATCACCTAGACAACATATTTATTAATCAAGGATATTATGATATTCGTATTTTTTGAACTAAGATGCTACACCATTACATTTATCTAATACTAGTGAAATAAGGAAACCTGTGGACGTGAGCTCATTCTTGAGAGAGAAACCACATATCTCTTCATGTTATCTTATTATCCTATTCTTCATATCTATTCAGTAACATATATGATTTATTCATTGTATATTATCTCTGAATGGATTTCATCTAGCTAAGACCTAACCTTGAATCCATTTTTAGATGATTTTTCTCATCCAATTCCTAATTTCTAATTATGGAAAATCTGAATTATTATAGAAAAATCCCCAAAATTTTGTTAACAGTTAACTAACTGATTTGTTCATAAAACTCACCTTATTTCTCTCCTGAATTATATAATTTATTATTCAATTAATAAATTTTGGGTAAATTGTACCGAAACACTTTCATTTTTAGCCTAAAATAGCCCCCTTGTAAAATTCTCAAGAAATCAGTCATACTTTATTTTCCTGCATCCATACTCTATTTTTCTGATAATTTTCACAACAATGGTAAATAACGAGAAAGTAGCAAGGTAAAAGTAGCTATACCACCCTACACCTCTCTTGGAATAGGGGATTTAGCCGGATTCTGACACAATATGGTTAAAACCAAGGAAATTATGCAAAAAAATATGAGACAACTCACTCAAAGTGTGCTGGCCTCACGGAGCCAACCAATCCACCCAAAACCATAAAAAATATCTCTAACTTTGGAGAAACGTCTAGGTAAACTCAGGGAATCACCTCCTCCCACCCCCACATATATGCGAGGTAAGAGAAGAGAGGAAAAGATTTGTAACATCCTATGCGATTAAATTTGGTATTTAAGATGAGAATATCTTGTCAAACACAAGGGTTAGAACATGAGCAATCCTCCCACCGACCAAGGTGAACCTCCACTATGAGGTTGACTGGGGAAGATGACGACCAAATTTATTCGAGCCAGCATATAATTTCCTTTGAAAGGTTCAACTGAGTACCAATTTTTTATCGTATGGCAAGGAGAGGGACGTGAACACATCTGCAACCTGAAAAGGCACAAGACTCGTAGAATACATAAGGCGAGATTCAAAAAGAGAGAAGAGTTCAAGATACAATACCATGCAATCAAATAACTATGAGAAGGTTAACTGAAGAGAATTTTTTTTTTGTTAAGAGTCACGCATGATCTACAAAAGTATATGAGTAAGGTCAACCATGGAGGGGATCTATCCAAATTATAGAATACTGTTTGGGCAATCTCATTAAAATAAAAAAATCCCCTATGAAGGTGTTTTGTTTAAGGATCTCCATTCATAACCTTCGGGATTAACAATCCAACGTCCGTAATTTTAATCCACTCATGATTACTCCCAGATATTAAGGGGAATAAAATCCAAATTTTCATCTTGAGTAATATCAAGCAGCGTACGACATAGTTTTTGTAGCTGACATGATGCATTGTAGTTATTTTCCAAGAATTCATAGGTGGTCCAATCAATGGTATAATGGGTTGCCAATATGGGAAATATTAGTTTTTAAAAAACTATCCGACACCTTTATTAATAATTTTTTCTTTGGAAAAAAACCTGATACGAGGGAAACTCAATTGTTAAGCACACGTCAATGCGAAGGTGAAATGACAAGATAACACATTAATACGTTCAATATTGAAAAATTAGAAGAGGTGGACAATAACGAGGAAGTAGTTATTAAAACAATCATGAACGGATTATTTCTTGGGAAGTTATATTGGTTATTAGTGAAGGAACCTCAAAACCATATGGCCAAGCTCTTGGACAAGGAAAGAAAGATCGTGAATGCAGAGGTATATATATTATAAAAAAATTAGTAACAAAAAGTTTGAAGAAAGTAGTAGCTCGGGATGAAAGGCGAAATAGAAAGATAGTGCGGGATTAAATTAAAATGGGAGTAAACCATATCAATAACAAGATCCGAGGGGATGGTAAATTGAAATGTCCAGAGAAGTTAAGAAATCCTAGTCAAAGAAGAGAGAAGATCAAGTTTTACGAATTCCACAAGGATCACGGGGACGAGATCAAATATTTCCGATCCTTAAAGGATGAAATTAAGGTCCTAATTAAAAAATGGAAATTTAATAAGCATGTGGAGAAGAATGGAAGACCGACACATGCGTATGGAGACTAGAAGCCTATGAGCAGATAAGGATCACCTTGAACAAGAAATATAGACCAAAAATAACTCGATCGAACAATGATAAGGAGGATCCCTACATCCCGTCTAGGCACAAAGATTCCATAAAAAAGTTAAATACATTCACTTTTAAATGCAATTTCATATATTGAGAAGATGACGGTGGAGGTGATGAAATAACATAAATAAAGGCATAGGCCAATCAAGCAAGAGCTTGTTTGAACAATAAAGATATCAACACAAAGCGGTGGTAGACGTACGACCTCATAAGATCCTAAAGACAAACCCTTAATAGGCTTTTCCATAGTATACCTCCCAGGATTATTATATCCTTATGATGATCCTCTAGTGACAACCGTTGTAATTCTAGACAAAAATGTGAAGAGAATCCTGGTGGACAATGGGAGCTCAATGGATGCATTATTTAATGAATGTTTTTCAAAGGTTGAAGTTATTTGATAGGAAATTGGACGCAAACCATCGGGTCTGATTGGATTTTGAGGTGAAAAAGTGTACCCACTAGGTACAACTGAGTTGGAAGTGGTTATTGAAACTTAGACGACCTGCAAGATAAAATCTATAAGATTCTTTCTCCTTGACAAAGATATCTCATCTACCTAAAATATAACCTATGAAAGAGTGGGTCTGAAAAATTTTGAGTCCATAGCCTCAAGTGTAATACCCTTCCCTAGTATTTTATTTAAATTATAAAATGTGATGGAGTAAGGTCTGATAATAATTATTAAGAATTGTGGGTTAAAATTGAAGGAAATAAAATAATAGAAAAGGGGTCATTCGAATAACCTATGGGGGTATCTAGAAGCAAGATCTAGTGTCGCGTGAATGTCGTGCAAAAATAGGGATTCGAATGAGATTTCACTGCATTACAGTCCCAGGTCACGCGAAGCCATCCATCTAATGAGATGGACATGTCATTTGAACGAGGTTCATGTCATTTGAATAGCGTTCCTCGAAAGTGTTTAAACTGGATTACCCTTGTGCGCTGTCACAATGTTTGCCATTGGATCGTTAAGCTGTCATGCTCGAATGATCCCAAATTGGGAAAAGCAAAAATTTATTATATTTGGATGTTTTATAAGGGTTTTTTTTGGCTCATTTGGGGCCTTTTGAGGTTAGAATAAGATGTAAGAGGAAGAGAGAAGGTGGAGAAGTCTTCTACCATTGTTGGCTTCTCCCCACCATCCCACCACCATTACACCACCATAAACCATGACATCTCTATTGTATTCCACCTTATTCAACCCTATAACACGCATTTCCATAATTATTGAAGTGGAGATACAAATTTTGGAGAAGTGTTGTGGGATTTTTGTTGAAGACGGTGGAAAATTTCATGGAGCTTGAATGGGTTCTTAGCTTAGAATCTCAAATGGAGCATAAACATAGAATTTTGGAGGATGCATTTGGTAACCCCAGAAAACACACTATATAATTGACTTACTTGAGTCTACATTATATAGGAGTTCCAACTATTTTGGATATTGAGGCAAAGTAGGATTAGATTTTATGAGTTTCTCCATAACCAAAGGTTTAAGAAGAAGAAGGAATAGGAAGAAGCAGTCAAGCCTAAGCAGTCCTCATAGGGAAGTTATTTCTAACCTTAAGACCACTAATAGGACACTCTCACTGCATTATATATTTCTACTATTTTCATTGATGGTTTTACAACACTTTAAGATTTTTCAATATCAAATTAATTCAGTTAAAAACATTTTATACAATTTCAAAGTAATTTTGAATTAATTAAAACTTGATTTTAAAAGTGTTGAGGTTGAAATTTGAATTTAAAAAAGTGTTTAGTTTCACTGAAAGTTAGTCTGGGAAGAATATAAAAGCGCTAGAGACTATAAGGTGTGTTTGTAATTATTTCTAAAACACACGTTTTAATTCTATCTTGACCATACATGTGTTGGTAGTTAAACGGTTAGATCGGTGTTTTCTCACATACTCAACTTCGATCACCAATGTCAACCATTGGATTAGTTTTATCAATGGCCTGCATGTGTTGTGTTATAATCCTAGTGTTTACCTTTCAACCAATGAGATCCTTTCATTTCACCGCTTGGTTATAAACCCTTGGATCATTAGTCAAACTGTGTAGACTAAATCTCATCCATTGATTACAGACGAAGTTCGAAATCCTTCCTTCAGCTACTATAAAACTGGACTTATTCTCAGCGTTTGGAGACTTTTGTTAAAACTGTCCAAGAGAGAAAATAAAAGAGAGAAGAGAGAGAAGATAGATAAAGGGAAGAAAATTCAAGAGAAAATTCAAGAGAAATGGAAGAAGATAAATGCATCTTCAACCTCCATAACTTCTGAGTGAATCCCTTCAACACATACATTTTTAAACTTTAAACACTTTTGCCAGAAACCAAAAATTATGGAAGATACATCTAATCTAGGGGTTTTGTGGGTTTGGTAGTTGGGTTGACGTCTGGAAGAATACTTGTTTTTTTATGTCTCTCTTAGAATACTTCTCTGAGAGAATAGAAAATTTCACATATTGAAACTTGAGATTTTCTAAAGAGAACATCACTTGCTTATTTTTCAATTCTTTATTTGGATCTCGATCTTAAGATCCATCTGATTCTAATTTTTTTGAAAAACATACTTCTAGGGTTTCAAGAAACAATTATATCCTTAAGAGCGTTTGTGTCTCTTAGTTTATATTTTATATTTTGTGAAATAAACGTGTTAAAAAATAAACACGAGACAAATAGCACCTTGGCTATTATTGAAAGGAAGGTAGTTCTTCTAGATATGATCTTGATTAAGAAGTTTCTTTTACAAAATAATTTTAATCATATCTTGCAATCCATGTAGTATCTTTTGATTCGTATGATACTGTTTGTATAAATTCTTTGAGAGGGTGAGTTGCATAAATCTTCATATATATCACCTCACAAACACTTCTCACACGAACACTTAGATACAATGGTTTGTTTGAGACTTAAAAGTTAAAAGAGTTGCTTGAGTCAGAATTCAAAGAGAATGAGGTCCAGGAAAAGGCAAAGGAGCAACAAAGAAGAGATCAGTTCTAGTCAGAAACCTTTGGAGTGGAGTAGCTCATGTAGGTATATTTCTGAACTTAGATTTAGGATCCTTATCTGTTTGCTTAAGTTTTGTAACTTGTGTAATACCCCGTATTTTTATGATATTTATTTATGGGATTAATTGAATTAAATGTGTATTAATTGGGAATTAATCCGGATAAAAATAGTAGCGAGATGCGAGTTGGTATTTGATTTTTAATGAGTATATATGGCTATATATGAATATGGAAATTGTGAAATTTGTCGTGAGATTGAAATACGGCAATTTGGAATTTTGTTGAGACGCGTGTGACAGTCGCGTCAGGAATATTATTATTTAATTAAAAAGTGAATTTTAATTCTATTAACCGTAGCGTCGTTTTGAGTGCGTCAACGCGTCCGGAAGGGTCGAAATAGTTAGAAAACACTAGACGGGGGTTTAGTTTGGGTCCTGGGGCATTTTTAGGTCATGCCGGCAACGTATAAGGGTAGTTTGGTAATTTTGGATTTTTGGGAATTAAAACCCACGAACATTAGGAATTAATATCTGATTTGGACTTTACCCACTAACACCACTTAATGACTAAATGGGCTACGGGAGTTATTGGAATTAGTTCCAAGAGTCTCCTAAGGCAAACCCTAGCCTCCATTGTCACCTTGGAGAAAAAGACTTGTAGAGAGAGAGAGAGAGGAGAATTCTGCAGAGAGAGAAACTCATCAATTCGCCATCAAAATCAGAGAAATACATAAGGCAAGTGGTTTAATTTACATTATTTTGCAGTGAATGTCTCTTCCCTGCTTAGACAATTCTAAAATTTCATTTGTTTGGGAGATTGATGAAAACCCATAAAATTGGAGTTATAAATTTAATTGTGGATATAGGTTTGCATGTAGAAATGTCATTGGATGATTGAACTAAAAGAATTACTACTTTTTGTGTTACAAAAATGGATTTTATTAGCCTCATTGATGATCTAAAATTTCTAGGGTTCATGTTCTTAAGATTTGGGAAAAATGTAGAGTTTTGATATTTGGATGATGTTTAGGATGAATTAACCCCACAAAACACGTTAGTATATGACCTAAGTGTGTTTAGGAATGATTAGAAACCTTGAACAATTGTTGGATTGATGTTTAGATGAGATTAGAGGTGAAGAAAAGATGGAAAAACGAGAATAGGAAAATCTGGGCTCGAAACTGGCCTCTCGTTAGAAGACCTGCCCAGGTCGTTCGAACGAGCTCGTTCGAACAAGCTTCTAACGAGTTGATAGTTTGCCTTCTAATGAGAGGGATGTTCCTTCGATTCCTTTCGTTCGAATGAGATCTCGTTAGATGCCCAGTTCGTTCGAACGAACTCTCATTCGAACAGCCTCGTTCGAACGAGACTTCTAACGAGCTGACAGTTTAGGCTTTTTGGCCTGTTTTGATTCCGCATGTCCCGTAACCTTGTTTAATAGTAGAGATACCATTCCCTTGAGGATAAATTGTTATAGTTGGGACATTTGGGATATATTGAGGAGTAAAACCTAGAAGTGCAATTCGAATTGAATGGAAATTGTGGAATAAAACGTGAGTGACTATTACGATGCGAGAATTATTAATGGCTTAAATAATTGAATTAACCGGGAACATGTGAATTGTGTAACATTATGATTCGGTACGAGAATGAGAAGTGTACCTCAAATAAATTATGGTGATTACTAAGATGTGTGTATACTTAGTATATGTATATGATTTTATGTGTATGACATACCTACCATACTTGCTATCTCGGGAGGTTTACGTTCGCTTAGGGCCCTCTAATCCTTGTGTTGCCCGGATTTAGATTGGTACCTCGAGAACATAGGTCAGAGAAGGACTTATTGGGATGTTAATAACTCTGTTGATCGTGGGAGCGTAGGTATGTGCGTGACCCATGTGATGTGACTGTGTTCGCCTCCATTGTTTGTCATTTGCTATTATCTGAGAACGATTCCTGAGAGATTCGGAATGCGTGATCCTTATGTACGTGATGTACAGGGATGGATAGCAGAGTATGTGTGCACCGCAGCTTAGTCTCGGGTGCTTGTTTTGTATATTTATGGTGTGGCTAATATACCCTTAAATTAATGAGAACTTTCATGTTGCTATTATGAGTATAAATACGAAAACGCTTTGAGTAACTATAAAGGGGTAACCTGTAATGAATTTTATTGCTAATAATCGAGAATCCGAGTTTAAGTAAAGCTCTCCATTTAGTTGATAACGCTAGAATGCATAATGAGAATCGAGTAGTAAGGGGTAGAACTTATTACGGTTTGGTTAGATTTATATGTTACTTAGATGGGTACGGTACGTTAGGAGTGCACAAATTAGTCGAGAGGTGAGTATTTCATGTGAGTGCACGTCCTAACATGTATTTTGCATTCGTTGTTTTAATGTTATTAAAGCACTTGCTATTTTTAAATACTCTCCACTTTCGGGATCTGACCCGTTTACTTTCAAATCTACTTTTTGTAAAAACCATTTTAGGTGCCCAGCCACAAGGACACCATGCATAGGATTTTCATTCAGGTGACGAGCTGTAGCTATTTGTGGAAGTTACAGGACTTTGCTAGTAGACGCTTCATCTATTTTGACTCTATATTCAGCTTCCATCAGTTGTAGGGAATGTCGCCCATTTCTATTAGAAACATTTCCTATTTCAGATTTTCAGGCTTTTGGCATGTAATTAATTCAGGATACTTTGTTATACTTAGTTCAGTTGTGGGATTGTTGTGAGGAGTTTTCCTCCGGACTTATTATTATGTTGTTGGTTACTCTATTGCTTCATTATGGTGAATGGTTATTCTTTCATTATCCTTTTATTGCATGTTAATCAGAGTTAACTTAAAACTTGGCAACTCATTTTTTAATACTAGGTGGTTAGTAATCATTAAAATGTTTTCGACAGTGATGCTGTTAACTGAACCAACTTGGCATTTTGTATTAATTTAATAAAGGAGTAGCTACCCGGTATTTAATTAGTCGGGGTGTCACAGGTGGTATCAGAGCATCAGGTTCTAGTGTCCTTTAGGATCTGTACGGCTTATTATGTTTCCGCTGAGCTTTCTTTGATGTAGAGCCCTATATTTTAGGACTGTTGTATTCTTTTATATATGCTACGTCCTTCAGCTATTTCAAGTTTATAACTGCGAACTTATAAACTTTATTCTTATTTCAGATGCCTCCACGACGTGCACAATTGGTTCCCAGGGATGCTACGCCAGAACCACAGCCCGCACCAGTTCAGGGCATGATGAATGTCACCGAGGTTGCAGCCATTGTGGCCCAGGCGGTAAATGCCGCACTAGCCGTAGTTCAGCAGGCACCACCTTAGGCACCAGTAACCGCGCCAGTTCAGGCACATGCATTCCCGTCTGCTTGGGAACGTTTACGTGATGCTTTTCAGAAAGCACACCCACCGGAGTTCGCAGGTAGCTCCGATGTTGTGGTTTCGAGTCAGTGGAGGAAGGACATTCAGCGGCACCTGAGGATGTATGAGTGCACCGATGTCCAGAAGCAGATACTAGCTACCTTTAAGCTAGTGGGTTCTGCACTGCAGTGGTGGGAGTCTATTACCACCGTGGAGGAGAGAGATACTCTCACGATCCAGGAGCTTTGGGTGCAGTTAGACTGCAAGTATTTTCCGTCAGCTGTTCACACGGAAATGAGGAGGAAGTTGATGAATCTTAGACAAGAAGGTAAGACTGTGGCCGAGTATGAGGCCGAATTTACCAATCTATTGAATATTGTTCCGGATGAGATACCGACAGAAGAGAAGAAGATACAAAAATTTACAGAAGGGTTGACTTGGAGGATCCGTCAACATTTGTTGGGGAATCTATTGTTGTCCACTTACTCTGATGTGGTTAACGCTGCACTGTTACACTGCCAGGATCACCGCTTTCACATGGCTGAGGGCAAGAGATCGGGAGAGTCCAGCCATCAGGGAAGGACTGGAGGACATGGTGCCAGTGGGGCACAATCCGTTCAGGGGCAGAGACAGGGTGACCAAGGTTCCCAGTAGGGGGATCACAAGAGGTTCAGATCGGGAAATTTCAGGCACGGACAAGGAGGTTTCCGACAGGGCCATCAGGGTCCGAACGGCCATCAGAATCAGCAGGGTCAGAATGGTCAACAACAGTTTCATCAGGGCCAGCAGGGTCAGGGGAGGAACGGTAACGTCCACCAGGGCCGGGGGCAGCAGGGACAGAGAGGGGGGGAACTTCCCGGGGAAGTGTTACGTTTGTGGAAAGACTGGCCATAAATGCCAGGACTGTCCTGATAGGGGCAGGGCCCCGCAGCAGCAACAGGGTGCTCGACAGGAGCCACAGAGACTCGTGTTTCCTGCCGCCCTCCCGGTGCCACCACAGATGGCAGCATTACCACCCATTCCAGCGGTCCTAGTTCAGCAGGGGCAGCTGCAGTATGGGAGAGTATACCAGCTTCAGCAGGCAGCAACTCCACAGGCACCACCCGCTATTGAGGGTATGTTTCATATCCATGGCACTATGGGTCGGGTTTTGTTTGATACGGGGGCAATGCATTGTCTTATAGCTACACATTTTGCGAAAGCCTTAGGGTTGTTAGCCACAACAGAGAGCACAGTGACGTGTGTAGACTCACCATTGGGGAGTGGGTCACTTATTTTCTTTATATGCCGGGGAGTGGGGGTAGAGATTGGTAGTTTGGTATTACCTGCATACATGTTGGTATTAGATATGCATGACCAGGATGTGATTATTGGTATGGATTTTCTTGCAGCTTATAGAGCCATGATTGATTGCTTCGGTGGGAGCATTATTTTTTCCATTCCGTGGCAAGAGATGTTTGTAGTGGCGATGCCTCGCCTAGAGGGAGGCTCGACCGCTCATTTGTATTACATAGAGGAGTATACCTCTAAGGAGGTTGTGATTCCTTTAGATTCGATCCCAGCTGTCAGGGAGTATTCCGATGTGTTTCAGGAGATACCAGGCCTACCCCCCAGTCGAGAGATAGACTTTGTCATAGACTTATTACCAGATACGAGACCTATAGCACGCGCACCATACCGTATGGCTCCGGCAGAGATGCGAGAGCTACGGGATCAGATTGAGCAGTTGTTGGGTCAGGGGTTTATACGGAGGAGTACTTCGTCGTGGGGTGCCCCTGTGTTGTTCGTAAAGAAGAGGGATGGATCGTTGAGGTTGTGTGTGGATTACCGAGAGTTGAATAAGGTCACGATACAGAATAAATATCCGTTGCCCCGAATCGATGACTTATTCGACCAGTTGAGAGGAGCTTCTTTCTTCTCGAAGATTGATTTGCGATCGGGATACCATCAGTTGCGTATCAGGGAAGAGGGTGTCTCGAAGACTGCGTTCTTAACGAGATATGGTTCTTACGAGTTTCGGGTTATGCCTTTTGGCTTGACCAATGCTCCAGCAGTGTTTATGGACTTGATGAATAGGGTGTTCAGAGAGTTCCTTGATCAGTTCGTCATTGTCTTCATTGATGATATTCTGGTTTACTCCCAGACAGAGGAGGAGCACACCGAGCATTTAAGGCAGGTTTTGCAGACGCTACGTCGGAACGAGCTGTATGCAAAGTATGAGAGGTGCGAGTTTTGGCTGAAGGAGGTCCAGTTTTTGGGACACATTATTTTCGACCGGGGGATATCTATTGATCCGGGGAAGGTATCCGCGGTGAGGGAGTGGGGACAGCCCACGACACCGACTGAGATCCGTAGTTTCTTGGGCCTAGCAGGATACTGCAGGAGGTTCATTCGGGGATTTTCGAAGATAGAGGGTCCTTTGACACATCTGACTCGTAAGGTGTGCCATTCATCTGGAGTGATGTCTGTCAGTTGGCATTTGATGAGTTGAAGGATAAGTTGACCTCAGCACCTGTGTTAGCATTGCCGAGACCGGGAGTTGAGTATCTAGTCTACACCGATGCGTCCTTGCAAGGACTTGGAGGTGTATTGCAGCAGGAGAGTCAGGCCATAGCCTACGCTTCCCGTAAGCTAAAGCCTCACGAGAAGAATTACCACACTCATGACTTGGAGTTAGCGGCAGTGGTATTTGCCCTTCGGATTTGGAGACATTATCTTTTGGGGGAGAAGTTTCGATTTTTCACGGACCACAAGTCCCTATAGTACCTATTCACGCAAAAGGAGTTGAATATGCGGCAGCGAAGGTGGCTTGAGTTTGTGAAGGACTATTAGTTTGATATCCAATATCACCCGGGGAAGGCTAATGTGGTAGCAGACGCGTTGAGCCGTAGGCCAGTAGATGAAGTGGCAGGGGTGTGGAAGGCAAAGTGGAAGGAGTTGGGACACCAGGATGCAGTGGCCCAATCATTCATGTCGGTGATGACTGTTACACCACAGATTGTCACGAGAGTGGTAAAGGCACAAGCGGATGACTCGTTTTGTCAGGAGCAGATAGTTCGATTATTAGCAGAGGGAGCCGAGTCCTATACCGTTAGCTCAGACGGGGGATTACGCTTCAATGGCAGACTGGTAGTTCCGGAAGGGGAGGAACTGCGACACGAGGTGATGGCAGAGTCGCACGACTCACGGTTCGCGGTACATCCCGGTGGGGATAAAATGTACCAAGATATGAGACGTCAGTATTGGTGGAGCGGGATGAAGAGAGATATTGCCGTGTTTGTTTCTAAATTCACCACTTGTCAGCTAGTAAAAGTGGATCATCAGAGACCGGCAGGACTTCTACAGCCATTAGAGATCCCGATGTGGATGTGGGAGAGCATCTCCATGGACTTTATCACGGGGCTGCCTACGTCACAGAGAGGTCACGACTCCATTTGGGTAATTGTGGACAGGTTGACCAAAGTCGCTCATTTTCTACCCGTAAGGACAGACTACACTTCGGGACAGTATGCCCAGCTATTTATTGCAGAGATAGTAAGACTTCACGGTGTGCCCCTAAATATCGTGTCTGACAGACAAGATATCTGTTTCACGGTTTTGGGAAAGTTTCCAGGAGGCCATGGGCACGGAATTGCGGTTGAGTACGGCGTATCACCCGCAGACCGATGGGCAAACCGAGCGTACAAACCAGATGTTGGAGGACATGTTGCGTATGTGCATCATTGATTTTGGGGGTGGATGGGAGCAGTATCTTCCACTGGTGGAGTTTGCTTACAACAACTCCTACCAGTTCACCATTGGCATGGCTCCATTTGAGGTGCTGTACGGTAGACCTTGTCGTTCCCCAGCATGTTGGTTGGAGGTGGGGGATAACAAACTACTTGGGTCGGAAGTGATTCAGGATACTTCGGCAAGGATAGAGCTGATACGGAGTCGCATTCGGGTAGCTCAGGACAGGCAGAATAGCTATGCTGATGCGAAGAGGTCCTTCAGGGAATTTAAAGTGGGGGACAAGGTTTTGCTCAGAGTATCTCCTATGAAGGGGATTATGCGTTTCGGGAAGAAAGGGAAGTTGGCACCGAGATATGTGGGACCATTTCCTATTATTGAGCGGATTGGGCCGGTTGCGTATAGACTTGGGTTACCGGAGCATTTGCATCGGATTCACGATGTGTTTCATATTTCCTCGCTAAGGAAATATCTTAGAGATGATTTGGCTCATTCTCATAATTCTTTGGAGGACATCGATCTCCAGCCTGATAGCTCCTACGAGGAGGGGCCGATTGCTATTTTGGACCGAAGTGAGCGGAAACTGCGGTCAAAGATAGTTCCGTTAGTTCGTGTGCAGTGGCGACATCATAATGTCGAGGAGTCCACATGGGAGCGCGAGGATGAGATGCGCGAACTTTATCCAGAGTTGTTCTTACCAGGTACTTTCTAATTCCGAATTTCGGGACAAAATTCTGTTATTAGGGGGGAAGTATGTAATACCCCGTATTTTTATGATATTTATTTATGGGATTAATAGAATTAAATGTGTATTAATTGGGAATTAATTCGGATAAAAATACTAGCGAGATGCGAGTTGGTATTTGATTTTTAATGAGTATATATGGCTATATATGAATATGGAAATTATGAAATTTGTCGTGAGATTGAAATACGACAATTTGGAATTTTGTTGAGACGTGTGTGACAGTCGCGTCAGGAATATTATTATTTAATTAAAAAGTGAATTTTAATTCTATTAACTATAGGGTCGTTTTGAGTGCGCCAACGCGTCCGGAAGGGTCGAAATAGTCAGAAAACACTAGCCGGGGGTTTAGTTTGGGTCCCGGAGCATTTTTAGGTCATGCCGGCAACGTATAAGGGTAGTTTGGTAATTTTGGATTTTTGGGAATTAAAACCCACGAAAATTAGGAATTAATATTTGATTTGGACTTTACCCACTAAACCCACTAACAACACTTAATGACTAAATGGGCTACGAGAGTTATTGGAATTAGTTCCAAGAGTCTACTAAGGCAAACCCTAGCCTCCATTTTCACCTTGGAGAAAAAGACTTGTAGAGAGAGAGAGAGAGGAGAATTCTGCAGAGAGAGAGAGAGAAACTCATCAATTCGCCATCAAAATCAGAGAAATACATAAGGCAAGTGGTTTAATTTACATTATTTTGCAGTGAATGTCTCTTCCCTGCTTAGACAATTCTAAAATTTTATTTGTTTGGGAGATTGATGAAAACCCATAAAATTGGAGTTATAAATTTAATTGTGGATATAGGTTTGCATGTAGAAATGTCATTGGATGATTGAACTAAAAGAATTACTACTTTTTGTGTTACAAAAATGGATTTTATTAGCCTCATTGATGATCTAAAATTTCTAGGGTTCATGTTCTTAAGATTTGGGAAAAATGTAGAGTTTTGATATTTGGATGATGTTTAGGATGAATTAACCCCACAAAACACGTTAGTATATGACCTAAGTGTGTTTAGGAATGATTAGAAACCTTGAACAATTGTTGGATTGATGTTTAGATGAGATTAGAGGTGAAGAAAAGATGGAAAAACGAGAATAGGAAAATCTGGGCTCGAAACTGGCCTCTCGTTAGAAGACCTGCCCAGGTCGTTCGAACGAGCTCGTTCGAACGAGCTTCTAACGAGTTGATAGTTTGCCTTCTAATGAGAGGGATGTTCGTTCGATGCCTTTCGTTCGAACGAGATCTCGTTAGATGCCCAGTTCGTTCGAACGAACTCTCGTTCGAACAGCCTCGTTCGAACGAGACTTCTAACGAGCTGACAGTTTAGGCTTTTTGGCCTGTTTTGATTCCGCATGTCCCGTAACCTTGTTTAATTGTAGAGATACCATTCCCTTGAGGATAAATTGTTATAGTTGGGACATTTGGGATATATTGAGGAGTAAAACCTAGAAGTGCAATTTGAATTGAATGGAAATTGTGGAATAGAACGTGAGTGACTATTACGATGCGAGAATTATTAACGGCTTAAATAATTGAATTAACCGGGAACATGTGAATTGTGTATCATTATGAGCTGGTACGAGAATGAGAAGTGTACCACAAATAAATTATGGTGATTACTAAGATGTGTGTATACTTAGTATATGTATATGATTTTATGTGTATGACATACCTACCATACTTGCTATCACGGGAGGTTTACGTTCGCTTAGGGCCCTCTAATCCTTGTGTTTCCCGGATTTAGATTGGTACCTCGAGAACATAGGTCAGAGAAGGACTTATTGGGATGTTAATAAGTCTGCTGATCGTGGGAGCGTAGGTATGTGCGTGACCCATGTGATGTGACTGTGTTCGCCTCCATTGTTTGTCATTTGCTATTATCTGAGAACGATTCCTGAGAGATTCGGAATGCATGATCCTTATGTACATGATGTACCGGGATGGATAGCAGAGTATGTGTGCACCGCAGCTTAGTCTCGGGTGCTTGTTTTGTATATTTATGGCGTGGCTAATATACACTTAAATTAATGAGAACTTTCATGTTGGTATTGTGAGTATAAATACGAAAACGCTTTGAGTAACTATAAAGGGGTAACCTGTAATGAATTTTATTGCTAATAATCGAGAATCCGAGTTTAAGTAAAGCTCTCCATTTGGTTGATAACGCTATAATGCATAATGAGAATCGAGTAGTAAGGGGTAGAACTTATTACGGTTTGGTTAGATTTATATGTTACTTAGATGGGTACGGTACGTTAGGAGTGCACAAATTAGTCGAGAGGTGAGTATTTCATGTGAGTGCACGTCCTAACATGTATTTTGCATTCGTTGTTTTAATGTTATTAAAGCACTTGCTATTTTAAAATACTCTCCACTTTCGGGCTCTGACCCGTTTGCTTTCAAATCTACTTTTTGTAAAAACCATTTTAGGTGCCCAGCCACAAGGACACCATGCATAGGATTTTCATTCAGGTGACGAGCTGTAGCTGTTTGTGGAAGTTACAGGACTTTTCTTGTAGACGCTTCATCTATCTTGACTCTATATTCAGCTTCCATCAGTTGTAGGGAATGTCGCCCATTTCTATTAGAAACATTTCCTATTTCAGATTTTCAGGCTTTTGGCATGTAATTAATTCAGGATACTTTGTTATACTTAGTTCAGTTGTGGGATTGTTGTGAGGAGTTTTCCTCCGGACTTATTATTATGTTGTTGGTTACTCTATTGCTTCGTTATGGTGAATGGTTATTCTTTCATTATCCTTTTATTGCATGTTAATCAGAGTTAACTTAAAACTTGGCAACTCATTTTTTAATACTAGGTGGTTAGTAATCATTAAAATGTTTTCGACAGTGATGCTGTTAACTGAACCAACTTGGCATTTTGTATTAATTTAATAAAGGAGTAGCTACCCGGTATTTAATTAGTCAGGGTGTCACAACTTGATTCTTTATTCTAGTGAATTTTTTGGTTTGTGCCGTAGAGGGCACCATGGATGTTTCCCTTGATTAAAGGTTTTACCACGTTAAAAATTTATGTGTCTATTCCTTTCAATATTCTTAACTATTGTGGTGATTGGGACTGCATGGTAACTTAAGTAAATGTTTCTTAAACTTTAAAAAGAAAGGTAATCAACTATCGAACATAAACCATATATTCAAAAATATTGTAGAACACATCTTGTGTTTTTCGAAAAGAGTTTTGCCAAAAACGTTTATTCGGAGTTTACACAATTTGTAACATTTTGTTATTAACCTTGTAAAAAAGTGTTTAGCGCACCTTTGGAGTTAGGGGTTGCTCCTACCACACCAAAATTTATACCACCATTTGGAGTCATTGAGGTGGGAAAAATCTATCCTTAGCATTTAAGACTCTATTGCATTTTAGTAGTATTGTGGTTAGATTACATAAGTAGGATGCACATGAATAAATGGGAATTTTTAGTAAAATAATATTAAACATTTTATGGAATAAAAATGTTGGTAAAATGTAATTTTGTTGGAAATATAGAATGAGTAAATATTTAAAAGTCTTGAAATATTAAAAGTTGATATTTTCTAAGAATGGCGTATTTTCTTGAAAGATGGATGTTAAACATTTTACGAAATAAAATGTTTGGAAACAATGACTTATTTTTCTAAACATTGGTGAAATAATGTTTCAAAGTTTCTTGAAAAATGTACAGTTTATGAAAATTGACATTTGTTGAGTTTGAAGAAATTAATTGTCTTTTATGCCTTGGAAGTATATTTTTGCATGTACGATGAATTTCTAAAAGGAAATGAATGTTTAACCCACTAATAGGGTTTTAGGATTTAAAATCCATTTTCTCAGGCCTATAAACTTGTACTAATTTGCAATAAATGTATAAACAAACTTAAAAAAGATTTTATTGGGTTTAAACATGGAATAAGAAAAGTAGAGATTCTTGTATTCAAAGTGTGTGGAAAGGGTGTTAAAAGTGTGATAAGCATAAAGTTGCAAGACTATATGAAATGATAAAAAGGAAATGATATTTTCTTATGAAAGTAGTATTTAAGTGTAATTAGATTTCATGAATAAAGAAAGTATAGAAATGTCTAATTTTCTTATGAAGGTAGTCTTTAAGTGTTAATGGTTAAACATTAGAAAGTTGGTATGTATAACTTAATAAAACTATAAAAGATTAACATTTATGAAATTTGAAACGACATAATAAGATAAAGATGTTTTCAATTAAGAAAAATATTACTCCAGGGTTAAAAGGATGTTAAACTATTAAAACTCTCAAGAATTTAGTATGGGTAACTTAATAATTTTTTGGATAAATTAATACTCGTGAAAATGGAGTAAAAGATGAGCTTGGAAAAAATGGATAAAATGGTAAATTTACTTAAAGTGGAACATTTTTATGAAATAAAAATGTTGGAAATGGTGTTGCACAAATTGGTCCTAAATGAATATGTTTTTTGGAACAAACTTAAAGTTTAAGTGTAAAGGACATGAAATGACAATTTCAAGTGTAACAGAAGTTGAGGTGTAACCCCGAGTCTGGCTTCGGTCGGGTAAAAATGGAAAAATTGAATAATGTGGAAATTTGTAAAATGTTAAAACACATGTAAAGGAACTCGGATGACATCGGGATAATTAAGGAGGGCCTGGATCCCTAGGGTTAAAGATCCAAAATAAATGGCTAGAGCTTATCGTCTGCATAGCTAGCAATGTGGAGCCAGTTGAAGTATGCAATTATTGGAAGATTCCGAGAAAAAAGATAATGAAATGAGGAACATATGAAGAAATGGGTTTTGTGGTGATGATGTGTTTAGATAACCTAACTTGAATGAATTAGTAAATTTTTCGGTAAAGGTGAAATGGACAAGTAAATGTGTACATTGATTAATGTACATAAGATAAATGAAAGGTAAAGTGAATGGGTAAATGGGTGGTTAAGCTACCTAAGTGGTTCAATCCATATTTAACATCAGAATGTGTTGTAAAAAGGTTTTCAAAGAGTGAATAAATATTTTCTAACATGGTTAACGTGTGTGTTGAAAGGGTGATTTTCAATGAAAATACTAATGTGGATCAGTTAAAATAAAAAGGAGTAATTTCGGTAAAGAAATTATTTTTGGCTAATTCAAGTGGAGTTATTTCAAATATTTAACTATGTGTTAAATAAAGGGATGAATGTCAAAAATGAGAAAACAAAAGCCTTTTATAAGATTAAGGTGAATTAATCTAGATAAATAAGATTTTTGGAAGTAAACTGTTTCATGCATAGAGTATATATATATATATATATATATATATATATAAGGTGTAAGAATAACGTGTTAGAGTCTTCTTTCTGCCATTCGATTCTATAGTGCATTTGTATATTTCCCACTAGGGGTGTAAAATGGACGGATAGGGAGCGGATACCATAGTATCCACATCCGTATCTGCCATGACTCCACACTATCCGTATCCGTATCCGTATCCGCCCAGATAATAATTTCAGCTATCCATATCCGTATCCTCTCGGATTTCCCAGATTCGGATAATATCCTTATCCGTTTTTATTGTTTAAGATACATTAAGATACACATAGCATATTAAACACTAATTTAATCAATTAATTAAATATATAATTTTTCATTCCATGTAAGATATAGAGAATGTGTAAAGCATCAAATTAAACTATAAAAGAAGGTTAGAGAAAAAGTACTAACCTTTAATGTGCATTTTCTTACTCAATTTTGAGCAATTGAAATTTGTATCCTCTTGAGTTTCTCTGATGTTTGAACAAAAATGAAGTGAAGCATCATCTTACCTCAAAAAGAATAACTCAATTAAAATATTAACGAAGAAAACAAAGAATATATTACAATAAATAAGGGATGTTATTTTTTACCCCTTAAGTTCATGAAGTGTGTATTTCTCATCTCCTTTCCTTTGTATCCTTGTTGAATTAAGCATTAAGGTAATCACAACTCGCAAGTTAGTAGTAATGCATAAGGGTAAGACAATAATTGTTTGAACATACTAATTCACCCAAATAAAACTTCACCAATATATTGTACTAAAAAGATAAATCCATGAGTTTAATAATACATGTAACATAAGTTTTTCTTATACATAAAAGTTTCTTCCACCAAAATCAGCCCTCGTAACACAAAAATTATCATCTTCGACTTCCAAGGTCCCACAAAGCTGTATTGGATAAGAAGAAAGAAAAAGTTATAAACGGACGTGACACCCCGCCTAATTAAATACCGGACGATCACTCCTTTATTAAATTAAAATCAAGGTGAACAGTTGGTTCATTCTTAGCATCACTGTCGTAAAAATAACTTTTCCAATTTAAATACCCTAATTAATTAAGCTAAGTGTCAAAACCATTTTTAAACATTACTTTCCAAATCTTATTTTAAAAACAAAGATTTAATTATTTAGAACAGTTCATTATTAAAGAATCACACCACAATAATCCTGGAACATATAATCCAAATAATTTAAAGATTTAACAACTAAATCCCAACATTAAAACTTAAAGTAAAACATCCAAACAGTAATAAGTCCCTAAGTGACAATACTAGAATTAACTGAATCACAATGTCCAAATAAACAACTGAATACTGGAAAGGGCGACACATGCCCCACTAAATGAGTATGCTAGGAGTGGAGTCAAATAAATGAAGTCGTCTAAGCAAGTGGCCTGCAACTCCCACCTAAGCTGCAGTGCGTTCCTTCCAAGGTATCCTATGCAAGACGCCCCTGTGGATGGGAACCTGTAATATATACATATATATACAAGAGAGAAAGAGAAATAGAAACGGGTCAGAGCCCGATAGTGTATTGATTTAAAATTCGTTTAACAAGTATTTAAAATGTTACAGGTCAATGCAACAACATATTAGTGCGGCACTCTCTTGAGAAATTCTCACCTCTCTTCTAATGTGCATGCATATCGTACTAACCTTCCCAACGGATTATCTTATTTTATCTCGCACTAAACTTCCCAATGGTTCAACTTATCTTAGGTTACTCGTAAGATTTAAAACTGAACAATATAATTATTTAAAAGGAAGATTTCATTTAGTAGCAAGGCTCTCATTTTAACTTTATTTATTAATAAAGTTTCCCAGTGTCATATTATACTTTTCAAAACAAGTATTTTCAATTTGAGTCATTATACATGTCTTACTTACCATAACACAGTAGGCAGTTCCAAATTTCAGAATTTCATATATATATCAAATACTCGTATAATATATATTCAAACAGCACCCCACATAAAAATTATGGTGCGGGCATACTCTGCTATCCAATCCCCGTATCACTCGTACTAAGGGAAATATGAGTTCGGAATCACTCTCGAACTGTATTAACACATACACAAACAATATTGAGGCGAAGCATAGTTTCCAAGTCCAAGAGGTCAGTACATACCCTCACGTCTCTTAGGACCGTCCGACTATTGATCCGATAGCCCGTACCTAGGATTCCTATCTTCTAGGGTACTAGTCAATATCCCCCATGAAGGCCCATTCGAGATAAGACTGTCCCAGCGTGGTAACCCCAGTGATAGCAAGTAGCGCGGGCATGATTTTCACATGTATATAATATATATGCATACACACAGTCATATAAATATACTACTTTTATCATATCAATTTAGGTTCATCCCATAACCCATAATCACGACATTTATCCTCATATCTCATTATTTAGTTCTCACGTGTAACCGTTCATTTCTTACTTGGATTTGGGGGATCATTTCAACTTATTACGTAACACTCATAGACTTTATCCTCCCAAGTGTAGAATTCAGTAGGTACTCATCTAATTTCCAACGTAACCATCTTACGTGTCTCTCCCCTTAATACATAATTTCATCGTCCCTTATATGTAAATATCCCAAAAATACCACTCTTGTCTTATATTAAAGGTCCCAAAATTATTCACATGTCCTACTGGTCTTCTTTATCTCCCAAAACATTTTTAAGAGGGTGTCTAAGAATTATTTCTCATTAAATTGAATTCAACTAATTTAAAAAGGGAAATTATGAGTCTGCCAGGAGGGGGTCGATCGATCGAGATCCGGGGCTCGATCGATCGAAGCTCTTGGTTCGATCGATCGATCAAGCAGGTATGGCAAATTCTGCAGTTACCAGTTATGGGTTTTCTCACATAACTCCATCCAAATCCAAACTTTTCATTCCCAATCGTCCAGAAATTTGTACTACTAATAGTATAAATCCATTCCATACATCTTTTACGTAAAGCATGCAAATTTCCATTAATAATCATGGATTAACAGGCCAAAATTCATGTAAATCTCAAGAACCCTAGAATTCTTTTTAACATGGTTCTAATTAGTCTTTTCCAGAATTTTCTTCTTCTAAAACATCAAAATTTCGTGGTTTAATCCTCTACATGTTAAGGGGTTTCCATATTAACATTCAAATCATTACTACATGCGATTTCCTATCTCAAATTTGGGTTTTCTTCCATAAAACTCATCCTAATTATCCCTAGACTAACATGAGTGATGCATTAATGAAAATAAGCAAGATAAACACTTGCCTGTGATTTTTGACGTTGTGGTTTGATGACGAATTTGGTGTGGTTGCGTTCCCCGTCGCGCGATCTACGCGTTGGTGGTGGTGGCGGTGCAATCGGGCGAATTGTTGGCCTTGGGTTGCTTGGAAAAGCCTCTCCTTCCCTCTCCTATGGCCGTCACTTGTCTTTGGTTGTTTTAACCCTAGAAGACAACATTAGACATCTGATATATCCCTTGAATTTTCGTGGGTTTAATTACCCAAAAATGTAAAATGTCCAAAATGCCCTCCCAGGGTACTAATTATGCCTAAAAACGCCCCGAGACCCAAACTAAACCCCCGGGTACACTTTTCTAACTATCTCGACTCTTTCGGACACTTTGGCGCACTCAAAACGACCATATGAGTGACTTATAATATATTTACTTGTATTCATCAATATTTAGTCCCGACGCGACACGGGCGCGTCCCAACTCAAATTTCCAAAATTGTCATTTTATTCACTCGTGACATTTAATATAACCAATATTATATATTACTTTGCTCATTAGTAATATTCAACAAATTTTCCATAATTACTAACTCTCATCACGTTAATAATTATAACATCATTAATTTTCGGATTTATAATAAATAATTAATTCACATTAAATTTAATAAATCCCCAAATTAATATAGCATAAAAATACGGGGTATTACATACTTCCCCCCTAATAACGGAATTTCGTCCCGAAATTCAAAAAATAAGGCGTAACTAGTAAGAATAAATCTGGGTATCTCTCGCGCATATCTGCCTCACGCTCCCAAGTGGACTCCTCCACATTATGATGCTCCCACTGGACCCGTACAAGTGGAACTACCTTCTACCTCAATCTTCTCTTGCTATGGTCTAGGATAGCCACCGGTCTCTCCTCGTAAGAGCTTTCAGGCTATAAGTCTATCTCATCTATCACAATGTGGGTATGGGCCATATCATCCCGAAGATATCGTCTCAACGACGAGATGTGGAACACATCGTGAATGCGATGTAAATGCTCTGGCAGTCCCAATTTGTATGCTACCGGCCCAATCCTCTCGATAATGGGAAATGGTCCCACGTACCTCGGGGCCAATTTCCCTTTCTTCCCGAACCTCATTACTCCTTTCATAGGAGATACACGTAGTAACACCTGGTCCCCCACATTAAACTCCCGGAAGAACCGTTTCGCATCGGCGTAGCTCTTCTGCCTGTCCTGGGATACTCGAATGCGACTCCTGATCATCTCAATCCTCACGGAGGTTTCCTGAATCACCTCTGGTCCTAGCAACTTATTATCCCCCACCTCGAGCCAATAAGTTGGGGAGCGACAAGGCCTGCCATACAAAGCCTGAAATGGAGCCATGCCAATCGTGAACTGATAAGAGTTATTATAAGCAAACTCTACCAGTGGAAGATGTGGCTCCCAACATCCTCCAAAATCAAGAACACATATGCGTAGCATATCCTCCAACATCTGATTAGTACGCTATGTCTATCCATCTATCTATGGGTGATAAGCTGAACTCAACATCAACTCAGTACCCATAGCCTCTTGAAAGCTTTCCCAAAAACGGGACACAAAAATCTTATCTCTATCTGACACAATATTCAGGGGCACCCCATGTAATCTTACAATCTCAGCAATGAACAACTGAGCATACTGACCTGTCGTATAGTCTGTCCGCACTGGCAGAAAATGGGCCACCTTGGTCAAATGGTCTACAATCACCCAAATAGACTCGTGGCCCCGCTGTGAAGTCGGTAACCCTGTAATAAAATCCATGGAAATACTCTCCCACTTCCACGCGGGTACTTCCAATGGCTGAACCAACCCTGACGGTTTCTGATGGTGCACCTTTACCAGCTGGCAGGTACAACACTTGGACACGAACTCAGCTATGTCCTTCTTCATCCCCCTCCACCAATATTGTCGCCTCATATCCTAGTACATCTTATCTCCCCCAGGATGTACCGCAAAACGGGACCCGTGGGACTGAGTCATCACTGCATGACATAATTATGCTCCTTCTGGAACCACCAATCTCCCATTAAACCTCAAACCCCCATCAGAACTAACAGAATACGACTCAGCACCCTCATCTAAGAGTCGTACAATCTGCTCCTGGCAAAATGGGACTGCGGTCTGTACCTGTATCACCCTCGTAACAATCTCGGGTGTCACTGTCATAACAGATATGAAAGAATGGGGTACTGCGTCCTGGTGACCAAACTCCTTCCACTTTGCTTTCCAGACGTCCGCTACATCGTCTACCGGTCTACGGCTCAACGCATCAGCAACTACGTTGGCCTTCCCCGGATGGTACTGTATGTCGAACTGATAGTCCTTCACAAACTCTAACCATCTGCGCTGACACATATTCAGCTCTCACTGAGTGAACAGGTACTGCAGTGACTTGTGGTCTGTGAACAAACGGAATTTCTCTCCCAATAAATAGTGCCTCCATATCCTTAATGCAAAAAAGACCGCTACTAACTTCAGGTCGTGGGTGGGGTAATTCTTCTCACGCGACTTAAGCTTATGGGAGGCAAAAGCTATAGCCTTCTCTTCCAGCTGAAGTACTCCCCCAAGTCCCCGTAAAGAGGCATCGGTGTAAACCAGGTACTCCACACCCGGCTTCAGTAACGCAAGGATTGGTTCTGAAGTAAGCTTGTCTTTCAGCTCGTCAAAAGCCAATTGGCAAGCATCATCCCAAACATATGGTACCCATTTGCGAGTCAGGTTCGTCAATGGACCTGCTATTATGGAGAATCCCCGAATGAATCTCCTGTAGTATCCGGCTAACCCCAAGAAACTACGCACTTCCATCGGTGTCATGGGTTGTCCCCACTCCCTCCTCGCTGACACTTTACTCGGGTCAACTGCTATCCCCTGTTCAGAAACAACATGCCCCAAGAACTGTACTTCTCGCAACCAGAATCCGCAATTCTCTTACTTAGCATACAACTGATGCTCTCGTAGAGTCTGAAGAACCTGTCTCAAGTGCTCGGAATGCTCCTCCTCGGAGTGTGAATATATCAAAATGTCATCTATGAAGACGATGACAAACTGATCCAAGAACTCTCTGAACACTCGGTCCATTAAGTCCATGAACACAGCTAGAGCATTTATGAGGCCGAATGACATCACTCTGAACTCATAAGACCCATATCACGTCAAGAAGGCAGTCTTTGAAACATCCTTCTTCCTAATACGTAACTGATGTTACCCCGACCTCAGATCTATCTTCGAAAAGAAAGTTTCTCCCCTTAGCTGGTTGAACAGATCATCGATTCGAGGCAACGGATACTTATTCCGTATCGTGACCTTGTTCAACTCCCGGTAGTCCACATATAGCCTCAGTGAACCATATCTCTTTTTCACAAACAGAACTGGAGCACCCCAAGGTGAGGTACTCCTATGAATGAAGCCCTGACCTAACAGGTGCTCTATCTGATCTCGTAACTCTTGCATCTCCGTCGGAGCCATACGGTATGGAGCGCGTGCTATCGGTCTAGTATCCGGTAAAAAATCTATGACAAAGTCTATCTCTTGATTGTGAGGTAGGCCTGGTATCTCCTGAAAGACATCGGAAAACTCACGAACAACTGGGATCGAGTCTAAGGGAATCACAACCTCCTTAGAGGTATCCTCCTCTATGTAATACAAATGAGCGGTCAAGCCTCCCTCTGGGCGAGGCATCGCCACTACAAACATCTCTTGCCCCGGAATGGCAAAGACAATACTCCCACCGAAATAATCAATCATGGATCTGTAAGCTGCGAGCCAATCCATACCGATAATAACATCGTGCTCATGCATATCTAAGACTAACATGTCTGCAGGTAATACCAAGCTACCAATCTCTACCCCCACACCCCGACATATAAAGAAAATAAGTGACCCACTCCCCAGTGGTGAGTCTACACACGTCACAGTGCTCTCTGCTGTGGCTAACAACCCTAAGGCCTTCGCCAAATGCGTAGCTATAAAATAATGCATCGCCCCAGTATCAAACAAAACTCGACCCATAGTACCATGGATAGGAAACATACCCTCAATCGCGGGTGGTGCCTGTGGAGCTGCTGCCTGGTGGACGTTATAGACACGTCCATACTGTAACTGCCCCTGCTGCACGGGAGCTACTGGAACGGCTGGTAGGGCTGGCACTTGGGCTGGTGCTGGGAGGGCAGCTGGAAAAAGTGGTCTCCATGGCTCATTACGGCACCCTGCTGCTATGGGGCCCTCTCTCCCTCTGGACAATCCTGGCGCTTATGGCCATGCTTGCCGCACACAAAACATCGGCCTCTGAACTTACCTCCCCTCTGACCCTACTGACCCCGGCCCTGCTGGCCCTTACCACCCCGCCACTGGCCCTGTTGGCCCTGATGAAAATGCTGTTGGCCCTGTTGGCCCTACTGCTGACCCTGCTGCTGTCGGTGTTGGCCTTGCTGGCCCTGCCTATAACCCCCAAATCCCTATCTGGAATCACCTGAACGAAATCTCTTAGCAGGGTCCCCCTGATGGGAACTCTGCTCATGCTGACGAGTCTGTCCTGGAGATGTCGGTGCTCCACTAGCACTACTACCCCCGGTCCTGCCCTGCTGGCTGGACTCTCCTGCTCTCTTTCTTCCCTGTAGATGGAAGCGGTGATCCTGGCAATGTAGTAACGCAGCATTGAGTACATCAATGAAAGTACTCAGAGTCAGATTCCCTATAAGGTGCTGACGGATCCTCCAAGCTAACCCGTCCACAAACAACATTATCTTCTTACCCTCAGTGGGTGCCTCATCTGGAACTATGGTGAGAAGTCTCATGAACTCCTCCTCATACTCAGTAATGGTAGAATTCTCCAGTTTCAAGTTTAGTAGTTTCCACCTCATCTCAGTCTGCACGGCGGGTGGAAAGTACTTGCGGTTAAATCGCTCCCAAAATGACTGAATCGGGATCGTGTCCCTCTCCTCCAAGGTGGTGGTGGACTCCCACCACTGTAAAGCGTCCCCCACCAGCTTAAAGGAAGCCAACAACTATTTCTGCACGTCTGTGCACTCATACATACGAAGATGCCGCTGGATATCTTTCTTCCATTGGCTGACGATGATGATATCTGAACTACCAGAGAACTCAGGGGGATACGCCTTTTGAAAGGCATCCCTAACCCTCTCCCATTCAGATGGAAGCTGTGCAGGTACTGGCGCCACTGCCTGAATCTGGGGTGGAGCCTGCTGAACCACTACTAGCGCGGCATTCACCACCTGAGCAATAATAGTGGCTACCTCATTAGCATTCATAGTACCCTGTGCCGGAGCTGCTGGCTGCTCGGCTTGGGCACGCCTATCCTTTGGTGCACGTCTCAGAGGCATCTGAAACATGAAGAAATTAATTAGTCTACAGTTATTATCAAATCTCAAATAGCTGAAGACGTAAATGTAAAAGCAGGAATACAACAATCCTAAAATAGGGCTCTATAGCAAAAATGTTAAGCTGAAAGCGAAATAAGCCGCACAGATCCTAAGGACACTAGAACCTGATGCTCTGATACCACTTGTGACACCCCGCCTAATTAAATACTGGGCGATCACTCCTTTATTAAATTAAAATCAAGGTGAACAGTTGGTTCATTCTTAGCATCACTGTCGTAAAAATAACTTTTCCAATTTAAATACCCTAATTAATTAAGCTAAGTGTCAAAACCATTTTTAAACATTACTTTCCAAATTTTATTTTAAAAACAAAGATTTAATTATTTAGAACAGTTCATTATTAAAGAATCACACCACAATAATCCTGGAACATATAATCCAAATAATTTAAACATTTAACAACTAAATCCCAACATTCAAACTTAAAGTAAAACATCCTAACAATAATAAGTCCCTAAGTGACAATACTAGAATTAACTGAATCACAATGTCCAAATAAACAACTGAATAATGGAAAGGGCGACACATGCCCCACTAAATGAGTATGCTAGGAGTGGAGTCAAATAAATGAAGTCGTCTAAGCAAGTGGCCTGCAACTCCCACCTAAGCTCCAGCGTGTTCCTTCCAAGGGATCCTATGCAAGACACCCTTGTGGATGGGCACCTATAATATATACATATATATACAAGAGAGAAAGAGAAATAGAAATAGAAACGGGTCAGAGCCCGATAGTGTATTGATTTAAAATTCGTTTAGCAAGTATTTAAAATGTTACAGGCCAATGCAACAACATATTAGTGCGACACTCTCTTGAGAAATTCTCACCTCTCTTCTAATGTGCATGCATATCGTACTAACCTTCCCAACGGATTATCTTATTTTATCTCGCACTAAACTTCCCAATGGTTCAACTTATCTTAGGTTACTCGTAAGATTTAAAACTGAACAATATAATTATTTAAAAGGAAGATTTCATTTAGTAGCAAGGCTCTCATTTTAACTTTATTTATTAATAAAGTTTCCCAGTGTCATATTATACTTTTCAAAACAAGTATTTCCAATTTGAGTCATTATACATGTCTTACTTAGCATAACACAGTAGGCAGTTCCAAATTTCAGAATTTCATATATATATATTAAATATTCGTATAATATATATTCTAACAGCACCCCACATAAAAATTATGGTGCGGGCATACTCTGCTATCCAATCCCCGTATCACTCGTACGAAGGGAAATACGAGTTCGGAATCACTCTCGAACTGTATTAACACATACACAAACAATATTAAGGCGAAGCATAGTTTCCAACTCCAAGAGGTCAGTACATACCCTCACGTCTCTTAGGACCGTCCGACTATCGATCCGATAGCCCGTACCTAGGATTCCTATCTTCTAGGGTACTAGTCAATATCCCCCATGAAGTCCCATTCGAGATAAGACTGTCTCAGCGTGGTAACCTCAGTGATAGCAAGTAGCGCGGGCATGATTTTCACATGTATATAATATATGCATACACACAGTCATATAAATATACTACTTTTATCATATCAATTTAGTTTCATCCCATAACCCATAATCACGACATTTATCCTCATATCTCATTATTTAGTTCTCACGTGTAACCGTTCATTTCTTACTTTGATTTGGGGGATCATTTCAACTTATTACGTAACACTCATAGACTTTATCCTCCCAAGTGTAGAATTCAGTAGGTACTCATCTAATTTCCAACGTAACCATCTTACGCGTCTCTCCCCTTAATACATAATTTCATCGTCCCTTATATGTAAATATCCCAAAAATACCACTCTTGTCTTATATTAAAGGTCCCAAAATTATTCACATGTCCTACTGGTCTTCTTTATCTCCCAAAACAATTTTATAAGGGTGTCCAAGAATTATTTCTCATTAAATTGAATTCAACTAATTTAAAAAGGGAAATTATGAGTCTGCCAGGAGGGGGTTGATCGATCGAGATCTGGGGCTTGATCGATCGAACCTTCGATCGATCGAAGCTCTTGGTTCGATCGATCGATCAAGCAGGTATGGCGAATTCTGCAGTTACCAGTTATGGGTTTTCTCACATAACTCCATCCAAATCCAAACTTTTCATTCCCAATCGTCCAGAAATTTGTACTACTAATAGTATAAATCCATTCCATACATCTTTTACGTAAAGCATGCAAATTTCCATTAATAATCATGGATTAACAGGCCAAAATTCATGTAAATCTCAATAACCCTAGAATTCTTTTTAACATGGTTCTAATCAGTCTTTTCCAAAATTTTCTTCTTCTAAAACATCAAATTTTCGTGGTTTAATCCTCTACATGTTAGGGGCTTCCATATTAACATTCAAATCATTACTACATGCGATTTCCTATCTCAAATTTGGGTTTTCTTCCATAAAACTCATCATAATTATCCCTAGACTAACATGAGTGATGCATTAATGAAAATAAGAAATATAAACACTTGTCTGGGATTTTTGACGTTGTGGTTTGATGACGAATTTGGTGTGGTTGCGTTCCCCGTCGTGCGATCTACGCGTTGGTGGTGGTGGTGGTGCAACCGGGTGAATCGTTGGTCTTGGGTTGCTTGGAAAAGCCTCTCCTTCCCTCTCCTATGGCCGTCACTTGTCTTTGGTTGTTTTAACCCTAGAAGACAACCTTAGACATCTGATATATCCCTTGAATTTTCGTGGGTTTAATTACCCAAAAATGTAAAATGTCCAAAATGCCCTCCCGGGGTACTAATTAAGCCTAAAAACGCCCCGAGACCCAAACTAAACCCCTGGGTACACTTTTATGACTATCTCGACTCTTCCGGACACTTTGGCGCACTCAAAACGACCATATGAGCGACTTATAATATATTTTCTTTTAGTCATCAATATTTAGTCCCGACGCGACACGGGCGCGTCCCGACTCAAATTTCCAAAATTGTCATTTTATTCACTCGTGACATTTAATATAACCAATATTATATATTACTTTGCTCATTAGTAATATTCAACAAATTTTCCATAATTACTAACTCTCATCATGTTAATAATTATAACATAATTAATTTCCGAATTTATATTAAATAATTAATTCACATTAAATTTAATAAATCCCCATATTAATATAGCATAAAAATACAGGGTATTACAATGGATTATTAGCATTAGCTATTCATTATCACAAGAAGAACAATACTAACAAAAATATTCAATTAATAATAATACATGAAAATAAATTTTCGAGAGCCTAGCTATTCATTATCATTAGCAACCTTCAAATTTTCTAAAATTTTTGCAAACAAATAATAGGTTAGTGCTTATTTATGTTTAATAGTGATGACAAATATAAATTTTATTTTGACTTACCCAGTTTCTCTCCAACAGAAGGCAACCAATCTTTCAAACAAAGAAGAGTCTCGACAGTCTCAGAAGCTAAAGATGAACGTGTATCATCCACAATTCTGCACCCCCAACTAAAAGCTGACTCTAATGCAACGGTAGTAACATGAATAGCTGAGATATCACATGCCATATTCGCAACTGTGGGGAACTTTGGCCCATTAGTCTTCCGCCAATGCAAAATATCAAATGCAAACTGATTATCATTGTCGAGAAGGAATAAATCTTCCTCCAAGTAGTGTTCTAATTAAGACTTCTGAACTATAGATGAAGCATTAGAGCGCTCCATAATAAACCTTTTAAATACTCTTGTAAAGCCATATCTTGGTTGGGGAATAGTATAAACTTCACGAGTAGACTGCTCACATCTATCCCCAAGTATGATGGGAGAACACGAAGATTCACTATTTAAACTTTTATATTCAGCATATAACTCAAACAAGGCGGTGCGAATTCTGTGAATGTAACTTTCTTCCAAAGAACCTTAAATCTCACGATAAGCGTAGTGAACAAACTCCATTTTGTAACGAGGGTCCAACACCAGTCCAAATGTTAACACCAAACTACAATCCTCCTAATACTTGTCAAACTTTTCTCCCATTTTCAATGCCATCAAATGAATATAATCCACATTACTTTGCATCCATTTATTCAACTGATAATTAATATTACAAACATCATTAAAATAGTAGTTTGCAATTGGGTATTTTTTACCCTGAAAGGCGATTTGTCATTTCATAAAAAAATTTCAAACATTCACAAATTTTTTTCCCCCGTTCCCAATCATGCCCATTTGGAAGAAACTCAAAATCACGATCCAACTCTGCCAAGCGTTCAAAAGATCCTCTCAATTCTATGGCACTCTCTAGCATAAGATACCTAGAATTCCATCTAGTTTGACAATCTAATTCCACATTGTTTTTAGAATTCAAACGAGTTTGTCGTAACGCAACATTCCAAATTTGATTTCTTTGAAGTGATGACACAACGTGCTTAACTATTATGAATTCTCTCAATAAAAGTATCAATCACTTTCAACCCATTCCTAACAATCAGATTAATAATATGAGCAGTACAAGGAGTATGAAACATATCACCATTTTGGAGAAGAACTTTTTTACCATTCAACCACGACTTAGTACGCTCTACCATTGGCTTATTGTATCTAGCATTATCAATCGCAATAGTCAAAAGTTTTTTTAACAATATTCCACTCGAAGATTCTAGTCTTCACCCATTCCGCTACGTTTTCAGCATCATGGGGACATTCGATCCAATAAAAAGAAATTATTTTCTTATGAAATTCCCATTCATTATCTATGTAATGGCAACTCAAGCAACAATACCCAGATCCTTGATGTTTAGGAGTTCAGATGTCTGTAGTGAGGCTAACCCTAGATGAAATACTTTTAATGCTCTTGTAAAGTTTCTCTTTTTCACATTTAAAACCTCTTTTTAAATCATTTCTCACAGTAACTCTTGGCCAAAATTTATAAGTAGGACAACAATAAGAAAGCCAATACATGAAGTACTCATGCTCGGCCATAAGAAAGGAATAATCATATTTAGCAACCATTTGAGCAAATAAAAGTCTCTCCACATCTGGGTCAAATTTGTAAGTGCCAAACTTTGGAACCGGATCACTCGATGACTTAACTGCGCCAATAAGTTTCTGTCGAATGTCTCCTCCACTCGCAACCTTACGTTTACACGATTTGAGATGGTTGCTCAAGTGTGAGGTTCCTTTTGAACTCCCCGCATCAAACTTTATTTTGCAATGGGTCCAAGTCGCCGTATCAGAATTATCTGGATGAACCTCTCTATTAAAATCAAACCACACGTTAGATGTAAGTTTTTTGTTCTGCGCTTTCTTCTCACTAGCAACACTTGCGCGATCCGACGAAATACTCTCCACTGGAACAGGAAAAGATTCATGCGTTTAAGGATTGTTTTGATTAGATTCTGTAGACATATTAAACTGCATCGTGTTCATTACAAAAATTAATTAGTAAAAACAACACTGAATAACAAAATTCTAAAATATGCACCGAAGAGAAAAGAAAAATTGTCAGGTCCAAAATAATTTTCTAAAAAATTATAGAGGACGCAAAGATTTTCATCCTAATATTACTCAAAAATTTGTACCAAAACAGAATTTATGAAACTCCATAATTCAAGCCAAATCCATCTTAATTCCTCACCAAACAAATTCCCAAATTAAGATCCAGCCTTAGAGAAGACCAAATGAAGTTCCTCAAACACACAAGCTAACTGCTGCCTACGACTTTTATGAACAACAATAATAATTCGGTTAGTCAGTTTATGGTTTTAAGGAAACCCATCTTAATTCCTCACCAAACAAATTCCCGTAAACAACCATAAATATATCACCAGATTTTTTGATATCCACTTTTGTGTTGTGTTGTGATATTGAGTTAGTCAGTTTGTGTTGTGATATTGAAAAAATGGGTGACTGACCTTGTGAGACCGGAGTAGAGGGAGATCGGAGGAGATCGGAGCGGAGGGAGATCGAAGGAGATTGGAGGAAAATGGAGGGGAGCGCAGGGTAGATAGGAGGACAGCGGAGGGAGATCGGAGGATATTGGAGGACAATAGAGGGAGATCGGAGAACAGCGGAGGACAGCGGCGGGAGATCGAAGGGAAGAGGGAAGGGTTTTGGGGAAATAAGGATATGACCGTGTTTTGTTTTTGGTTATTAGGTTGGGGTTATGTTAGATTTTAAAAGTTTATATAATTATACTTATGCCCAATTTTTATTTTAAGTTTTAGTTTATATATAAAATATTATATGACTAATATTTTACACTTTTTTAGACAGATACGGATATCCAAAAAAATGGATATCCGGTGAAACGGATACTCCGTGTTGGATACAGATTATCCGTGTCAGATACTACTGCTATCCATATCCGTATCCATTTTCTCAGATATTTATATAGAGTATCCATATTCGTATACATTTCCATTTTTTTGAATAAATATCTGCAAATTCGGGTTCGAATATCGGACAGTTGCGGATTTTCGAATATCCATTTACAACCCTATTTCCCACTGAGCATTTGGCTCTCTCCCTCGCTTTATTATGGCAGTTTAGGTGCGGTTTAGTATTTTGAGAGAGTTATACATGTCAGTACTTTTATATTACATTGGTAGATCTGTATGCTTGGACTCCTTCCATGGGCCCTTCACGTAGTTAAATTTAAAATTGGAATATCATTTTAAACAAGTGAAATGTTAATTAAAATAAAACTGGACTAGCAACATTATGTAGGTTATTTCATTTCACTTCACACTTAATGCTCAGGTCGGATCGGGTTGACTACCAGTAACCCATAAATCGAAGTTGGGGTGTTACAAATGATATCAGAGATCTAGGTCCAACGTTCCTTTCAGGAGTGCCGTGGTGAAGTTGGTTTTGGATCTTTTTGCGTCGGTGTTGGTTTGGGCTACTCATGCTAGATTTATGATGATTTAGTTCATGCCATCAACGGTAAAGTCGAAGAGGTTAGCACTATAAGCCACTTGACCATCAAGTTCATAGTTATTAAAATCTTTTGCTATTATAATTAGAATTGTTAGTAATTGATGAGTGTCCATGCAAACCAATAGTGGTGGAACCGTGTTTGGTAGTGTAAGGTGTTTATGTTCCAATTCTTGATGACGTAGAGCATTCTAAGATGTTAGCACAGTGAAATGATGCCCTTTGGGTAGGTGACACAAATTACGTATAGCCAACAATGGAGGTTGAGGGTTAGGGTGCCGTGACTAAGGACTGACGATTGGTGATTAAAAAGTATATAGCCCTTAGTTGAGGCACTTACGGATAGTTAACACCGATAATATAATTAGGCAAATTTGATCCTTGGGGTGATATCGCACTTAATGGTAGTCCGGTGAACATATGAAGGTGTGTAAGCTAATAATGACAACACCGTGATCCTTTGCGTGAGATGTATTGTGTGGTAGCTTTGATGATGAGAGTAGCCTTGCTAGTGGAAACAATGAGTGGTGTTCTTTGCGACCTAGCTATAATGGTTGTATATTTCATATATGGAGGTTAGATGACTGAGTGGCACTCATAAGTATCGATTTTGTGGTGAAAACATATTGTTTCCCTTGGTTGAGGACTTGGGTTTATTGTAACTTTATTATCATGTGGTATTGAGGAATAGGATTCCAGTAGCGGTTTTGGTGTAGGCCTTGGTATTTATAGGCAAATACCTCATGTCCCAAATCCAAACAAGATCTACATAGTCGTTTTAACTTGTAGATTAGCACATAATATGATGTTTACATAGTGAGGCAATTTAATTGTCATGGTTGAAAATTAATTGAGGATTAGATGGGGAAGAACTTGACGTTAATTAGTTGTAGGCGACGTCATGTACCCTACCATAATCCTTAGTAGCGTTGGTCGTGGTATGTGTGTGGCTTATGGTCACAAGAATTTAGGAGAAAGATAAGATTATAATCTAAGTGTAGAGACTCATTTTAGTCATCGAGGAAATGGCTAGGTGAGAGGTAATCCTAGTGTGAGAGTAGTTCATAGTCATTTTGACGTGCCCATAAGACAAATTATGTGTGTCATCATTGAGGACAAAGATCGAATGTTGTGACGTCTTAAGGTGTTTGATGGTTAAAGTGCACTGTAGGAAGAAGCCCATAGACTAATATCTTTTTGAGCACCAAGTATTTATGATGTGGGTGTTAATTGGTTTGTAGGGCGCACCTACAATGATAAAGGTATGGGTGATGAAATCTTGTCAGGTTTTGAGGAAGGTTATATAAAAAAAATTAGTGTCATTATGAGACTAGTTAAGTTCGGTATGAAGGAGCATTTCCATCCTAGTAATGACTGTGTTGAGGGTCAGGTGATAATCCCAGATTACTTGTTATATAGTATACATACCGAGTGTGTCTTCTCAAATCAGCATAGATGGACACTGTATAGCTTGTGTCGTTACAAGAGTGGTGCTCGGATATCATAAAATGAGTAGTATTGGTGTTGTGATACTTGGTTTCGAGATGTACTAGGAAATATATTCGAGGCTTAGGGTGATGACGCCATGTGGATTCTTAAAGATGGTGACCGAGGTGGGGTAACATCAAAACATGATTATAATGTCAGCGTGTGTCGATAATATATTCTAGGGTAGCCTTAGAAATGTAAGTACTATTTTTTTCACATCTTACCAAGACGATTCGGATTAGAAGATGTAGCCACATGTGATATTTACTACCCTTAGAATGCCAATGGCAGCGAGTGTGGTCATCACATGAGTTCATCTTGGGTAGAGCCTGGAAGTAAGCTTAGTGAAAACCTTTTATGGTCAAGGGATATAATAAGGCGGATGTATCCCTTAAAATGAGTAATACCTGGGGAATTTAGGATTTCAATCACGACATGATAAGGCAAATAATAACCTAGGTGTAGTAGGTTATTGATTTCGTTACCATTAAATGGATAAGGTCAATATAGAGAAGGGTGTGAGGCATCTATTGATCAGAATGGTTCATGTGTGACAATAATGTGATGGGTAGGTCCTTACTCCCAAAGAGGTAAGTCGGGCATTAACTTCCTAGAGGACTACCGATTTTTGTATTACTCTTCTGTTATGACAATGAATGGTTATGATTTGGTTCGTCATGGCTAGTGATCCAATCTTGGGTACGTGGCTAGGATTTATGCTCGATGATAAAGTTAGGAATGAGTGACACGACTTAAAGCATATGGCGTAGCTTCTCTTTCGTAAACCATAGTCGAACACTTATGGGAAAAAGTTCTCATGGAAAAATTTCTCATGATGGTTTCTTGTTCCTTAAGACACCCATGTGTCCATTTTGTTTTCAAGGATCGGGGATCGATATTCTCACATATGTGGTGACTCGAATTAGTGCCATGTCATGATATGGCACGGTTGGGCCCGGTAGATCTCAGTGGATCAAGTATGGTCAATATAGCTCGGTAACTGGGTGTGCCCCTTCTGAGCTATTCTTGTTATTACATAAAGTTCTGGGTACGTGTGGATATAGTAGATCGGGTATGGTCAATGTGATTGTATTACGATTCACATTGGGAGACTGTCAATCGCTAGAGAGGATTTTCCCATGGAAGTGTAGATATGCCTTGGGTACTAGCCTGGGTGGTTCTAGAACTTATTTGGACATGATCATAAGGTAAGTGGGGACTCTGAATTGATTATATGACGTTTGGTTAGCGAGATGGTGAGCGTTAGAGCATGTTGCCTGATGACTATTCAGTGACAAATCCTGTATGAAGGTAAGTAGGGTGACCTCAGTATTGAGAACTTCGATGATTTTGTCTTAAAGAATTTTTACAGCTTAGAATAGAAGTTAGTGAACCCCATAAGCCTAAGTATTAACAGAGCGATAATTTAATACCATTCCAAAGTATTTCGTTTAAATTATAAAATCTGATGGAGTAAGGTCTAATGAGAATTATTGGGAATTGTGGGTCAAAAATTGAAGGAAATAAAAGAATAGAAAATGGGTCGTTCAAATGACCTATGGGGGTCGCTAGAATCCATAACCAATGTCGTAGAAATTTCATACGAAATAGGGCTTCGAACGAGATTTCACTTCATTACAGTCCCAGGTTGTGTGAAGGTCGCACAAAGCCATTCATCGAATGAGATAGACATTTCATTCGAAGGAGGTTCATGTGGTTCAAACAACGTGCCTCGAAAATGTTTAAATCAAATTACCCTTGTGCGATGTCAGGATTTTGGCCATTAGATCGTTGAGCTATCAAGCTCTGGTGAGCCTAGATTGGGAAAAACAGGAATTTAAGGTTTTTGGGTGAAAATAAGGGTTTGTTTGCCTCATTTGGGGCATTATGAGGAGAGAATAATATGGAAGAGGAAAATAAAAGGTGGAGAATTCTTCCACTATTATTGGATACTCCCTACCATCTTACCACCATAAACCACTCCATTTCCACTGTATTCCACCTTATTCAAGCCTACAAAACCCATTTCCACTATGTGAAGTGGAGCTACCGATTGTGGAGAAGTGTTGGGAATTTTTGGAGAAGATGATGGAAGATTTCATGAAGTTCTAAGGGGTTCTTAACTTGGAAGCTCAAATCGAGCACAAATGGAGCATTTTGGAGGATGAACTTGGTAACCCCTTGAGGCCACCTTCAGAGGTGGGGGTTTCTCCTCCTACCTTTCTACCACCATTTGGAGTCACAGAGGTGGGAAAATCTATCCTTATAATTTAAGACTCTATTGCATTTTAGTAGTCTTGTGGTAAGATTACATAAGTAGGATGCACATGAATAAAAGAGGATTTTTAGTAAAATAATATTAAACATTTTTATCAAATAAAAATGTTGGTAAAATGTTATTTTGTTGGAAATATAGAATGAGTATATATTTCAATGTCTTGAAATATTAAAAGTTGATATTGTATGAAAATGGTGTATTTTCTAGAAAGATGGATGTTAAACATTTAATGATATAAAATGTTTGGAAATAATGACTCATTTTGCTAAACATTGGTGAAATAATGTTTGTTGATGTCCAAAAATGGAGACAATAAATAATAAGTAAAACGATCAAGAGAGGAATAATGATGATAGAGAATGGGAATGAGAGACAAAGAAAACACAATGATTTTACATGGTTCGGACCTTTAAGGAAAAATACGTCTATGGTGTTGCTAGTTTATTATTGCACTTATTGACAAAGTTACAATTGGGGTTCCTAATACAACTTGTGGCTTGAGAAGCTATCATCGAAAGTCCCCTCCTATCGTGGGTTTATTTCCCTTATAATTCGGGCAGTTACTCCTGAAGATACATATTTATCATAATAATAAATCAAGGTTCCTTGGATCATGGGGCCTTATTGATAAGTGCATGGATAGATAATTAGTAACAGATACATTATTATAGTCCCATGTGATTAATAGGGGACGTTTCGTGTGTAAGCGCCCATAGGAATGTTTGGTGTGTCGAGACTTATTTAAATGGATGCAACTGTCATTAAACAAATTGGCCAAGTAGATTACTACTAAGATGACCTCATTTTATAGTAGAGACAATCCCATTTATTAATTCCTTTGCCACTTGGATCTTATTCACCTTTGGTACTATATGGTCATAATAGAAATCCCGCAAGACCTCTTGCATGAACTCTATAACTTGATGTAGGGTGAGTGGATGAGGTGTTAGATGATGTTCGTATTAAGAAATTTTTGGCCGACTTTCTTTGGTCGGCCTAGGCCGAGAAGATTTCCTTTAGGGTTTCTCTAAAACATTTAAAGGACACGTGTCAGGCAACCAAAGAATCTTCTTTGTAATGATGGCAATTAGACATGCATACTGATACTCTGCACTGCCATTTCATTTATGTAGATTTGTTAATGTTTGGTCTCCTGCTTCTTTTTAACCTTTTTAATAAAAAGTATAAATACGCACCACTTCTTTCATTTTCATCACTTTGGGTATATGCACAAAGCTGAAGAGAGAGAAATATTCAAGCATTGCTTCAATCTTTCTTTACATGCCAATTATTTTGCCGCCAAAAATATCAAAGTGGTTCCATCTCTACTTTTTGTAGCTTAACCCCTAATTAACTTACTTTATCAGTTATGCCTTCATTTCTTTATCTAGGGTTTCTTTGTTCTTGTAATTTGTGTTTTGGTTTCTTACTGTTATCTGAAGATTGTATGTTAGACGACCATCGAGTTGGTTGGCCTAGGTTCAATAGAAGAAAAATAGGAGGACGTATGAGTTTTCCCCCACATGTTCAAAGAATTTATAACTTCATTCATGGTCTTTAGTCCAAGCATCTTGGGATAACAGGTAGGAGGTTTCCCCGTAATTTGCAAGTGATAATACTAGAGGAAGAGCCTAGTCACCCTCTTTATAGCCTTAAGACTCCCTCTAGTTGTGGTTCTTCTGTTGACCCTGGTGTCCCTTATATTTTTTTCCCCTATTATAGAAACTTTTCATACTGTCCTCTTGTCATTACCCTTTCCCTTGAGGGTGATTGTTTGAACATTGTTTCTATGGATCCCATCAATCTTAATCCTCTTTTTGAAGAGCCCGCTACTTATAGGGATGAACATATTAGACCAAAAGGTGTGGGTCCCCACCTTTCTGCTGAGGTGTCCCATACCAAGACTTCGAACGAAGAGGAAAAGGACCCTTCTGGGTCTTTTAATACTTATAACCCTGCTAAAACTAATGCCCATTGGTATTAGTGGACTATAACTTAGGAGAAACTTAAGGTGAGAGAGATTTTCCCTTCCCATAGTTATCCAAACTAGAATTCCCATCATATTAGAGAGACATTACTATGTAAAGGATGCTGAGGAGATTAGCCTCCCCTTATGGGATCTCTAAGTGGGGTCGAAGCTACCTCTTCATCCCACCACCTATTCCATTTTGAGGGGTTATGGCATGACTCTGACCCAGTTTCCTCCTAATGTCCATAGTACCATACTGGGGGCTATGATGTTTTGGAAACCTAAAACGAGGTTTATTTTGACGACGGATATATTCAAATATGTGTATAGTTTAAATGACAATGCCAAATCCCTGGTATATTACTACTTTTTTTATCAAAAGACCCAATATAGGATGGCTAATGTAGTCCAGTCTAGTAACCATAGGTGGAAGGGTCGATATGTATTCGTAAAAGGAGACTGAGAATTTAGGTCTCATGAGCGGCACAGGTCATATAGGGTTCCCAAGGAATGGAATGGGCCTAATGACATAGGTAAAACCATTTATATCATTTGATATATATTTTTTCATTTTGGTCGTCTTATGATTCTGACATTATTGTTCTGTTTTGTGTATTTCAGTGAAGCGAGCCCCCAGGCTATGCAAGTCTTTGGTTGACCTAGTTGTCTCATATTATTAAAAGAAGCCTCCTAAATTTGAGGATTTATTTACTGTTAAAAAGTTCATCACTGCTGGATACTATACTCCACCTAGTGCAAGGGTCCCATTAGTGTTTGAGGTGCCTCAAGAAGGTTGGGTGGTGCAAGAAACCTATCTTGACACATGTGATCAGTTTATAGGTGGGGAAGGTAATTTTGAAGCAGGTTAATTATATTGGTGCTTTAGTTACTATCCTTTTATGATTAAAATCTAAACATTGATATCTAAGTTTGTCATTTTTCAGGAGTAAAAGAGCATCCATCCAAAAAAGCCTTAGGCATGACTCCTTATCATATCAATCATCAGGCGTTAGCAGAGGCTTGCTAAAAAAAGCTGGTGGTGGCCAAAATCAGACAGGTGTTGAGTAGGCTATGGCTTCTAAGGCGACCGAACAGGCTCCTCATCATCAGGAAACTACAACCGTCGCAAAGGCTATGGGAAAATCTCATATGGATCCTTTAGTATGAGATAAAAGGTCTCGGGAGTATGAGTAAGATAGGCAACCTATGTGCAAACTTTTGAGAGGACTTCGACATACTTCTAATCCAAGTCACGCTTAAGGACCAAGTCATACTTCTCATTATGGGATGGTCCCTGAGTCTGAATTTGATCCTGAGCAGAAGATTACTTACGAAGACTTGAAGTCTGACCATGAATCTAATGCACTGGATTTGGTTGATTATTGGGTCCATGTGAAGCATTTTTAGTTGTTGCGTTGTTCTAATCCAGATTCCCTGTGGACTTTGGCTCAAATTGATTATCGGTGGTATACATGTCTTACCCATTTTGCATAATAATTTTTTAGTTCCTGTCCATCGTATCTTGATTATGTTCTCCTATTTGTATTCCAGGCGTACATGGCTTGCACTATTTTTGTGAGAAAAATCCTTGGTGAACCATTTAACCTATAATGAGATTGTCGAGGAATATAAGAGATTGAAGGGTGGGTACTACAAGGTTTCTACTGAATTGAAGGAGCGGGATGAAAAATTGAAGACAAGGACATAACACTTGAGAAATGTGGAGGGTGAATAGTTACTCTTAAGGAGAAGTACAACACTGACGATGCCAAGATTTAGAGCTTGAAAATGCTCTAACTGATGAGAGAGGGAATTTTGAAAAGGAAAAGTCTGTTATTGCTACGGAGTTATAAACTACTCAGGATGTCCTTACTTGTGTCGATACTATAGTTGTTGAAGCTTATAAGTCTTTAACTGAATTCAACACTCAATGCCTTGGCTATGTTATGGATGGTTACGAGAAGTTGAAGAAGAGGGTGGCAACTCATTACCCTGACATTGCCGAGATAGTAAATTAATGGAAGGGAGATGATGAAGAAGCTGATACTTTGGCTGGTGAAGAAGGTGATCATCCTCCAGTTAATGGCCTTGTGCCAGGGCATGTTTGATGAATTTTCGCAGCTCTTTTTTTATGTTATCCTATTTTTTCTTAAGAACGACTTTGTATTTTAGGACACATCATATATTAAACTATTCCGTTTGCATTCCTGTTTATTTTTTTAAATATGGCTTATCAATCTTCTTGTTTATATCTTGTGGTTGTATGATTGTTGAAAATAATATTTGGTGCCTTTGTGTTCACAACCCGTGACGTCGTACAGTGTGTTTAGGTTTGACACCTTATACCTAAACCTATGATAATAAGTTTGTACAGGTATAAATGTTCGCGACCTATGAGGTTGTACAACCTTTTAGCCGACCACCTTGTTCGTGACCTGTGACGACGTATAATGGATGTGGATGACCACCTCGTTCACGACCTATGACATCGTACAAGGATTTGGTAGAGTCATGAGAACAAGTTTATAAGTATAACCGCCCGTGACCTATAAGGTCGCACATCCTTTTAGTTGACCTCCTTATTCACGACCTGTGAGGTAGGGATGTGGTTGACCACCTCATTCGATACCTATGAGGTTGTAGAAGGGTTTGCTAAACTTGTGAGAACAAGTTTATACACATCTAACTATTCACGACCTATTAGGTCATATAGTCGGATCAAGTATTTTTGTTTTGATGCGGGTTTTTTTGCAGTGCAAATTAGATATGTTCACTATGTCTCATGCCAAAAAACATCAATGTAACAAAAAATGAAAAAACCATTTTTTTAATTTCAAAGTGTTAGATACATAAATGAAATGACTAATAAACTACTGATCCAAATTCCAGGACTTCTTGAATTTTTTCCCTCCAAAGTTTCAAGATAGTAAGTCCCCGGCCTCACAACGCTAGTTACCCAGTAAGGCCCATGCCAGTTGGGCTCGAGCTTATTCTTCTTATTTATTACTTTATTGAGGACTTAGTCCCTCTCCTTCAAGCTCCTCGGCTTCATTCGGTAGTTGTAGTAACGTGTAACCCTTTGCTAGTAGGCGACCATGCGTAATGACACATTCTCTTTGACTTCTTATAATAAGGCCTAGTCTTCTTGACAAATCACTAATTGAAGAATCAAAATAAAGGAAACTGTGGCTAGGTGGGGATGATTGATTTTATACCCAAGGCGAGCATATATGGGGGTTTTCGGTAACTGTTCATGGAGTGGTCCGGTACGCCTAAAGCATACTATGGAGTATGTTAAACCAATTCATCTTTGCATCGTCAATTATATTCTTGATCCAATCCAATATTGTCTTATTGGTGACGTTAGTTTGTCCATTGTATTGTGGATGCACCGGTGCGGAGTGTAGTTTCGGAATGTTGGACCTAGTGAAGTAGTCTTCGAAGTCCTAATTGTCAAACTGTGTGTCGTGGTCTGTGATGAATGCAAAGGTCTTGTTGTAGAGGCATATGATAATTTTCTGGATGAACTAGAATACCCTTTAGTAATGCATCTCTACTAATGGTTTGTCCTCCACCCACTTTAAGAAGTAGTCCACTGCCACCATGAGGTACTTTTACCCTCCTTTCGTCCTCGAGAACGGTTCGACCAGGTATATTACTCTCATAACAAATGACCACGGTGATACAATTGGAGTTAATGGGACTCCAGGGGAAAGTTGGATCTTTGCGAACATTTGGCACTTATCATATTTCTTCGTGTAATCTTTGTAGTCAGCCTTTATAGTCGGCCAATAATATCTTTGGGCTACTATACGTTTGACCAACGATCTTCTGGAAGAATGGGCTCCACAACACCCTTCATGCACTTCCTTAATAATCTTGTTGACTTTTATCGGATGAAGACACTTTAATAGCGAGATGGGGTGCCCTCGCCTATATAGTACTCCTTCCATAACATACTGAGATTCCTCATAACGCAACTTTTTGTCCTCATTCGGATATGTAGGGAGCTTGCCATCTTCAATGTATACTCGTATGGGTTCCATCCATGAACGTCCCCGATTTAACTTTAGTATTTTGTGGGGATATTCCACAATGCTCCTATGTGCCAGAAATTTAATTAGTATTGTCCTGCTTAAAGATGTCCTTTTCATTGAGTCTAGCTTAGCCAGGGAATCTGCTCGGAAGTTCTTCAACTTGGGGATTCTTATTATTTTTTCCGCCATGAATATTTCCAATCTTTGTTGTACAATGGATAGGTATTTTTCCATGGACTCATCGCTATCTTAGTAAACCCCTAATATATGGTTCAAAACTAGTTGGGAATCCCTATGTGCTGAAATGTGGTCGGCTCCCATAGATGAAGCTAAAATGAGTCGGACAATTAGGGCCTCGTACTATGCTTTATTATTGGATCCTTCAAATTGAAAATGCAACGCATATTCTACGTCTATCTTATCAGGCGCGGTGATGATAATGCTTGTGACACTTCTTACCGAACAAGATAACCCATCAACATATAATTTCCATATAACACTGTCTTGGTCAAAATCTTCTTCTTTCATTTTGATGAACATGAAAAGTTTGTGATGAGACTCATCACAATGTTCCTTTGCTTATTTGACAGAGCTGTCTCCCTTGGTAGTTTGCTCGGTGTTTCTAGGATAAATGGTTTCCTCTAGGTGTAAGTGTTCATTATTGGGAACTGAGCTCTCTCCCGAAGGAGTCTGCTCATATGGTTTCTCGACATAGGTGAACTCGATAATGAAATCCTCTAAAAATTACCCTTTTATAGTGTTCCTCGATTATTATTATATATCATTCATGTCCAGTTCAACCGTCCAGGCCATGAGTTAATCATACTTTTCTGGTTTATATAGGACTAGACGGAGAGGCATACACGTGTAGATCATAATATTGTGGGATTGTAAGTACACCTTCATCCTTTGTGAAGATTCTCTTAACTCTAATGCCTATTTCTCCATTCGGGGGTATCGAACCTCAACCCCCTGGTATGCTCTGCTGGTATAATAAACTTCTTTCTGGACCCCTTACTCTTTCCTTACTAGCGCTGAAGTAATAGCTGATTCGGACACTTCGAGATATTGGAGAGATTTTTGCCAAAAACAAATTATGATAAGAGAGCTGGGGAGCCCATGTAACACTTTAGTTTTATGAACACATTTTTTCATTTGTCATTCCATTCGAATGACTTTTTCAACACCTTAAATAAAGGCAAGCACTTATCAATGGATCTAGAGATGAACCTGCTTACCATAGCCACTCGTCTTGTTAGCCTTTGCACGTCCTTATTCATCGTGGGAGACTTCATGTTGAGGAAATCCTGAATCTTATCTGGTTTACCTTTAATACTATGCTAGTTGACGATAAGGCCTAAGAACTTGCCCTCATTTATGTCGAACACACATTTGGAGAGATTCAGCTTCATCTAGTTCTTCTCCAATTTGTAAAAGGTCTGTCCGAGGTATTTGATGTGGTCGGTGGCTGCCTTGCTCTTGTAAGCATGTTGTCCATGTAAACCTCTATATTAACCCTAATTTGGTCTTCGAAAACTTTGTTCACCTATCCGTGGTAAGTGGATCCTGCATTTTTAAGACCAAGGGGCATAGCATTATAACAATAGGTAGCTCAGTGGGTTATAAAGGACGTATTTTCTCTCTCGTAGGGCTTTATCCTGATCTGGTTGTAACTAGAGTTAACATCCATGAAATTGAGGAGTTCATGGCCTACGGTAGAATCGACCAGCTTCTTAATATGTGGTAGAAGGAAGTAATCTTTTGGTCAGGCCTTGTTAATATCGGTAAAATCATGGCACATCCTCCATTTTTCATTTTTCTTTTGTACCATAACCACGTTAGCCAACCACTCTGGGTACCTAACTTTTTTGATGAAGTTATCTTTCTGCAGTTTAAGGACTACTTCTTAAACGATGAGGTTCTTGTCATCATAAAAAAAACCTATGCTTCTACTTGACTATCTTAGCCTCTTCCATCACATTCAATTCGTAGCACATGAAGTCAAGATCTATTCCAGACATGTCTTCGTGGCTCCATGCGAACACATTTTTGAATTATTGCAGGAAGTTTATGAGTTATTACTTCAAAACCTAATCTAAATACGACCCAACTTGAACTGTTCATTCTGAATGATTGTCGTCAAGTGGGACTGTCTCAATTTCTCCAATGGGCTACCCATTGACCAGTTTTCCTTTATCTCGGGAATTAATAGTTTTGATGTGATAGGTGGTTATCAACTTCTTCCATTCTTCCTATATGGATGAAATGAATTAGCATTCACGTGCTACTTTTTTATCACCTTTGACAACACCTACTCCGAAGTGGGTTAGAAATTTCAAACACTGATGTGTAGTAAATGGGACGACTTCCAAATTTTTTAGGTTGACCCTCCTAAAGATCATAGTATAGGCTGAAAGTACATTCTTATCAAGTAAAATGTAGCATATTTTCTCCGTTCGACAGATCCGACATGTGTCGACCATGACTTTCAGCTCCACCGTCCCTAAAGGGTACATCCTCTCTCCTAAAAACCTGATCAGAGGCTAATGATAAGATGTTAGATTTATGTCCTAGATATTTAACCTCTTGTATCATTTATAGAACATCATATTTGCAGAGCTTCCGTTATCCACCAGGATCCTATCCACCCGACCTTCTTTAATGACCATTGTGACGACTAGAGGATCGTTATGGGGGTATAATACCCTAGTCGGGTCATCTTTTGAGAAGTTGATGATTAGTTTGTCCTTGCTCACCTTGTGCGGTCATTTATCTGAACCTGTTATTAGGATTACCTGTGTATGCTCGCAATCTAGGGCCTCATTCAAATAAGCCTTCCTTTATACGGGGTCTTCTCCCACACTGGATTCACCTTCGGCGATGAAATGATTGTCAAATAATATTATAGTGACATTGCGTATAGCATCTTTGGGTTTTTATGGAGATATGGGTCATCATTCGAGTCCTCGTACCTCACCCTTTTCTTGTCGGCACTCCTACGACAGGGCAATTCTGACCGTCTCTGAACCTTGAATTGTTGAGGATCTTATTGGCATATTCCATCCACATACTTGGACAGCTTGCCCTTCCTAATTATCCCTTCGATACCATTCTCCAGAGCTATACAATGCTCTGTATTACAACCTTGGTCCTTGTGGAATTCACAATACTTGCTTATATCCCTTTTATTTGCTGGCATTTTCAGTTTTTCGGACCATTGAAGGTCTTTTCTCTCCCAAACTTTCTCTAAGATGTGGTGGACGTCAACTGTGAGGGGCTAGTACTCGTCATACTTCCTTGGTTCGTTAGTCTTTTTATCCATTTGCTCTTATTTGTCATTATTCTTATCGACGGATGGCTTTGAACTATCATATTCTTTATCTGCCATCGCCACTTCTACATTAATAATTTTCTCTGCTTTGGCTAGTAGTTCAGTCATAGTTTTGGGCAGCTCCTTATCTAACATATTGAATAACTTTACTTGTCGCAATCCACTCATCAGAACCATAATAGCGGTTGGCTCATTGTAATCCACCACTTCCATCTTCTCGGTGTTGAACCGAGTAATATAATTGCAGGTGCTCTCATCTCCCTCAAGCGAATGTCGAGTAGATGGGCAACTTATTTCCCTGGTTTTGCACCAAAGAAGAAATTGCTAATAAACAGGCAGACCAACTACTAAATTTTTTATCTCGCCCTAGACAAACTATTGTACAGTATTTGGGCAGCCCCAATTATGGTATTGGAGAATGCTCGGAACCTTATTTCATCTGGGATGGAATAAATGTCTGCAGTAGCTTGGTATCGTTAGATATGCAAAATAGGATGTATCTTCCCATCGTATTTTGGCGTGATAATCCGCAACTTGAATTTCACTGGAGTTCGGTACGCCACGATAGAGGAGATAAAGGGGGATCCTTTTTTGAAATCCCTCTAAAGGCGGTTCTTTATCGTGGTCATCTCTCCTAAGTGATCTTCTAGGCATTGTATGGAGCCTTTCCATGGCTAGTTATTTCCATGGATATCGCCTTCAATTGGCTTTTCTTTTCATCCTCAACTTTTGGCCTAGATATCTTCCTAGGATGTCCTCTCGACTCCAATCAACGCTCGACCAAATCGACATGAGCCTCTAGTGGTGGACCTACCTCATGCACTCCTCCGGGAATAGTCGCGCGAGGTTATTGCTGCTTGCCAACTGTTGTAATGTGGGTCTATTCGATCAATCGTTGATTCCCTGTTCAATCTTTCAAGCACGTTGGGATGCTCCTCTGAATAAGACTAGTCATCAGTGTTGTTGGGTGACTGAATGTACGAGGTAGTGCAATGCTGATACGTTCGATCCCACTATGACCTGATCTATCGAGAAAAAATGGTGTTTTCATAGGATCTCGTCCTGGTATAGCCTCGTGGGATTCTCCATCACCTACTAACAGTACTCTTAATGCCACTCATTATGTGGTGTTGGGGGAAGTTGTTATTTACCACTTCTTGATATCTAGAGTCTAGGGGTAATGTTATTTGGATTGGGTTGTATTGGTCTTGTCTAGAGGGTGTGTGTCAACTGCCTGACACTGTCCTGCATTGCTTATTTCGCTTTAAAAAGGCTCATATGTATGGTCACCCACCCTAGTAGGGGTAGGCAGTGTCTAAACTTATTCCATGCAGCCGCTCCTGGGATTATCCTCCATTCCAGGTTATCTCAGTTGAGTATTTGAATAAATGTATTTGGGTTGGAATTACAAAATTCCCACAAACAACGTCAATTTGTTGATGTCCAAAAATGGAGACAAAAAATAATAAGTAAAATGATCAAGATAGGAATAATGATTATAGAAAATGGGGATAAGAGACAGATAAAACACAATGATATTTTACATGGTTCGGCCCTTTAAGGAAACCTCCGTCCATGTTGTTACTAGTTTATTATTGCACTTATTGACAAAGTTACAATTAGGGTTCCTAATACAACTTGTGGCTTGAGAAGATATCGACAAAAGTCCCCTCCTATTATGGGTTATTGCCCTATTTATAGATAATTACGGCTATGTAAAGGAGGACAATTGGATTGCCCTTATAAGTCGGGAAATTACTCCTGAAGATACATGTTTATCATAATAATAAATCAAGGTGCCTTGGATCACGGGCTGGCCTTATTGATAAGTGCGTGGATAAACAATTTGTAACAGACATGTTATTATAATCCCACGTGATTAATACGGGGCGTTTCGTGTGTAAGAACCCATAGGAATGTATGTTGTGTCCAACCTTATTTAAATGGATGCAATGGTCATTAAACAAATTGGCCAAGAAGATTACTACTGAGACAACCTCGTTTTGGAGTAGAGTCGAGCACATTTATTAATTCCTTTGCCACTTGTAGAATATTCACCTTTGGGACAATTCGAGTATAACAATATTTCAAAGTTCTTGCAAAAATGTAAAGTTTATGAAAATGGACATTTGTTGAGTTTGAAGAAATTAAATGTCTTTTATGCCTTGAAAGTTTATTTTTGCAAGTATGATGCTTTTCTAGAAGGAAATGTATGTTTAACCCATTAATAGGATTTTAGGATTTGAAATTCATCTTCTCATGCATATAAACTACTTGTATTTTAGCAATATGTGTATAAAAAAGTTTAGAGAAGATTTTGTTGTATTTCAATATGGAATAAGAAAGTGGAGATTCCTGTCTTCAAAGTGTGTGAAAATGGGGTTAAAAGTTTGATAAGCATAAAGTTGTAAGACTACATGAATTGATAGAAAGAAAATGGTATTTTCTTAAGAAAGTAGTGTTTAAATAAAGAAACTAAAGAAATGTATAATTTGGGAAAATGGTTAGTAAAGGTGTTGGATAAGTGGTAATGGATAAACATTAGAAAGTTAGTGTGTATAACTTGATAATATTCTAAAAGATTAACATTTATGAAACTCTAAAGGAAATAATGATATAAAGATGTTTACTCTAAGGTTAAAGCGTGTCAAGATATTAAAACACTTAATAAGTTAGTATGGGTAACTTAATAGTGTTTTGGGGAAAATTAACACTCATGAAAATGGAGTAAAAGTTTGGAAACAAATGGATAAAATGGTAATTTTACTTAAAGTGGATAATTTTTATGGAATAAAAATTTTTGAAAATGTGTTACACAAATTATTCCAATATGAATATGATTTTTAGAATCAAATCAATATTAAAGTGTAAAGGACATGAAATGATAATTTCAAGTTTAACACAAGTTGGGGTGTAACCCCGAGTTTGTCTTCGACCGGGTAAAAAGGACAATAAGGAATAATGTGCACATTTAAAATGTTAAAATACATGTAAAGGAACTCGGATGACACCGTAATAATTACGGAGGGCCCGCAGCACAGGGGTAAAAGACCCAAAACAATTGGCCAAAATATAAGGTGCGCTAGTCGGTAGTGTGGAGCCCATTAAAGTGTACAGTTATTAGAAGATTCTGAGAAAAAGATATTAAATAAGTAACTTATCAAGAAATGGGTTGTGTGGTGATAATGTGTTAAGACAACCTAACTCGAATGAATTAATAAATGCTATAGTGAAGGAGAAATGGATAAGTAAATGTGACATTGATTAATGTCCATAAGGTGAATGAAAGGTAAAGTGAAGGGGTAAATGGGTGGTTAACCAACCAAAGTGGTTCGACCCATAATTAACACAAGAGTGTGTTGTAAAAAGGTTTTCAAAGAATAAATAAGTATTTTCTAACATAGTGAATGCATATGTTGAAAGGGGGATATTCTATGAAAATACTAACGTGGATCGATGAAAATAAAAAGGGGTAGTTTTCATAAAGAAATGGGTTTTGGATAATTCAAGTGGAGTTGTTTCAAATATTTAACCATGTGTGTTAAATAAAGGGATGAAAGTCAAAATGAGAAAAAAGGAAGTATTTCAGATGATTGAGGTAAATTTATCTGGATAAATATGGTTTTCGGAAGTAAATTGTTTCATGCATAAAGTGTGTATACATACATACACACACACACACACACACACACACACACACACACACACATATATATATATATATATATATATATATAAAGAGAGAGAGAGAGAGAGAGAGAGAGAGAGAGGTTAGTTGCATGTGCATGTAGGAATAACATGTTAGAGTCTTCTTTCTGCCATTCGATTCTATACTGCATTTGTATATTTTTCACTAAGCATTCGGCTCACTCCCTCTCTTTGTTACGATAGGTTAGGTGCGGCTTCATATTTTGAGAGAATTATACAAGTAAGTACTTTTATATTACGTTATTAGATCAATTTGCTTCTACTCTGGGGTTCTCCCCATGGGTCCATCAGGTAGTTAAATTTAAAATTTGAATCGCATGCAAAATAAGTGAAGCATTAATTAAAATAAAACTGGGCTAGAAACATTATGTAGATTGTTTCATTGCACTTCACACCTAACATTTTTGTCGGACCGGATTGACTATGGGTAACCCATAACTTAGGGTGGGGCGTTACATCAAGTGTTGATCAATGTCTCAAGTTCTCCACCAACTTTGGTGTCGGAGGAGTAAAATAAAACCAGGTAAAAGTGTATGAATTCTACAAACCCTGGTCGATGATGAATATTTAAAGAAGATAGTTCAAATCTATCTGATTGAGACACTAGATCATCGAGTTGAATTTGGACACTTCATCTTGAATTGACATATTTTTATCTTTCAAGAATACTCGTTGTTTCTATTTTATTAGTTCTACTTCCCTCACCGTGTTGAGCTTATTGATGATAATGGCATGATCAATTCCAAGAATGTCTTTATATATCCAAGTAAATACATTTTTCATATCTTTCATAATGTTTGACAAGTTCTACTTAAGGATGAGATTCGGGGATGAATTGGTTTGGGATGTCCTCTCACGATGCCCATCGTCCAAGATTATTGTATGGGCTTAATCGTTAATTTAAAGGGCATAGAGGACAACCCTAATAAGATCTAGGAGTTTATCAATATGCATCCTCCCATGAGAAAGAAATAAATCTAAATCCTAACATGACAATTAGTACCTCTCAACATATTTATATCTGGAGCCACAGATAAATGGATCCCATTCTTCAAAGTGATAGAAAATCTTTCGAATGGATTGATGATTACCAAACTACATTTTTGGAGCTAAAAAGATACTTAGGAAGGGACCCATTATGGTTAAGGTCAATCCTAACGTAAAATCCATACCTTTATTTAGTGGGATCATAGTCAGGAGTTAACTCTACTTTGGTCAAAAGAGATAAAGAATCCCGAAGCAAGTATATAACACGAGCAAAGTTATTACTAGTGTACAATTCAGATATTCCATAATAGATAATTTGTCTCTAGCTTTGAAGGTGTTATACAAGATTATGAAGCAGCACTTCCAATCCGACTCTATATTGGTCTTTATCGGCCACCCCCTTCGATAAGTTATCCATTAACCTAAGAAATATGGTATGTTGATGGAATGGGCGATATAGTTAAGCAAATAAGAAATTTCATATGAGCCAAAGACTGTAATCAAATGGCATGCAACAGAAGATTTAATTATAGAATTCACCTATGAGAGAAAATATCGATGTAAAAAACAACTATGATTCCAACCAAGAAAATTAACCATCCAAATGGGCACACTATTTCAGTTCCAGTCGAGCAGATCCAGAGCCCAAAAAAAACCTCACCCGAATAAAACCAGCCTAATTGTAGTGGAAAGTCTACTATACATCTATTCAAATATTATTCTTTAGTACAAGGAGATTTGAGCACGAACTACAAGTATGATAAACAGTATTTATGAATGGATTATCGTGTGCAAGTGATAATGGAGCAGGTTTGATGGTCAACACCCCTGATGAATTTAACATAAAAATATTCTCTGCATTCAAAATTTGAAGCATATAATAATGAGGTAGAATACGATGATTTAATTATTGGATTGGAGTTTCCTATATGACTTGAAGGCGAACAAATAATGGCTCAAAGTGATTCATAGCTTGTGGTGAATAAGGTGATAGGAAAATATGAAGAAAGAGATGGAAAGATGTTAAAATATATTTCAAGGATGAAATTTCTAATTCCAAACATAAAAGTAACCTAGATGATCGGGATCCCCAGAATTAAATATACGAGAGGCGACGCATTAGATCATCAGGCATCAGCAACCAGGGCTTACTATAAGAGAACTACACATATAAAATTCTTTCTTTAAAGCAACATTGACGTGGAAGAAGTAAATTTCTTCGAGCTAACAATGGTCCCATCCTGGATGAACCCAATTTTCACATACTTAAAATAAGGCCTTCTACCATTCGATCAAAAATAATTATGTAGACTTCATTACAAAGATACTAAGTATGTCATGGATAGGGGAGTAATTTATAAAATAAGTTTCACAATATCAATAATTAGGTGTGTTCATCAGGTGGAAACAACAAATTTGGTCAAAAAAATAGATGAAGGGTCATGTGGTTCTTGTGTAGTAGGTCGAACACTGGTAAAGAGAATAACCATGTCACACTCGCGATTCTATGCCTGGTGATACTAAAGTAACATTAATAATTCAAGGGGAAAAAAAGTTAATCTTTATTTGTCTAATGCATAGCATGTTATTTCATATCTTGTAGTCTCTGTATACAGCAAAAATGGTGTATCGGAGTCCTTATAACATAGAAACAACAAGGGAACTAAAAGGTCACATAAGCTAGAATGTTATGGTAAAATTATTCCAATGGGTACTATTATCTTTGCCTCTTACTTCCCATTAATATGTCCTTGAAAGCATTTTCCTTGATAAAATTGAATAAAAATCCAGAGGTGCGGAGGGTATTTCTCCTTCTTCGAGTTCATTGTCCATTTATAAGGAAAACAATTAAGTAAAACTTTGCCAAGTAGATAATTTTATTTCTGTAATAAATGTATATATGTGATACAGTTTACACTATCAAAAGTTATGTTATAGTTATCGTAAAGGAAGCGAACTGAGACATCCAGGGTAATAAAGTAGGGTACATAGGGTTTGTTTATATTAGTAAGAATAGTCTGGTGATTATAACTGGATAAGTTTGTATCGAGGCAAAAGGAAAAGGTCTAGACTATAATAGGATAACCCATAATTATCGGTTATAGAGGCTTCAAGGGCATAGCAATATACTTATAATTGTATCCAAAACCTTTGTAAATATAATTAACCGAAAACTTTTGGGGAAAGTAAACAGCTAGGCATACTAACTAGAGTGGCATTCATATTTATGTAGAAATAAAAACTTAGCACTCAAACATCTGAGTCCTAAAGGACAAATAGCGCTTTCGTTGGTATATCGAGAGTCTAGTTCTTGAATTATAAGGTACGCTCTCGGGTTTAATGAAATCATAGGTTGTATGAAATTGTCGGATCAGGTTTTAGTCAGATAAGGATCGAATTAATATTAATGGTATATGTGAACTACACAAAAGATTTCATAATTGAGAATAACAGCTCGGAGCTATCACATAGTGATATACAAAAATACAATAATTCCAAGATGTAAGCTCAAAAATAATAGTGAAATAGAATCACCAACTTTTTTTTTACTTGTGGTTTTTAAGTTGCTCGATTTTTTCATGGGAGTAAATCGGTCATTTAGAAATCATGGATAATAAAATTATTTAGAGTACACAAAAGAAATGAAATACTTAGTAGCAATTGGGGTAAAAAAAAATAATTTGGGTTTCGATGTAAACATTAGGGTTGGGGTTTAATATATAATTTTGAAAATTTTAGGACTTTTATTATTTTATTCATTTCCATTCATTTTTGCACTTGGTGCGAAGAGACAATTTTGATTTATTTATGAGAAAGGACTTATATTTAAATTAAGGATTATTTTGAAATAGTTGAAAAATTCACGGGTTTAAAGTGAAATTTAAAATTTAATTTATTACTTTAAAAATATTTTCTCGAGAAACTATTTTATACGAATCCAAACAAGATGATGTAATAAACGAATTTGATCAGAATTTTAAAATAATTGTTTTGGAAAAAATATTTTATTTGCTGATTGGAGACACACTCTCACGCGCTGGGTCAAGGCCTAAACGCGCCTGGGTTTGATTCTACTCTCGCGCGTGTAATAAACTTCATCTTCTACCTTCGATTAGTTGACTTTAGGGTTTGAAAATTTTGACCTTAATTTTGAACCGTTTTAGAAAACAATTTCATTGATTCTTGAATGAAAATTGTCAAAATATTTTAGAGCAATCCAACCATGTTGGTTTAAAACATTGAGGTTTCCGTAATAGTGGACAAATTTTGACTTTAACATTCTTATATTTAAGATATGATTCGAGCTACGAAATCGTGATTTTCATGATATATGATCAACCTTCAATCGAACTAGTTTGGTTTTAAATATTTTTGTTTACCGTAGCCCCTGAAATTAGTTTTTGAAATTTCCAGGTCCACAAATTCCAAACATCGATTTGGGGTGTAAAAACTCATTTTGGTTCCAGTTAAGCTTTTTACCTAGGTTCCTTAGACCTAGAGCTTGAGTTCTCTCACTTTGAAACTGGTTCAAAGTTAAGAGCACACGTTCCACCATCAAAGATCAATCTTTAATGGAGGTTCCTATGAAAAACTGTTACTTAGGCAGTTTAATACAAGATTAAACTATTGAAGTAACTCCGAACTATTTTTTGAAGAAACTCTTTTATTTAAATCAAAACAGATTAACACAAGATGTTTTTATTGAAAATGTATGAGATATGATCAAGATTATTTAACTAGTTTTGAAAACCAAAACTAAAACAGTTTATATAAGCATACCCACAAGAATGAGATGAGGAGATGTAGGAAGATTAAGTACACACAGTTTTTAACGTGGTAAAACCTCACCCAACCGAGGAACCATCCACGGTGACTTCTAAGTCACAAACCAAAAATCCACTAAAACAAAATATACAAGTTACAAGAAATTTAACACACATGCAAACAAATTATTCCTATACAAATTTAGAAATGTACCCACTGGTTTGATTCTAACTTTTCTGCAGTTCTAAAGTTGATGTGGCTTTCCCAGCTTGCAAACTTCTCCACTTTGTTCAAGTATTTACGTTGACTCTTGTTGTTTTCAAGATCTTATGCCCAACACTTTTGTGTTGTAGTGTGACAAGTGCTTGTGATGGTAATCTAACACATGCATGCACACACGCACACGTATTTTATACAAATAATACTATCAAATTACATAACAGATCTATATGCTGTGATTTTTAGTTTCTCTCTTCTTAGGAAACAAAAGATATTATTTGATCTTTCAAATAAACCCAGACTCCAAGGTTACCTTGCTCAAAAGGCGGTTCAAGGTCTTAATCAATTTCAGAGGGTTTTGAAAATATTTTTGAAATTGAAAACCACCGATTGCGATTCCAACTAGATCAGAAGTCTTGTTTCACAAGAACTAGAAACATAAATTGATTTTGTTGATTCTAGAGTTGTGAAAAACATTTACGAAAAAATAATCAACAAAGTGATTTCTCAAGATGAGAAACTAAATATGCAGATCTAAGTGTAATATGACATACAATAATCAGATCTACTATTTCTATGAAAGGAAAATAGAGATCGAACATGAAATGTCTAAGTTGGTTACAAGATATAAAACGAAGAGAATATAAACCACGAACATGATTTCCAAACAACTCAAAAACAACTCTCAAACACTCGGGTTTGGTTTTGGTTTAAACTGATTCTGGAAATATGATTTTAGGGTTTGAAATAGGGTTAGGACGATTAAGGGTTTCTTTCTCTCTCTGATTTCTCTCTCTCTCTCTCTCTCTCTCTCTCTCTCTCTCTCTCTCTCTCTCTCTCTCTCTCTCTCTTCTCTTCTCTTCTCTTCTTTCTTAGTTTACGAACTGGCCAAACCTATCCAAATGCTGAGGGTAAGCCTCCTTATATATTAGGCTAGGAAGGATCGATAAGGTTGATGCAAATCTAAAGGTTGAGATTTAGTCTTGTCCTTTTGACTTTGATCCAACGATTTAAAATCAGTGGTGAATTAAAAAATTGATGATTGTTCTAGAGAGGTTCACAGGGATTGAGTTCGGACGCATGCAGGGCGTTGATAACAATGATCCAAGGGTTGAGATTGCGTACAAGATCTGAGTATGTAAACAAGCACAAATCTAGCCGGTATAACATAGACAGGTATAGGGATAAAATGAGCTCTCACACGCGCGTTTTAAACTAATTACACAGACACCCTCAATTCTCAAGCGCATTTGAATCCTACCCAATCAAACATTTAGGCAAAATGTGATAGAATCAGTATTTACACAATGACCCCAAATGTTTTAAGATCCAATTTTTGTTATGAAAAAAATTATTTAAAAAACGTTTTAAAAAATCCCAAAAATTATTAAAAGCCAATTTAAAGGGATTTAACTCACACACAATCAAATGATGCAATATGTGATATGTATGCAATCCTAGTGTGTGTGTGGTTGATATTATACGTTTAAACAACAACCAAGAGGAATTAAGTAGAAGGTTCTGAAGTTCTTTGGTATCTAGGGAAGGGACTTAATTTTGTCACTATTTCCAAACTAAATGCGCACTTATACAATGTAGACTCAAGTGAGTTAAGAGTATAAGGTGCTTCAATCTTCCCCTTTGTAAATATGAGACAAAATCTCCTTTGAGTCATCTAGAACTCGTAGGGAAACAAAAGAATAAGAAAAACCTATTCCTATACAAAGTTCTATCTACCCATATCCTAGAAAAAGAAAATTACTTAACTCAACTAATTGTACATCAATACCCTAATAACACCTGTTAAAGATGATGGTACAAATTCCTGCAAATAATACTAAGATCAAGCAGTTTAGAAATATGTACAATAAAAAATGAACTCAAGAGACTCAAATTTCTCCCCCATCTTGTCTCAAATTGACAAAGGGAAAAAATACTTAAGTCACAGGAGTTTATACACCGCAAACCATTCCTATCGATTATCGCAAAGAATGAAATCTATTGTAATCCAAAGGTTTTGTAAGCATATCTGCGAGCTGCAAATCAGTAGGAAGATAATTAATTTCTAATTCCTTAGTCTCAACTAATTCTCTTATAAAATGATGTCTAATTTTTATATGCTTTGTTCGCGAGTGTTGAACAGAATTTTTAGAGATATTGATCGCACTTTGATTATCACAATAAAGATGTAATTGATCTTCTTGAATACCATAATCATTTAGCATTTTCTTAAGCCGAAGTAATTGGGCACAGTAGCTACCAATAGCTATGTATTCAAATTCGACTGTAGATAAAGAAGTGCAGTTGTGTTTCTTACTATTCCATCCTACCAAATTGTTACCTATATAGTAACATGCTCCTGATGTGCTTTTACTATCATCAGTATACCCTGCCCAATCGGCATCAGTGTATCCTATTATAGTACTAGGAGTATCATTGGTGTACCAAAGTCCCAAATTTAGATGACTTTTATGTATTTAATGATTCTTTTTACACATACTATGTGGCTCTCTTTAGGATTGTTTTGATAACGGGCAGACACGCGAACTGCTTACATAATATCAGGACGCAAGGCAGTAAGGTATAGTAAGCTTCCTATCATACTACGATATAGAGTAGGATCTATGTATTCTCCACTCTCATCTTTAGATAATTTGATCGTAGTACTCATGGGAGTTTTAGCTTCTTTGGAACTTTCAAGACCAAACTTTTTTACAATCTCTAAAGAATATTTTGATTGTGAAACAAATAAACCTTATGAATTTTATTTGACTTGAAGACCCAAGAAATATTGAAACTCACCCATAAGAGACATTTGAAATTCTCTATGCATAATTTCAGAAAAAGGATCTAATTTCTGAAGGGGAAGTGGATCCAAAAATGATATCATTGAGATAGACTTGAGCTATAAAGATATCTTTGTCAAAATGTTTGACAAAAAAGGTTTGATTATTTCCACCTCTCTTAAAACCTTTGTCTAAGAGAAAGATGGAAAGACGCTCATACCAGGCTTTTGGAGCTTGTTTCAAGCCATATAAAGCCTTTTTAAGACGAAAAACATGATTTGGATATTGAGGGTCAATGAACACTTTGGGTTGTTCAACGAAGGTCTCTTCAGTCAAGATTCCATTAAGAAAGGATGATTTGACATCCATTTGGTAAAGCGTAAAGTGCAAGTAACAAGCTATTGCAAAAAGAAGACGAACAGATTCTAAGCGAGTAACAGGGGAAAAAGTCTCGTTAAAATATATTCCTTCAATTTAAGAGTATCCTTGAGCCACTAATCTGGCTTTGTTTCTAATGATTATCCCACTTTCATCAGATTTATTTTTAAATATCCAACGTGTGCCAATAGCTTTTTTATGATCAGGCCTAGGTATAAGATACCAAACATCATAAATGATAAATTGAAGAAGTTCTTCCTGCATGGAATAAATCCAATAAGGGTGATTCAATGCCTCATTTACATTCTTTGGTTCCACAAGGGAAACAAAACATGGATAATGGGCATTGTTTCTTAATTAAGATCTTGTACGAACAGGATCATAAGGGTTCTCGATAATATTATCTATGCAATAATCTTTAGAAACCCAGTTAGGTACTTCAGGTGTCTCGATTAGTAAAGAATCATCTATTTCTGGAGAATCATTTTCTAAAATATTTTCAGACTCTTCCACAATAGTTGGTTCTCCAGTCTTACTCAATAATAGTGTCACTTACTATAACGTTTATGGATTCCATTATGGTTTTGGTGCAAATATTATAAACACGGAATTCTCTACTGTCAGGAGAATATCCTAGGAAGATAGCTTTATCTCCACGAGTCTCAAATTTGGCTAAGTGTTCTCTGTCTTTGCAGACATAACACGTACTACTAAAGGTTCTAAGGTATTTGTAACACCCCGCCCGCCCGGGGAGAGCGAACGGAGCGCTAATGAGATAAAATAAATCCAAATCCACAAGTGACAAGGTATAGAGCATCGAAATAAATCCACAATAATATAAATCCACTAATCTCAATCTCTTCAATTACAACAAGTCTCTCGAATTAAATATAACATCTAACTCGAAATAAAATAAATCCCAATGCTCTATACATCAAAATAAATAAATATAAGTCTTCTCAAATGATTTAAAAATTCTTCCCAAAATATCCAAGATAAAATCAATCTCCAATAATCCATAGCGCCCAAATCCACGCTAACCTGCCACTAAAAGAAAATATGGGGAAGTAGACAATACGACAGGAATTATGCTCAACAAATACGGATTAGCAACGAATAAAACGTAACAACACGAGTACGAATACTCAAATCAAAATGCAAATCTCAAAGCATTTATCAATATAATTTCTCAACAACACTTTAACCGGGTCACCAGTCCTCACCACATCCGTATATGCTTTATCAAGCCATAGCCCGGGAAACAGGAATTTTGGCGGGTGCCCAACATCCATGCCATATTAAAATCTCATGACAACGTGCTCATCAACAATATAATGATACCACATGAATCAAAATAATTTCAACAATTATTTTCCAGATTTCAATGAATTTAACAATTCAAATATGAGTTTAACTAAACAAGAAATCAAAGAGAATGACACTCGCGAGATTCAAGGAGCATATTGTGTAAAACCCCATACCTCAAACCATGATGAGAAACCAACTATCACATCCTTAAGATCAACACAAAAGATCTACAAAATCTCCTCCAAGAACCTCCAACAAAATAGCCCCAAGAACACCTCTAATCTAAGGTTGGAACTCACAAATCTCAAGGGCCAATGTGTATATAAAAAGAAGAGGAATATAAAATATATTTGCAGCCAAAATTTGTGCCAAAAGTATGTTAAAAGGGTTGCCCACGACTTCCTTTTATAATGCAAAGAAATGAAGAGTTAGAATCCAAAAGACTCATTTAAATAAGGCAAATAAATGAACAGTTGGAAGTCAAAACAACTCCAAGAGTTAAAAACATTTAAAAATCATTTTAAAATTCGTTTTAACTCCGTTTTCGAAACCGTTTCAAATTCTCGCCTTTAAAAATAATAACCAACATATTTGAGCAATAAAAATAATTTTATCAAAAACTTTATTTACCTCCATTTTTCCTAAATTAATTAAAATAGCCCAAAATTACGCGGGTTGTTACACTTCCCCACTAATAATGGAATTTCGCCCTCGAAATTCGTCGAATGCCTAACTCTCAAAATCAGGCCACTACACTAACTCCAAAAACAATTTTGTCTCCAAAAATAAATTCCTCACATCTAATCCAGATGCCTATCACGAATATCACGTAAAATTTTCTATCTCCACAAATTGCTATCCACGCAATGAACCCAAAATCCAAGCCCCGAGGGTTGCCGTATACCTAAGCTTTGATACCATTTGTAACACCCCGCCCGCCCGGGGAGAGCGAACGGAGCGCTAATGCGATAAAATAAATCCAAATCCACAAGTGACAAGGTATAGAGCATCTAAATAAATCCACAATAATATAAATCCACTAATCTAAATCTCTTCAATTACAACAAGTCTCTCGAATTAAATATAACATCTAACTCGAAATAAAATAAATCCCAATGCTCTATACATCAAAATAAATAAATATAAGTCTTATCAAATGTATTAAAAATTCTTCCCAAAATATCCAAGATAAAATCAATCTCCAATAATCCATAGCGCCCAAATCCACACTAACCTGCCACTAAAAGAAAATATGGGGAAGTACACAATACGACAGGAATTATGCTCAACAAATACGGATTAGCAACGACTAAAACGTAACAACACGAGTACGAATATTCAAATCAAAATGCAAATCTCAAAGCATTTATCAATATAATTTCTCAGCAACACTTTAACCAGGTCACCAGTCATCACCACATCTGTATATGCTTTATCAAGCCATAGCCCAGGAAACAGGAATTTTGGCGGGTACCCAACATCCGTGCCATATTAAAATCTCATGACAACGTGCTCATCAACAACATAATGATACCACATAAATCAAAATAATTTCAACAATTATTTTCCAGATTTCAATGAATTTAACAATTCAAATATGAGTTCAATTAAACAAGAAATCAAAGAGAATGAGACTCGCGAGATTTAAGGAGCATATTGTGTAAAACCCCATACCTCAAACCATGATGAGAAACCAACTATCACATCCTCAAGATCAACAAAAAATATCCACAAAATCTCCTCCAAGAACCTCCAACAAAATAGCCCCTAGAACACCTCTAATCTAAGGTTGGAACTCACAAATCTCAAGGGCCAATGTGTATATAAAAAGAAGAGGAATATAAAATATATTTGCAGCCAAAATTTGTGCCAAAAGTACGTTAAAAGGGTTGCCCACGACTTCCTTTTATAATGCAAAGAAATGAAGAGTTAGAATCCAAAAGACTCATTTAAATAAGGCAAATAAATGAACAGTTGGAAGTCAAAACAACTCCAAGAGTTAAAAACATTTAAAAATCATTTTAAAATCCGTTTTAACTCCGTTTTCGAAACCGTTTCAAATTCTCGCCTTTAAAAATAATAACCAACATATTTGAGCAATAACAATAATTTTATCAAAAACTTTATTTTCCTCCATTTTTCCTAAATTAATTAAAATGGCCCAAAATTACGCCGGTTGTTACAGTATTTAAGATTGGGCTTCTTCCCATACCATAGTTCGTAAGGAGTTTGTTTATAATTCTTCCTAAGATAAACCCTATTAATGATGTGACATGCAGTACGAATAGATTAAACCCAAAAAAAAATTAGGTAAACACTTGGCATGAATCATAACACGTGCCATTTCTTGGAGGGTGCGATTCTTTCACTCAGTAATTCCATTTTGTTGAGAAGTCTTAGGAGCACTACACTTATGTTTGTAACCATTATAGTCATAATGCTCAATAATACCAGTATCTATGAATTCTCCACCTCGATTACTAAGAATTCTATTTACTTGAGTGTCCTTCTCATTTTCAATCCGAAGTAGAATTTTCAAAAAGGTTTGGAATGTGTAAGACTTTTGTTTTAAGAAGGCCACCCTAGTAAATCTAGTGAAGTCATCAACCATAACAAGAATGTAATTGTGTCCACAGAGACTAATAGTTCGAGAGGGACCCATTAGGTCCATATGGATGAGCTCCAAGGGTTTACATGTAACGATATCTTTAACTTTCTTATGAGATGCCTTAACAATTTTTCCTTCCTCACATGATCCACAGACAATAATAGAGATAGGTTTGATCTTTGGAATACCTCTAACTATTTCTTGGGAAGAAAATCTACAAAGGTTATCATAATTTATATGACCCATCCTATTATGCCATATTTCATTGTCATCCATTCTGGAAATGTTACAGATTTCAGTACTGTTCATGACAGTATAACAATTGTCAGGAGTCTTGAATCCTGTAATTATGCACTCACCTTTTTTATTTAAAATTTTGCAATTATTCTTTGAAAAGGTGATAGTATGATTTGAGTCACAAAATTTCCACATACTTAGAAGATTAACCTTAAGACCTTTTATTGGAACAAGATTTTCAAGCACATGCATTCTTTCTTCTTAGATTGTACCTTTTACAGTGATTTGAGACTATACACCATCACTGAAAATAACTTTTCATCTAGCAAAACTGGTTTTGTTTAAAAGTTTTGTATTATCCCCAGTCATATTTTTTAAACACCCAGAGTCTAAATACCAACTAGAAGAGGTGTGTTCATCTTTTAAAGAAGTAATAACAATGTTACACTTCATCTGGGGTAATATCTCATCTTTTCTAACCCAAATAGCTCTTATTTTCATTTTGCGCTTATTTGCTCTCATTTGATAAAATTTGCGAGCATTAGATTTTTGTTCAAAAATGTTTTGCGCATGAGTTTGAATTTTATGGAAAATATGAGTATTCGGTTTAGGAAAGTATCTATGAATCCTTCTTGTAAATGATCTTTTAGGTTTGGTCTTTCTCTTTCTATAGTTAGAGTTTTTGTCTAGTTGTCTAGACAGAATACAATTGTTACGGCTTCTCCTAGAGTAGTTAAAGTTTTGGTATAAAGGAGTATTACAGACAGGTTTTACTAAGCACCTAGAGTAGTAACCTTCTAAATAATGATCGTATATGTCACAGTAAGAGAAATATAAATTCCTTGAAGAGGGTATCTCCTTAGTAAAGTCTCTAAACATAGGTTTCATGGAAAAAAAATTTGAACCTTATTCCTATGGAGTATAGTTTGAAATGCAGAATCACTCTTCCTAATAAGAGGGTAGAAATATTTAGCCGTAGGTGGACTTTCACACTTAGAGTTACTTGATTCTCCAATATTCAACTTTTGATGTTTTACTGAAACTCATCTTTTAGTGAATGAAAATCTGGACATGTTTCCATAGGTCTTTTGCCACCTGACATAAACTTTATTGATTCAAAGTTATTAGTTTGTGTCTTTAAATTTGGGAAAAATCCTATTCCAATTCGATCATCAGAATTGGTTTTTGAATCAGCAAAAAAATTAGCAAAACAATTGGAATTATTTTCAAACTTAGATTTTTTTTTTTAAATAGTTGTTGTCTCTTTATTTGGCTTGTTCTAGTTCTAATAATGTCCCTTTATATTTTTTCTCCAGACTTTCATTTGTTTCAATCAAATCTTTCAATTTTTTATCAAAAAATTGGACTTCATTTTGATGATTCACACATTGGGTAGCATACTCTTCAGCGTTAAGTTTGACCATTAAACTTAGGTCTTCTAGTTTCTTAGTGATATCTTTCACTATCTTCTCTAGTCTAGAGCTTTTCTTGAGAGTTTTTTCATAAAGTTTGTGAACATCAGGGAGGTCTTTAGTGTTCGAGTCACTAAGTGTAGTGTGTGAAGTGACCCCTAAGGATTCATTTCTTGAACTCACACACACATTGGCATCGACATTATCGCTTTCCCTTTGACTCACACACCCCACTATAGAACTATCAATATTCTCATAAATTAAAGCATCTAAACCAGTAGCAACATGATTCATAACAACAGAAGTAGAGCTATTATCATCATCCTCATACTTAGGCATAGGCATATCATCTTATAGATAATCTTAGCAAAAAAAGACATGCAAGGATCAAAAACTTCAGATGACTCAGGTTCCTCATTATCAGAGTCACTTAAATCATCCCAAGTCTTGCAAATGTTGGCCCTAGTATGTTTATTGGTCATGTTTAAGTTAACTCTACAGTCTTATGCTATGTGACCCAATTTTTCACATCTAAAAGATTCAATATTCTTGAAGTCTTTGTTAGCACTCGTATGAATGTCCTTGTGATGTTTGTCTTAACCTTTCTCATGAGGTTTGTGATTAGACTGAGTTGGATAATTTTGTTTTCCTTGTCTAGTTGCCATTTTATTTCTAAATTTCACAATTTTCTTAAAATGTTTTGACATCAAGGCTATTTAATTATCCAAACTATCTATATCACATTCCTCATCAGAATCATTATTGGGAATGATAAGCTCGGGTCTTATCAGTTTGGAGGAGAAACTCAAATTGGAGCTAGTCTGTTTCCTATGGGATCAGGTTAATTGTTTCTTGAATTCTAGTTCCATTTCTACAGTTCTTAGTTTACTTCTGAGTAATTCAGGAGTGATATTTTGATCACTCATTTCCTCAATAGCATATCTTTTGTTATCAAATTTCTGTGGTAATGACCTTAGAATTTTTGAGACAATTTCATTTATGTCATAAGTTATCCAATTAGAGTGTAATTTGGTCACAATGTCAGTTAATTTCATGTAGAAGTTATCAAAAGATTCAGAGTCTTTCATGATTAAAGAGTTATACTGCTAGATAATCATCTGTGTTTTAGTAGCCTTAACTCTAGTGTCACCTTCATGAGCAGTAACCAGAGTATCCCAAGCTTCCTTAGAAGTGGTACAAGATGAGATCCTTTTGAACTCATGTTCATTTACAGACATAAATATAGCATTCTTGCCTTTGTTATTATTGCGAGAAACATGCTTGTCTTCTTAAGTGAATTCACTTAATACTTTTTAATCCTCCCATTACTTCCTTCGGTGGCTGGTTTTGTAGGATAAGTATATCCATTTTTAACCATATCCCAGGAATCATCTCATAAGGTTCCTTATACGAAAGCAACCATCCTTACTTTCCAGTAAGAAAAGTTATTTCCATCAAAGAGAGGAGGTCTGGTCAAGTCACCAAATCTTTCATTTTTCTCGTCCATTATTTGATTTTAAGAAAACAATTTCAGAAACATAAGATCTTTTAAAAAGAAATTTCCAAGCTCTGATACCAATTCAAAAGCTGTTACTTAGGCCATTTAATACAAGATTAAACTATTGAAGTAACTCCGAACTATTTTTTGAAGAAACTCTTTTATTTAAATCAAGACAGATTAACACAAGATGTGTCTAATGAAAATGCACGAGATATGATCAAGATTATGTAACTAGTTTTGAACACCAAAACTAAAACAGTTTATATCAGCACACCCACAAGAATGAGATGAGGAGATGTAGGAATATTAAGTACACATAGTTTTTAACGTGGTAAAACCTCACCCAACAGAGGAAACATCCACGGTGACTTCTAAGTCACAAACCAAAAATCCACTAAAACAAAATATACAAGTTACAAGAAATTTAACACACATGCAAACAAATCATTCCTATACAAGTTTATAAATGTACCCACTAGTTTTATTCTAACTTTTCTGCAGTTCTAAAGTTGATGTGGCTTCCCAGCTTGCTAACTTCTCAACTTTGTTCCAGTCTTTACGTCGACTCTTGTTGTTTTCAAGATCTTATGCCCAACACTTTTGTGTTGTAGTGTGACAAGTTTTTGTGATGGTAATCTAACACATGCATGCACACACGCACATGCATTTTAGACAAACACTCCTATCAAATTACATAGCAGATCTATATGTTGGGATTTTCAGTTTCTCTCTTCTTAGGAAACAAAACACTTTCTTTGATCTTTCAAATAAACCCAGAATCCAAGGTTAACTTGGTCGAAAGACGGTTCAAGGTCTTAATCAATTTCAGAGGGTTTTGAAAATATTTTTAAAATTAAAAACCACTTATTACGATGCCGACTAGATCAGAAGTCTTGTTTCACAAGATCTAGAAACATAAGTTGATTCTAGATTTGTGAAAAACATTTACGAAAAAATAATCAACAAAGTGATTTCTCAAGATGAGAAACTAAATATGCAGATCTAAGTGTAATATGACATGCAATAATCAGATCTACTATTTCTATGAAAGTGAAATAGAGATCTAACATGAAATGTCAAAGTTGGCTACAAGATCTAAAACACATAGGATATAAACCACGAACAGGATTTCCAACCAAATAAAAAACAACTCTCAAACACTCAGGTTTGGTTTTGGTTTAAACTGATTTTGGAAATACGATTTTAGGGTTAGAAATAGGGTTAGGACGATTTAGGGTTTCTTTCTCCCTCTAATTTCTCTCTCTTTCTTCTCTCTCTCTCTCTCTCTCTCTCTCTCTTCTCCTGTCTCTTAGTTTACAAACTGGACAAAAGTATCCAAATGGTGAGGGTAAGCCTCCTTATATAGTAGGCTGGGAAGGATCGATAAGGTTGATGCAAATCTAAAGGTTGTGATTTGGTCTTATCCTTTTGACTTTGATCCAACGGTTTAACATCAACGGTGAATTAAAAAATTGATGATTAGTCTAGAGAGGTTTAAAGGGATTGAGTTTGGATGCATGCAGAGCATTGATAACAATGATCCAAGGGTTGAGATTGCGTTCTAGATCTGAGTGTGTAAATAAGCACAAATCTAGCCGGTATAACATGGACAGGTGTAGGGCTGAGATGAGCTCTCACACGCACGTTTTAAACTAATTACACACGCACCATGAATTCTCAAGCGCATTCGTATCCTACCCAATCAAACATTTAGGCAAAATGTGATAGAATCAGTATTTACACAATGACCCCAAATGTTTTAAGATCTAATTTTTATTAGGAAAAAAATTATTTAAAAAATCCCAAAAATTATTAAAAGCCAATTTAAAGGGATTTAACTCACACACAATCAAATGATGCAATATGTGATATGTATGCAATCCTAGTGTGTGTGTGTGTGGTTGATATTAGAAGGTTCTGAGGTTCTTTGGTATCTAGGTAAGGGACTCAATTTTGTCACTATTTCCAAACTAGATGAGCTCTTATACAATGTAGACTCAAGTGAGTCAATAGTATAAGGTGATTCATCCAAATATTCAAGCATTTTCATTACTTTTTGTACATTAAAACTAAAATATAAAGTCATATTTCTACTCTTGTATAAACAATTATAGAGATGCCAAAATGCTCGATATTTTCTTTGTGTTTTTCACTGTGGTTGGGTATATTTTTATAATGGTAAAGATGGGTTTTTATAGTTCTAGTGGGGGGGAAGGGATTGGTGAAAAGAGAGGTGTAAGTTTACCTTGGTTAGGTTAAGTTTTATCATTGTACCATGTGGAAGGACATGGTTACCATGTGTATCCCAAGTGGTACAATGGTCCACGGGGTAGCTAACTATCCAAAATGATCGGGGGTAAAGTGAAATTAACTTTTTATTTAATTTAGGTCCTGGGGTAATATATAAAATGAATTTAAGGACAATTATTCAAGTTTTTTAAAGTTTAAGGGGTAATGTATAATTTATCAAACTTATTATTGTGTAATTGATGCAAAGTACATTAACTTCGATGAAGCTTTGTGTTTAAGTTTTTGTCCTAATTGTTGGATAGGGTGTAGATAATAGTATTAATTTTTCTTAGGCGTATTTTGGTAATTTGGAACGATTAAGGGTTTCCATGGTAATTAATTTATCTTTGTTGGACATTTATTACATATTGTTAGGTTGTTACATTCCACCTTCCTAAAAAAATCATCCTTGAAATTACCTACTAAAAGGGCAAGGTAGTGTAGTCTCATAAATTATTCTGTTTCCCAAGTTGCTTCTTTCATACTATGGTGTTGCCAAAGGAACTTTACTAGTGGAATAAGTTTTCATTGAAGGTCCTTATTTTTTCAATCAAGGATTTTTATAGGGGTCTCCTTAAAGTCAATATTCAGTTTCATTGATATGCCTTACCAAGTACTAATGTGGTCGGGATCAGGTATGTATTTACGTAGGTACGAAACATGAAAAACATCATGTATATTGTGTAGTTTCATGGGTAGTTTTAAACGAGAGGCTACTGATTCTATATGTTTGATGATTTTAAAAGGACCAATATAACAAGGTTATAATTTTCCTTTCTTTCTAAATCGAATAATACCCTATCATGGGAATACTTTTAAGACTACTCGATTGTCTATTCGAAATTCCAAAGGTTTCCTTTCGTTATTTGAATAACTCATCCGTCGACTTTGGACCGAATGTAATCTTTCCCAAATGAGTCATTTATTTTTGGTGGTTTCAACTGTAATTTGGAGTCCGAGGACAAGGTTAACTCCAGATTCGTTCTGACGTAAATCTAAATGATAAGGTCTACAATATCATCCTTCATAAAGAGTTGCTTGTATAGTGGTTTGATAGCTATTATTGTAGGAGAACTCTATCAACGAGAGTTGATCGTTCCATGTCCTATAGAAGTCTAAAGTGAAATATTATAACATATCCTCAAGTTTTTGGATTACTCTTGGGGATTGGCCATCAGTTTGGGGATGGAAGGCAGTACCTAAGTTTGGTTCCCATTGATGTTTGCAAGCTTGCCAAAATCTTCTTATGAATCTAGGATCTCGATCAAACATAATGGATAAGGTTCCATGGAGTCTAACAAATCTTTGGATCTAAATCTCACTGAGTTTGTGAATTGAATCCGTTGCTATTGTTGGTAGAAAATAGGAGAATTTGGTAAATCGGCCAATAATAACCCATATTAAATTGTAACATTAATACGTTAGAGGCAATCCGATGATAAAATCCATTGTAATGTGATTCCATTTATATTCTAGAATCAGGAATAGTTGTAATAGTTCATCAAGGTGCCGGTGTTCATTTTGTTTACATGTTGTAGGGTGTTTAGGAAAATGTCCACATCCTTAGTTTTTGATTTTTCAAATTTAAGATTTTACGTAGGCTAGCGATTTTTGGATGTACAACAACTTATATGAGATATGGATACAACTTTGTTGCCTTTGTTCTCTTCCTCACAGAGAATATGTGAAGGATGCGTGCCTTTTTGGTGACGAGAAAAACCCTCAATTGAGTGTCCCTTCTCAGAATCCTCCTCTAAAAATTTAACTTCGACACCTCTTATGTTTAACTAATTCTGCCCACTTCGGGTTTAAATTCTCCAAGTGTTATAGTCGTTAGTAGTGATACTATATCTTAGAGTGATATTGTGTATAAGGGTTATGCGATGTCTAGGAGTTAGAATTATCCAATTGATATTTTGAGCTCTGACGCATTCATAGGTCTGATGAGAGTTAAAATTCTCCAATCTGGCATAGCCAAGACTACTGATTATGTTGAGTCTAGTAATAGGGGTTATCCTAATACTTTTCCTTGTATTCTTAGGGATCCCAAGACTCAAATTTATGAAGTCTCTAAGGACGAAACCATGGGTAAAATTCCCCACTTTCCATGGAATGATCTAGTGATCATAGGTTGAGATTAGAATGGGAAATATCTCTAATGTCTAATGATGACAATGACTCTTATTTTGAAGTTGATGAGAATCTGACCGTGACTTGGAAGAGTGATATCAAGGAGCATGAACTTATCATTTGGTGAAATATATATATGTAAATGATCCTTCCAATTCTATGAGGGTGCTAATCTTGGACGAGGAAGCTTATAACCTAAAGAATGAGGATAATATCACACTACATAAAAAATGTTCAAGGTTTGGTTTGATCTTCCATTTAGACTAAACATGAGAAGGATTCTTATTTAGTTTTTTGGAGACTTATCCACGGTGAAGACATACCTCCAACTTTCTTCCAATTATGGTATTTATCTATTACAATTAAAGCCAACTCGATTTACTATCATTATTTTGTTCATAAGGGAGATCAAAATCTAGTGTTTCTGGTTCAGACTTCAACTATGACTAGAAGTCTAGATATTTCTTCATTTTGGGTCTGTATGAGTTCGTAAACCATGACTTTATTCAAAAAGAGAATGATCAAAGTACCCCAAGAATGGGATAGGGTTTGACTTTCGACTAAGGTTAAACCAAGATCGAGCATGATCCAAAGAGATAAGGTAGATACTCTGGGGTGGGTGGGTTATTAATTCTTGAGGAATGTTGACCCTTAAAATTTTAAGATATTTGGGGATCGGTTCAACCCTATGAACTAATGTTTGTAAGATACTTAACTACTAATTGTCTCTTAACATTTCATATCGTCTTGTATTATAGCCGATACGAATGATTGCTTAATTTATCTTTTTTAAATATCTTCCTTCAAATACACAAGACCATATATGGGAAACGGTTGATCCTAATATTTATTTAAATCTCATTGCCCAATTTAAGGTAAATGCTATCGCGAACTCAAACGTGGCTTAAAAAAATATACCATCGTTAGCCCATATATTGAGGGTTCTATGAAGAGGAAAATATATTTGGTCCATCTTCCTAGAACTATCCTTCAGGGAAATGAAATGACCTAAGAAGGACTCCTAACACTCTCCCAAGCATGCCGACATGGGATGACACATTAGTTGATGCGTAATTATCTTAGTTGGATTTAAATCCCGAGTCTCTTCTACGTAACCAAACGAACCCTTGAGGAAAAATTTCCTCAATAACTCTAACCCTTGATGATTACTTTTTGGAGGCTCAAATCATGAAGACGGTTATGGGATTCTCTTTCCATAAAGAGACTCAAGTAAAAGTCTAATTTTACTAAGTGTTTTAAGTGATGTCTCATCGTTAAGTGATTATATGTCTCTTATCTTCTTTTTTCTAGTCGATCCTCACTCTCCAACATGATTACTAATGATTTAAAGAAAATGAAGTTAAGATCTGAAAGGATAAGGTGGCCGAGAAGAAACTCTCTGAGCTTCGAAAAAATATAGATGAGGATAAAAGGACACCAGTAGGATTTGAAGAAACTCAAAAAGCATTACAAGGATTATCTTACCAGCATGGAAGGCGAGCATAAGGTGGTTATAGAGAAATGAACTCAAGTTTGGATAAAACTTCTTAAGTCTAGATGTGAGACATCAGTGGAGGACTTTGATAAATATGAGGAGTTTGAAGGGTAGGGTGTCTAGAACATGGAGAGGGGTGTCACATCCATTTTAGGATGAGTCTCGAAGGAGGTCACAAATTGGCCTACATATTTAAGAAGATGAGTCTTGGTGACCATGAGACCATTGCAGCTTTAGAAGAAGCTCGAATCGAGTCAACTTCTCAGAAGGTCATTGATGAGGTTAGAATGATGATACAAAGAATAATTTTTAGGATGAGAAACTATTCAACTCATTGAGATCAAGTTCACCGAGGGCATGAACTAGGGAACCATCAAAATCCATGAAGAGTCAATATTTCCAGTTGACACCAATATTGATGATGAGGCCAATCTTGATAACTCGAATGATTTATAGTCAGCTATTAAAATCAGAAATAATTTTCTATTCATGTGTGATCTCGCCTGGTCTTTTTTTCCCCTTTAGTTTTTCGTAATCTAACTTTTAATTCATTCTTTTTTATTGATGAGTGATCATGCCCAATCTTTCAATGTTTCTTTTTTGACATTTAATCACGTGTTTATTTATCCCTTTAGCCAAAACGGGACTCGGAGACGTTTGGGAAGAAAATTTTCTATTAGACTTATCTATTTTTTGTCGAATTTTCATTCTGGGCACATAGTTACCCCAAGTCATATTTGTGAGGAGACGATTAACCGTTCATATGGGGTCATGATGACCCAGGACTATCTCGTCATCCCTAGAAAACTAGGCCTTTAGTATTGTTGGTGTCATGGTGGACCAACATCATCTCGGTTAAAGATAGGATGCGATGGTATATCCTCACTTTTTTAAAATGCCTATCTTTCCTTAATGTCAATGAGTGTTTCCATTATAAAAAAATATTTATGTTAAGTTTCCCACCTTTCAGTGGTTATATGCGACATGCCTAGAATTCGAGAGTCCAAATGTTCCCACCCGTAGAGAGAGATTTCAATATATTTTCACCATTATATAATGATATTAAGTTTCCCACCTCTCAGGGGTTATACGATACATGCCAAGGATATGAGACTCCAAGTGTTAACACCTACCCAAAGAGACATTTCATTAATTTTGCACCATAAGATAATGATGTTAAGTTTCCCACCTCTTTGGTGTTATATGAGACATGCCTAGGAGTCGAGTCTCCGATTGTTCCCGCCCATTAAGCGATAGATTTCATTCAATTTTCACCATAAGAAAGTGATGTTAAGTTTATCACCACTCAGGTATTATACCAGATATGCCTGGGATCTAAGAGTTCAAGGGTTTTCACTCGCTGATAGAGATATTTCATTAAAATTTCACCATAAGAAAATGATATTTTTAGGTTTGGAATTTTTACCATAGACGAGACATCTTCTCAATGGATGTATGAGCCTTAAGCCTTTTCCTATATCTCGAGGATTATATGAGAGATGACTAGGATTCGACACTTCGTGTTCTCACCCATCGAGGGAGAGATTTCAGGAGTTTAATAAAAGAAAAAAAAATAGCACAATATGACATAACCCTTCACTTTCATTCAATGATAACTTTGATTACATTCATTCACAACTTATAATTTATTCAAGGTATTACATTTTTCTTTTATTGGTAGTATTTCCTTAAATGTTCTGCATTCCAAGGAGTGGTAAATAACACTCACTCAAAATGCTTGAGTCTATACATGCCCGATATGACCTATTTAGTTATCTAGTAGGTTCCATTCCAATCCGAGTGAAGCTTATTGGACTTCTGGATGACCTTAATTAGGACAAGATCCCTAACCTTAAATGGTAAAGCCTTTACCCGTTTTTTGTAAAAATTTACAGACTTTTAATAGTAACATGACTGTGATGATTATGGCATCCCTTATACCTTTCATAAGATCCAAGCCCAATATTCTTGATTCTATATTCTCCTTACGATCATACGTTTGTACTCGGTGACTTAGCAAACTAGTCTTGGTTGGAGTGCTAGTTTTTAACCCATATCCAACATAAAAGGAGTTGATTATGTTAAAGTCCTTTCAGTTCCCCTATATGGCCATCGGACACTATGTATCTCATTAGTTTACTTACCTTTGGCATCCTCAAGCCTCTTCTTTATCCCATCAAGAATTGTCCTTGATTAACTCATTTTCCACATTTGTTTAACTCCACCCTGGTGTTGAGAAGAATTATTTTATGTTGACTATCCTATAGTAGGCTCTGAATGACTTATTATCGAATTTGGTTCCATGATGTGATATTGGAGTATTGGGAAGACCAAATTTAGAAATGATGTTTATTTAGATGAAACTGAAACATATATCTTAGGTGATTGTGATGAAGTACTCTTCTTCTACGCACTTTGAAAAATATCCAACCAATCTGAAAATCAAATGGTAGTTATCTTCAACTCTCGGTAATGGGCCGATCAGATGAATTCCCCACATTGATAAAGTCCATGGGTCCTTAATGGGAGATAGTGGCTTATGGGGTTAGTGAGATATGTTTTCATGATGTTTCATTTTATCTTTTTTTCAAACCCAATTGGTTGCATCCTTGGTCAAGTTTAGCGAGTAGTGTCCTTGTGTTATATTCCTTTTTGCTAAATTTTATCCTCCAATATGACTCACACAACTGATTAGTGAACATCTTTGAGGACATAGTCTTCATAAGAAGTGTTCACACATTTTAGGAATGGGAGCACAAAATATATTTTATACATTACATCTCCTATGATAGTAAATGTTGTAGCACAAAATTATAGATTTCTTCTTTCAATCTTATTCTTGGGTAACTTTTAATATTTCAAGAACTTAATCACTAGTTCCATCCGTGATGGTCCTAGGTTCAGCTTAAAACATTCCTGATTTTTTACTTACTATTGAGTAATGATTAGTTCCAGGAGGACTTTTACAAGTACAATTCTATGTATCCGAACTCTAGTGACCGAAGTGAGCCTAGTAAGGGCATCTCCTTTACCATTCTTGGTTCATAAAATTATTTTCATTTTTACTACTAAAAGCATGTAAGGGACTTATTTACCTAATCTAGGTATATATATCCATCTTCTCATCCTTCGCTTCGTACACTCCTAATATTTGATTAACCACCAGTTGAGAGTCTTTTTGAGCAAGAAGCTGGAAGGCATCAAATTCCTTGGCAAGTTCTAGTTCTACTAGCAGCGATTCATACTCCGCCTTATTGTTGGGGTGATTGAAATTGAACTTAGTCGATATTAAATATATGTCTTGTACATAGTCTACAACATTAGCCCAGGTCGACTACCAACTGCACAAAACTAGCCATTAATAAATAGATTCTAAGCAAGCTTCCCTATTGAGAAGAACCCCTCATCAAAAAGACCATTATTTAATAAAAAAAATTGTTATGGGACTTCAATTGCATTGTTTTCTATCTCTGATCTCCCTAATTGTATTAAGTTTTACAATTGATTTTTGTCCTTTATATCTTCTATTTATTCCTAAATTAACTATGCAATAAAGCCTACCAGAATGTGTCCCCTTATTTCATTTCTCAATTGATAAATAATATTGAATTTTCCAACTCACCAACCAAGTCGCGAGTCTTCCTGATTTCTCGATTATGTGAATGACTTGCCTAAAGGGGGATATAGATGAGAATTATTGTTGTATGTTCTTGGAAGTATGGGTTCATCTTTAGTAATTTGTGTACTAAGGAAAAGTAGAACTTTTCCATATTTAGATACCTTAAGTTGGCCCCTTGTAAAGACTTGTTATTGTATTAAATCAATCTCTAGGTCCCATTATCATCGCGGATGATTGATGCACTAATAAAGTTTTTGTCCTTGAATTGGCCAAGACATGACTGGTGGTGAAACTAGATACGCCTTTAACTAATTGAAAAAATTCTTAACTCTTTGTCCTAAAAATGATTTCCTCAAAATCTCGAAAAATAGTATGCATTTTTCCGTCACTCGCAGCACAAATTTGTTGAGCGTCGCGACTGTATCCCTAAGTCTATGAATTTGTTTTGTGTTCGTGTGGGTGTTCGTGTTAATCGGTGATTTTATCTTTCCATGGTTCACATATATTCCCCTCTAATTGATTATAAAACCATAAAAATTACCTGAACCAACACCGAATACACATTTAGCGAGATTCAACATCATTTCATAGTGGTCTATGGTGTCAAAAGTTGTTTCCATGTCTTTAATACGATTCTCGTGTTTGAGACTTTTTGTTAGCATATCACCAATGTAAACCCCCATTATCTTACTAATTTGGTCTTTTAACATCATATTAACGATCATCTCCTATGTAGAACCACTATTCTTGAAGCTGGAAATTTATATATTCAATAATTTTAATCACTATGATATATTCTTATTTATTTTATTTGTGTGCTAAGTATCATCACTCTTAAATTATCTTTTTCTGCAATTAAATTTCTATTTATTTAGTGGTAATGTTTATATACATTGAATATGCTTTATTACAAGATTTTTCAGATGCCCCTCCCATTTTTGTTTGATAGTATGTATATATCATTAGTTGCCTATATTGACCTGATTTCTTCTTTGCTGTAAATAAGAATAAAAAAATATTGAGTCTGACCGCATTCAAATTCTCAAGAATGATGAAAGTTATTTTTCTATAATTGATGCCTTCAGTGGCAGTGTTTCAATCATGATGGAAATCATATTGAAATACAAATAGATAAATAGAGGGTGGGGGAACATAATTCTCATGATTGGGTTTCTCGAGCATGAGTTATTATGATAAAACAGTACTAAACCATAAATAAGTGTGAATACTTAAATGACTTAAGCATTTATTGATTCTCAAATGTGTTATAACTGAAATCAAAGAATTCATTCTTATATCAAACATATATACAAAGGCATTTCTCTTTCTAAACTAAGCTCCTTTCTTCCTAATACGACTTTTCCTTGCCTCTATGTATCAATTGATTTGTAAAATATTCATCATTGCCTTTAGGTACCTGATTAAAATAACTGAAAAATAATGAATAAGCAAAACTTTGCCCAGTGGATGATTCTAATTCAATAACAAGGATAAAAATATTTTTTTTAAAATAAAACCTTTCTTTGAAGATTAGCAACATCAGAAATACAGCAAGATATTTAATTCAGTAGTCATAGTGAGATAAACACAATAATATATTATGATATTCCTAAATAAATAGATATACCAGGGGATAGATCAGGTTAAAGTCTACGGATGGTTTCTAAACGAATATTCCATAATTATCTATTTAGAGGCTTTATGGCAATTGGCATACATGCAATAACGCTAGTCCAATAAAATTGGAGACAATCAATCCAGATACAGGAGATAAAACTAACCGTGCTAAGTCAATTACAGACATTCCACGTGGTAGTAATAACTAGCCCTTCAATCATCTGAGTCCTACATGCTAAAAAATACAGTCGTGGGTGTAACGAAATATTATTCCCTAATCATAATGTTTGCTATAATAGAACAAGGTAAAATTTCATCATATGAAATATTGTGATTGCCTAATTATCGTTAAAATTCGAATCAATTATTAGTAAATAATTGAACTAGTCAAATGAGTTCATCAATGATCATATGATATACTGGGTCTATCACATAGTGATATTAATAAGAGGCGTAATCAAAATTATTACGTGGAAATCACCTACCAAAATTCTGTGGAATTTTACTATTTTGGTAGAAGTTGCATTCAATTACTTTATCTCCGATTTAATATAATTGTTATTACGAATAATCTCATATATATGTTGCACTAATTTATAGGTAGTTATATGATTTGTAATTTATGTACTGCGATAAAAACTTTGATTTACACGTTTTCTCGCTAGTTTATAATTCAAATAACATATTAATGGCTATCGTGTAATAATAATATGATGTAATGCTTGAGGTCTAATTATATTGATATGTTTTGCTTTCAAAATCTTCATAAAATAACCAAAAATAACATATTATGATAAAATATAGTTTTTGGTGTTCAAATAGAATTTACACGTTATGGGAAAGTTAAAAATATATTTCCCAAATTTTAAATTTAAGTAAGGTATTATCAATATAAAAAGAGTACATAAACTAAATTGGCTCTTAAGACCTAACATAAATAAAATATATGCATATATTGTTTTGTATAGGACCAAACTTTCATTTTTTTATAAAATGATATAATTCAGCAGAATAAGTTTCGGCAAAATAACATAATGTTTTATAAATGAGTAATGTAGGTTGTAATAAAACAAGTTAAGTTCTATGGAAAATTATAGGCAAGGGTCATAGGATAAAAACATGGATTTAACTAGTGTTCGGGGCCCGTAATTGACGAAATAGCCTAATTTTAGTGTCATTAAAAGTAATGTTGTTTACAAAATTTTTATGCATGAAAATATTCCTTTCGACGTTGTGAATACAATGGTACATTTCGTGTATTTTTCTGAGAAGTGATTTAAAAGATATGAATTGTTAAAGATGACAAAGTTGGCCCTTTTTGTTTATATTTTTAAAGTCACGTTGGGTTTTAAAATTAATAGTTTTTCTACCAGTCACCTATACATGACGTAAAAGTTTACCAAGAATAATTTGGCCCTCTCACAATTTATGTTCGGTTTTATTTTTTGTTCCTTGTAACACACGTGCGTATATAGACACAAACTTATACCTCTATATTTATTTCTTAAAGTTTTGCCTTTTCTTTTAAACATACTCAACAATATATATATATACATATATACATATATATATATATATATATATATATATATATATATATATATATATATATATATATATATATACACATATATATATATATATATATACACATATATATATATATATATATATATATATATATATATATATATATATATATATATATATACGGGTAGAAAAATGAAAAACAAATGGGAAGAAATTTAATCTTGGTTGGAGCTTTTCTGATGTTCATGGTGGTTCGATTGAGGAGGGCAAAGAATATGGGTTTGGGTTGGGTTTGATAGCTCCTGCTTTCATGGGTTTTAAAGGAGATAGTTTCGTTCGTTTTAGTTTAATATATATATATATATATATATTTATTTATTTATTTATTTATTTATTTTCTTAACAATTGGGTGGGGGGCGTGGGGAGATAAGGTTGAATGTGTGGAATGGTCTTCTCAGTTGGTTGGTGGTTGGTGAAGATTGCGTGTAGGTTTTTTTTCCTTTTTCTTTTATCTCCTTTTTTTTCTTAACAACTAAGTAACAAATTTTTAAAAAAAGAAAGGGTGTCTAAGGTTTTGGGGATTTCTACTTTCCTCACCTAGGTTTTTAAATTTAGGAGTTTTAAACATTATACCTTGAGTTTTTATGCCCAAAACTTATTTCAATTTAATAGTAAATTCCAGTTTCAATTTGGTTTTTAATATAAAAATAAAAAATGTGGTTTTAAGTAATTAAATTGCAAAGTTTTAATTATAAAAAAGATGCGGGTTATTACAATCTACCTACCTTAAAAAAATCGTCCTCGAAATTCCTTTATTTTTTAAGTTTTTGTAGTATTTACATTGCCTATTGTGTATGGAATATTTAAGATGATGACTCATTGACTTATTAATTTTGAGGTCATTCGCTTTATTACCTAACTATGATGGATTTTCCAAAGTTGTTCCTCTCGTGATTTGTTATGCAACATAACCATATAAAGGATAATGATGTAATAAAAGTTAAAAACAAATGGGATTTTAGATAATTAATTAGTATTTTTACAAGATTCATATGTATCATGTATTGTAACAAAGGTTTTTCTAACGAGAGTTTATGTATAGTCCGGTTGTCTGAGAGTCATGTCACATAATGTACTTTATGTCTATAGAAAGGGATACTGGTACAAGGATACTATAAATTTTAACATGTATTTAGTAACGAAGGTATTTTACATCTGGTTACATAGGGATTAATTAGAAGTACAAGTTTCTTCGAAAATGTAGGTTTATCGTTTAATCATTAAAGGGTGGATTCTTAGCTCTAACTAACATTAAAGTGATGATAATCAAATCGCGAGTCATGTTTTTCGAAAGACTTAGAATTCTCGTAATTGATCAGAGAAATTCTTTTTCTATATGTAAAACTACCAGTCTACTATAGGAATTCTAATCCTTATTTTTGAGTTACAGTAATTTTACACTTATTTCTCCATCGGTCGAAACCCCTTCCCTCTTAGTATTTTAATGCTTCAGGGTTGTGATAAATATTCATTTGATTATAAAATCCAAAATTAAATCCTCAATGTAGGCACCCCATCTTTGGACCACCGTAAGCATATCCTTAGGTTCTTATCACTCGTCCATCCACCATAAACCCTAAGTCATACCCGATTACTGATTTGTAGGCCACTGGGTACTCTCGACCCCCATTTGAATCAAGTCAAACTATCTATCTTGAGAGAAGCCCAATGAATCTTCTAAGGTATTGTAATACCCTCTCCAACGATCTTTCACATACGCTAATTGGCCTAACGATTCGGGGGAATGGTCTTTTTACTCCGAAAACTAATTTGGAGGCCATAAGGCGCTCTCGGACTCGATTTGACTCCGATCAACTTTCTCTCTTGAGTGAAAGATCAATGAATTTGTGAAGGGATATAAATCCCCTTTCAAACGTTTCATCCTATATGCATATTGGCCTTTTGATTCGGATGAATGGTCCATTTACTCCAAAAACTGATCTAAAAGCCACCGGGCATTCTCGGGCCTTATTTTCCTTTAGTCAATTTTGCATCATGAGCGAAGATCAATGAATCTTTGAAAGTAACTTTTCAATATATCCCATGTGTGTACTAGCCTTATGGTTTGGACGAAGTCTCATTTTTCTCAGAGGTTCATCGGGGGCTTTCAGGGCCCATTTAACATTGGAGAACTCTTCAAACCAAACAAAGCTGAATGAAATCTCGAAGGGAACTAAATACTATTTTCGATGATCCATCTCCTGCACAAATCAGCCTTATGATGGACAAACGATTTATTTTCCTCTGAAAATATTTTCTCCACGCTTCCGAACCCCATTTTACTACTGTTAACTCCCGGACTCAGGAGTGGCTCAATGTATTCTTAAAGGTCCCTTAATACCATTTTTAACAGTCCGCCCCATGCATAATTTGTACTTACGATTTGCATTTTATGCCATTTTTATCAAAACATGTTCCAGACTACCAATAGGCACCCTAGGGACCCTTCCTATCGGTAGTGTATATGTGGTGCTATATCGATAGTGAGGCCAGGATCCCTACCGATCCCCAATCCCCTTAGCCCTATAAATAAAGGCCATATACTCACTTTGAAAAGCAACCCTTGAACATCCCTCTCAGCAGGTCAGAGAACATTAGATCTGCTCCCTTTCCTAAAAAACCCATTTTCCCACATTCCCTTCCAGCACTTTATTACCTCACATGGTAATTCCACCCACCTCTTCAAACCCCTCTCATACCATTACAAAATCAGCATATTTACATCTTAAGATCAACATCAATCGCTCATAAGGAGGTCAAATTCTCTACCCCTTTCTCTAATTCTCTCATTTTAGCATTGTTTACTTTATTTTTATTTTAGTGTTTTTATTTCGTCACATCACATACATTAATCCCAAATTTTTATTTGTAATATTTGCACATAATCTATATTCATAAAAAAACCCAAAATAAGAAATATAGGGTTTACCCATAAATTCCAAAAGAGGGATTTTCATTTCAAACTCTCACTTAAAGAAATTTCTTACCACATACACACAAGAGAAGTCTCATATTTTTATTTATGGCTTGAACCCCGCCCCTATGCGATTTTGGGACAACGAGGACTTTGATGCCCCTTGGGCTAGGTAGGTGTCTTATCCCAATCCCGATATTTGAGTCCTCCCTTATTCATGTTTATATATATATATATATACACACACACACACACACACACACACACACACACAATGCTCTTACATGCTTATGTTTCGTCCGATGTACGCATTCACTCTTTCATAGCGACTTGCGATTCGGTAAACACTTATATCATATTTTGAATTATTATTTTTGAGAACACACTTACAGATGAATTTACTCTGCCCCTTTTCTTGAAGTGAGTTGGATAACTATATTCTCTATCATTTATATTATACACATATGCACACATGTCTCAGAGTTTAAAAGGAGAAGGTTAAAATTAGCCCATGAGATATCGAAAGGGAGGAATGGGTACCTAACACCTTCCCACTCCGTAAATTAGTCCCCGGACCTTCGAACTATTTGGTTTCGCAAGCATCAGTTTGACCTTGATGTTGTTCTCTTGAGGCGGTGACATACTTTTGTCTTTTTTGAAAAAAATAGGCTTGAGAGTCTATCCCTACACATTATTCCCCATAATGAGGATGGTCGGTGCCCCGAAAAGGGTGGGCCAAGGAGGGAATCAGAACCCGGGATGGACTATGTGACGACTACGCTGGGGAAATTATTTTAAGAGGACTAGACTCTTTTTATACATGGGCGTTATTATTTGCTCTCCTACTTTTCTACATGCGTACCATATGCCCCCACTTGTATGTTCCCTTTACTCATTTTCTTACCTTTTGTATATCTACCCCAAACTTATATCTACCATGCTCTCTTATTATGTTTATGCCACTTTTCGCTCACTTATACACTTCACACAATTGTATATATTCTCCATGTTCACTTCGTACACTTACACTTTTATATAGTTTCACTATTACTCACCAGCTCCACACACTACTTAGATTATCCATGCTTATCTTATCTAGAACCATGTTCACGCATGTATATATATCTACATGTTCATTTGCATATCTCACACACCACTTATAGTTGGTCCATGTATAGGCTCACTGGCACACACATTCACTTGTGTATATTCTAATGATAACTCACACTATTCTCATGTCACTAACTTTGCACATAGGTCTCACTCACTTTTACATATCCCCATGCTTCCCTATCAACATTCTTAGTATAGTTTTCATTCTCCATGATAGATTTACTTTTTATAATACTTGTATATTCTACCTCATTAGTATAGTACTCCCTCTACTTAGCGTGCAAATAAAAAATCTCTCTCCTTGATATACTAATTAATACTCATGCATTTTTGCACACTACATCACCGGAGCATGGCAATATTGACCAAAATTTTATCCCGTACTAGGAGTCACTTTGTGATGGGTTTTGGCTTCATTGGGGTCAAGTAAACCTAAGTGATATGACTCTAACCTTCCATTGGCCTCCTACCTTTGATGTATATCAAATGGTTCCTCCCGCATCGTACCACTTGATGAAACTCACTACGGGAGTTATATAGTAGGGAACTCGTTCACATACATCAATTATATTGAATTCCATCTCACATGTATCATCCGCATGACGTATGATATGAGCCAATTCACGTACACTCAGGTATATCAAATGACTTGTCTGCACGTATCGATGAATTTTTTCCCTTATAGGCAAGAGGTATATTATGGAAGTCATGCCAAAGGGAGGAACCCTTCCACTAACCCAACAAGTGCATAAGCCTCATATAGGCGTCAACCTTAAGGCACTCATAATTATCTTGTCGATCACCATGCGAAACTCTACCAAAATTCTTGATCGGTGTACAAGATGAATTTTTGTGTTATCTATTCTTTTTTTAAATAGGACCCTATTTGTGAGAGTAGATATAAGTCAAGTTGTATCTTATATTTTTAAACCATATTTTTTCCAGGCTCGGGTGTTATCCGGCATTTTTTCCTGCATTTAGGGAAACCTAATACAAGTGAAAACCTAATAATAATAATCATGTTGAGATCCGTCTCCTTTTTTTCTTTCCTTTTCAAAACCTAAGAAATAAAAAAACCCTTTTTCTCCTTTTCCCAAAATACAAAAAACATGTTCCCATCCTTTTTTCAAAAATACCAAAAATAATTCTCCCACTTTCTTTCAAAAATAAATTCAAATTATTTTCTCTCTCCAGTCGATCGTATAGCTGACTTTTCCTTGACTCCCTATTGGTTTTGATCCTTCTCTAAATTGCGTCAAAGCTTTGCTTCTTCTTCTATTACTTTAATAGAATTTGGGATCTACCTCCACAACCTCTTCATGGAAAACACCGATCAGGCACCAAATGGGAAGCTAGATTTGAAAGACATCCTAGCCAAACTCATCACTAAGATTGAAAGTCATCATAATAATGTCTAAGAAATGAAGCAACACTGAGCCCAAATTTGTGAAGAACCCTATACCCTCTTCCCTCGTTCTATGTGTAAAAGATCCCCAAAGCCTGTTTGGGTCCCTAAAGAATACCAGTATATCCCTCGTGCTCCACCGATAAATAGGTTGCCACCCGCTCACCTCCCGATTTGAAACCTTGCCCAACCAGGGGATAATATTCCATTACCCATGGATCACAAAAAATAGGAATTAAGCAAGGTCAATGAAGACCTCAGAGTGCTATTAAAAAAGTTTAACCAAGTCAAATTATTTAAAAATAAGATGGACTATACCCATATGTCTCCTTAGCCCAAAGAGAGACTCCTAGAAAAGTTCAAGATTTCACACATCAAGAAGTGCGACGGTAACGGGCTCCTAATTCTGCACCCTGTAATCTACCACCGAGGCATGACCCTTCTTGGGGCCTCTAAAGAGATAATGGCCTAAATATTTTGACAGACCTTGAAAGAACGCGCTCTCTGATGGTTCATTTACCTCAAAGAATCCTAGATCCGTAGTTGGGAAGATGTTACCCAGGAATTCATGTCTCAGTGCAAGTATAATGAAGAGTTAGAGGTCTCAGCATAGAGCTCCTCAAGCAAAACCCTATGTAACCAGTCTGTAGCCTTATTGGAAGGTGGAGAGAGAAAGCTTCCACTTTGACCAACTGGTGCTCCGAGGAGGAATAAGTGAGCATTATAAAGAAGAACTTTTTGCCTCATATTGGAGCATCTATGGGAGGAAAATACTACCCGCACTTCTGAGAACTCCGAGAGGCTAGTGTTTAAATGGAGGAAGGTACCACCAACATAGAATCTAAACCGAAGAAGATGACCGAACAGTTTACTCTCTAAAAATATGAGAAGCCTGTTAATGCCTCAATCTTATCCATCAACAATATTTCACAACCCGCTACCTCTTGGGCACTAGAAAGACTCCCTAATCCTTATAAAAAGAGCACATTAAGGTCAATGCTCCCATTTCTAAAGTTTACGAAGCCATGCTAGCCTAAAATATTATTAAGCCATTGAAATCCCGTCCATTACCAAACCCACTCCCTAAAAACATCAAGCCCTATGCCCGTTGTGACCTCCACTAATCCGCAGGTTATACCACCAATCTTTGCTTCCACCTTAGAAATCTAATACAAGGCCTAATAAGTCAGGGTATGAGTATACCACAAGCTAATCCTAAACTCGACACCACTCACAACCCAATTTTAGCACATGAAATGAAACATATGTCTTTTTCTTAGAAAGGATCCTGGAGTTTGGTCCTTCTACCCAGACCGTGCCCATCAATGCACCCATTATCACCACAGTCTCATTAAAACCTCCTAGGGCTTAACCATGTTTTCTCCTACACCCAATATGCCTCGGTGATCAAGCTCTGTCGCTCCTTACATGGGCCTACATTGTTGTATGTACTTGATCTGAGGGGGTGGAATGGAACTACATGTTTTGTTAGACCAAATCATAGAGCTTAGGTAGAAATTACCCACCGAGATGTCCGTCGACTATTAAAAATCCAGCGGACTATTCGTGAAAGACTGATAATGGGTTAAAAAATAAAACAAATGGGTAGTGTCAGTGGAAGAGGCCAGTCTAGACTATGTAGTACAAATTATGGTCGATATATTTTGCCAGATGAATGAAATCTGCAGCATCTCTGAGTTGCTCACTACTTTGAAACTTCAGGGACAATTGGTGCACTCCATCATTTCCTCAATAAATGGAAAGACTTATATGATGAAACTATAGAGGTTGTCAAATGCATCGATTAATCTTTGAAGAAAAAGATAGTCTCCCCTGGATAGGGGATAGCTTCGACAGCTCAAGCGATGAACCGAGTCATGAAGAAGCTAGTTCAGTTTCCAACTTATGTAGAATGATATCATTTAAGGATTGGTATGATCCTATTAACAAGAAGATGAAACTGGGGATTGAGACCCCCTTTAAGAAAGTAACACTAAGGCTAAAGACTATAAACATATAGTAAAACCTCTCACCAAGAAAACCATAGCAATAATCAAATACGGTTAGGAAAGTGACTTCAAAAAATCCTTCGACCTGCAGACACTAGGATTAAGTCTCTACATGATCCGCTCAGATGATGCACCATCAGACCCGTTTGCTCAGATCATAGCTATTGAAATGCCTCTCCTAAACTGGAATGTTATTCTAGTCTATCATGCTCAAGTTCACCCTAACCCTGTTGTTTACCCTATTTAAGTCTCTTCACATATTCCTTTTTTTTTCTTTTCCTGGTATGAATGTAACCGAGACCTCTTTTGACGAGGTTCTCAATTCTGTTTTTATTGAAAATGAAATAAATGAGGCTCTTGAGTATCTTATTATGCTTTGCAATAATTATGTTGATTCTAATAAAAACTTTGATGATGATGAGTTTGTAAATGAACGATTCTTAACTGATATAAATAAGGAAAATAATAAACAATACAACCACGTTAAAACTAATGGTGATAATACCGTTGTTTTTAATCTTGATTTTAGTAACCATCACTGAGAGATTAGGATAGGGTCCATCATTAACGATCATAAGAGGGCACAATTTGAAGAACTACTGAAGGAATCCATGGAAATATTCACATGGTCTTATGATGACATGACCGACATTCACATAGAAATAGCAGAGAATGAGTGCCCAATATTCCCATAATGCAAGCCAGTCAAGCAAAAGTTAAGAATACTCTAACCTGAATGGTCGCTCAAAGTCAAAGCGGAAGTGGTGAAACAACTGAATGTGGGTTTCATCCACATGGTCGAATACCCATCATGGCTCTTCAACATTGTCCCTATGCCAAAATAAGGAGGAAAAGTTTGCATGTGCTTCAACTATTCAAATTTGAACAAATAATCCCCAAATGATGATTACTCATTACCCAATATCAACATGACCAACCATGCCCTTAAATTATTTGTCGATGAATTTTATAGTTATAACAAGATTAAGATGCACCCTGACCATCAAGATAAAATCTCCTTCATCACCTCATGAGGAACATTTTGCTATATTGTCATGCCATTCGGACTCAAAAATGTCGGGGCTACCTAACATAGGGTTTCCATATCCATCCTGCATGACCTTATTCAAAAAGAGTTTGAAGTCTTTGTGGATAACATGATCATCAAGTCCAAGACCAAGGAAGGTCGGATTCCCATCGTTCAAAAGCTCTTCAAGAAACTTTGGCAATACCTAATTTGGTCTAATCCACAAAAGTGTGTTTCCAACATGACTAAGGGAAAATTCTTAAGGTCCATTATCAGTGAAAAAGGAATCGAATCGGACCCTTCTAAGATAAACTCCATACATAAGAGGCTGCCACCACCCAGGACAGAGAAGGAAATTCGAGAATTTCATAGTAAATTATAGTACATTAGTCAGTTCATCATCTAACTAACTCTATCTGTGAAATTTTTTTAAATTTCTGCTGAAGGATTCAACTAAAGTCTAGAATGAGGCCTACCAGGAAGCCTTTGACCGAATCATGTGATACCTCATCCAATTTTTTATTATCATGCCTCCGTAAATAGGTCTCCCACTCTTCTTTTACTTAACCATCACGAAAATGACAACAGGGGCTTTGGTAGCCCAATAGATGGAAAAATCCCACAAGGAAATAGCCATCTACAATACTAGATGGAAATTGGCCAGTACGAAGTTCATTACACTAGTTTGGAGAAAGCATGTGTCATCCTAGTCTGGGTTACACAGAAGTTACGGCATTACATGCTTGTTTTCCCCATCAAACTAGTATCTCGAACGGATCCCATAAAATACCTACTAGATAAACCCCCTATGTCCAACCGAATGGCCCGTTAGTTGATGTTTTTACTCAAATTCAACATTGTATACGTCACACAGAAAGCCATGAAAGGGAGGGACATCTTTGACTACCTTACCGATTATCCCATGGAAGGAACTCATTCTTGGGTCTCTAAATTCTCATATGAAGACATTCTTTGCACCTCTCAAGAGAATTTTAAATGGCAGATGTTCTTTGATTGAGTTATGAATGAGAAAGTATATTGCATTGGAATTCCTCTAATTACCCCTGATGACTCTCACACACCCATTGTAATCAAATTAGAGTTTCCTTGCACCAATAACATGACTAAGTATGAGGCATGAACTGTAGGCCTCAAGTCGCCCTCCATAGATAAATCCAATACCAAGACATCTAGGGGGACTCTTCCCTCATTGTTGGATAAATCCTCATAAAATGAAAATTTAAAGACGAGAAGATTCTAACCTTCCATGCCCACCCAAAAGAGCTGGACTCCGAGTTCAAACATGTCACCTTCCACTACCTCCCTTGTATAAAAAATAGTCCAGCTGATGTACTTACAACCCTGACCTCCACGGTAGACATGCCCGAGGGAATAATAATGGCCCCTTTTGAGGTTCAGAAATAGGCTATGCCCACTCATTATTACTATATCTAGATCATTATCGAGGAAGATTATGATAGGAATGGGTTAAGGTACTATGGCATTTGCCACTTCTTAAAACATGGTAGGTATCCCCCAGGTACAGATAAGAAAGACCGCGTGACCCTCCAAAAATTGGCTGGCAATTATATCATCTATGAAAAAATGATTTTCAAGGGAAACTTTGATGGTATTGATTTGTGCATACCAAGGGTAAATACTTAAGGAATGGTGCAGAAGATCCATAGTGGGGAATGAGGGCTCCACGTGAATGGTCATATGCTTGCCAAGAAGATCATCCGTCAAGGGTACTATTGCACCACCATGGTTCAAGATTGCACTGCCTACATTCAAAGATACCTCAAGTGACAAGAAATAGGCAGTCTCTAACACTTTCCTCCTCGAGAACTATAGAACATGACCTATCCCTTGACCTTCTACACCTTGGGCATAGACATCATAGGGAAGGTCAATCCCAAAGCTTCTATCGGTCATGAATTCATCCTAGTATCCATTGACTACTTTACTAAATGGGTTGAAGTCGAGTCATACGTAGTTCTCAACGCTAAGAATGCTGCTAAATTGATCTGAAAGAACATCATTTATCAATTGGGGGTTCCCTATGTGTCAAGTTCAAATAATGGACTCAATTTCAAAGTTGAGGTTTCTAAACTAGTCAAAGAGTATGGGATTCAGATACATAAATCCTCTCATTAATGACCCCAAACCAATGGTTATGTCGAAGCCACCAATAAAAGGCTTAAAACCATCATCACCAAGATGACCAAAAGTTATAAAAACTTGGACGATTGAATCCATACGCCTTGTGGGGCTACCACACTTAATTGAGAACACTCACTAGGGCTACCCCTTAATCTCTAATATACGTCATGGAAGTAGTCCTACTTGTGAAGATAAAAATCCTTCCCCACGCGTCATGCTAGAAATTAGGGTTAGTGAAGAAGAATGGCATCATAATCGCTTTAACGAACTCTCACTCTTGGATCAAAAGAGACTTAAGGCTCTATACCACATATAGGGGTACCATCGCCCAATCCCGCGATCATTCAACATAAAAGGTAAGGACCACGATGTCTAAGAAGGAGACCTTGACCTCAAAGAGATTGTGTAACCCGTATGGGATCCCAGAGGTAAGTTCAAACCAAAACGGAGTGGCCCCTACATTTTGAAGAAAATTATTTTAGTTGGTGCCTCTATGCCCTATGACCTCAATGGAGAGGAGATGGAGCATCCAGTTAATCAGTCCATCTTAAGAAATTCCACCCTTATTTTGAATTCTTGACACATTATAACTCTTATCATCCCCTTTCTATTAAAGAACTCTCCAATTCCCCTATCCAGAACTACGTGGAACCTGATCCTCTCAAAACACATCTTTTCAAAATGAAACTCATGAAATTTTCAAAATTCCCAAAGGAAGGTAGGAAGCCTATACAACATATATGGGCGCGGTCATTTCTTTTTTAGAAAAAGCAATTCATTTTTTAACCTCCGAGAATGAAGGTATATCTCATCATTCACATGAACAAAAGGATTATGTATGACTTACCAATTAGTATAGATACTTTAAAATTCAAATATCATCAAGAGGCACAACAAAATATGATCAAAATTATTTTTATTTAAAATAATGGAATGCAACTGTTATATGAAGTATAAGTGAAGGGAGTCAAATAGACCACCCCCTTTCCACTAACAAAACCATCCTATAAAACCAACCAAGTCCCTTCCAGCCTCATAGAAGACCATAAACATTCCATATACTAATAAAAATACCCAAAACATAAATTCCAACATCTTCACGGATGTTATCTTTAGCTTCACTTATACTTCCCTAAACTGCCAAACAACACTGTCTCATCATCATTTCTTACTCTCGGAGGTCCCCAGGTCTCCCATTCCTGATTAACACTCCATATGTTCTACATGCAGGGATACGATGATGTGTAAGAAGTTAAGCATCCATATAGATAAGCTAATATTTTTTTATCGATTTTTGTCACAATGCAAATAACCTAAACATTAAGTACACTCCCATGAAGTATAGCAGCTAGTTCGGGTATCGAAAATCCATAGTGAATGTTTGATAAATGTTAATTGATTTACTACTTCTAAAATAAAAGTGTAAAAGATAATGATGGATGAATAAGGAAAAAGGAAAAAGTTAACTGTGTAACTAAATCTAAGCAAAGATTAACAAAACAAGATCAGAATCACATCCCCACCATGGTCTTAATAATGCATATTAAGGATTTTGGTTCGAAAAAATTTAACAAGGCATACTCAGTTGAATATAAACAAAAAAATGAAGTAATTTAACATGACAATGAAAGATAAAACTATCAATCGAAAATGGTGACAAATGGTTTAATGTGGTAATATCGATGTAAACACTAATGTTGTAGTCCTATAAACATTACGCGTAGCAAGTTCAGAGGACTACAACTTCAATAAATACATTGGACCATAAACCCAAATGATAAAATGACTAAAATGCCCTTGAACGTGCGCTTTATGATGAAACTTTCCCAAAATAGGACCAAACTTTACGCTGTGCAATTGAATACCTACAAAGGCTCAATTATACCTCGTGAAGCATATAAATATGCATAAAAGAGGTTGTCTCGTTAGTGGTCATAAAAATATGAATTAACAAACCACCCGTGACTACAATTCATAAGTATAAAGGGTTAATAAAAATAATAGTCGAGATGAATCATATGCCTTAACGAGTTTGGTCGAATCCACAACAACCTACCCATTATGGCACCGACCAACGAAGACGCCAAGATTCGTGATCCATAAACCAATTGACCCAATTCTTTATCGAAGGGAAGAAACTAAAAAAAGGCCAGATGAAGAAATTAGACACACCCGACAAAGGATACTCAGGATAGGCCACCGAGCGAAACCTCTCTGTAAGCCACATATACAACATCATTGGGCTCCCTCTCATCATATTAGAACGGCCTTCTTTCCAAGCATCGAGACCATTTAAGGTCTTCTCTAGGACCACAATGATAAAACTATAGAAGTAAGATATCCACATCTCTATTGTGGCCATTTGGGGAGTAAGAGTCCCCTGTCATAATTAACAGCCTGACATTCATGACCAAAGCAACAGCTCTAGCAAAGCAAGCATCAGCAAAAACCTTTTAATGCATCGAGTGCATAATCATCGAAAGAGAAATAATTCATCCATTAACCAATGGTCGAGCCACTAAAGGATAAATATGGAGCAACTCAGCCAGAGATACCCAAGAAAGATAGGAGAAATCGGGAAATGTCACCTCAACATTGGGGCTAACTCCTAGCATGGATGAAAATTCCTCATAGGCAAGGAAGGTCTCATCCAGGTCAAACCAAAAGACATGATCCTCAAGGTACCATAATTGTACCACCGCTACTATAAAATTCCAACCTATGGCCTAATTACTCCATAAAGAAACCCGTCGCAAGTTGAAAGTGTCGTAGTCAACATTGTAAAATTACACAACCTCTAAACCTTTTAGGTAAGAAGATAATTCTTCCTACATGGGAAGAGACATTCGGTAAAAATAGAAAGGAGGCACTAAAAAAGAAATAAGATTAGTGATGAAATAAACTATCACACCCTATTTTTTAGTATGAATATACAAGTGAGTATTCATACAACATATAATTAAAGTTAAGGTGAAATACCAAACTTTATTCATTAAAATGTATAATAGAGTGTACTACCACCACAGGGATGAATTACATCTTATCGTAAACACAAAATATAAAGTAAGTAATTAAAAATTGCCATGATTTTCTCCCATATGGTTTAGTCTTTGTGTATATAGTTACATATGAAAACACGTGATCTGTGTATGTCATAAAAAGAAAGAGAGACTATCCTTTTTTCACTGGGCCATCTAGAGGAAAAAGGAATTAGAACAAATATGCTAAGCAGAATCTTCTAATTTTATAACAATTTATATGTATAAATGGAAGTTGGAGTGTGTATAGAATTCGAATGTCTCCCAATTTATCATATTTATATAATAAGAAAGTCAAGGAGCTTTTACATGATAATCCTATACTTACCGGATTAGAAATTGGGTATAGAAATAAAAAATCCACAAGCAAAACCAAATAATTATTAATCCAAAACTTTTGGAGAAAGGTACCTATCTAGGCACACAATTAAAGAGACACTCATATGTATGTATCTAAAATTTGGGCTCTCAACGTCTGAGACCATAGTCCAGGTAGAAAAGTGTCATGGGATAATACAATGGTCTACTCCGTAGTTATTACTGATGCTTTTACAAAAATAATATTGCACAGTAGTATAAGGGTTAACGAATCAATCATTACAATGATTCTTCATGATATCAGTCATTAGGTGAGAGAGGTTTAAGTTGATTTGAATGATCATAAATAAAACAATTTATGATATAAGAGCGTATGAGTATGATAATCTCTACACATGCTTAGAAGCAAATTGGGCTATCATGAAATCATATCAATAGGTAGTTAAACAAGTATGCAAAAGTTTACTACTAAAAAGGTAACAGTCCTACTTGTACGAATATTCGAATGGCTTCAATAATGTCAAAAGAGGATGTTCGGAGGATTAGGTACTTGATTATCTGTATACAAATATTTGTGATAGTAAGTACGGTACAAAATAATATTGGTTTTTGTTAATTTGTACTAAATGTTGTGTATAATAAAGTTTAAGGCGTTAAATTATAAATATGTTGAAACTTTAAAATCTTGGGTTTATAGTTAAATTTAAAATTGCATGCAAAAGAATTTTTAACTCAAAATTGGTCAAAGTATTTGGAGAAATAAGTTGGGGTAAAAAATCATAACTTGAAAAGATCACGAGGGGTTAATTTGAAATTTAAAGAAAATACTTCTAACTTGAAAGCCTAATTTTTTTAACTTTGGTTGGATTGACCAAACACAGTCTTACCTTATACAATTTTGACCAGAAAAAAAAAATGTTGGTCGTGCGCCCCCGCGCGCTTGGTTAATGGTTCTGGTTCAAAAAGTTTATCTTCAACCTGTCGATAGTTGACTTAGGGATTGAAGAACATTGACTTGAAATAAATAATGATTTTCTAAACCATTTGTGATGATTCCGGAACCAATCCAACCTAATTTTTCAAAAGGAATCCCAAAATATAAGTTTTATGGATTGAAGTTCAATATTCATGGAGTTATAAAGCTGCGTCTTTTTCAGAAATTTTATCTGAACATTCGAATCTATACTGAATACGACAGAGGTTTTATGAACATAGATGGGTTTCTGATATCTTCAGGAAGAATTTTGTGTTGGTTTGAAAGATTGTGGTGGTCTGGTTGTGGAGAATTTAAGGCTTTTGTTTTTATGAAACAGAAAACACCTTTGAACAATTGGGGAAACTTATGATTTTTTTTACCATTGCATTATTGAGTTCATAAGGAAACATTTCCTTACTTTGAAACGGGTTTAAAGTCAAGGAATCCAATTCCAACATTGAAGCTCAAGCTTTAATGGAGATTTTTTCTGGTTTCTTTGCACAAAGGCCATTTTGGACGAAAAAGCTCTACAATTTTCATTGATATGTGTATAATATCAGCACAAAAAATGCTTAGAATTGAAATAATGAAGTATAATGCATTAAATAATAGAATACATGTTTAGAGGGAAAGTTTTGAATTTCAAATAAACTTAAGAGGGGATTTTGAGCTTCTGGTCGTGAGGAATTTATTGGGTATGAAGAGGAGAAAGTATTGGAACATTTGGGAGGTGGATTATTCCGAAGTGTAAGAAGATAAGTTAATGGTAACCTTAATTTCACATGTAAGCATGGTGTTTTCCTGCATTTTTCGGACTATTCTGTCTACATGGAAGCTGATGTGGTGAGGGGGGGAAATGTGAAAATATGGGTTGTTTACTTTTTAGTCATGGGTTGGAAATGCATATATTTATTTGGTTCAAAATATGGTATATTTTGTATATTTAGTGGAAATTATAATTTGTAAGGGCGGAATTTATAATATGTAGTTATTTGAAGTGTAGAGGTTTGATTTGATATAAAGTTTGGGTCTAGGGTTTAAGTATAGGTTAAGTTCTACTTGTTTGAAAAGTTCAGTGTTCATTTTAGAAATGCTAAAACTTTAAATACTTAGCAAATTTGTAAAATTATAGAGTTTGCAGAGTAATTTTATCCTTATTTTTGAACTTGCATATTATATGATGGGTAAAATAAAAATTATAGGGGATTAGGATTTTTAATTTACTTCATTACAAAGTACGGATGTTACAAAAATACATCCCCTAACTCCCTTTTTATAGCCCCAAAACCCTTGCAAAAATTAAATTATACTCCCTACAAGTACCATAATGTGCAATCAAAGCCAAAGAGTGAGTTGAGTTGACCCCTATAGTGATAGGCAGGTCAAGGGGTATGCTGATTTATAACCCCTCTTTTAGAAAAAGTCCCTTTTTCTCCTTTTGCCCGAAAATTAATTTTCAAAAAATGCATTTCTCAAAATAATCCCTTCAAAGGGAAATTCTCTTTAACCAAGTGTGACAACCTGCTCACCAAAATAAGGGGTGGCCAGCGCAATACTCCAATATAACGGAATCATAGATGGAATCATTCTCAGCATCACAATAAAAATATAGAGTATCCAGGATAACCACCCAATATTTCAGAAAACAGGTTGCCAAAATTTTGATTTGAAAGTAAATAAATGAAAACAAACAACCCAATTCCTGAAAGATAAGGGAAACCCCAAGACATATATAAATAATACAACAAGAATACAATAAAAAGACCGAATATGTTACCGGTCACCAAACTGATACACCAATAATACACAAGTTCAATAAGTTACATATTACATTTCATTAGACATTTACAAAAGCTTGGGCCCCTCGCCCGAATAAAAGACTTGATCTTAACTAGAATGCAAAATGAAAACGTCTATACCAATTGTGTCCCTTAATACCCGCAATGCATCACGGCTCGCCGAGGACATCGGAATAGGAAATCAAATCAGGCATCCCTGCGGAGGAGTACCTGAGCAGAGATAAGATGCATATGCAACAAGAAGTGTAAACGGGTCAGGGCCCGGTTCTATATGATTACCAGATGAATAAAGAGTATGACAGTTATGAAAATCATCATGCTAGAAAAGACAAAAGAAAACAAATCTATCTACACAGTTCTACAGCATAAGCTAACGAAATGAAGAAAAGCATGAGTTTAATTTAACTAAGAAGGAGAAAAGAAAGATTAACATAATTAAAACTTTTATCATATGCCCCGATTCATGTCATAGTTTATTCCTCAACAGGAAAATATATCTATGACTATAAGCTCTTTATGGCTTTTATCTCAATTTTAAGCTCTTTGTGGCTTTTATTTTAATTGCATGCCCATCCTGGCATTTCCATTCCTTAGCAGGAATATAATCAACATTAAATGCTCTTTATGGCATTTATCATACATCAAGTCCCACTTGATTTAGAATGGTTATATTCTTATGCATACAACGATTCTAAGACCGCCCCTCCGAGTTTCCCCACTGGGCGCGCCCCTAAATGACCATCATCTTCCAGGGCCTATCTATACAAGACAACCTGGGCTCATAACGCAAACGTCGGGAAGCGGCCATATGCCTGCGAGAGAGTCAAGACCACACCCAGAATCCCCTCACCAGCGCAGAAAACATAACATAATCGCACATATGGCCTAGGACTATATCCACCCTGCATTCATTAGCCAGGGGGCATCACCAAGCGCGCGAACTTCCCTTATGATGTCATTTAGAGAGGTGTGTTTAACCAAATTACCATTTATCATGTTAAAGATTAAGTAAATTATCATTTACCATCATTTCCATATCCAATTACATTTTAGCAAATGTATAATTCCATTTATCCGAAACCATATTCATTTACATTTTGTAAATATTTCGCCTTTTTAAATCCGGAGCCATACGTATTTTCTTTGACATTTTGACCTCAAGGAATAAATAGACTTTCAATTATTCTCCCAAGATTCGTTGATAGATATAACAAACCATCAAGGATGATATAGCTCCAATGAGCTTCGAAGGTCTCCCAAACATAATAATGCATCCCCTAGTTTAAAAGAAATCAACTAGAAGAAAGAATGCCCTAACATCAATAGGCATAACCCCGGAAAACCCCGCCTAAACCATTTCTAATCTAGGGTAGTATCTCAACTCATCAAGAACTCTAGGACTCTAAGTTCACCTCATACAAGAAGGTTCCTTGTTCCTATTAAAGAGAATAAACCTAGGAAACCAAATAAGGTTTAAAGGTGAAAAAAATAGGGGACCGGTCGACCGATCCCAAGACCGCGGTCGATCGCGTCTCAAGGTTTTGCCTACGAAGGAAAGCAGAAAGCTCAAAATGGTATAGCCGGTCAACCGGTCGAAGGACCGCGGTCGACCGCGCAAGAATTTTATGCCTTTGTGGGAAAGCAGTAAGCCTACCCCCGAAGGCCCGGTCGACCGGTCAGAGGACCGCGGTCGATCGGTCATAGCAGACCTAGGGTTCTTTTATCTTCAAAAACTACACCCAAATGATGATTTACATTTTCCCAAATCTCAAACCTTTTCCCATCTTAAACTCAATCAACAATCTTTATCTACCCAAAGATTTTCCTACATGATTTTTATAACCATCAAGACCCACAATTTCTTTAACATAAATCAAGATTAGGATTTAAATCCCACAAATTCCACATTTAAACCATAAATGAAAATACACAACTATCATACAATTTATACATCTTAAATCACATATTTGCAAGTAGAATACTTGCCTTAGGGTTGCAAATTCAGATTTCTTGGTGGTAGAAGCAATCTCCCATCTTCAATCTTCATTTTCTCTCTTCTTCCTCCACTTCTCTCTTCTTCTTCTTTCTCTCTTATTCTCTCTAGGGCTTAAGACCTAAAATAGAGAAATTAGGGGATTTAGAAGACTTAAATCGGGGCTTAACACAAGTCTCCCAACTTAAGTGGTTAATACCACCTTAAAATGACTCCCAAATACGCATATAAGCTAAAACCAGGTAAAAGTACCCGAAATGCAAAAATACAATATGACACTTATTTTGACTGTCTCGCACCTTCCTAGACTAACTACACCCTCTAAACTGGCATCCAGAAAATTTATAAATTATTTCGAGTTCCAATTTTAATTTAACCATAATGTCATTTAAATCATGACACCATAAACATACAACGTGATGATATTTACTTTAACACATAGTAAATATCCATCAATCTAGTAAATATTAACTTTCAATTCATTCAATTATTATTTACTCCAATCCTCACATTTTATATAATTACCTTATGTGGTGAATTAATATAAAATTAGCCTCCCAGAATCGAGGGTTGTTACACCAAGACTCCATGGCCTCCCTCTATTAAAAAAATCCAAAAAACATATTCTTTTTACTTTTTCTCAAAATAAAACCTTAGCAGGAAATTAAAAATGCATGTAGAGTTAGCGATTAAATCAAGATAATTAAACAAAGAATGCATCATTTTTTCCTTCACGAGTCACTTTTCGGGCACAAAGAAACTCCACTACATCAAGCATACAACGTGGTCAAATACTAAGCTCCTTCAGTCACAACGACAGATCTACAAGAAAATTCCAAAAACTAGAAATGGATGTCACCTCATCTACCTCAAAACTCTTTATCCAAGGTACCAGACGCACCCAAACTCGTGCACAAGCAACCACCTCATCTACGCATGCATACTCGTCGCCCACGCATACCTCCAAGGAAGACTCCAAGGGTAAAAGGTCTCCTATATCCACAGTAAAGAATCCACCCAGAAGCAAAAATTCCCCAAAATTGCCCAAAATCCCTGAAAAATATATAACATTATTTTCTGCCAAGAAAATCATTTTTGGAGCACTAAGCCCCTTGAAAACTCTTAAAATACCCATCTGGATTAACCTTACACTCTTATCATGAGCATATTCACCAACAAAACCAACGATGTGTCTGCATCAAAGTCTACTACAATTCCCCAGTAGGAACCACAAACCTACATACTCCCTAGTAGAATTTCAAAACAACACATTCCCTAGCAAAATCAAAAGTACAAATGCACTAAAAATCATTTACGTTTTCCCCAAAGGAACTACTCCCCACAAACAATAACTTTAGGTCCTCTGAATTGACCTCGTCCCTTGGAATTGGTCGTCACCACATTAGGTCCTCAGAATTTACCTCGGCCCACAGAATTGGTCGTCCTAACTTTAGGTCCTCAAAATTGATCTCGGCCACAAGAATTGCCTATCTTTTTTAGGAAAGCATACGCAAAATGTTTGAAATAAATAATAAACTAAACCTGTTTTTCAGTGTGGGTATTGTTTTAAAAGGGTTCCATTTAGAGTAGTTTTGTCATAAAATATTGAATTTAAGCAGAAATTCTAATAATGAAAATCAAACCACTAAGTGTTAAATTTCAAAATGTGTTGAGAAAAAGACTTTTCATTGTAATTTTTGTTCAAAATCTGGACATTTGGAACAGTTTTACTTTAAGCGTTTGAATTTAACTAGAAAAAGTAAAGATGTTAAATGTCATAACATTCTTGTTAATGCTAAATCAAATGAAATGAATGTTTTCAATTGCAATTTTTGTATTAAAGGGGGTCATTTAAGATAATTTTGCTTTAAGCATTTAAGTATATAGCAAAGTGGTGTTAAGAATATGCTCAGGATCCCATTAAAGTCTGATTTTGTTGAGAATAGTTCCCAATCTTTAATTTTGCCTATTTAAGACTGTTTTTCCTGATGTTAAATCTAAGTGGATTAAGAAAGATGGAGTACCAAATTTTCAAACTAGTTTGTTTTAGTTTGTTTGTTAGTACATTTTATTTGAATATTTTGTTGTACTAACTTTATTTACTAGGATTCTTTTCTACCCTTTGCCCCTTTGAGACAAACAGGGGGAGAATTTGAGAATCTTTTATTGTATTATATTTACATTTTTTCGATTCTTTTAGGAATCCTTGTGGTTAGTTGAGTTATGTACTCTTTTATTTTCTTTAGGATTGCATGTTTTTAGTTGATTTGTGTACTCTTTTATTTTTTTGTTAGGAATATTGTTGTAAGTTGATCCATGTAGTGTCTTATTTTTTAGAACTCATGTGTATAGTTAAGTTATGTATTTTGTGTTGTTTCGTGTCTTTAAGTCTCAGTTTTTGTATGTTTCAAAATTGGCCAAAGGAGGAGATTGAAAATCTCTTTCTTTTATGTTGGCTCAATTTTGAGACAAATATTTTTTTATATGCTCCTACATTATTTTATTATTGAAATCTATTTTTAGAACTCTTTAATCATATTTTCCTATATTTATTTTATATACCAACTATTTTGGATGAAACACTTTTAATGTGAATTTTTACCTTAAATAATTTTTATATTGTTGTTTATGAGTTTTATTTTCTTTTTGGAATTTTTAATTAATTTTTATGGTATTTATTTTTTTATGGATTTTAATTGTGTTAAATTTACCATTTGATTAAACAAATTTAATTGTTTAATTAGTCTTGTTTAACACACACATTAAAATGATAGGGTTTAATTTTTGTGGTGTTGGTTTCGGGCGTTGATGGTTTTAGTTCAAAATCGGTTTATGATTTCGATGTAGCTGATGGCGTGTGATTTGTGTCTGCAGAAGTGCGTAGATGTTGTCCCTTCTATTTTGACCCTTTTACCCCTCTAGTTCATATTGTTTGACGTATGTGTCCCTTGTTTTGGGGATTCCATTTTTTTCCCTCCAACGTTTCTAGCTTTTGTCTAGTATACCCTCATGGGTTGTGTTATTTATTTACTAGCCCTGCCATTTTTGTTTGGGGCTTTATAATCTTCGCGTGTGGTCATTTAAAGATTAGGGGTTTTAATTTTCATCTCTCTCTCTAAAAGTTGCCGAACATTTCCCCTCTTTATTTTTTTTCTCTCAAAAATCCCAAGAGCTTCCTTGTATGAAAAATTTACTTTCCTTCACTTACTCATCTTCTTATCCCTTTTATTTCGGTAATATCTGAAAAGTGTTGTTTGAAACACTATGTTGATTTCCTTCGGGTTTTTGGGTTTTGCTTGGTCCGATCTTAAATTGTGTTGGTGTGTTACCGGGTTTACGTTGTTGGTTCATGTGTTTGGAGTTTGGGAGTTCGTAAGGTAATTTATGGTCTAGGTTTACTGATTTGGAGTTTTGATTTTTCTATTTCTCAAAATCTATTGGCTTACTGTAAATATATATACTCGTTTATGTACATATACATATATATATATATATATATATATATATATATATATATATATGTGTGTGTGTGTGTGTGTGTGTGTGTGTGTTTAAGTTTTTTATAGATCCCTATTTTTTTAGATCGACTACGTTAGGGCCCTTTAACATTTCTTTCGTAGGGTCTATGTTTTCATGTGTGTCAAAATATTTTTTAACCATACTTTTCATTGGCCGGAGGGGATTCAGATCTGATTATTTTTTGTGTTTATTATAAAACTTAAGTTTTTTATAGATCCCTATTGTTTTAGATCGACTACGTTAGGGCCCTTTAACATTTCTTTCTTAGGGTCTATGCTTTCATATGTGTCAAAATATTTTTTAACCATACATTTCATTGGCCGGAGGGGATTCAGATCTGATTCTTTTTTGTGTTTATTATAAAACTGATTCCAAAACTGGAACACATTTTTATTTACTTGGATCGGTTAATATAATTAAATAAATATAAAATAGGTTGTTGGTTTTTATTATTAATAAGATCTATTGTTTCTTGTTTATTTTTTTTGTTTTGTTTAAAAACAAAACTATACCTGTTTGTGGTTCTGTTGGGATTGATTTTTTTTTTGTTTAAAACTAAAAAGTTTGCTGAATTGTTTGGGTTTCTTTATCATTAGACATTTGTTTTATTGGTGTTTAGATCAGCTAAAATTTATTCGTTTGTTTTATTTTTTGATCCAGTTGCTGTATAGATATAAATCATATTATTATTATTTTTATTTTATATCGGTAGAACTTTTATGAGCTAAGTGCCTCTCATATATCTTTGCTCATTTTTAAAGACTGATTATATAGACTTAATTCCTGCTTAAATTAATTCCATCGTATGGATGGTTTAAATTATTATTTTATTTCGGTTGGTATGACACAATTTTGGGAATTTTATTTCCTAATTTGTTTGTGTACATTTACATCAACTGAATTGTTTTTAAGATTAATCTGTTTTTACTCGCACCTTGTTTATATCCTTTAAATTGAACATTTTTCTTTATGTGTTAATTTATACTTAGTTGGATTTATTGAAGTGTGTTGAGATTCAAAATCATATTTTCCTTTTTTTATTTTCTTTATCAAGTCCAAAGTTATATAAGCTAAGTGTTGGACTTCTTATCTTTTGCTCAATACTCTTGGACTTGAGATTTGTGACATAACATCTGTTTTATCTATTCATATTCTATCGGTGATAGGTTATTTATTTATTTGTTTAGTTAGTGTGAATCAAAATTTTGGAAATTTTATTTCCTAATTTGTTTGTGAATATTTACGCAATTGGATTTTCTTTCAATTAATCTTTACTCTTGAATATTAATTATTAAGGAAGACCTTGCATGTTTCATATGAATTGATGGCTATTCATTCATTTTTATGTACTGATTAATTCAATCCCATCTTATTATTATTCATTTGTGGTGTGTACAACTTCACGGGGACTCTAGCGTTGAGTGTATAGTCACGTGTGCATTCTAGCTTACCACTACCTAGGTTGTTTAGTTAGATTCAGATTGTTGTGGGGTTGTTTAGTGTGTTCCTTGGTGTAATAGTTTGTATTGATCAAACTATTTCATTTACAATAGTATTACTGTAATATGTACTTAAAGATTGGTAATAGTGGACTTGGGTATGTGAGTTGTCTTGGGACTATAGGACACGGGGTTTTCCATTTCGGTGGTTTCATAAAGAACAAATATTGTGTTCTTTTCACTTTACATCATTTGATTCTTAGAGGGTATTATTTCCATGTCTAGCATCACCACCTTTTCTTACTACTGTGTGAGTGTTTTAATATATAAACTTAATTAAATGTTATATCAAAACGATAAAAGAACTTTTATATAACCTAATACACATTTGCGCGTGCACACCATTAGGTCTTTTCAAGTGTCGTTGGGTCCTTTTAAGTGGTATCAGAGGTTTCGAATTCACATTATAAAAGTTTTGATTCCGCAAAAATCCTGAACTCTTTTTAAATTCTATTTTTTTATATGTTTTAAATTCTATTTTTTACACATGGGTAACCAATTTGGTGATGCTATTTTTTCTTTGAGAAAACCCCTTTATGATTTTTTAAAGAATAAAATCTTTATTCACGGTATAACAACATTAAAAGCATAAATGCCATTAGCCAAGCGATGGGTGCAATCGAACTTAAAGAATTTTCAGCTTGCACCACATCTTTAGAGATTTTGAACATTTCAAAATCTTCTTCACTTTTGTCTTTTATAATTCTTGCCCAAAATCACCTGACTTTCCCAGATTCTTTATTTGATATTGAGAGTATTTTTTATGATGTTGATGAATGTGATGATGTAAATGATTCTTCCATTTTAGAAGCGTGTGTTGTAATTCTATTGATATTTGCACACTTCATGACAACACACACTTAGACGAAGTAAATTCTACATTATTGTCTGAAATTGACACTTTAAATAATCACATAAAATTAGGGGTGGCAATTCGGGTTAATCGTGTCATTTTCGGGTTGCGTTGATTTTTATGGTAGTATAAGTTTTGGGTACTTCTAAATCTATACAAGCTAATCGGGTCATGTTCGGGTCATTTCGAGTTATTACCGTAAACGGGTTATCGGGTCAAAAATTGCCAGCTCTACATAAAATCAATAACTTAAGAATCTATTTTTTGTCTTGATGAACTAGAATCGGACATTATTTTACTTGAGGAAATAATTTGTATGTTTACCAAAACTAATCACTTACTTGAAGATCAACATAAGGTTTCTTTATATAAATTTGATGAGTCTCAATTTGAACATAAGTCAGTTTTGAGTAAACATGATGAATGTCAAAAAGATCTTAAGGTTTCTTTGAAAAAGGCATGTAGTTTTTCAAATTCTAATTTAATTGTTGAATCGATGAACAAAATGAGTATTAAACATGTTGAAATTGAGAATTGTGATATCGCATTTGTTAAGTCGGTATTTGTATGTATTTTTTGTCATCAATCTAGACATTTAGAAAAAAAATCTTTTAAGAAGATAAACAAAGATAAGCAAATTGTTAGAAATAAACAAGCTGTTAAATCTATTTTTCGGAGTGGGTTTGTTTTTAAAAAGGGTCGTTTAAAGCAGTTTTGTCATAAAAGATTGAATTTAAGCAGAAATTTTGTTAATGGAAATCAGCCCAGTAAATACTATAATGCTAAATGTGTTGAGAATATACTTTTCATTATAATTTTTGTTCAAAATCTCCACATTCTGAACAATTTTGCGTTATGCGTTTCAATTTAACTAGAAAAAGCAAAAATCTTAAATGTCTTAACATTTCTATTAATGTTAAATCCAATGAGAGGCATGTTTTCAAATGCAATTTTGGTCTTAAAATGGGTCATTGAGGACAATTATGCTTTAAGCGTTAAAGTAGACCTCAAAGCGGTGCTAAGAATATGCCCAAGACCCCTTTAAAGTCTGATTTTGTTGAGAATTATTCCCAATCTAACTATAATTCTGCCCGTATTAAGACTTCTTTTCCTAATATTAAATCTAAGTGGATTAAGAGAGATGAATTAGGTTGTCAAATGAGGAGTACCAAAATTTTAAATTAGTTTGTTTTAGTTTGTTTGTTAGTACATTTTATTTGAATATTTTGTTGTACGAACTTTATTTACTAGGATTCTTTCCTACCCTTTGTCCGTTTGAAACCAATGGAAGGAGAATTTGACACTTTTATTGTATTATATTTAAATTTTGTTCGAGTCCTTTAGGAATCCTTCTGGTTAGTTGAGTTATGTACTCTTCTATTTTCTTTAGGATTGCATGTTGTTAGCTGAGTTGTATACTCTTCTATTTTTTGTTAGGACTATTATTGTTAGTTGAGACATGTAATCTTTTATTTTTCTGGACTCGTGTGTATAGTTGAGTTATGTACTTTGTGTTATTTCTTGTCTTTGAGGATCAATTTTGTTTATCTCAAAATTGGCCAAAGGGGAGATTGAAAATCTCATTCTTCTATGTTGACTCAATTTTGAGATAAATATTTTTTTATATGCTCCTGCATTATTTTTTATATTAAAATCTACCTTTTATAACTCTTTAATCATATTTTTCTATACTTATTTTATATACCAACTATTTTGAATGAAAAACTTTTAATGTGAATTTTTACCTCAAATAATTTTTATATTATTATTTATGAGTTTATATTTTCTTTTTGGAATTTTTAATTAATTTGTATGGTATTTTTTTTTATGGAATTTAATTGTGTTAAATTCAACATTTGATTAAAAAGATTTAATTGTTTAATTAGTCTTGTTTAACACCCATATTAAGACGGCAGCGTATAATTTTTGTGGTGTTGGTTTTAGGCGTTGATGGTTTTGGTTCAAAACTGTTTTATGGTTCCGATGTAACTGCTGGCATGTGATTTGTGTCTGCGGAATTGTTGAGATGTTGTTCCTTCTATTTTCACCATTTTACCCCTCATGTTCATATGTTGTTTGACACATGTGTCCCTTGTTTTTAGGATTCTATTTTTTGACCTCCAACATTTCTAAATTTTGTCTAGTATACCCTTATGGTGTGTGTTATTTATTTACTAGCCTTGCTATTTTTGTTTGGGGCTTTATAATTTTCGTGTGTGGTCATTTGAATATTAGGAGTTTTCATTTTCATCTCTCTCTAAAAGTTGTCTAACATTTCCCCTCTTTATTTTTCCCTCTAAAAAATCCCACGAACTTCCTTGTATAAGATATTTACTTTCCTTCACTTACTGATCTTCTTATTCCTTTTATTTGGGAAATATCTCAAAAGTGTTATTTGAAACACTATGTTTAATTCCATTGGGTTTTTGGATTTGGATTGGTCTGATCTTAAGGTATGTTGGTGTGTTACTGGGTTTGCGTTGTTGGTTCGTGTGTTTGGAGTTTGGGAGTCAGTAAGCTGATTTGTGGTTTGGGTTTGCTAGTTTGGAGATATGATTTGGAGTTTCGATTTCTCTATTTGTCAAAATCTATTTTCTTACTATATATATATATATATATATATAAGTTTTTTTAATATAGATCTGTATTTGTTTAGATTGACTAAGTTAGGGTTGCTTAACTTTTCTTTTGTTGGGTCTATATTTCCAAATGTGTGAATATATTTTTTAACCCTACTGTTCTTTGGCCGGAGATAAGTTTTTGGGGGGATTCAGATCTGATTATTTTTTATGTTTATTATAAAACTGATTCCAAAACCGGAAATGATTTTTATTTACTTAGATAGGATAGTATAATTAAAAATAATAATAAATAAATATATAGTAGGTTGCTGGTTTTTATTATTAATCAGATCTATTGTTTCTTGTTTATTTTTTGTTTTATTAAAAAATCAAATTATACCTGTTTGTGGCTGTGTTAGGATTGATTTTTTTTTTGTTGTTTATGACCAAAAAGTTTGTTGAATTTTTTGGGTTTCTTTATCAGTAGACATTTGTTTTATTTGTGTTTAGATCAGCTGATATTTATTCGTTTGTTTTATTTTTTGATCCAATTGTTGTATAGATCTAAATCATATCATTATTATTTTAATTTTATGTCGGCATAACTTTTCTGAGCTAAGTGCCTCTCATATATCTTTGCTCATTTTTTGACACTGATTATATAGAGTTCTGCTTAAGTTAATTCCATCTTTAGGCTAGTTTAGTTTATTATTTTATTTCATTTGGTGTGACTCAATTTCTAGAATTTTATTTCCTAATTGTTGTGTGGGCATTTACATCAACCGATTTTTTATCAGATTAACTTATTTTTACTCACACCTTGTTTGCATCCTCTAATTGAATACTTTTCTTTGTGTGTTCATTTATATTTAGTTGGATTTATTAAAGTGTGTGTGAACTTTAAAAATATTTTTTTTCTTTCTCTTAAAAATATTTATATTTAGTTTGCTCATTTCTCTTGGACTTGATATTTGTGACATAACACCTGTTTTATCTATTCATAATCTATCGGTGTTAGCTTATTTATTTATTTGTTCAGTTAGTGTGAATCACAATTTTAGAAATTTTATTTCCTAACATGTTTGTGAATATTACACAATATGATTTTCTTTGAATTAATCTTTACTCTTGAATATTAATTATTAAGGAAGACCTTGCATGTGTCTTATGACTTGATAGTTATTCATTCATTTTTATGTACTAATTAATTGAATCTCGTCTTATTACTATTCAATTGTGTTGTGTATAACTTCACGGGGACTATGGTGTTGAATGTGTAGTCGCGTGTGTGTTCTAAGTTACCACTACCTGGGTTATTTAGTTAGATTCAGATTGTTGTGGGGTTGTTTAGTGTGTGCCATGGTGCATTGGTTTTTATTGACCAAACTATTTCAATTATACTGGTATTGATGTAATCGGTACTTAAACATTGGTAATAGTGGACTTGGGTGTGTGAATTGTCCTAGGACCAAAGAACACGGGGTTTTTCATTTCGGTGCTTTCCTCGAGAACAAATATGTTGCTCTTTCCACTTTACCTCATCTCATTCTTATATGTTATTATTTTTATATCTAGCATCACCACCTTTTTACTAGTGTGAATGAATGTTTTAATATATAAACTTTAATAGATTTTATATCAAAGAGTTAAAAGAGTTTTTATATGACCTAATACACGTTAGCGCGTGTACACCTTTACTATTTTCAAGTGATGTTAGGTCCTTTTAGAGGGGCTACGTAGACACCCCATTTTAGGGCCACCTGAAGCATCTTCTGAGGTCCCTAGCACTCGTCCATCCACCATAGAACCTATGTCATAATCCGAGTATCGATCATAAGGCTATCGGGCGCTGTCGAGACCTATTTGACTCTAGTCAAATCTTTATCTTGATAGAAGCTTAATGAATCTTCAAAGGTCACTGAATCCCCTTTCCAACGGTCTTCCACGTATGTGAACCGGCCTTACAATTTAGACAAACGGTCTGTTTTACTATGAAAATTGATTTGGAAGTCGTCGAATGCTCTCGGGCCCAGTATGATTCTAGTCAACTTTATCTCTCAAGGGAAAGCTCAATGAATATGCAAAGGTCTCTGAGTCCCCTTTCCAACGGTCCGTCCAGTGCGTGAATCGACCTTTCGATTCGGACTAAAGGTCCCTTTTACTCCAAAAACTCATTTGAAAGCCACGGGCTCTCTCGGGCCTCATTTGACTCCAGTCAATTCTCGATAATGAGTGAATCTCAATGAATCTTTTAAGGGCTTTAAAACCCATTTCCAATAGTTCGTTATGTGCACGAATCAGCCTAATAGTTCAGACGAATCATCCGTTTTACTCCGAAAAGTCATCGGTGTTGTCAAGTTTTATTTCTTATAAAACTACCACAAGTGCGCGGGCTATTGAAATATAGCGGGTGTAAGTACGGGTTGAACCCACAGAGATTTCGTTAATTTTTATAAAATATCGATTGTCCAACGAGACAAATGAGTATATAAATATGGTTAATATATAAAACAAAATAAAATAAAAATAAATGAGTGAACATAAATTATGTAACGAGTATGGAGATATTACTAGGATTTCGGATCCGTTTACCATTTTTATTAGTTTATGATTAATTAGTCTAACTCGCTATTCCCTTTTATAACTCAAAATTGTACCGACTCTCATCACGTAAATTTCGGATGATGAAAACGTGAAAGTTTAAATAAATATTTTTACATCTCTTTTTAGATACCAAAAATCCCTATTCCCTTAAAAATATCACTCCTAAGCATTAAATGTCAAATATAAGCATTGACTATCAAACAATTTAACATAAGCATAATCCATCAAACGTAAGCATATAAAATCAAAGGATGTGAATAAAACAATTAATTTAGAAGGTTTAAAAGATCACTCTCGTGACTATTTTACATGAATACCAAATTTTTAAAACGTTTTTGGAACAAGTAGGGAATTTAGCGAATTAAATCAATTAAACATGCACTAAATAATCAGTGTACATTTCACCTCATCCTAGCAATTTAAATTAAAATGATATCATAATTAAACCACGAAAATTGCAAGATGAAATACTAATGGCCATAATAACAATCAACTTACAAGATTGAAGTCCCAATATTTGAATGCCAATACAATAAAATTCTGCTCCAAACTTGTGTAACAACCCGCCTAATGGGATACCGGACGATCACTCCTATATCAAATTAAAACAGGAGTCACATATGGATCATTCTTAGCATCACTGTCGAAAATCCATTTAATTACTAATATCCTATTAGGTGAGCGTTAAAATTTTTACTTAACTACTCATTTTAAACGATAGTAAATGAAACATCCACACAGTTTATGCGTAAATGAAACTGAAATGAAATAAAATAACCGAACACTCGGTCAAAATATACAATCATATCGAATGCCGTTAAAAGAATAACTAAATGCAGTTGGGTTATTAACCCGAATGTTTATACAATACCTCCTATCTAGAGTACAAGAATGAAAGCGGCTATTAAAACCTGCACGCATCCACTGCTGCTGCAGTGGACGTCTGACTCGAAGGAAGGGCCATCCAGGCGTCCTTGTGTCTCGACACCTATATAATATATATATATATGTAGTAAGAGAGGAAAAGTAGATAAACGGGTCAGAGCCCGAGATGTGAAAATATTTAGCAAGTGCATAAATGCTTTATTTTAAAAATATCTTTTATCTCATATTTAAATTGGTATCGCACTCCCATGAGATACCTCTCACCTCTCTTCTAACAGTGCACTCCTAGCGCATCCCTCTAAACATCCTAGTCAAGCTACCCTGCTAAACTAGTCTATCACCAAACTACTATCTACCCTAGATAGTCCAAGTGCTAAGGGCTAAACTTCCCTCCATTCTCAACACTGCACTAAGTTCGTGCGTGGCGTGTCTCGCGAAGCGAAATCCAAACAAGGAACCCCCCAATACACTACTACTTGGCAGGGTTAATGGTAGAGATCCATTAGGCCCGTGACATAAAATGAATGTATAAATACATATTTATATACATCTTACAATATACATCCGAATAATATCTCCTGGAGTGAGGATTTCCAATTCAATTTCATCTTTATAATACGCATCCGGATCTATCTCCCAGACTGAGGATTCGTATACAAAGTATTTATCAATACTTATCATTTTCATTTCAAAACTTTCCATTTCCCTTCTCATATCCAGGAAATGTATTTAAATGCCAACTCATTAGCATGAATTGCTTTAACATATCATATACTTTTAAAAGCTAGTTTTATTAACATAAAAATTCTTTTCCGTTTTAAAACATCCCATTTCCCTTCCTATATCCAGGAAATGTAATTAAAAGCCATTTTTATTATCATAAAAATGCTTTTACCATATCATATGCTTCCACTTCCCTTCTTCCCTCCGGGAAATGTTACCGAAGCCAACCATTTATCCCATTTCCCTTCTTCCATCCGGGAAATGTATTTAAAGCCAATTTATTATCATAAATTGCTTTAACATATCTAAGACCATGCCTCTGGGTTTCCCCACTGGACGCGCCTATAAATGGTTATAATCTTCCAAGGCCTATCAAACAAGACAACCAAGGAACCTACCAAACGTCGGGAAGCGGCCATATGCCTGCGGGATAGTCATGACCACACCCGAAATCACCTACCAGCATAGTAAAACATATAATCGCCCATATGGCCTAACAATATATCCACCTTGCGTTCATTAGTCAGGGGGCTTCATCACACGCGCGCAACTTCCCTTATGATAGGGATTTAGAGAGGTGTGTAACCATAATTTATCAATTATGAAAAATCATTTGTCTTTCCATTTTGAAAATATTCATATTTACATTTTCAAAATCCTTTACATCATATCATATATATATACTTTAATCATATAGTATATACATATACCATATATTCCTCCTAGAATATATATAAATGGCCATATTTGCCAATCACATCTAGCGATGACCAATAATCCCAAAGATTCTCTCGAAGAATCATAACCACGCTTTCATATGCGCATGATACTAAACCTAAAGTATTTCTTCACTTCGATAAATAATAATTACCTTAATCATCTCTTAAGGATTTATTGGATATCTACAATTATACTAATTCACTCTAAGTGAATATACATATATATGTATATATATTCCCAATTCCTCAAGTCCTTTAAGAGATAACCCTCTATAATACTCTAATTTATAAGGCCCTTAAACTTTAAACTCAAAGAGGAGAAAGAATAACAATCTCCAAAATCTTGTCAATTGGCTTTTGACGAGCTGAAAGACAAGCTTACTTCAGCACCAGTCCTTGATTTACCAAAGCCGGGTGTGGAGTACCTGGTTTACACCGATGCCTCTTTACGGGGACTTGGGGGAGTACTTCAGCAGGAAGAGAAGGCTATAGCTTTTGCCTCCCGCAAGCTTAAGTCGCATGAGAAGAATTACCCCACCCACGACCTGGAGTTAGCAGCAGTCGTTTTTTCATTGAGGATATGGAGACACTATTTATTGGGGGAGAAATTCCGCTTGTTCACAGACCACAAGTCACTGCAGTACCTGTTCACTCAGCGAGAACTGAATATGCATCAGCGCAGATGGTTAGAGTTTGTGAAGGACTATCAGTTCGATATACGGTACCATCCGGGGAAGGCCAACGTAGTTGCTGATGCGTTGAGCCGTAGACCGGTAGACGATGTAGCGGACGTCTGGAAAGCAAAGTGGAAGGCATTGGGTCACCAGGACGCAGTAGCCCATTCCTTCATATTTGTTATGACAGTGACACCCGAGATTATTACGAGGGTGATACAGGCACAGATCGCAGACCCGTTTTTCCAGGAGCAGATCGTATGACTTTTAGCCGAGGATGCTGAGTCCTATTCTGTTAGTTCTTATGGGGGTTTGAGGTTTAATGGGAGATTGGTGGTTCCAGAAGGATCAGAATTACCTCATGCAGTGATGACCCAGTCTCACGGGTCCCGATTTGCGGTACATCCTGGAGGAGATAAGATGTACCTGGATATGAGGCGGCAATACTGGTGGAGTGGGATGAAGAAGGACATTGTTGAGTTCGTGTCCAAGTGTTCTACCTGCCAGCTGGTAAAGGTAGACAATCAGAAATCGTCGAGGTTGCTTCAGCCATTGGAAATACCCGCGTGGAAGTGGGAGAGTATTTCCATGGATTTTATTAGAGGGTTGCCTACATCACAGCGGGGCCACGACTCTATCTGGGTGATTGTAGACCGTTTGACCAAGGTGGCTCATTTTCTACCGGTGCGGACAGACTATACCACGGGTCAGTACGCTCAGTTGTTCATTGCTGAGATTATCAGATTACATGGGGTGCCCCTGAATATTGTGTCAGATAGAGACAAGATGTTCGTGTCGCATTTCTGGGAGAGCTTTCAGGAGGCTATGGGTACTGAGTTGAGGCCGAGTTCAGCTTATCACCCACAGACAGATGGACAGACAGAGCGTACTAATCAGATGCTGGAGCATATGCTACGCATGTGTGTCCTTGATTTTGGAGGAGGTTGGGAGCCACATCTTCCACTGGTAGAGTTTGCTTATAATAACTCTTATCAGTTCACGATTGACATGGCTCCATTCGAGGCTTTGTATATGAGACCTTTTCGTTCCCCAACTTGTTGGCTAGAGGTGGGGGATAACAAGTTTCTAGGACCAGAGGTGATTCAGGAAACCTCCGCGAGGATCGAGATGATCAGGAGTCGCATTCGAGTAGCCCAGGACAGACAGAAAAGCTTCGTCGATGCGAAACGGTTCTTTCAGGAGTTTAATGTGGGGGACCAAGTGTTACTACGTGTATCTCCTATGAAAGGAGTGATGAGGTTCGAGAAGAAAGGGAAATTGGCCCCGAGGTACGTGGGACCATTTTCCATTATCGAGAGGATTGGGCCGGTAGCATACAGGTTGGGACTGCCAGGGTATTTACATCACATTCACGATGTATTCCACATCTCGTCGTTGATACGATATCTTCGGGATGATATGGCCCATACTCACATCGCGATAGACGAGATAGACTTACAGCCTGACATCTCTTACGAGGAGAGACCGGTGGCTATCCTAGACCATATCGAGAGAAGATTGAGGTCGAAGGTAGTTCCACTTGTACGGGTCCAGTGGGAACATCATAATGTGGAGGAATCCACTTGGGAGCGTGAGGCAGATATGTGCGAGAGATACCCAGATTTATTCTTACCAAGTATGCCTATTATTTCGAATTTCGGGACGAAATTCCCTTATTAGGGGGTAAGTATGTAATACCCCGTATTTTTATGCTATATTAATTTAGGGATTTATTAAATTTAATGTGAGTTAATTATTTGATATAAATCCGGAAATTAATTATATTATAATTATTAACGTGATGAGAGTTAGTAATTATGGGAGATTTGTTGAATATTACTAATGAGCAAAGTAATATATAATATTGGTTCTATTAAATGTCACGAGTGAATAAAATGACAATTTTGGAAATTTAAGTCGGGACGCGCCTGTGTCGCGTCGGGAATAAATGTTGACTAATAAAAGTGAAATATTTTTAAGTTATTTGTATGGTCGTTTTGAGTGCGCCAAAGTGTCCGGAAGGGTCGAGATAGTCAGAAAAGTATACCCGGGGGTTTAGTTTGGGTCTCGGGGCATTTTTAGGCCTATTTAGCACCCCGGGAGGGCATTTTGGACATTTTACATTTTTGGGTAATTAAACCCACGAAAATAATTAAACTATATCAGCCATTTGGAATAGACCTTTAGGGTTAGAAAACTCAAAACATTAGAACGGCCATAGAAGAGGGAAGGAGAAAGCTTTCCAAGCAAACCATGTCCAAAAATCCATCCGGTTGCACCGCCACCACCACCAACGCGTAGATCGCGCGACGGGGAACGCAACAACACCAAATTCGTTCACAAATCAGAACGCTAAAAATCCCAGGCAAGTATTTATCTAGCTTATTTTCGTTAATGCATCATTCATGTTAGTCTAGGGTGATTAGGATGAGTTTGGTAGAAGAAAATCAATGTTGGAGATAGGAAAAATCGCATGTAGTAATGATTTGAATAATAATTTGGAAACCCCTTCACATGTAGAGGATTAACCACGAAATTATGATGAATTAAGAGTAGAAAATTCTGTAAAAAGACTAATTAGAATCATGTTAAAGAAATTCTAGGGTTCTTGAGATTTTTATGAAGTTTTGGCCTATTAATCCATCATTATTGATGAAAAATTGCATGCTTTACGTAGAAGATGAATGATATGGGTGTATACTGATTATAGTATGAATTTTTGGGCGATTGGGAATGAAAAATCTGGATTTGGATGAGGTTGTGTGTTAGAACCCGTAACTGGTATCCTGCAGAATTCGCTATACCTGCTTGATCGATCGATCGAGCCAAGAGCTTCGATCGATCGAAGGTTCGATCGATCGAACCCCTGCCATCGATCGATCGACCCTTCTGGCAGACTCATATTTCCCCTTTTTAAATGAGTTGAATTCAATTTAATGAGAAATAATCCTTGGACACCCTTATTAAAATATTTTGGGAGATAAAGAAGACCAGTAGGACTTATAAATAATTATGGGACCTTTAATGTAAGACGAGAGTTGTATTTTTGGGATTTTTACACATAAGGGACGATGAAATTATGTATTAAGGGGAGAGACGCGTAAGATAGTTACGTTGGAAATCAGATGAGTACCTACTGAATTCTACACTTGGGAGGATAGAGTCCACGAGTGTCACGTAATAAGTTGAAATGATCCCTCAAATTAAAGTAAGAAATGAACGGTTATACGTGATAACTAAATAATGAGAAATAAGGACAAATGTGGTAATTATGGGATTAGAGATGTACCTAATTTGATATGGTAATAGTAGTATAGTTATATGACTGTGTTTATGCATATACTATCTATGTGTGAAAATGGTGCCCGCGCTACTTGCTATCCCTGAGGTTACCGCGCTGGGACAGTCTTATCTCGATGGGACCTTTATGGGGGATATTGACTCGTGCCCTAGAAGATAGAAATCCTTGGTACAGGCTATCGAATCGATAGTTCAGACGGTCCTAAGAGACGTGGGGGCATGTGCTATCCTCTTAGAGACTTGGAATCTATGCTTCGCCTCAATATTGTTTGTGTTTGTGTTAATACAGTTCGAGAGTGATTCCGAACTTGTATTTCCCTTAGTACGAGTGATACGGGGATTGGATAGCAGAGTATGCCCGCACCATAATTTTTATGTGGGGTGCTATTAGAATATATATATTATACGAGTATTTAATATATATATGAAATTCTGAAATTTGGAACTGCCTACTGTCTTATGGTAAGTAAGAAATGAATCATGACTTCAATTTGGGAATACTTGTTTTGAAAAGTATAATATGACATTGGGAAACTTTATTAATAAATAAAGTTAAAATGAGAGCTTTGTCACTGAATTAAATCTTCCTCTTAAACTATTATATTGTTCACTTTTAAATCTTACGAGTAACCTAAGATAAGTTAAACCATTGGGAAGTTTAGTGCGAGATAAAATAAGATAATCCGTTGGGAAGATTAGTGCGATAGGCGTGCACATTAGAAGAGAGGTGAGAATTTCTCAAGAGAGTTCCGCACTAATATCTTGTTGCATTGGCCTATAAACATTTTAAATACTTGCTAAACAAATTTTAAATCATTTACATTATCGGGCTCTGACCCGTTTCTATTTTCCTTTCTCTCTTGTATATATATGTATATCTTACAGGTGCCCAGCCACAGGGGCGTCTTGCATAGGATCCTTTGGAAGGAACGCGCTGCAGCTTAGGTGGGAGTTGAAGGCCTCTTGCTTAGACGACTTCATTCATTTGATTCCACTCCTAGCATATTTATTCAGTTGGGCATGTGTCGCCCATTGCCATTATCCAGTTATTTTATTGGACATTGTGATTCATTTATTTCTAGTATTGTCACTGTGGGATTTATTACTGTCTGGATGTTTTACTTTAAGTTTTAGTGTTGGGATTTAGTTGTTGAATGTTTAATTTATTTGGATTATATGTTCCAGGATAATTGTGGTGTGATTCTTTAACATTGAATTATGGTAAATATTTAAATCTTGATTTATAAAATAAAATTTGGAAAGTAATGTCTAAAAATGGTTTTGACACTTAGCTTAATTAATTAGGGTGTTTAAATTGGAAAAGTTATTTTTCGACAGTGATGCTAAGAATGAACCAACTGTTCACCTTGATTTAATTTAATAAAGGAGTGATCGCCCGGTATTTAATTCGGCGGGGTGTCACAAGCTGTAGGCCATTTCTCCTTGACGCGGTCGACCGGCCATAGGGGTGCGGTCGATCGGTCACACCTGGTCCTCAAAACTTTATTCCTCAAATCCTCCATCCAACAACCCAATTTCATTATCTGGGTTTTTAAACTACACCAAAAATCATCCCAAACATCTACACGACTAATTCTAGCCTTTATTTTTCCAATTCCCAATTTGATTTCCGAGTTGATGATTTCAACCTGGAACTGCAGTCTTGTAAAAATCATATCAAATCGAGGAAAAATCAGAAAAATAAGCGGTGAGTGCCCACGCAACCGTATCGAAAAGATCTACAACGTTTGTGTTTTAGCCAAGAGCTAAATCATTTCTCTTCTTGGCCGAAATGGCCCCGCAAGTCACGGGTTCACTATTCATTGTCTTCCCCAAAATCCCAAACTCAATTTTCTCCATTTTTGTTGTTTCTAACCTCATCCAACAACTCAATAAACATCTAATCTATGTTCTACAACTAACACCTCAATTATTTTGGGGTATTAAACCATTTCCCTTAGTTTTAAACCCTAAAACCATAAAAACCCCAACTTATCATTTAAACCCATTTCAATCCATTTTTTATACTCCATTAACATGGTTTTAACACTAAAAATCATTAAGAGTTTACATTACATCAATATGTAAACTCATATTCTACTTTTCCCAAATTTATTTTAAGGGTTCTAACCAAAAATCATATAGTTTACCAACTATCATATGAAATAAATGCACAAAATGAAATAAAGCAAGTAAACACTTGCCTGGAGGATGAAGTCCGACGACCTCGAGTCGAATCCGGCGGAGTTTGGCCCGAATCCCCCATTTTCTCCTCTTTTCTCTCTTCCTTTCCTCTCCTCTTTCTTTTCTTTATTTTTTTTCTCTTTTCTCCCTCTCTCCCTCTTTATAAAGAAAGAAAAGGGGTTTATACCCCTTAAAACCCCAAAATGACTCGTTTACTCAATTTCAAGCCCTTTTTAACTCTAAAATTCCCCGAAACTCAATTTCGACTTTCGGATAGTCTTTTCCGACTATCTCGGACATTCCGAGACTCACGGCGCAGTCGAAATTTCCATACGAGGTACTTGGCCGCAAATCACTATTTCAACCCAAAATAAATAAATGCGGTATTCCCATTAAAATATTATCTTCTGTCACTTTACCCGGCAGCTACACATTATTAAAATACTCCAATTCATTTACTTAACACCAAAAGTAAATACAACATCCATAAAAAATCATCCAATCCTCGAAAATCCCAAAATAACTATTCACGATAATTTCGCCAAATTCAATTTTATACTCAATTATGGAATTTAATAGTCTCCAAAAGGACAGGTTGTTACATACTCCCCCCTTACAACGGAATTTCGTCCTCGAAATTCAGATACGACCTACACCACCAATCTAGGATCACAAATCCCACTACGTCTTAGAACCCCAAAATCAAAAGGTGCTAACACGATAGTCCTTTACCATATTCCACTCACCTCAAGGTGTACTCAAATGTACTAGCTTCTCTATAAGCTCATCTAAATTCCTATCTACTAACGCACAACAACGACGCGTTACCTGATAGCTCCTCTTATTTCTAATAAGAGAAACGAATCTATAACTACCGCTTTACATATCGCAAAGCTTCAACTTTATATACTACGCCCCTTCTATTTCTAGCGGTATATAAACCAACTTACTAAGGTTCCCATACACCTTTCCAACCCGTGCACATCTGCACATCCATTGTGAACGTCCGACACGTAACACTCTCTCCCAATAAGGCTCTCCTTTCCTCGATGTAATACTCACAGATGGGTCCTCCCAACCCGCAAAATTCCATTCTTCTAACCTCGGCGCCACTAACTCTACTAAACTTACATCCTAACAATATTACGGTCTATGCGTTACCCTACCTGTGCGAAACGAATATAATCTTAAATATGTCCCTAGTGCCCAAGGACTTTCTCAACTTCCAACATTTTCTTGGTTTCATGCGTGGGACGTCTCGCAAAAGCGAAATCCAAACAAGGAACCCTCCCATTACACTACTCCCTCCGTTGTCGGTCATCGAGATATAGCGACCTAAGGCACACTAGTGGGACGTCCTAAATCCTACCACGCTAACCTACGAATGCATTCATACTATTCTATCCTTCCTCCCATATGAAAGGAAATCTAACTAATCGAAGTTCTCAATCTCTGTAAGAGCACTATGTACATCATACCCAAAACATATTTCATCAAAGTTTGCCTTTTCATTAAGGCTTGGCCATAATCCTCAAATTAATTTCTCTAAGTCCTACTTCACCCACCAACTTGTGGTGAGAGGACCACTTTAGTGCTTTTCTATAGTACCATATTTCCATAAGTATACCATCAGCATATGGCTCATAGTCTATAGTGGTTCATCCACACTATAAGACTTTTCCACAAAACCAACATCCTCGCATCCTATAACATCTCTCCACTCCCGACGCCGTTAAGATTCATGTGTGGAGCGTCTCGTAAAGAGAAATCCAAATAAAGAACCCCTCTACACACTCCTACTTAACTTTGTCGATCATGGAGGTCCGTTATTTTCGAACATGCAATCGGGATACTCTATCCCCTCACTCAACAAAATGTGGTATGAACTCCCGACTCTATCTAGGAGCCACACCACTAAGCGCATCGCAATACACTCAGTCTCTGCGCAATCAATAATAAGCTTAGACTCACAGCTCAGTAATTAACCCGGCACACCTCAAATCATATCTATAAGGTTGCCACATATACAAATCATGATAATGAAACCTCTGCTCATCGAAGTTCCATCTACCCATAACAATAAAGGCGAACTGTACCTGTATCCAGGTGAGGCACCGCAACAATAACCCGTTCCACCCTGGAACTGCGGACACGATAGTCTTGCCATCATTAGCCTCGCTCCGAACAACTAATAACATTATATGCTCACCATATCACCATACTCGTATAGACATATAAAATAAGCATCCCAAACCAAATATATATATATACAATATATCAACACCCGCCTTTATGGCGAATGAAGGAAAATAAAATTCCGCTATCGCGAAAAACACATAGACATACATTATATAATGTTATCGATAACGCCCCAAAACTCAAATTTCACACACGAGTCTAGGGCTAACGAACACCATGACTTTATCTAGTCACACCACTTATACACCTTCATATCAATCTTTATTCACTGTCGGTCTCTGGCTGATCCTTATGTGAATAATCTAAAACTTCATTCTTCTCCTTCCTACTAAATCATGGGGACTCACGGTTAAAACTATACGTAGGATCCCTTTCGAATCCTTACTTCATTGGGAAATTCAACTTTAGTATCACACTCTACTACGGCGGTACTATGGTACTCATAACTACTATACTTTAGTAGTAGTTAAGAAAATCCTTAGCAAACACCATAAAGGAAGTGACCTCTACTACGGTCCTCATTCCCGACTTCTACCAGCTGCTCCAACTAAGCCCCACCTCCTACTGCAATCCAAGCCTCACACATGGATCTCGAACGAGCGCGTAAAAGATTACTATGATCTCCTAACATGGCAGGAGAATGAGATCTCACAAGAGAAATCAACAATCCTAATCCTGAGGCTCTATAACAAATTGAGAGCAACGCTGAAAATGTAGTATGTCCGCACAGATTCCTAAGGACACTAGAACCTGATGCTCTGATACAATCTGTAATAACCCGCCTAATGGGATACCGGGCGATCACTACTATATCAAATTAAAACAGGAGTCACATATGGATCATTCTTAGCATCACTGTCGAAATTTCATTTAATTACTAATATCCTATTAGGCGAGCGTTAAAAATTTTACTTAACTACTCTTTTTAAACGATAGTAAACGAAACATCCACACAGTTTATGCGTAAATGAAACTGAAATGAAATAAAATAATCGAACACTCGGTCAAAATATACAACCATATCGAATGATGTTAAAAGAATAACTAAATGCAGTTGGGTTATTAACCCGAATTTTTATACAATACCTCCTATCTAGAGTAGAAGAATGGAAGTGGCTATCAAAACCTGCACGCATCCACAGCTGCTGCAGTGGACGTATGACTCGAAGGAAGTGCCATCCAGGCGTCCATGTGTCTGGACACCTATATATATATATATATGTAGCAAGGGAGGAAAAGTAGATAAACGGGTCAGAGCCCGAGTTGTGAAAATATTTAGCAAGTGCATAAATGCTTTATTTTAAAAATATGTTTTATCTCATATTTAAATTGGTTATTCACTCCCAAGAGATACCCCTCATATCTCTTCTAACAGTGCACTCCTAGCGCATCCCTCTAAATATCCTAGTCAAGATACCCTGCTAAACTAGTATATCACCCAACTACTATCTACCCTAGATAGTCCAAGTGCTAAGGGTTAAACTTTCCTCGATTCTCAGCACTGCACTAAGTTCGTGCGTGAGGTGTCTCGCGAAGAGAAATCCAAACAAGGAACCCCCCTGATACACTACTACTTGGCAGGGTTAATGGTAGAGATCCATTAGGCCCGTAACACAAAACAAATGTATAAATATATATTTATATACATCTTACAATATAAATCCGGATAATATCTCCCGGAGTTAGGATTTCCAATTCAATTTCATCTTTATAATACACATCTGGATCTATCTCCCGGATGGAGGATTCGTATACAAAGTACTTATCAATACTTATCATTTTCATTTCAAAACTTTCCATTTCCCTTCTCATATCCAGGAAATGTATTTGAAAGCCAACTCATTAGCATGAATTTCTTTAACATATCATATACTTTTAAAAGCCAATTTTATTAACATAAAAATTCTTTTCCGTTTTAAAACAACCCATTTCCCTTCCTATATCCAGGAAATGTAATTAAAAGCTATTTTTATTATCATCAAAATGTTTTTACCATATCATATGCTTCCACTTCCCTTCTTCCATCCGGGTGTTACCGAAGCCAACCATATATCCCATTTACCTTCTTCCATCCGGGAAATGTATTTAAAGCCAATTTATTATCATAAATTGCTTTAACATATCTAAGACTTACCCTCCGATTTTCCTCACTGGACGCGCCCCTAAATGGATATCATCTTCCAGGGCCTATCAAAAAAGACAACCTGGGGACCTACCAAACGTCGGGAAGCGGCCATATGCCTGCGGGATAGTCATGACCACACCCGGAATCACCTAACCAGCGCAGTAAAACATATAATCGCCCATATGGCCTAAGAATATATCCACCATGCGTTCATTAGTGAGGGGGCTTCATCACACGCGCGCAACTTCCCTTATGATAGCGATTTAGACAGGTGTGTAACCATAATTTATCAATTATGAAAAATCATTTGTCTTTCCATTTTGAAAATATTCATATTTACATTTTCAAAATCCTTTACATCATATCATATATATATACTTTAATCACATAGTATATACATATACCATATATTCCTCCTAGAATATATATAAATGGCCATATTTTCCAATCACATCTAGCGATACCCAATAATCCCAAAGATTCTCTCGAAGAATCATAATCATGCTTTCATATGCGCATGATACTAAACCTAAAGTATTTCTTCACTTCGATAAATAATAAAGATTTATTGGATATCTCCAATTATACTAATTCACTCTAAGTGAATATACATATATATGTATATATATTCCCAATTCCTCAAGTCCTTTAGGGCATAACCCTCTATAATACTCAAATTTTGAAGGCCTTGAAACTTTAAACTCAAAGAGGAGAAAGAATAACAATATCCAAAATCTTGGGCTGAAAACAGGGTACCGGTCGACCGGTACTTGATCCCCGGTTGACGGCGGGTTGGAAATATGCCTATGAAACAAAGCAGTAGGTCCGATCTCCTTGACGCGATCAACCGGACATAGGGGCGCGGTCGACCGGTCACACCAGGTCCTCAAAAATTTATTCCTCAAATCCTCCATCCAATAACCTAATTTCATTATCGGGGTATCTAAACTACACCAAAAATCATCCCAAACATCTACACGACTAATTCTAGCCTTTATTTTTCCTATTCCCGATTTGATTTCCGAGTTGATGATTTCAACCCGGAACTGCCATCTTGTAAAAATCATATCAAATCGAGGAAAAATCAAAAAAATAAGCGGTCAGTGCCCACGCGATCATATCGAAAATATCTACAACTTTCGTGTTTTGTCCAAGAGCTAAATCATTTCTCTTCTTGGCCGAAATGTCCCCGCAAGCCACGGGTTCGCTATTCATTATCTTCCCCAAAATCCCAAACTCCGTTTTTCTCCATTTTTGTTGTTTCTAACCTCATCCAACAACTCAATAAACATATAATATATGTTCTACAACTAACACATCAATTATTTTGGGGTATTAAACAATTTCCCTTAGTTTTAATCCCTAAAACCATAAAAACCCCAACTTATCATTTAAACCCATTTCAATCCATTTTTTATACTCCATTAACATGGTTTTAACACTAAAAATCATTAAGAGTTTACATTACATCAATATGTAAACTCATATTCAACTTTTCCCAAATTTATTTTAAGGGTTCTAACCCAAAATCATATAGTTTACCAACTATGATATGAAATAAATGCACAAAATGAAATAAAGAAAGTAAACACTTGCCTGGAGGATGAAATCCGACAACCTCGAGTCGAATCCGGCGGAGTTTGGCCCGAATCCCCCATTTTCTCCTCTTTCCTCTCTTCCTTTCCTCTCTTCTTTCTTTTCTTTCTTTTTTTTCTCTTTTCTCCCTCTCTCCCTCTTTATAAAGAAAGAAAAAGGGTTTATACCCCTTAAAACCCAAAAACGACTCGTTAATTCAATTTCAAGCCCTTTTTAACTCTAAAATTCCTCGAAACTCAATTTCGACTTTTCGACACTCTTTTTCGACTATCTCGGGCATTTCGAGACTCACGGTGCAGTCGAAATTTCCATCTGAGGTACTTGATTGCAAATCACTATTTCAACCCAAAATAAATAAATGCGGTATTCCCATTAAAATATTATCTTCTGTCGCTTTACCCGGCAGTGAAACATTATTAAAATACTCCAATTCATTTACTTAACACCAAAAGTAAATACGCCATCCATCAAAAATCATCCACTCCTCGAAAGTCCTAAAATCACTATTCATGATAGTTTCTCCAAATTCCAATTTCTACTCAATTATGGAATTTAATAGTCTCCAAAAGGATGGGTTGTTACATACTCCCCCCCTTAAAACGGAATTGTGTCATCGAAATTCAGATACGACCTACACCACCAATCTAGGATCACAAATCCCACTACGTCTTAGTACCCCAAAATCAAATGGTGCTAACATGATAGTTCTTTACCATATTCCACTCACCTCAAGGTGTACTCAAATGTACTAGCTTCTCTATAAGCTCATCTAAATTTCTATCTACTAACTCACAACAAAGACGCGTTGCCCAATATCTCCTCTTATTGCCAATAAGAGAAACGAACCTATAACTACCGCTTTACATCTCGCAAAGCTTCAACTTTATATACTACGCCCCTTCTATTTCAGGAGGTATATAAACAAACTTACAAAGGTGCCCATACACCTTTCCAACCCGTGCACATCTTCACATCCACTGTGAATGTCCGACACGTAACACTCTCTCCCAATAAGTGTCTCCTTTCCTCGGTATAATACTCACACATGGCTCCTCCCAACCCGCAAAATTCCATTCTCCTAACCTCGGCGCCACTAACTCTATTAAATTTACATCCTAACAATATTACGGTCTATGCGTTACCCTACCGGCGCGAAACGAGTACAATCCTAAATATGTCCCTAGTGCCCAAGGCCTTTCTCAACTTCCGACATTTGCTTAGTTTCATGCGTGGGACGTCTCGCAAAAGCGAAATCCAAACAAGGAACCATCCCATTACACTACTCCCTCGCGTTGTCGGTCATCGAGATATAGCGACCTAAGGCACACCAGCGGGACGTCCTAAATCCTACCACGCTAACCTACGAATGCATTCTTATTATTCTATCCTTCCGCACATGTGAAAGGAAATCTACCTAATCGAAGTTCCCAATCTCTGTAAGAGCACTATGTACATCATACCCAAAACATATTTCATCGAAGTTTGACTTTTCATTAAGGCTTGGCCATAATCCTCAAATTAATTTCTCTAAGTCCTACTTCACCCACCAACTTGTGGTGAGAGGACCACTTTAGTGCCTTTCCATAGCACCATATTTCCATAAGTATACCATCAGCATATGGCTCATAGTCTATAGTGGTTCATCCACACTATAAGACTTTTCCACAAAACCAACATCCTCGCATCCTATAACATCTCTCCACTCCCGACGCCGTTAAGATTCATGTGTGGAGCGTCTCGCAAAGAGAAATCCAAATAAGGAACCCCTCCACACACTCCTACTTAACTTTGTCGGTCATGGAGGTCCGTTATTTTTGAACATGCAATCGGGATACCCTATCCCCTCACTCAACAAAATGTGGTCTGAACTACCGACTCTATCTAGGAGCCACACCACTAAGAGCATCGCAATACACTCAGTCTCTGCGCAATTAATAATGAGCTTAGACTCACATCTCAGCAATTAACCCGGCACACCTCAAATAATATCTATAAGGTTGCCACATATACAAATCATGATAATGAAACTTCTGCTCATCGAAGTTCCATCTACCCATAACAATAAAGGCGAACTCAACCTGTATCAAGGTGAGGCACCGCAACAACAACCCGTTCCACCCTGGAACTGCGGACACGTTAGTCTTGCCATCATTAGCATGCTATCGCTCCGAACAACTAATAACATTAGATGCTCACCATATCACCATACCCGTATACACATATAAAAGGAGCATCCCAAACCAAATATATATATATATATATACAATATATCAACACCCGCCTTTATGGCGAATGAAGGAAAATAAAATTCCGCTATCGCGAAAAACACATAGACATACATTATATAAGGTTATCGATACCGCCAGAAAACTCAAATTTCACACATGAGTCTAGGGCTAACGAACACCACGACTTTATCTAGTCACACCACTTATACCCCTTCATATCACTCTTTATTCACTATCAGTCACTGGCTGATCCTTATGTGAATAATCTAAAACTGCATTCTTCTCCTTCCTGCTAAATCATGGGGACTCACGGTTAAAACTATCCGTAGGATCCCTTTCGAATCCTTAATTCATTTGGAAATTCAACTTTAGTACCACACTCTACTATGGCGGTACTATGGTACTCATAACTACTATACTTTAGTAGTCCTTGAGACAATCCTTAGCAAACACCATAAAGGAAGTGACCTCTACTACGATCCTCATTCCCGACTTCTACCAGCTGCTCCAACTAAGCCCCACCTCCTACTGCAATCCAAGCCTCGCATATAGATCTCGAACGAGCGCGCAAAAGATTACTATAATCTTCTAACGTGGTAGGAGAATGAGATTTCACAAGAGAAATCAACAATCCTAATCCTCAGGCTCTATAACAAATCGAGAGCAATGCTGAAAGTGTAGTACGTCCGCACAGATTCCTAAGGACACTAGAACCTGATGCTCTGATACCATCTGTAACAACCTGCCTAATGGGATACCGGGCGATCACTCCTATATCAAATTAAAACAGGAGTCACATATGGATTATTCTTAGCATCACTATCGAAAATTCATTTAATTACTAATATCCTACTAGGCGAGCGTTAAAAATCTTACTTAACTACTCTTTTTAAACGATAGTAAACGAAACATCCACACAGTTTATGCATAAATGAAACTGAAATGAAATAAAATAACCGAACACTCGGTCAAAATATACAATCATATCGAATGCTGTTAAAAGAATAACTAAATGCAGTTGGGTTATTAACCCGAATGCTTATACAATACCTCATATCTAGAGTACAAGAATGAAAGCGGCTATCAAAACCTGCACGCATCCACAGCTGCTGCAGTGGACGTCTGACTCGAAGGAAGGGCCATCCAGGTGTCCCTGTGTCTCGACACCTATATATAATATATATATATATATATATATGTCGTAAGAGAGGAAAAGTAGATAAACGGGTCAGAGCCCGAGTTGTGAAAATATTTAGCAAGTGCATAAATGATTTATTTTAAAAATATGTTTTATCTCATATTTAAATTGGTATGGCACTACCATGAGATACCTCTCACTTCTCTTCTAACAGTGCACTCCTAGCGCATCCCTCTAAACATCCTAGTCAAGCTACCCTGCTAAACTAGTCTATCACCAAACTACTATCTACCCTAGATAGTCCAAGTGCTAAGGGCTAAACTTCCCTCCATTCTCAACACTGCACTAAGTTCGTGCGTGGCGTGTCTCGCGAAGCGAAATCCAAACAAGGAACCCACCAATACACTACTACTTGGCAGGGTTAATGGTAGAGATCCATTAGGCCCGTAACATAAAATGAATGTATAAATACATATTTATATACATCTTACAATATACATCCGGATAATATCTCCTGGAGTGAGGATTTCCAATTCAATTTCATCTTTATAATACACATCCGGATCTATCTCCCAGACTGAGGATTCGTATACAAAGTATTTATCAATACTTATCATTTTCATTTCAAAACTTTCCATTTCCCTTCTCATATCCAGGAAATGTATTTAAATGCCAACTCATTAGCATGAATTGCTTTAACATATCATATACTTTTAAAAGACAGTTTTATTAACATAAAAATTCTTTTCCGTTTTAAAACATCCCATTTCCCTTCCTATATCCAGGAAATGTAATTAAAAGCCATTTTTATTATCATAAAAATGCTTTTACCATATCATATGCTTCCACTTCCCTTCTTCAATCCGAGAAGTGTTACCGAAGCCAACCATTTATCCCATTTCCCTTCTTCCATCCGGGAAATGTATTTAAAGCCAATTTATTATCATAAATTGCTTTAACATATCTAAGACCGTCCCTCCAGGTTTCCCCACTGGACTTGCCCCTAAATGGCTATCGTCTTCCAGGGCCTATCAAACAAGACAACCTGGGAACCTACCAAACGTCGGGAAGCGGCCATATGCATGAGGGATAGTCATGACCACACCCGGAATCACCTAACCAGCGCAGTAAAACATAAAATCGCCCATATCGCCTAAGAATATATCCACCCTGCGTTCATTAGTGAGGGGGCTTCATCACACGCGCGCAACTTCCCTTATGATAGCGATTTAGAGAGGTGTATAACCATAATTTATCAATTATGAAAAATCATTTGTCTTTCCATTTTGAAAATATTCATATTTACATTTTCAAAATCCTTTACGTCATATATATATATATATATATATATATATATATATATATATATATATACTTTAATCACATAGTATATACATATACCATATATTCCTCCTAGAATATATATAAATGGCCATATTTGCCAATCACATATAGCGATGACCAATAATCCCAAAGATTCTCTCGAAGAATCATAATCATGCTTTCATATGCGCGTGATACTAAACCTAAAGTATTTCTTCACTTCGATAAATAATAATTACCTTAATCATCTTTTAAGGATTTTTTGGATATCTCCAATTATACTAATTCACTCTAAGAGAATATACATATATATGTATATATATTCCCAATTCCTCAAGTCCTTTAGGAAATATCCCTCTATAATACTCTAATTTAGAAGGCCCTTAAATTTTAAACTCAAAGAGGAGAAAGAATAACAATCTCCAAAATCTTGGGCTGAAAACAGGGTACCGGTCCTGGACCACTGGTCGACCGCGGGTTGCAAATAAGCCTACGAAACAAAGCAGTCGGCCCTTTCTCCTTGACACGGTCGACCGGCCATAGGGGCGCAGTCGACCGGTCACACCAGGTCCTCCAAACTTTATTCCTCAAATCCTCCATCCAACAACCCAATTTCATTATCGGGGTTTATAAACAACACCAAAAATCATCCCAAACATATACACGATTAATTCTAGCCTTCATTTTTCCAATTCCCGATTTGATTTTCGAGTTGATGATTTCAACTCGGAACTACCATCTTGTAAAAATCATATCAAATCGAGAAAAAATAAAAAAAAAATACGTGGTCGGTGCCCACACGACCGTATCGAAAAGATTTACAACTTTCGTGTTTTGGCCAAGAGCTAAATCATTTCTCTTCCTGGCCGAAATGGCCCCACAAGCCACGGGTTCACTATTCATTGTCTTCCCCAAAATCCCAAACTCCATTTTTCTCCATTTTTGTTGTTTCTAACCTCATCCACCAACTCAATAAACATCCAATCTATGTTCTACAACTAACACATCAATTATTTTGGGGTATTAAACCATTTCCCTTAGTTTTAAACCCTAAAACCATAGAAACACCAACTTATCATTTAAACCCATTTCATTCCATTTTTTATACTCCATTAACAGGGTTTTAACACTAAAAATCATTAAGAGTTTACATTACATCATTATGTAAACTCATATTCAAATTTTCCCAAATTTATTTTAAGGGTTCTAACCTAAAATCGTATAGTTTACCAACTATGATATGAAATAAATGCACAAAATGAAATAAAGCAAGTAGACACTTGCCTGGAGGATGAAATCCGACGACCTCGAGTCGAATCCGACGGAGTTTGGCCCGAATCCCCCATTTTCTCTTCTTTTCTCTCTTCCTTTCCTCTCCTCTTTCTTTTCTTTCTTTTCTTTCTCTTTTTTTCCTCTCTCCCTCTTTATAAAGAAAGAAAAATGGTTTATACCCTTTAAAACCCAAAAACGACTTTACTCAATTTCAAGCCCTTTTTAACTCTAAAATTCCTCGAAACTCAATTTCGGCTTTCGGACACTCTTTTTTGACTATCTCAGACATTCTGAGACTCACGGCGCCGTCAAAATTTCCATCCGAGGTACTTGACCGCAAATCACTATTTCAACCCAAAATAAATAAATGCGGTATTCTCATTAAAATAGTATCTTCTGTCGCTTTACCGGGAAGCGACACATTATTAAAATACTCCAATTCATTTACTTAACACCAAAAGTAAATACACCATCCATTAAAAATCATCCAATCCTCGAAAATCCCAAAATCACTGTTCATGATAATTTCTCCAAATTCCAATTTATACTCCATTATGGAATTTAATAGTCTCCAAAAGGATGGGTTGTTACAATTTGCACAAAAAAATTACACTCTAAAAATCCTATCTCTACTCTATAGACAAAAATTGTGTTCCTAAGTGTGTCTGTCACACACACTCTGTGTCTCTCTCCCTATTCTCCCCTTATGCAATGTTCTGTCCGCCTTTTTTATAACCCTTGAATGGGTTGATGAGAGATTAAAATATGTGGGTAATGGCAGATAAGGGGGAATGGGTTTTATTTTATTTTTGGCTTTTGGTTTGAATATTGAGTTGGCAAGTGGCTTTACTCCTTATTTTGGCGGAGATAATGGCAGGTGATTTTTTTTTAATTAATATTGTGTTAGCTTTGGTCTTAGTTTGGTTTGAAATATGGAGGTTGCTGAAATGGGTTATTGGGTTTGTAAGAAAGGTGGTTCGGTTGAAATGGTTTGATGGTGGTTAGGGTTTTGGGTTATTATTTTTTTCTTTTCCTTAGTTTAATTTGGGTTTTGATTTAATGGTGGAATTTTTTTGGTTTATGGTTTAATGTGGTGTGTGTTTGAGATGGTGGTTTTTTGGTTTATGTGGAGTTGGGTTTAATGGAGTTTGGGAGAGAGAATCGTGGGTTTTGGTGTAGGAAGAAGATGTAGTGGGTGTTTGGGTGTGGATGGTTATAGGAAGTTAGTGTGAGGGTGAGGGAAGTGTTAGTGTGTAGTGTAGTGTATGGGAGTGTATGGTATTAGGGTGAGTGAGTATTTGGGTGTATGTGAGTGTAGGAGTGATGTGTGTGTGTGTTTAGATTGTACCTAATCTAAAAATAAAATTAAGAAAATAATAAAAACAAACCTAATAAAATAAAAATAGGTAAAATAAAAATAAAAACTACACTAAACTAAACTAAAAATAAAACTCAACTAAAAATAAAACTCTCTAAAAAAACTAAAAAAATAAAAATAACACGACACATAATACAAACTCTAAAAAGTAAACACGACTCAAAATAAAATTAATAAAATAAAACAAAAAAAATAATAAGAAACTAACTAAAACTGAAAAAAAACAAAATAAAGGGAAAATAAATACTCGAAGCACTGAAATAAAAATATATCCTCTAAAAATAAAAAAAATTATTAAAAATAGAACTCAGATAATAAGGAAAAAAAACTATAAAAGAAGTAAAAATAAAACCTAAAGTCCAAAAAATATAAAATCTAGCAAAACTATAAATAAATATTACAATTAAAAACTAATAAAAAGGAAAAAAGAAAAAGAAATAAATTCTAGAAAATTCTAAATAAATCTAAAATAAATCCTAAAATAAAAAAAATATAAATACAAACTAAACACACACAAGGTGTAGGTATGGGTTGGGCTCGGTTTAGGGGTCGGTTTGGGTTATGGGATTAGGTTTAACTTCAGGATTGACTTTTGACTTTCTTTCGAACTCGAACTTTGCATGGCCATAAATTCTTCGTTTCAACTCCGATTGACACACCGTTTGAACCCAGGCGTCCCTTGATTCAAGGCCTACAATTTCCATGATTTGTCCGAGTCCGAAATAAATTTTTATAATTTAAAATTTTGCCCCTGAAGTTGTGAAGGTGCCCATTTCATGTTCAAAATGAGTCCCGTCATCGCCGCTTGCATTCTAAACCTGTCAATACTCAATAACAAACTTGCACAAGAGATTAGAAATATAAGATGTGAGCATGAAGTACTCAAAAATTGCATTATTAACCACATTTATTCTTAAATTTGTATTTTTCTCTAAAATAATAAAAACTGCTCTAAAAATATTTCATTGATGGTGCAACGGAACTAACAAGTTCTAGATTTGGGTGTAAATAATACAAAATAATGCACTCATAAATCGGGTGCTTCTAAGCCACGTTTAAACTTGGTCAACTCTTCGAACTAAACGAATCTTAATAAAATCTCTAAGATCACTAAATACACTTTACAAAGGTTTGTCCCAAATGAGAATTGGCCTTACGATTCAAATGAACGATCCGTTTTCCTCTGAAAATATTTTATTGAGAGACCAGCGGGTACTTTTGAGCCCCATTTGACCTTAATCAACTCTCGAACCCGAGAGTGGATCAATGGATTATTAAAGGTCTCTGAGTTGTGGGATTTAGATTTATGGTTCGCATTTTATGCCATTTTTTAAAAATCTCTTCGAGGTTGGCTATAGGCATCCCAGGACCTGGCTATCAGTAGTGTGACTGAGATGCTATGCCGATAAGCAGGTCAAGACCCATCTCGATCGGCACCCCCTTGGCTCTATAAATAAGGGCCATGACCTCACTTCAAAAACTAACCCCTGTACACCCCTCTCAGCAAATCAAAGAACATTCTCTCAAATTCGTAGTTGTTCCCTTTCCTAAAAAACCCATTTCTCACATTTCCCTTCCATCACTTTATTACCTCACTTGCTAATTCCCCCCATATCTTCATACCACTCTCACACCATTGCAAAATCATGATATTTACATCTCAAGATCAACATAAAGCCCTCATAAGGAGGTCAAACTCTCCATCCCTTTCTCTAGTTCCCTCATTTTAGTGTTATTTACTTTGTTTTTATTTTAATGTTTTTATTCATCACATCACATCCATTAATCGAAAAATTTATTTGTAGTACTTTCACATACTCTATTTTCATAAAAAAAGAAAAAAAAAAGTTTATTCATAAATTCCAAAAGAGGAATTTTTATTTCACACTCTCACTCTTAAAGCACATTTTCTCCACATACACACAAGATAAGTTCCTCACTTGGATTTATGGTTTGAATCCCACCCATTTACTATTTTCGAACTATGTGGACTTTGATGTCCCTTAGGCTACGTAGGCATCTTGGATCAATCTCAAGAATCGATTCCTCCCTTATTCATGTTTATATGCTCATATGTACGCATTCACTCATTCCCAGCGACTTATGATTCGACAAACACCTATATCATATTTTGAATTATTATTTTTTGAAACACTGATACAGATGAATTCATTTCGTCCCTAATCATGATGCTAGTTCGATTATTCCATTCTCCATCATTTATGTTATACACATGTACACACACGCATCAAATAATCTAAATCGAGAAGATTAACATTAGCCCATGAGATACCGAAATGGCAGATTGAGTGCGTGGTACCTTCCCATTCCATAACTTAGTCCCCGGAGCTTCGAACTACTTGGTTTCACATGCATCAGTTTGACCTTGATGCCGTTCTCTCGAGGTGGTGACATGCGCTTGCCAATTTTGAAAACAATAGGCCGATGAATATATCTCTACACATTATTCCCCACAATGACGACGATCAACGACTCAAAATGGCGCACTCCGTGCATGCGCCGAAGGGAATCCGGCCATGGGATGGCCACACTCAGTAATATCCAGGTTGCATATACAAATTAACTTACCATCTCACAATTTTAATTTTTCAAAAAATATTAAATAATTTTTAAATTAAAATAAAACCCGTAGATCAACAATTAATTTCTACCTTTAAATTAATTGACCTGATTAAATTAAATTTATAAAAGGATAAATAAAAATTATTTTACAAAAATGTCGTGATTTAGGCTGGTCTCAAAGTTAAATCCATGTTGTCCATAAAACAGATGTTGGGAATTAATCCATTTAGCATGCCAAATTTTGAAACATTATAGTAGATAGACTTACATGTAAATATATATAAATAATTACACAAGTAAATAAAATAATATGACCAAAGATTCCACTGTCCTTTATGGCCTAGAGTTTTTCTTGAAGTACAACTCTTTAAGCCCAATAATCCTTTTATTGGAAGACTTACCTTTGACATAAAGTCCAACTTGATGTGCATTTAATCATAACCTTAACTTATTGATGATCTTTATTTCTGTAAAACTTTCTTTCCACATTTAGGATTGATCGAAATGAATAAGACGAGCAAGAGGCATTAAACAACATGAAATAACTTCAAGATTGGATCAATCCATGGGAGGTTAATCGATTGCCTTTCCAAGGTTGATCATTAGATACATCGGTATTAAAAGAATTAAAACCCTCTTCGAACACTTTTCAATTCCTCCAAGTACATCGATATTGAAATAATTACAAAAATCTAATTATTCGACCATATTGAACCTAGGAGTGAAAAATAACTGTGGATAAACCACTATGGGATCCAATCATACAAAATAAACATATGTGACTATGATGGTTGAGATTTATACATAGAACCTCTCCAAAATAATTTTGTTATGGAAGCATACATAAAGATACGCAATCATTAACATGCATAAAATAGGATTTTTAGGTGGACAAAGTGGGCCCTTTCAATACATACCTATTGTTCTTAAAAATAACATGGGATTGACATTTTGAATGCGGAATTTTTTTAGCATTTTAGATCTTTGATTACTTGTTCATTTAAAAGAAATTCAATAGATAGGTTTAAAGATTAAAATTGAGGTTTCAAGAATAGAATACCTTTGTGAATCATGTTATGATTCTAATGATGAGACAAAGGTTGAATATGGTAAAATTCTTACTTCCCTCCAAGGTATCCAAAAGCCTTGAATAAATTTTTTTTACTATAGTATCATCTAATCTGTGATCCTATCCAAAGTTTGATAGGTAGGTGGACACCTTTCAGATGAAAACCATTTCCTCATGAGTGAAATATCGCAGTCCCTCTCTAGTCCTCTTCACAAAAATGTGAATAGTATTTTCTCTTACCCCTCTCAAATCAATAGTAATAATCAAAACCTCTTTTCACACCTTTATATACAAGTAAAAAATGTGGGTTTATGCCAACATGATTTCTTGCGAGTATGAGCTTGAACACTTGGGTATATGGATTACTATAGGGAGCAAATATAATAAATAATGTTAGCTCCAAATAGATACTTAAAGTCCCATTTATAATTTCCGTAATAATTTATTTTATTTATTTAATCGTTTGTTAACTCCTCTAAATAATTACGACTGCACTGCAATTTAATTATCCCATAAATGACTCAGATATAATGAGGTCTTATTTGCAAAGTCTAATATGGTACATAATATGATTCCCCGAGTTATGTTTTTAATACTCATTTCATCAAATAAATTTACTCTTCTTGAATTTAACCAACAACTAATCAATTTCATTGAATCACATATGTGACTTATTTGACGATAAAGTCCTAGGCACAAATCTAACATTTTTTTGGGGAAATAGAAAATATAAAAAATTGCACTACAAACAATAATATTTGGACTAGATATACACTAATACATACCCTTTACCATCACTGTATCCCCCCCCCCCCACACACACACCACCACCAGATAAAATAAGATAAAATAAAATAAAACAAACCAAACCAAATTGATTAGTTATGAACAAGAAGTTAAAAACAAATCGAAAATCTTTTTGGTTTTTCAACATGTTTGGACTCAAATAAATGAAAAATCTTTTTGCATTTTCTCAAAAAACAATTAAACCAAAAATCTTTTTATATTTTTGAAAAGTTTTTTCAAAAATGAAATATTTTTGAATTTTTTCAAATAAGACTCAATAAAAGAAAATTTATAATACAAAATAATACACATTTCATAACATTAGAAAGATAGAAATCACGATGCAAAGACTATCGTACGACAAATATGGAAGCACAATCATCCTTTAGATTTAGCATGGGAAGAATCAAGTGCAACCAAATGAGAACCATGAAGTTTTAGTCCTAAAGCCTCTAAGTCTGATAACCAAGTAGGTGTATGCATGGGGGTTTTGGGAACCGAAACAATTTTATTCATTAACTTCCTAGGAGCATTCCTAAGGTCATAGCAAAAATGTCTAAGGTGACCTTTTCAACCCCAATGTGGGCAACTGTAAATACGGTGGGAATGATTACCAAAATATCAACTTCTCCTCACGTTCCTAGTGACCTCTCTCACATGGTTGGTATTGGCTTTGGGAATGGGAAAAACTCAATCATCGTAGCCTATACCACACCTATCACTTTTGACTTGGATGGTGACTAACATCCTATAAAACTTCTTCGACCTCGATTTCAAGTCAAACTTAACCTTACTCAAGTCTTTCAACTTCTCCTCTAACTCACACGTCATAGACTCAAGCACACGCCTAGACTCCTCAAACTCTAGAATCTCTTTTTTCAATTCCTCTATCAAACCACGAAGGATATCTCCCTCTTTCTCCATATATTCTAGTTTTTCCCTAAGCATTCCCTCTCGTGCCTAAGATACTCAATCAAAATATCGTTCTTTTCTATGGCACGCTCATTCAACCTAGCTGGCAATTTAGAGTTTACCTTTTTAACCTTTACCGCCTCGGCATACAACTCATTAAATGCAACTTGAAACTCTTTCATATCAACCTCCTCCTCACTAACTTCACCCTCACTCACTTGGGATTCAACGTCCTTGGAAGCATCAAGCACATAAGAATATTCATAGGAAGATTTATCACCGTCGCTCACATGACATGACAAGAAAGAAACAAACTTTCTCTCATTGGGTGAAATCTCCCCCTCTTCCGGATCACTATCACTTAAGGATGAACTATAAGCTATCGATTCTTTCCTTCTTTCTTAAGTCTAGCGGGACACTTGATAACTTTCTGACCATACCTCTCACACCCAGAACACCTATCCAACTCGACCCTATTAAATTTATTACTTTTATCTTCAGGGGTGTAATCTACCTTGTTGTTATTGCATATCTCAAACTTTTTGTCATTTGTCGATTTCTTTTGAAATTTAAGAAACTTTTTAAACTTCTTTGCCAACAAGGCGACATCCTCAAAATCGAAATCGGAATAGTCATCCAAAACTTTGGTTTCCTCCTTCCGGGCTTTCAAAGCAATGCCCTTTTCTTTATTTTTCACTTTCTTGGAGATAAACATATCGAGTTCATAGGTCTATAGGTCACCTACAATCTCTTCTAGTTTTGTTGCTTCAAGCATACCTAAGGAATTTTAAACGATCACTTTTGCATCAAACCTACTCGGCAAAGATCTCAAAATTTTCTTTATCACGCGGTTGTTGGGAAACTTCTCTCCTAAATTAAATGACGAGTTGACAATATTAGACAACCTTGTGTAAAAATCATCAAATGAATCACTCTTTAACATCTTAACTGCCTCAAACTGTGTAGTGAGGTTTTGTAGCTTAAACTCGCTAACCGTGACAGTGCCCTCGTGAGTAAGTGAATGTGTATTCCAAGACTCTTTTGAAGTTTCATAAGTCAGTATTCCATTGTACTCTTCCAGTGTGACATGTGAGGAAATAACGTGCAGATCCTTAGAGATGTAAGGTGCAAGCCTATGTTCAGCTTCGTTCCATGACTTAACGGGTTTCAAACTAATTACCTCACCCTCTCGTGTGACTGTTGGAGACCAACCCTTTTCAACTTCTAACCAACCACGCTCATCAATAGATTTTGAAGCACTTCTCATTCTCATCTTCCAATAAGCATAATTTGTGTCGTAAAAAGTCCTTCTGCCATGATTCTCATACATAATGCACGCATTTACGTATGTATCGGTGTCCACCAATATGGCTTGTAACGTCTACGATGTTGAACATGATCTCCTTCGCTTATTCACCGCAAAACCCATTGTTCAAGTGTAGAACAAACTCTTATTAGTGCAATCAAAGATCAAATAGCATATAGGAATGATAATTCAGATCTTTAAAACTCTAAGGTTATTTTTGTATTTAGAATACATGTGCAAACAACGTTCTGGTCGAATATTATTTTTGCAGAATGCACAGTTACGAAGTTTTGTTGCGAGCACGCCTCTTATAATTTTCTTGAGGTGGAGAATCGTTCAAGAGACTTTGACCTGTCTCTCGAATGAGATGGACATGTCGTTCGAACGATAATGCCATCTCGCTCGAATGACTTGTCAGGTCATTTGAGTGACATAACAAATTACAGTTCCAATAAAGACTACTCTAATTCGTCTTTCTTAAAATAAAATGAAGTGTAAACGTTTTCAAACTCTTTTAGAAACATTTCTTTAATAAAACAACATCCTTAAACATTTTAAAATAAATTCCACGTCCCATTAAAATTATGCATCCATACCTGAGTGATCTCGGAATGCAATTAAACGTGAAGACGAGATATGCAGCATAAAACGGCATGATAAATTCCTTGAAGCTTTGTCACAATGTCTTCAATAAACATAGATACGCCATAGTCTGTGTGGGATCATGACAATAAAAACACAACCTAAGAATCAAATGTGTTTTTTTCAAGAATAAGTCAAATAAACATACTACGGGCTCAATTCGAAATTTTTTCCTTACAAAACTTATGCATTTTGGTCAGGGGCTCAACACCTAACACCATCTCAGTCAAAATATTTGGGTTCATGAGTTAGTCAAATTCAGTGTGCCCACCGACATCCCCTTGTTCTCTTATCAATATGATCTTTTACAGGTCATCCAAACTCAAGTCGGGGTCAAGTTTGGCAGCCATTGAAGCTTCTGCCCACGTCTAAGGGACCCTCGTCTCTAAGGTAGAGTAGGCAAAGTTTGGTGGAAAATCCCACGCACTAGAAATGAAAAAGTATCTCAGCTTTCAATAGCCAGGCTGGTCTTTGGTGCAGGAGATGTTATAACAGGCCTTAAATACGCTGACTGGAAGGTCGATGCTATGACTAAATTTCCAAAGTGATATAAAGCCGAGAAGAATTCTCCAAGAATTTGGAGAAAGCTGGGTTGGGGATAGACTCATACTAGCAAGGATCACCCGCACACTAGGATGGAATGGAAGGCGAAATCCGACCTTAAATATTTGTTCATGTACAACAATCTCACCAGGTCTACTGTTAAATGCTCTCTCAGCTTCATCAAGGACCCTTATCGTAATGTCAAAATTGACACCATATAGGTGCCTACAATATAAGAGGTCAACATCGGTCACAGTGCTTCAAAACGTTTAGTCATAGGATGTCTCAAGTGTTTCTTCGGGCTCGTCTTTGGAGCCTAAGACTTCAATGGTCGGTGCTTCCCTAGGAAACTTATTTTAAAATTCCCCCTCATTCATAGACAATATGGGAATGGATCATTGGATATGGGTAGGGAAATGGTAACTCTGCTCCCCTTAGGAACCAAGGTCTTAGAAGGTTGGTTAGTCTTACAAGACCTAGTAGCCCTAGAGTCAGCCATACGAGAGGCCAGGTCCCTCATGGCTTGATCATAAGAATCGGCCTCACTAAAGACCCTAGAGGCCGGGGGGCTACAGTCCTCAGAGGATGAGATGTCAATGGTTCCCTCACTTTTAGGAGAACTTGAACTCATTTAATCATCACTTATTTCAACTACATGAAGATGAATTATAGCTAAAGGCATAGCATATATAGGATGTATGAGGTTGGTCCCGACTTTCCATCTAGCCTCGGCCTTAGCTTCGCCCTTACGTATTTCTCTAAGAATACGACCCTCAAGATGAGGAAATTGGTCAATTAATTCATACAAAGTCTTAAACATTCAAAGGGTTTTACTAGAGTTCAACTAAAGATAAAAATTAGAATTTGAACAGTTTTGTCCAAGAACACCTCCGGAACAGTGTCTTGAAGGCCACCGAAAAAGATGATCGGAGTAGTTCCGGTGACACTTACAGTGGGAAAGAAAGATAGTAAAAGCTGGGGGAGAGCCTAAAATAACTATCCTAGCCTAAAAACCACCAATATAATCTCCTAAACAGTCCTAGAACCATTGGCTAAGGCTGTTGAAAAATGGCTAAACTCACGAGAAAAGTCATAAAAGCTTAAAACTAACTAAAAATGGAGAAAAGATAAAAAGAATGACTGAGCAACAAAGAATGGGCCCTAAAATTGGTCTAAAAACCGTGATCGGAGGAGAGAAAAGGAGTGGAAATGCGTTTGTTTTGGACAGAGAGAGTTTTTCACGCGAGTTAAGTGGAGAGGAAAGATAAATGAAAAGATTCAAAAGGATTTAAATAGTGGTAATGATTGAACGCAGTTTCCAAGGCATTTCATCATTAGGGAAAAATTCTGCAAAAAAGCCTACAACCGCCTTTCTTGGACAACATTTCAAGCCTTAAATTAAAATGACATCTCATCCATCAGTCGGAGACGTCTCATCAAGTTATTCCCTCATACATTTTTACCCCTTAGATTTCTACTCATTTACAAGGCTAAGGTTTAGCGTTGATTGATATACATGCGTATAACCTCATCCAATCCTAGCACCCACTCGGCTAAGGCTGAGCATAAAAATCATCATGACCAACATTTTATGCCCTCCTACAGTTATCTTGTACTTGGAGTCTCGGCTTTGTCCAATCACTTGGGCAGAGACCTATCAATTGGATTACTAGGTCTTCACAAGTCTCCTCTCGTTCTGGCACCCCCTGCAGTGGAGACCTCTCAACGGGCCCAATGGCATTACATCTGTCTCGTCCTGTCCCAATATTCCTAGACATTCAAGACCATGTAAATGCAAATAATCCAAGAGTGGTTCCAAACACTGACAAGTTCAATATTTTTATGTATTTTCATTTTTTATGATTGAACTAAATTTACCCAATTAAACTTATCATCGAATAAACCTTTCTTGTGAAAACAAATTAAACCAATTTATGTTCTTAGCCCTAAACATGTATCTATGTGATAACCGATAAATTAAATAAATCACACACACAAGAAGACGCCGATTTACGAGAAAATCACAAAGGGAAAAAAAATCTCGGACGACCCATCCAGACAATTACTATAACATGATTTTATAAGGAATAGACAATAGACTTACACAACGACTTGATCCCTAACAAGTATTAACGTTCTTATATCTTCAACCACTTCTCCACAGTGCAACGCAGGAGTCCACCTACGCAAGGTCCACAACACACGAGTCCACATGTGCCTCGATATTCATCGATGTATCTCGACAACCGTTTATGGATTAGAACATAAATTACACCGATTCTTCAGCACAGTCATCACGTACGGTATGCACCGCACGAAAATAGGTTCTTCTTGTGATGGAAGAAACAAACAAGGTTCCCAAACAAGATCTTAAAGCATATGAGTTATGAATCATGAATTTTGTTAACAAAAGTGTGAAACTTTTAGAGTAGAGACTTTTGAAACGGGTATGTATTTCATTTCATCAAAAGTTTGTCTCTCAAAATAAAAATAGAGCCTGAAAAATCTTTTATAGAAAAACTAAGTCAACAGTCATTCGAATGATTTACTGATGTCATTCAAACGAGATAGAGATCTGATCTGAATGAGATTCAATCTTGCTTCTAATGAACTCACCAAAACTAAAATATTAAGCTTCGTTTAAAGCCTCGTTTAAAACAAGGGATCAAACGACCTCAATATGTCATTTGAACGACATGGACATGTCATTTGAACGACATGGACATGTCATTTGAACGACTGAAATGAAAATTTTAAAGTTTTAAAAATCCACCTACAAGTATCTCAGAAAACATATTTCTGAAAAATTTAAGTTCTAATTAGTTTTAAAACAGAACACCCATATAAAATATTCTAAGGATCATAAAATAATATACGTTCATACCTACGAGATCCTCGGCATATGTAAAGATAAACGTGGCACGATAAACACGGCTTATAATATGCATTCTCTGAATCTTTGACCCTACGTCTTCATATAAAAACATCATAGGCTCATGCGATCATAAACACAAAGTATATCCTACGACTCAACCGTTTAGTCCGAATTTGTGGATATTACAAAAAATTTGACTCGATTGGAAATTTGTCCTTACAAATCCCCCCTCCTCCCCCCCTGTCTATTCCGAGACAAAACCCAAACAAAAATCCTATGGGACGTCAAGCTCTCTTAAAAGACTCATTCCCCAACCCTAAAAAGGAAATAGTATAGATGTTTGACAGACATGCAAACATAAGTAGCTTTGCTTTGCTTGAAAACTTTATCGCTTTAAGCTCAACCGGTAATCCTACACACTTAAACACACCTTAAAATGCAAAGAGAATGTAACAAGTATAAATCCTCAAATGTATAAACATCTAACAATGTCTAAAATAATCTCAACCTAGGTAATGCATTTCCCGCTAAGATAAATATATCCTAATAATGCAAAAGAAAGATACAATTTCTCCCCATTTTTTTCAGGAATAGACAGAGTAAGATTGCATAAATAAATACTCCCCAAAATTGAATCTCCCCCTAGATGTGTGATCATAAGATACAAAAAGTAAGCAAAGGGATATGGAAATAAATCATGCAATGGTGTAAAGTGTAGTAAGCATTCAATATGGCAAATCAAGCACAAATAATACAAAAGATCAAGCATGTGATAATCATGGACTAAATGAAAACCACAAAGATTCAAAACACAATACCATATATAAGATATGAAAAACATATCAAATAAAATCGGTCATACATATATAGGTATAAACGGCCACAAAACATGACACAAAAGACATATGCTTTACACACTAGCATAGTATCGATGTGTCTAAACATGTGGGATAGAATGAATGTGTGTGAACTAGTAACAAAAGAATTATAACCCAAACACTCAAATATGTTCAAGAATTTTGAATTTACTGTAAAACTTTATCAAATTAAGCTTTAGCCTCAAGTGACCAATAAAGTTGAATCTTAACGAACAAAACAAGCATAATGCAGACAATCCTGGAATATTAATCATTATATATATCAATAGCATCATGACAAAATAAGTATGACTAGGACTCATTGTCATTGTGCAAACCCGTTGATTATTTCCATCCAAACACCCTCAAAATATAAACACGATCACATTTTTCTATTATATTTTTTTCTTTTTAATGATCATAACAAACTAAACTATTTGGCCACTTTTTGGCATATTTTTCTTTTTATTGCCTTAATTTTTTCTTGGGCTATTTTCAAATGGTGGCTTTCACGAAGAGTTCACTTGCCTCTCGCAGCTCTTTCCCATACTCACTCATCATTTTTTCAATATTAATCAAATCTTCATGGGCAACAGTTCTTACATGCACAAATATTCCATAGTAAATAAAACATGTATACGAAAAAATTGATAGGATAACATCTCACCAACCTTTAATATACATCATGAAGTGAAAATTTAATAAGCTCGTGCATGTGTGTGTGGAAGCATATACAAAGTTGAATCCATAAAGAAAGTCAAGTTCGAAACAACTCCATAAACATGGTTAAGATTAATCTAAGTGTCTAAAGTCATAACCATGTGTCCTAGACACATGGAAAATGTGAAATGAATTGGATAGAAACACACTAATATGCCATACGAAATGTGTAAGAGTAAAATACACACAAAAAACGAAAATTTTTGAATTTTTCAAAAAAATATGAAACCAAAAAATCTTTTTGTATTTTTCAATATGACTCAAATAAAGAAAAATATAATAAAAAAGTACAGATGCCATATCACGAGGAAGAATATATCATGAAGCACAACTAACGTATGACGAACAAAACCATGCGAGCTATCATCCATAAGAATAGCATGTGAGGCATCATGTGCAAGCACATGAGAATCAAACAATCATACATGTAGCATCTCCAAAAAAGTTTCCTAATCCAAGAAGGTGTGTACCTAACTCAAGGGGTTATAGGAACCGACGGGACACTATCCTTAAACTTCCTAGGACCCTTCCAATATTAAAATAAAAATTCCTAAGTTGACCTTTCCTACTGCACTGTGAACATGTGTAAACAAGAGGAATACAACCTATGGGTTGACATGTTTTCTGGTCCTCAGCTTTTGTTGACCCTCTAAAACAAACTATGGTTGTGGCTTTAACACTCGAAGCATTAGGACAAGACGATCCATTGCCATCACTACTCAATCTACTTGAGTCTTTTAAATCATCCTTTAACTTTAAAATTTTAGACTCAGACAAAGAATTGGACTTTTCCATTTTTAGGGACTCCTTCTTCATATTATTAATCATACCTAGAAGGTTATCTCACTCCCCCTCAATAAAAGAAAACTTTTTCCTGAGAGTCTTCTCGCGTTCCTTAAAATCGCTAATTAAAATATTTTTAGCATCATTGGCATAAACACAAGTCCTAAACTTTGTCAAGTCCTGTAATTCTTTTTCTAAAATAATGACTCTATTCTCAGTCTCTTTCTTGGACACTTTTAAAGATTTAAAGTCATCATACAAAGAACCAAACTTCTCATAAATGATATCTCTATGAGTTTATAACGTTTGAAAATATTCAATCATATTTTTAAAATGAGAATTTTCTTCTTCAAGAATTTCAATTCTTTTTACAAACTTCAAATTCAAGAGATTTAATCATCAAAGCTAGGAGAATCCATCGAGAGAAAAATAAGCCATGAGAGTGAACAAATAACCACCCAAAAAGTTACAAATAAGGATCTACACAATAACTAAGTGCAATATGTTCTGATACCAATTTGTAAATGCAAATAATCCAAGGGTGGTTCCAAACATAGGCAAGTTCATTATTATTATGTTTTTCCAATTTTAATCATTGGATTAAATTTACCAAATCAAACATAGCACCGATTGAACTTTTCTTGTGAAAACTAATTAAACCTATTTTATCTTGTTAGCCCTAAACATGTATGTAGGTGATAGCATATTAATTAAATAAATCTAGCACACAAGAATACGTCGATGTACGAGGAAACCACAAAGTGAAAAAACCTTAGATGGCCTAGCCAGACAATCATTATTATATTGTTTAACAAAGAATAGACACTAGAATTACACAACCACTCAATCTCCCACAAGTCTTGACACTTTTCTATTTTCAACCACTCTTCCATAATGAAATGTAGGATTCCACCAACACAATGTCTACAACACACAATTCCGTATGTGATTCGGTATCCACTGATTCAGTTCAGCAACCGTCTACAGATAGGAACACTTAGTCCACTGCTTCCTCATCGCATTCAGCACGTACAGAGTCCAACACACAAAAATGGGTTCTTCTTTTAATGGAAGAAACAAACAAGTTGCCCAAATAAGATCTCAAAGTATATGAGTTATGAATCTTGGATCTAATAAACAAAAGGGTGAAACTTTTCGAGTTGAAACTTTTAAAACAGGTCTGCTTTTTGTTTTCATCAAAAGTTTATCTCTCAAAATAAAAACAGAGTCTAAAAAACCTTTTATAGAAAAACTAAGGCCACAAGTGGTTCTATCAATTTACTAATGTCGTTTGAACATGATAGAGACCTCATTTGAACAAGATTCGATCTTTCTTCTAACAAGCTCAGCAAAACTAAAATAGTAAGCTTTGTTTGAAACCTTATTTGAAACCAGGGATAATACGACCTCAAGATGTCGTTTGAATGTCATGGACATGTAGTTTGTACGACTGAAACGAAAAATTCAAGTTTTTAAAAACTCCGCATATAGGTATCTCAAAAAACATACTTTCAAAAAAATCAAGTTATAATCAGTTTTAAAAACAAAAGTCTCTTATAAAATATTCTAAAGAATCATAAAAAATATACGTTCATACCTGCGAGATCCTCGATATATGTGAAGACTAACGTGGCACGATAAAAATGACTTAGAATAGGCAGTCTTCAAATCTTTGCTTCTACATATTCATCAAACAACGTCATTGGCTCATGGGAGAACAAACATAAAGGCTATCCTATGACTCAAACATTTTGTCCAGAATAATGCCAATTACAAACAAATTGACTCGATTGGAAATTTTTCCTTATAGGTCGCACTTTTTCTCATCAGTTGCTCGAGTAGCAAATTATAAGTATCATCCTCATCTAGTCTGAGACCTCACAAGGTGACACATAGCCACGTGTGATACAATTTTTTGGCATGACCATCCCACATTGACAGGAAGTTACAACAAAATCAAAGGAGCACATGAGGGGAATATTTGCATCATCCTTACATGCCCATACTGAGGACAAGTGTCAACTCCTCATTCTAAGTTTCAATAAGTTCACGCACCATGCATTCTTAGAGGTACATTTTTCACCCCAATCACTATATAAAACCATCTTGTTTTGTGGAAGAGGGGATCCAAAACTAGGAAACCCTAGCTAAACTCTTTCTCATTCACAGTAGAGAGAGAAAGATTGAGAGTTATGTATTCCAGGCTATTAAATCATCTTTTTTAGTGAGAACCCATACTCATCTGCACAGTGGAGTAGGCTGATATAGACAACCCACTTAAATTTGGGTGTCCTTACTCTTATCCACATCCATTTCTCATATTCACATTACTATCTTGTTATATATATCTCCATTGTTGTGCGTGCTTGAGCTAGAGCTGCTGATATAAATTCAAATGATGACTTCTTCGCGTCATCAGACCGTGGACCTTATCACATCCAAAAGTGAATTATTACTACTTTTCCTTTAAAAAATTCCAAAGTTTAATTCCTAGTTTGGACAATGGGCCTAAAATCCTAACCACCAATTAATGATCCCTTAACTATTTCAAGACGTAAATAATTCTACAATAAGATCATAGAAATTGGATTAGTTTACCTCACCCATGCTCCACCTTGTTCCTGCAAACTTTCATCTAATCAAAGGCTTCAGAATTTGGGTTCATGAAGTAAACATAACCATACCTTCGAGTGATCAACAATGAAATTGATGAAGCACTTGAAACCACCTCTTGACCGGGTTATCATCAAACCACTAATCGAAGTGCTTTTTATTTTATTTTATTTATTTCTAACACTCCATTATTTGTTTAGCTTCTGTTCATGAAGTCCCCTTAGTTATTTTACCTTTTAAACAGTATTCATGACTCGAAGTACCTATGCTTCCAATGAACTCAGTTATCAATTTAAACCAGCCTTTGAATCCCATTCATAATCAAATAACCTAAGGATGAGGTTAATAAAGTGTTTGTTTATAAAAGGAAACTTTCTCTTTAATGATTGTTAATTAATTGTGACAACCCGCTATCCGAAATAAAGGGTGGCCAGCCCTATACCCCGATGAAACAGTAATCATGGATAGATATCATTCTCAGCATCACAGTAGACATACAGAGTATCAGGAATAACCACACAATATTCCAGAAAACGGGTTATCAAAATTTTTAGTTTATAATTTAAAGAAAGACACTTTCAACAACCCATCATGGAAAAGAGGGTGGAAACTCCCACAAACATATATATGAAATCCAATAGATAAGAAAGGACCGATTAAAGCGTCGGTCGATACAATCCATACAACAAACAATAAGTTTCATGTTACATAATACATCATTATACAATTACATCCATTTGGGCAACACGCCCGAATAAAGACTGATCTTAGCTAGAAAACAATAATAGAGGCGTCTACACAAGATATCCCGTGATACCTGCAAAATGTCACGGATCCTCAAAAGACTCAGAGAAAAGAAGGTCATTACGGGCGACCTTGCGGCGGAACACCTGGACGAATAAAGAATATACATACACAACAAGAAAATGAAGAACCGGTCAGAGGCCGGTTTGATATGATCACTAGATAAATGACAAGTATGACAATAATGTACAAGTAAGCATGGGTGATATTCTAGCATGGTAACATCATATAAGGACTAAGACAGATAAATGATTATTAAAATGAAATCCAATTATACAAGAATTAAAAGTACTTATAAGCTTTTTTCATCTTTCATCATTTTCAATTCCATCTTCTTTCCATTCCTTATCAGGAATGCATTTATTACCATGTGCTCTTTATGGCACTTATCTCAATTGTATGCTCTTTGTGGCATATCCTTTGCTCTTTATGGCATTAATATTCCATCGAGTCCAACTCGTTAATAGAATAGTTATAAATATATATATAACGATTCTAAGACCGCCTGTCCGGGTTTCCCCACTGTGCGCGCCCCTAAATAACCATCATCTTCCAGGGCCTAACATAAGACAACCTGGGATCCTATCGCAAACGTCGGGACGCGGCCATATGCTTGCGGGGTAGTCAAGACCACACCCGGAATCTCCTACCCATCGCAGAAAAATATAAAACAAGCGCTCATATGGCCTAGGATTATATCCACCCTGCATTCATTAGCCTGGGGGCTTCACCTCACGTACGGACTTCCCTTAAGATGGCATTTAGAGAGGTGTGTATCATCCATTTTATTAATTTCCATTACATGATTTAGTAAATTATCATTTACTTTATCCATTTCACATTTTATCCAATGCATTAAGGTTATCCGGAACTATATGTATTTCGTATCGTCATAACATCCTCGATAAGAAATCAGACTCCCAAGTTATTTTCCAAATCCTCCTTTTACGCTTTATAATAGACCATCAAGTCAAACCTATCTCACGTTAACTCCTAAAGTCTCCAAATTTGACCTTAAGATCCCCTAGATGTTTATACAACTGTGCGAAAGAAGTAATGCCTGAACATTACTTTAATTTCCCCCTTAAAAAGAAACCTAGATGAACCCCTTCGAGTCTAGGGAGTCGACCAAACTCAACTAATCCTCTAAAACCCTATGTTTACTTCATTTAATAAGGTCCCTAATTACTAATCCTAAAGAAAAGAGTCAAAAGAAAAAGAAAACAAAATTTTAAAAAAAATAGGACTTCCGAATCGATTCGGCCTGACCGAATCGATTTGGCCATAAATCCTGACTTTCTGCATAAGTGCCGAATCGATTCGGTTAAGCCGAATCGATTCGGTTGGGAAAAATGGGGTTTTTGCATAGTTGCGAATCGATTCGGACCAAGCCGAATCGATTCGGATCACTCGACCCTGAAAACTGCATAACAGCGAATCGATTCGATTCTGTAGAAATTCCAAGTTGTTCTTATGGAGTCTTTGACTCCAAATTTCTTCCCAACCCAAATCCAATCTAACCAACTCATTTATTATCATCAACACAACATAAATGTTACTAATAACTACCACCACCATTAATACTCATCCAATTTGTTCAACCATGATCCAAATCCAACAATTACACCAAAAACCCTAAACTAGTTAAACTATGGTTAATACACCATTATCACACAAATCATTTATCTTAAACCACAAATAGCAAGTAGAAACTTGCCTTAAGCTAGCAAATGCAGATTTTCTTGGTGTGGGAGCAAGAATCCTTCTCAAATCTTCAATTCCCTTTCTTCTCTCTACTCTTCCTCTTCCTCTCTCAAGATCTCTAGGTTTAGGAAATACAATTAGGGAAATTAGAAGACTTAGTAAGACTAAGTCGTGGCTTTAGTCAAAATCCCAACTAAATTGATCGATATTGCGATAAAATAATACGCAATTGCATATTTAAGGGATAATCAGTCAAAAATGCCCAAAATCTCAAAACACATAATGGCACAATATCTGACTATCTCACACGTTCCGGAATCAACTGCGGACTCCAAATTATCATTTGGACATTTTATAATTCAATTTAAGTTCCGGTCTCATTATTAAGCCAAATATCATTTTAAATTCATATGATATTAATAAGTATAACATAGCCATATTCACCCACAATTATGGTATATATGCAAACTCTTAGTGAATATTAACTTTTCTTCATTAAATTAGCACTCAAATCATAACCCAACACTTATCTCTAATTACCATACTTAGTAATTAATATAAAATACGTTCTCATAAGCGAGTTATCAATCACCTTACCCAAATTAAAATACGTTCTCAAAATCTTTTTAACGACATGCGTGTTATCAATCACCTTACCCAAAATAAAATTGGTTTTTATAATGTCCGATAAACGTGCATAAAATCATCAAATCATTCAAACTCAGACCTGGTGATAGTCTCAAATTGGGGGGCCAAATTTTGTAATTTTGATTCTTTAACCAAGTTTGTACCCTCATGTGTCCATTTCAAAACATCCCAAGACTCTTTAGATGTGGTACACGTCATAATTCGGCGAAACTCATCAGGAGTGACAGCTCCAGAAGTAGCACTCAGTCCACGGGAATTAAAACTCGACATTTTAAAATCGTTCTCAGTCCAATCTAACACAGGTTTTAAAGATGTGATATTTTCAATGGTGACAGTGGGAGGATTCCATCCATTTTCGCAAAGAAACCAAACACGCTCGTCAATGGCTTTTAAACTAGATTTCATGCAAGCTTTTCAATAGGCTTAATTTTTCCCATAAAAAATAGGCACCTTATTAAATGAACGTTCCATTGGAGAAATTGCAATTTTTCACAAAATTGATTTTTTTAAAAAATCAATATCACACAATTTTGCGGAAAATACAAATACGCGATAAATTAGCACAACCCGCTCTGATACCAATTTGTAAAATATGACGGTGAGTGATAATTAATTAAATTTGCAAATTTTCAATTTGGCACACTTATTTAATTCGAGTCTATTTCTAAACCAAATTAATTAAGCCCCAAAACATGCAACTACATGTATGCGTGTGTCAAACCATAAATAAGTAAAGCATGCGACACAAATTTCAGGAAAAATCTCTGAAGGGTAAAACCTTTTTATTTCTAGAACTCTGACAAGTTTACAAGACCATTGAATTACATACCATCTTATTTTTCCCCACAAGAGTAACGCACGGTGTCTTCATCAAACCTCCAAAGCAACGGCTAGAAATAAATCAACAATGGTTCGCACACAGCTATACCACCAGGACGCGCAGTCTAGACACGTAGTCTAAAATCTTCACAAGGAATCCCTCCATAATAGCACGCAGCTGTCGGTTGCATAGATCTCCCCACAAAGAATGAACAAAGGAAAAATATGTTCTTGAGCACCAAAACAATTCACCAAAGCATATGGAATTTTTGCGAATTGAAAACAAAAGGGATGAAAACCCTAAAAGAAGAAATCAAAAAGAATTCTGTAGATTCGCAGTTTTCTTTCTTTCAAAACGCTGGGACTTCTTAATGAAAATGAAACCATTTAATGAGTATTTATATAAAATCGCATCGCCTCGTTCGTTCGAACGAAAAGGAGATATCGCTCGAACGAGATGCATGTCGTTCAAGCGACTTCGCGCGACAATGCAATGTCGTTCGAACAACAGAGAAAAGTCATTTGAACTACTGGAACGTCAGAAAGTATTATTTAAATATCCGCTCCAACACTTAGAAAAAATACTCATTCTCAAATTTTGATAAAAAAAGTCCGCTTCAACACTTCAAAAATATTTTGTAAAAATATCCCAAAGCTCTAAGTGCAAAGTTGAGGTATTTAAAACATAACCTTACCAAAGTAAAATTTGCGGAGGCTTTTTGATGAAGAACCTTGATATATTCGGATCCGTCTTGATTTAGATTGCTATTGAACTTCTTCGACGGTTGTAACGGTATACGAAATAATTAATTGTGACGGACATTTATAAAAATATGTCCTTACAGATAAGATATATTTCTGTGGAGGTACCTAAGATATTAGGATAAGGGGATTTTTATAACCTACCAATGACTTCTAAGAGCTTTAAACTTTGTAGTTTTTATATCTGAAGTTATAAGACCTCCAAACTTATAAGTTTTTTTTATATGATATCCATAATGGATCATGAGACCTTCGAACCATGGCCAACTCAAATGGAAGCCTTATGGCAGAATTTTGATTCCTAAAGCCTCTAAGCCTCAACTTACATAGTTGGGACCTTGCACCTTTCTAAAATTTGGAATTTTGAACCATTTTATACACCCGACCACTTATCCCACTAAATTTTTACAAAATGGACTTTTTCACAAAGCTTCGTATTTTTAATTGTTGTTTTAAAAGAGATTTTCCATATTTTTTCAAAAATTAAGTTTTGAATAAAGGGTGGTTTGATAAGTTTTTACATTTTTGTATAATTTTGTGCCTTTGAAAAAAATTTGTGGTGGGAAGAAGGTGTTTTAAGTTTATTGTTATGTACTTAGAACTTATCCAGTTTAAGTTAAATAAATTATGAAAGTCTTGGTAGTTCCATTAGTGTCTTTTGGGCTTTGTCGACCTTTGAATTTTAATTCAATCTAATGATGAATGCCTTAAAAATCTCATTGGCTGATTTAAGACCTTTGGGCTTTGGGAGCCAAGGATGATAGCATTACAACTTCATGAGTCATTGGTTTGAGTTATTTTGGACCTTATCCATGTGTTTAGAGTGAAAAATTTAAGCCTTCCAACTCTTGATGGGTTATTTAATATGTTAGAACTTTAGGAGCCAATGATAAAATCCTTGAAACTTCATGAGTCATTAATCAGAATTATTATGGAACTCGGTCATGTGTTTAGATCCAAGGATTAAATCTTTTAAACATATATTGAACATTTTATTTTGGCATATGTAGGTAGAAAAAAGAGTTCTTCTTATTTTGTTTCAGTATCATGGTACATAATTAGTAATATTTCTTGAGATGCTAGATATTACAAGGGTGTGGAAGTTCAAATCCTTTTGGGGTTTTTATATAATAAACCATGGTCTTACTATTATGAACACCACATATGGACCTTCCAACTTAGGCCCTAGCTTTCCCTCCTTTGTATTTCAGGTAGTAATGGTGTCCTGCGTGAGGACCACATCCCCCGACTTGAATAATGTACAGCATACCTTTTTGTTGTGGTGTGAGATTGTAATGTATTTATAATTTTCCATTATGATAAGGTCAACCACTATTTTGTCTTGCAATTCATCTAGGGACCTATTGAGACATTTGTCAATAAACCCTAATTCAGAACAAGTTACCCTTTATATTGGTAAACCTCCATTAGGATCACTACCTCTGTGCCAAAATTTAGGGTACGTCATTGGACCTATGACTATAGTACTTGAAGCCCATAAAATATTTCATAATTCCTCATCCCATCAACTATTGGCCTTCTCTAATCACTTCTTCAAGTTGTGGCATATGATTTTATTGGTCACTTCAACTTGGATATTGCCTTGGGGGTTGTCGGGAGAGAATTATATTTCTCTTATACCATAGTTTGGTCTGAACTCTCTAATGGCACGATTGTTAAACTATTTGCCATTGTCAAAGTTGATGGCTTAAGGCAAGAAAAACCTGAATATGATGTTTTTCCATTGAAATTAGTGGTCTTTTTCATTGTGATAGAGGATAAGGGTTCAACCTCACTCACTGCCTAACCTATTTTGGCCTATGTTGGGCAGGCGGCTACCAAATTCACTCCCCATTGAGGAAAGGACCATGGACTTAGCATTTGGGTCATGTTCTCCTTTGCTTTCTATGGAACGAAGGAAAACCTCTAACACTTTTCATAGTAATGGACTAGGTCTTTAACTTTCTTTTCCAAGGTTGACCAGAAGTACACTTGTCGCAACAACTTGTAGACTAAGGTACTAAAGACTATGTGGTCACCATAGATACCTTTGTGGAAGTCTCTAAGGACGTAGCTAACTTAAAATACACCGAGGTATCATTTAAATGCTAACCATTACTCATTCTTGAATAATTCTGCATTCTCCATATAGTATTTTGAATCTAAAAACTTCAGCCATCTAGATTAAAGCTTATCCTTAGGAAAGAATCGATATTTAAGGTTCTTTGAGGGGAGTGATCAAATATGAGTTCTCGTCAACCTTATTAGTGTTGATCTGGAGCTTGATGATGTTTGGTTGGTCTAAGTTGACAATAAATACCTCTTAATATACCTCATCTAAAGAGGAGACCCTTTTAATGAGGCTGACCTTTGAATATTCCTCTTAGGGGACATTTTTAATGCAAAATCTGGAGATTCTCTGGATGAAGTGCTCAATAATTGATAAGTATCCTTCCCTCCTATTACCTCTAGACTCATAGACCTTAGTGACCTTGTTGTCCACTGGATGGCGGTCTTTAATGTCTTTTATATATTCTTCTTTCGAATGGATGCCGAGGCCTAAGACTACAACTAAGGCGTATTTCTCTGCCTTATTATTCAAAGCTTTGAATTAAAAATGAAGAGCAAGATATATTGTACCCCTTATGGAATTACAAATAGAACTCTATCTCCGTTCCATGAGTTATGGGAAAAGTCATACACTTGTAAGACCAATTTTTAAAAGATGGTTATATCTCCTCAAACCATGGTTACTAGGGCTCCTTAGGCGCTAGTGCTTCTATCTCAAAGTTTTTGTCCTCTATATCTACCTCCTCCAGGTTCCTGAACACCTCTATGAAGTCAACTACGGTCTGACCCTTAACGGAACTCCATCATTTAAACTTGATATGGAATTCTACCAACTCTAGAGAACACTTGACAAACCTTACTCAGGTATCAAGCTTGTAAAAGATCTATCAAAGGGGTCGATTGTTCATGAACATAATGGTGTGAGAGTTGAAGTAGGGCCTTTGATGTCTAGTTAAAGTAATTAGTTAAAAGGATAGCTTTTCCAGCACTATATACTTGAATGAAGATGTTGTATAGATCGGTTAAAAAAATATACAAGATACTATACCCAAAATTCTTTTCGAAATAGATTTTATCTGATAGTGGTTAGAGAGGAAATAAGTTACAAGTATTAAACTTCCATTATGATTGTCCAGGACAATAGATGTGGGCACCCCAAGTACTTTTTAAGACTTTGCATGGCTTTTTTGTCCTATGGAGACAATTGGAAAGTCTTTTTTAGTATTTTAAATAAGGGTAAACTTTTTTCATGGCTTTGAAGATAAATCGATTGATGTCAGCAACTCTCCAATGTAGGCTCTAGACTTCTTTGACTATCCTTGGGGACTTTATATCTAGAATATCTTTAATATTTTTTGTATTAACCTCTATGATATGTCTAGTGACCATGGAACCCAGAAACTTACCTCTAATAACCCCAAAGAACATTTCTTAGGGTTAAGGATCATATGGTTCCTTTTAAGGATGGAAAAGGCCTACCCGAGGTTTTACACAAGGTCTAGAGACTATTTGATTTTAACTAGAATGTTAATAACATAAACCATCATGAATTTTCCAATGAGATGTTTCAAAATGGAGCCTACCACCCTCTGATAAGTTGCACTTGCATTATTTAGTTCGAAAGTCAAAACTTAATAATAGTTAATACCTTTGGAAAAAATGAACAAGTTATTTTCCTTATCATCAAAGTCCATCTTGATTTGGTTGTATACCCAGAGTACACATGCATTAATGAGACAATATCATGACATTCTATCGACCCCACTATAGTATCAATCCTACTTAAAAAGTAGAAATCTTTACGACATGCCTTGTTATACATTCTCCACTTATTTTTTACTTTGGGCACAATTACCACATTGGAGAGATATTATAGGTACATCACCTATCTGATTATGTTGGCCTTTAAGACCTTGTCAACCTCTTCAGTGGTAGAATTGTTAATATTTTGAACAAATAACCTATTCTTCTATCAGATAAGCTTGCGGTTCAATTCCATGCTGAGATGGTGGATCAAGGCCTTAGGATCTAACATGAATATATCTAATTGGTTCCAAGTGAACGCATCCTATTTAATTCAAGGAATTGGGTGAAACCCTATTTGATGGGTGATACCCCATCTGTACCAATCTAAACTACATTTGTGGGATCCTTTTTCTCAATCCATGGAGTGATGAAAGCCTTTGGAGGGACATGTCATGGACGTTGATCCATGACGTTGATTAATAATAATCTCAAAATCTATAGGGGATCTCAGACATTTGTGGTCAAGGAGGTAAGACCTCTGATAGGGTTATAAGGCATGCTTGAGTGTTTTTTGGTACCTCTTACATGCTTTGGGAAGTCTCAAGAGTTTCCTCTTTTATTTCAGGGAAGTGTTATAAAACTCTTTGTAGACACCCCATCTTAGTACCATCCAAACACCTTTTTAGATTCCTAACACAATTCCTTTAACCTTTAAGACCCAAGTCCTGCTCCAAAACCTAATCCAGAGTCTATTAGGGGATTCCGAGTCCCTTTTGATTTTGGTTAATTATCTAAATGCAATAGAAGATAATTGTATCTTCATATAACTTTGAATAAACATTCCAATGGTCTATACCGTGTTCTAGTCGGTGTGTCCATCCCGATCGAGATCGCGCGCTTGGGGAGGGGATTCGAAAGGTCTCATTCCCCCCTCTTTTGTACTTCGGAATGCTTCGGTCATCGTCAGTGTTGGGTTAATATAAAGAGATGGAATCGCCAACCTGTTTTTCACAAAACAGGCAAACGAACATGCTTCCGCCTCGAGATAGTGGCATCGAAGACAAATCGGTGCATACGAAACCAATAGTTCGAAGGTTCGGGGGCTAAGTTACGAAATGGGAAGGTGTTAGAAACCAATCCCGTCCTTTCGGTCTCTCATGGTCTTATGTTATCGTTTTCCTTGATTTCTTCGTAAAGTGTGTGTGCATGTATATATAATGGATATTAGAATCACCCAACTCATACCATGGGAAAGGTATAATGAGGTCATCCATAGGAATATTCCCAAAATAATATATATAGAAAATATGATTTAAGCGTTTATTACGATATTGATCGTTATGAAGAAACGATAATATGTGTTGGATGAAACGCTAACAAACATAATATGTATATTAATGTAAGAATATAATGAAAATGAGGAATTTAGGAAAATTAGAAAATTGAACTCGAGTCTCGCGTTTTAATCTGAAACGCCTACGTAGCCTATAAAGGAATCAAAGTCCACATAGTTCAGATACAGTATGGGGGTAGGTTTATCCCGTATATCCGAACGGGGTTTTATTATATGTGTGTGTATAGAAAAATATTTTTTAGTTTTGAAAAAAGTGTGATGGATAATCGCATTTAAAATTTATGGGTGTAACCCTCTTTTTATCTGTATTATTTTTTTTATAGAAAATAAAGTATGTAAAATATATTAACAAAAATGTAGATATTAATATGTATGAACTAAAGTAAGAAATAAATTCTGAATCTAATGAAATTTATGCAAAATAAAGAATTTAAAGAGAAAGGGAAGGAATTGGATCTTCTTTGAAGCTTTATCTTTGATCTTGGATGAGCTCCCTTGAATATAGGATGAGAGAGAATGAGATTTTTGTTAACATGGGTAGGAAATGGATGGGAATGAAAACTTTAATGGAACTTCACATGGACAAACATCTATTATTTTGAGAGAATGTTGTTGAGATCACTGATGCTGATGGATCTCTAGTCTTGGTGTGCCTGGTAGTGAGGTAATGCCATCCTTTTATATACCTGATGACCCCCACCGTAAGTCAGAATTGTCCACCGGGCAAACCATTAGAAAGAGTATTCAGTTCCCTTCATAGATTCATTCAGTATCATTTGAGATAAAGAGTTAAATTTGGTAAAATGGACCCCGAGAGCGCTTGGTGGCCTCCGAATCAATTTTGGGAGAAAATCGATCATTTATCTGAATGGTAATGTCGTTTAGTGCATGGGGTGGACCGTTGGAAAGGGGTTTCAGTGCCCTTCAAAGATTTAAAGAGATTTCCCTCTAACGATGAAGTTACTTGGGGTCAAATCGGGACTCGGGAGCACCAGATGGCCTCTAGATTGGTACTCAGAGTGCAACCTCGGGTTTAGAGTGAAATTTGGAGGTGCTATGGACCTAAGTAGAGACTTAGGGGGTAATATAATGTGGTGCCTACAGATCCCCTTGACAGATGATCTTAGAATAAGAGAAAGCCATCAAATAGACACTACATGATATTTTGGTGAAGAGGTCAATTATGCGGACCTAAAGGACTAGGATGATCGATTTAGAGGGTCCAGGTTGATTTTGAGGAACTAAAGGGAAAGTTAGGGATGGATGATTCTGAGGACCTAAAGGGGGTGATGACTAAGGTCAAAGGTAGAGGTGGCCAATTCTGCGGGTCGAGGTCAATTATGAGGACCTAAGTTGTACCGACCAATTCTACGAGTCGAAGCCCATTCCTAGGGCTTAAGATGGGGGTGGCCGATTCTGAGGGTCGAAGCCAATTCTGAAGCCTTAAGTAGAAGTGACCAATTATGTGTGTCGAATCCAATTATGCAGGCTTAAGTAGAAGTGACAATTTCTGAGGGTCGAAGCCAATTCTGCAGGCTTAAGATAGGGGTAACCAATTATACAGGTCAGAGACAATTATGCGGGCTTAAGTAGAAGTGACCAGTTCTGCGGGTCAAGCCAATTTGATTGGATTAAGATAGGGGTGACCAATTCTGCGTATCAAATCCAATTTTGTGGGCTTAAGTAGAAGCGACCAATTATGTGGGTCGAAGCCAATTCTTAGGGCTTAAGTAGAAGCGACCAATTCTTCGGGTCGAAGCCAATTCCCCAAGCTTTAGTATAAGTGGCCAATTCTACGGTTCGAAGCCAATTCTAAGGGCTTAAGATAGAAGTGACCAATTCTACGGGTCCAAGCCAACTCTCTGGGCTAAAGTATAGCCGACTAATTATGCGTGTCAAAGCCAATTATGCGGGCTTAAGTAGAAGCGACCAGTTCTGTGGGTCGAAGACAATTATAAGGACTTAAGTTTTCTTGGGGAAATTTTGAGACTCCACGGGGGATATTTATTCCGTAGTTCTGTTGGGGATTTGGGGGAGCATTTTAGTTTCGGTTTCGCTGAGGAAGAGGTAATGATCCGAGGATTTTATTTTTTCTTAGCTGGGGAATTTCTTGGTTTTTGTGGTGTCCTTTGAGGACGTTGCTCGGTAGACATGAAATTGATTTCGGGAATTCTTCAAGGGAGATAAGGGTCCTACCATGGAAAAAAAAGTTTTTTCTTGGTGAAAAAGGGTCTAAAATCCATTTGGGAATTTGGGAATTTTCTGGGGATTTTTTGAGATTTTCTGACATTTTCTAGGAATCGTTGTACAAAATTTTAAAGAGGGTGCCGACCTACATGGCTTGAAGGGTGCCAAACGATAATGGCATGGTCATTAGGGGTACCTAGAGAAGGTGGAGGGATAGTGTCGATCAATAGGTGGCAGGGAGATGTCGATCGGCATGCCCCTTGGCCTCCTATAAGAAGGGGGCGGGTTCTCCGCATTTTTCGTAGCTTTTTGACTTTCCTTCTTCTGCAATTACCTTATGCAAATCGTTCTAATGTTCCAAAGTAAAAAAATGGTTGAGTTGTCAATTAGCGCAACAAACATGGCGTGGCTCGATGCTGATGATTGGGCAAGCGTGGAATGGAGGGCTAGGGTGCCCCTTGCTTTGGGTAGCGAAAACGTTTTTGACACATTCGAGTCAGTGGCGGATGATTGGACTCTCTTTTGTTAGCCTTCGCATCATATCTCTTCTAGGGTGGTGAACCCTGATGGTTATGTAAGTATTGGTGACCTTTGGTATTCTCTTCCTTTTTTCTTGTCGTTATTTCCTTATTTCTTGAATTTAGACAAGGGTTTTTACTTTTTGTTTTTGACAATCTGATGTTTCTATGTCGATTATATGTTCCATAGGGATGATGGGGCTTAACGATGCTTAGGAACACCTTTCATCCATAATGCGTTGGATGGTGTCATCAACTAGTTTTGGAATATTGGCGTCTTCTTCGGATGGGACGCCTCATTCTATGGCCGTTCGCTATGCTCTGGGGGAGAGGTAGTGGGACACCACCCACACCTTTCATTTTATCTTTAGGGAGATGTCGGTGACTCCCATAGATATGCAACAGTTGATGGGGCTGGATTGAGAGGGGTGAATATTGCAGTATATAGGAATCTGAGGGTGACGCCGGAGGCGGTGACAGTGGCATTGGGTGATGTGGAGAGGGTGGTCTTTGGGGACTCACTTCGTTTGTCTCTTTTGATGGAGTTATTATTAAGGAGAAAGATTAACGAGAGTGATGAGCAGTAGGTGAGGTAGATGTCTCATCGATTTATTTTGCTGGTGTTGGGGGGTTTCTTCGGGACGACTGTGGCCATCCAGGGCGGTGTCGGGGAGAGAGAGAGAGAGATCCCCTCGGGAAGGTTGCGTCGCGGTCTCGCTCCCCTCTTTGAAAGTTTCTTTGGTCGTCATCAGTGTGGGGGTGAATGTGAAGAGATGGAGTCGCCAGCCTATTTTGCACAAAACAGGAAAAAGAACATGTTGCCACTTCAAGAGAGCGGCATCAAGGAAAATTGAAGCACACGAAACCAATAGTTTCAAGGTCCGGGGGCTAAGTTACAGAATAGGAAGGTGTTGGGCACCCATCCCTCCCTTTCGATCTCTCATGGGATAATGTTAGTATCTTTCTTTATATCCCCATGAAGTGTGTGACCGTGTTTATATAATGGATATCAAAATCATTCAACTCGTACCATGGACAAGGTAGAGTGAGGTCATCCATAAGAATGTTCCCAAAATAACATATGTCGAAAGTATGATTTTTTCATTTATCACGATATTGACCATTATTAGGAAACGATAATATGTGTTGGACAAAACGCAACAAGCATGATATATATATATATATATATATATATATATATATATATATATATATATATATATATATATATGAAAAAGAGAGATTTTAGAAAATTAGGGAATTTGAGAAAGTGGGAAAATTGGAAAATTGGACTCGAGTATCGGATTTTAATCTTAGACGCCTACGTAGCATATACAGACATCAAAGTCCACTTAGTTCGAAGTTAGCATAGGGGTGGGGCTTATCCCATACATTCAAATAGAATTTTATAATATGTGTATGTGTAAAAAATGTGTTTCTTCGGTTTTGGAAAAAGTGTGATGGATAATTCCGCTCGGAATTTACAGGTTTAGCCCTTTTTATTATTTTGGGAATTTTTGTAGAAAATAAAGTATGTCTAACATACTAATAAAAGTGTAGATATTAAGGTGTATGAACTCAAGTAAGAACTAGATTATGAATCTAATGGTTATTATGCAAAAACAAGGAATTTAAAGAGAGAGGGACGGAATTGGACTTTCTTTGAAGCTTGATCTTTGAACTTGGATGAACTCCCTTAAGTGTTGATGAATGTTAATGAAAAAGAAGGATATTTTGCCAAATTGGGTATCAAAAGAATAGGAATGTATGATTGAATGGAACTTTGCATGAGGGACTTCGCTGATTTCGAGGGAATGTTGTTGAGATCACTGATGCCCAAGAGCGCCCGGTAGCCTCCGGATCGATTTTCAGGGGAAATCTGATCGTTCGTCCAAACGGTTATGTTTATTCATGCATGGGGTAGAATGTTGGAAAGGGGTTTCAGTGCCCTTTCAAGATTCAAAAATCTTTCACTCAGATGGTGAAGTTGATTTGGGTTAATTCGAGGCCCGAGAGTGCCCTGTGGGTCCAAATTGATTTTTGATAGTAAAATGGTTCGTTCGTCTAAACCGTTGTCCCAATTCGTGCACGGGGCGGACCATTGGAAAGTGGTTTCAGTTCCCTTCTGTAAAGGATAGGCCCCCGGTTTTAAACTCTATTTAAAATCCTTTTTACTTCACAAAGTAAATAATTTCCTTTTATTAGAAGCGGAAGCGTAAAAGGTGATGGTTCAATAAAATGAATTACCAAATTTTAATTTCTTCTTTCAAATTAAAATTCAATACAAAGTGAAATAAGATGGAATTACACACACACAATTGATTTCACTTAAATGCCATTAATTCAAGTCCTATAATTTGCCTAAGTCATATTTATTATTATTTCCAAATTAGGCCAAACCCGCTTTAAGGATAGACTTGAATTAAATAAACAATTACCCAAATTTAATTATGCACCAAATTAAATTAAGTGTGACAATTAAAACCAATTTTATCTTGATTTATGCTAAGCATGAGTTCTAAGTCATTATGCAAGATAAAAAAATAAATCAATCACACTACGCCGCGATGTACGAGGAAAAACCCACAACGGGAAACAACCTCGGATGGCCCTAGCCTCAAATCCACTAAGTATGGAATTTACGATTACAAGACAAAAGACTTACATCACATGACTCGATCCCTCTCAAGCCTCGACGCTCCTTCTTGCAAACACCTCCACCTAGCAAATAACCCCGGAGCTCCACCGCAGTCTCGAAATCCACCGATCGGACTTTATGTGGTCACCGTCACCCGAACTAGGAGCCTTTCTCCAAGTGGGTAAATCAGGAAAACGTCTTCTTCTTTGTGGGATTTAGAAGCAAACCCAAACTTCTCTTCAAACTAATGTAGAGATGAACCCGGTGCCAAACTCCAAGCAAGATGTATATATGTGAGCTTGGATAAACAAAACTATGGGTGTAAAACTAAAGTGTATAATGATTTTTCCTTCAAAATTGACTCTTTAAAACAATGAACTTTTCCCTAAAATAATTTTTCTCTCAAACAATCTCTAGAGGTTGGTAGGATATGAAAAGTTAAGATGGAAAAAGTTGTTCCCGCACATTATAAGATCTGAAAAAGTTAGTGGAGAAACAAGTGGGAAACATGGGTAAAAACTGTCAAAAAATGTTGCCGCCTGGCTTCTCGTTTGAATGACATTTCGTTCGAACTGCATCTCGTTCGAATGAGTCTTATAACGGAGTTCCAATATGAACGCATTAGAAACTCGTTAGAAATCTCGTTCGAACAGCCATCTCATTCCAACGACATTTCGAACGAAGTTCCAGTTTGCCATAATGGGAAGTCGTTGGCAATCCCGTTCGAACAAGTTGTGGTTCGAATGACAATCTCGTTCGAACGACACTTCGAACGAACTCACAGAATGTTCAAAAATTATTTTTAAGCCCAGAAACATTATATACTTTATAGATAAGTTTTAATATAAAAACATCTGAAAACAAAACACAGTTTTAAAAACCTAAAACCCAATATAAACTTGTTCCAAGCTCCTATATATAAATAAATGCATTCATACCTTGGGAGCATGGAACCACTGTTGATGACGTTGAAACGAGGCACTTAAACTCGGCATTTTGATGAAGCTTTATACACTTGGCCGCTACATCTTCAACAAACACGTCATAGGCTTGGAGGATGATCAATATACTCTATCCTATGACATAAACGTTTTTGTCCGGAATTGAGTCAAAACTACAAAGGACTCAATTGGAAATTTGTGTCCTTACACCTTCGAAGATTCATAGAGATTTTTCTCTAACGATAGAGTTGACCAGAGTCAAAAGGGGCTTGGTAGTGATTAATGGGTTCTAGATCGATACTCAGAGTGCGACCTAGGGTTTACAGTGAGATGGGGAGGTCCTAGGAACCTAAGGGGAGACTTAGGGGGTCCTATGATATGGTGTCTATAGACCCCCTCGACGGTTGAGCTTGGAATAAGTTATAGACGTCGAATAGACACCATATGATAGAGGTCGATTATGCGGATCTAAGGGATGAGGATGACCAATTCAGAGGGTCGAGGTCGATGCTGAGGACCTAAGGTGATGTTGGGGTGGACGATTCTCAGGACATAAAGGAGGTGAGGAGTAAGGAGGTGACCAATTCTGCGGGGCAGGGTTAGTTCCTAGGATCTAAATTATAGCAACCAATTTTGCGGGTCGAAGCAAATTCTACAGGATTAAAATAGGGGTGACCAATTCTGCGGGTCAAAGACAATTCTGCGGGCTTAAGTAGAAGCAACCAATTCTAAAGGTCAAAACCAATTCTGAGGGATTAAGATAGGAGCGACCAATTTTGAGGGTCAAAGACAATTCTGAGGTCTTAAGATAGGAGCGACCAATTCTGAGGGATTAAGTAGAAGCGACCAATTCTGAGGGTCCAAGCCAATTCTGAGGGCTTAAGATAGGAGCGGCTAATTCTACGTGTCAAATCCAATTGTGGAGGATTAAGTATAAGCAACCAATTCTGAGGGTCGAAGCTAATTCTGAGGGCTTATGTTTTCTTTGGGAAGTTTGGGGACTCCACTTGGATATGAGATCTTTCTCTGGGGATTTGGGGAGGCATTTGATTTTAGGTTTCGCTGGGGAAGAGGGAATGATCCAAGGATTTTTAGCTGGGGAATTTTTGGAATTTTGGAGTGTCCTCTAGAGGCATTACTGGGTAGAATTACTTTCTGGAAATCTGTTGGGGATGTAAAAAGATGTTTTTCTTGGTGAAAAAGGATCTAAAATTAATATGGTAATTTAGGAAATTTCTTGGGATTTTTTTAGATTTTCTGATATTTTTAGAGACCTTTTGAACAAAATTTTCAAGGTGGTACCGACCGACATAGATGGAGGGGTGCCAAATGGCAGTGGCACGGTATTTTGGGGTGCCTCGAGCAGGTGGAGGGTCAGTGTCGATCGATGGTGGTAGGGAGATGTCGATCAGAATGCCCCTTAGCCTCCTATAAAAAGGGGGCGAGTTCTCCTCATTTTTCATAGCTTTTTGACTTGCCTTCTTTTGCAATTACCTTCTGTAAATTGTTTCGAGTTTACAAAGTCAATAGATGGCTGAGTTATCAAGCAGCGCTACTCATATGGCATATCTTAATGCCGACGATTGGGCAGGGTTGGAGTGGAGGGCTAGGGTGCCCTTGCATTGGGCAGTTAAAACTCATTTGAGCCAGTAGTGAATGGTTGGATTCTTCTATGTGAGCCCTTGCGTCGTCATTCTTCTAGGGTGGTGAACCCTGGAGGCTATGTAAGTATTTAATGACCTTTGGTATTCTTCTCCTTTTTTCTTGACAAGATTGCTTTATTTCTTGAATTTGACAATGGTTTTCTTTATTTCTTCAACAGTTTGACATCTCCATGTCGACTAGACATCCCGGAGGGACGATGGGGCTTAGGTATGTTTGGTATCACCTTCCACTTTTGGTGCACTAGATGGTGTCATCAGCCGATTTTAGGAGGTCGGGGCCTATTTTAAATGAGATGCCTCGTTCTACGGTCATTCTTTGTGCTCTAGGGAGAGGTGGTGGGACACTACCCATGCCTTCCATCATGTTTATGAGGAGATGATGGTGACTCCCATTGACCTGTAGCAGCTACTATGGCTAGACTATTATGGTGCTCAGATTGAGGTGGAGAGGACGCTGAAGGTGATGCCGAAGGCAATTATGGCTGCATTAGGTGATGTGCAGAGGGTGGTTTCTGGGGACTCTCTCCGTTTGTCTCTGTTGAGGAAGCTGTTGTTGAGGAGGAGGATCAATGAGAGAGATAGGCCACTCGGCAAGAAGGAGATGAGCCATATGTGGACCAGATGGAGGGAAGGGGCTACCCCTATTAAGCAAAGAGGTACGATCTTTATCGATTATCCAATCACTTTCCTTGGTCCATAGGGAGGGCAGACCCTTTTAGATAACAGCTATTGAGCTTCCTCGGCCAGTTCCCTTTCACTTGAAGTTCCCGTGCGCCATTTGGTGTAGAACCACATAGCTTGCTCCGAAGCTATTGCATTGATAGGCAGGGCTTACCGGTACAATAAAGCAGGCAATTGAATCCTTCGCAAATTAACTGAATGACTTTCTTTAGGCTCTTTCATAATTTCTTTCTCTTTTGGATCTGTGATCCTTTAAAGGTATGCCAAAGCTTATTTCCTTCCTTCCCCTCCGAATGGCCTACTTATTCATTGTGCTGGTGTTGGGAGGTTTTCGGGTAGCGACAAGTGGCGTCATCGTGCACTTGTGGTTTTTACCATTTTTGAGTGTGTTCTCGGACATCCGTCTATATGATTGGGGGAGCTTGACTTTGGCAAACCTTTATTATTCTCTTGATGCAATCAGTCAGTGCTTCGGGCAGTCTTTTACTAGATCCACGTATCTTCTGGAGGTATTATTTCTTTCTTTGCATATTTCCTTTATTTATTCTCAGTGTTCTTCATGTGTTTAATTCTTGATTTCTTAATTGTTGGCATTTGCCCTTTACAGACATGGTTTTATGATGTGATTGGGTTAAACACTCAATTGATAGCTTTGAAGGAGGTCTTGAATGGCCTGACGAGCGAGTGGATAAGCCTTGTTTTATCTTGAGACTGTCCTTTCCTTTGATGATATTTTAAATATATTGATCTTTTTCTCGTTCTTGGGGATTTGCAAGTGACCTTTTATCCCCGAGGGACGGCCATTCAGTACACTGGGGTGACTGAGGGACATGCGCAGATGCAACATTTATTGGCACATGAGTTTGGATATTCTTGGTACCTCAGGGAGAGGGTAGTCCGACAGATCATGGAGAACCAGGTTTCGGTGCCGTCGGTTAAGCCGCCTATATTTATGAGGTAAGTGCAGGGGATGTCAGAGGATTCTCGGGTGCCAGCAAAGATGGGTGAGCCTTACTTAATGTATATCAAAATGGTTGTAATGTCACTACACCAAAATGGGAGATTTATGAGTGTTGTTAGCACTCACAAATGACCTTTATAAATGCTATTTACCGTCATAATTTAGGGGGTGACAAAAGAAAATTTATAAATCCTAACAGCAGTCAGAATTTTTTATAACCCCTACGGGGTTATGACTGGTGACCCCAATTTGTAACTGCTATTCATAACTGCTGACAGCAGTTACGAATCATATATTTGTGACTGTTGTTAGCAGTTACAAAATTGATAGTAGTGACAAATTTGTGACTCATATTAGCAGTTACAAAATTGAATTTGTTAAATGTTGTAAAAGCTATTACAAATATCTTTATATTTTCATAAAATGATGAAATAATGAAAGTAAAATAAATATCATGATAATAAGTCTAAAAATTTTGACAAAATTTCATTTATATTTCTCATATTCCAAATATCCAGTACACATAAAACTTGTTTAAACTTAATTTAACATCAAACAACCCCTAAGTGGGCGCCAAGTACAAAATGAACATAGAATAAAAAATAAACTAAAAAAATAACGACACAACACTTCGATGAGATGGAATGTCATGAACATGTAACAAATCTTTCTAAATCTAGATCAGGAGTCACCACGCAGTGGATACGATTCGTGAAGTCTAGGTATATCAGCCGTGGGGGGTATTGATGCGATGACATCCTCCCTCGTGTACTCAGAGTATGCCTATTGAGCAAGTTTAATGGACTCAAATTTTTTGAATACGGTGCCTCGGTATCCATTAACTTTTGCTTGTGTTGCTTTCCACGAAGTGTAAACACCTGGATTTAGGCCTTTGAATACTACGTATGCCGGGTAAGCCATGTGTATGCCTGAAAATAATAAAATGTGATTAATATTAAGATTCTTGCATATTTTAAGAAATTTAAGAATATAAAGACATTCACAATTCAGCTTAAAGAGAAGTCTTTTGGAGGAGTTCATTTGACTATAGAGAAGGATAAAGTATTTCTTGAATATTTCAGACTAAATAGACTGCATATATTTAATGGACTAGGAGGATTTGAAATTATGCTGAGAAGAATAGTTGTTAATGAGGTTTATAACACTAGCAATGATCTTCTTGCTATCCATTTTGTCATCTTTACAAGGAAATTTATTTCTACTCGCCCAAATCTCTTAACAGATTGCACCAGGAACTGAAATCAGCAAGTATCTAATGAAATCTCTGCTTGAGTTTTTGAGCCACCAATACATAAGGAGCTGATAAAAAGATACCAAGCATAGATGAAAAGTATGACAAAACATTCCTAGCTATAAGACCATCTAGGAACAAGTGATTGAAGTTTTAAGAATTTTTATAACAATATCTACAAATATGAGAAAGTTTGACACCTTTTAATTGAATCAAGTCTTTTAAAGGAACTATCATGTGCATACATTTCCTGATTACTTCCTAAGCTAATCTAGTATTGAAATCCCCACTGGTTGAAACAGTCCTTATTGTACGATGAAATATCAATTATAAGAGGCATGTCGTCGATGATACCGTTTCACCCTCTAGTAGCAAATGACCTGTATGAATGATCTATTCCTGGCAGAAGGAGAACCTTTACCTCTGGCTTGTCTAGCATAACAAGTCTGGTAAGGCTAGTCAGTGAAAGCTCTTCACGACCTATCATCCAATTTGTCTCTAAAGGTGAAAGAAGCCAGTTGGACTGGTGGGTGTCCATGATATCCGATGTTGTTAGAGCTACAAATGATCAGGCAGATTACACCTTTAGAACACACCACATTGAATTACAGAACGCTCAGAATGGGTCCTGGGGTGCACAAATAGTTAGAGTGACTGTACCTCATCCATTAGAGCAATTTGTATTATGTGAGACAAATTACGGGAAATGTTCAGATATTTGTAAAGCGTTTTGTGAGGAGAACATTATAATTTGTCTTAATGTCAGACGATCTGGTGCTTATCCATCCGAAAAAGCAAGTTTAATGTGCAGTTGATCAGGATGAGAAACCACATATCGTATAGGGGAAGAAAAATCTCGGAAGGAAAAACTCACAAGCACATCATATGTTTGAACTCTGAGCCAGCCTTTTGGGACTCTGTAAGAACTAATACGATACGGCGTTGGGTTGCAAAAGAAGGGTCGCACTTAGATCAATCCATAAAAAATATCATCAGGACTAGGACTAACACATATATAGGCATAGTAGACTCCGCGACAGGAATACCTTCTAGACTGTCACACAATCACAGGGCCAACTTCAACAACCAATATCGCATCCAAGATATGCATATCAAGCAATCATATGGGTGAATATTCTCATGGAAATTAAAACTATTCTATGACTTATGGGCCAGAATTCTTGGTTGGATAGTACTTAATTGGGCTGAAAGAAATATATAAGGATACTAACTCCACTGCCAACACTGGTAGGACTGTCATCCATTTCCACGTGAGATCTGCAGATGTGCCTAAGGTGTACGATGGTGTTATAGATTTATTAAAACCAATCCCCCCACTATTAGATGTTGGGTCAGATAAGTCCTAATTCATCCATTATCGAGACTTGCCACTGAAGGACAACTTTTGGCGCATGGTTGGTGTCTTTTGGCAAAAACCATAATACAACATCACCACACATGGTCAGATTTTCCTATAACACGCAGCTTCTTGGAAATTCCTTAGTCGATGAGATAATTTTTAGAGAGAAAATATCCCTCAATGTGAGATCCGTTTATCCCCGGAGAACTACTATAATCTCACTTGGGTACATAAGCATGATAGGAGTGAAGATGTTTGTCCTGGTGTTATCTGCCCAGATTGCACTCGTGATCCCACCCCACATGCATTATCACACAGAGGACACTGGATTTATCCCTGCTGTAACTGAGGTGGTCGACAAAATATTCGATTCTTTCTGGAACCAATTCACCACGGTTCTCATACACCCCAAAAACCTCCTGAGGTTTCTCCTATTGGTTCCTAACTCTGTTCAGCGCAACCGTTCTAAATCTCATGAGAACCTGGTCTAGGGGTTTTGGGGATATAAGCAAATGAATTAAAAGAGTCGGGGTTTTGGGGATATAAGCAAATGAATTTTGAAAATTTCAGAGGCTGTGTCTTCAAATCTGGTAATGAAGAATTAAAAGAGGTTCTAATTATTAATGGTAATATAATTGGAGACTTTTATACTTCTAAAAGTCATATTTATCTCAATGTTCAGTTATTGCAGAATAGAAGAACCCAACCAATTATATGTCCAAAACTAGATAATTTCCCCATCACCCACTTTTCAGTGAGCATTAAGATACGACAAGCTTGAAACCCAACCAAATAGAATATAATTTATAAAAAGTATAATGTCCCCAAGGTATTTCATATTAGAAGTCTGGTTACAGATCTTCAAATTGGTTATATCAAGACCTCCTTTTTCATAAGTTTCACAACTGTTAGCCCAAGAAATAGTTGTAGCAGCCCACTTATTTGTATTTCCTGTACATAAAAAATTTATAACCCAAGATTAAAGCCTATCTAATGGCCCAATATACCATTTGTATATATAGAAGTTGCATAGCAGAATATGAAGAATCACTGACTTTATCAATTGATCCCTACCAGCTACGGAGAGAAAATGATATTAATATTCAATCCAACATCAAACACTACTAATATTCAAAACAGATAGACACTGGATACATTCAAAACAGATTAATAATTGATTCAAAACAGATTACTAATATTCAAAATAGAGTTCAAACACTACTAATTGTTCACTTTGACAATTTATTCAAATTTCTCAAGACAAATTACTCTGGATCACTTAAGGATAAGACAAAGCAACGACCAACCCACCAAAGATTTCTCGACATCCTTAATAGTGTCCGCCCCATGACTTCGACGATACAACGGATGATTCTCTTCCCCTGGCTTAACACTACTAACATAAACCTTACGTTTAAATATCAGCAATTGATGGCCATGCACCACCGTTCCAGTAGCAGCTGAAGCAACAACTTGTCCACTTGCAATCTTTCTCTGATTTGAAAAATCTAACAAATCGACATGTGGATCATGTGGAGGATCAGTTAAATCTCCAAAGTTTGGCTCAGTTGAATCTCCAAAGTTTGGCTCAGTTGACGAAGGGGTAGGAATGTAATCGTGGGGACTTGAATGCGGAACTGGAGTGTAGTTACGAGGACTTGGATGTGGGAGAGGAGTATAATTGTGAGGACTTGGATGCGAGACAGGAGTGTAATTGTGAGGACTTGGATTTGGTATTTTCAATCCATTCGATTCAAAAGCACTTAAAAGCATGGTAATGAATGATTTGAGAAATGCCATATGCTCATCATGTTTTTCTTCTAGTGTCTTTGCTCTAGTCAACTGTGATACTATAGGAGCAATTGCCTTAAGTTTACTTTTGGACACGGGTCCAACACCACGAGTTGCCCCCTATTATCTTTTCCTCTAAAGGCAGTCAATGCATCTGTATCAATACTATTTTGGCTTGAAGAACCTTGACTACTTCTCAGCTCACTCAATTTTTGCTGCAAAATTATTTATGAATCGATTAAAACCATTGCACGATGAAACTGGAAGGAATTTAATTATTACAACTGAGATTACGGAACTCACCATATCATCAGCTACCTTTGGGTGAAACTCCCCAGTTTTCTGCCTATGACTTTTGAGATACACTTTCGAATGATCAACAGGTCGTTTATTGTTAAGCACCTATAAATTAATTTTCCATTAACTATTTGAGCAAGACATATAATATATATACACATTAAAATAAGAAAGGGTGTATAACATCTCCTCGGTTTTTTCAGCATACGACATCCGACCAAGACAATGGACGTCAGTCTTTTTAGCCTTGTTCACCTGGCCTTGGTGTCGTTGTTTCAATTTTTCCTCAGATGCTTCGCGCGAGACGAATTCATTCCACTCACGAACAGGGATATGCTCTTTCTCCGGTACTTGATCCTTTAGGGCCTTTATCCCATCAATGTCCAATCCCTTAAAATAAGTCGAGCGGAGGTTACTTCTAAAAGTCTTCAATTGAATACCAATGGCTTTCATGGACCCCTTCTGCTGGTCGGCCGAAAGATTGAACTCTTTCATGAGCGTATCCCACAAGTCGTCCTTTTTTACTTGCTCAACCGTATCCCAAATCTCATATCTTAAGCCAATACAAGATTTTAACAAAGATAAGGCTCGAGCTTTAAAAGGATTCTTTCCACCTATTTGCAAACCAAATAGGTTAAGGGAAACGTCAGCACGAGAATCAATGGTATAATGTTCATCATGACTTGAACTTTCTGGCCTGGATGATGGAATTGTATTATCGGACGCCATTTTCTGCATTTTTATATTTATGCATTAGTTCATATGTTAATACAAGAGTAAGGAAATAATATAAAAAAATATAATATAAGTTATACCTTTTCAACATATTCTAAAATATTTGATAATTCAACCATGTCATAAGTTTCATACTTTTACGTCAGTCCCGTCTAGGGCTGACACAATCAAGCCTGGTCCACTTCTGGCCTCGCATGAAGAGCCGTTAATAAAAAAGTTCCATACACTACCATCTTTGGAAAAATTACCCTCTTCAAGGGTCCCATTCTTGAAAAGATATCTCTCTTCCTCATTCTCAGTCACTTTACCTCTTACCGTACTCGTCTCGGCCTCTTCCGGGGGGAGGCATATTCTTTTTTCTGGCTCACAAACTGGAATCTCAATCTATTTTGTATCGGCCTCATCCCATGTGAACTCGGTAATGAAATCATCTAGGGCCTGCCCCTTGATGGCCACTCTTGGATGGTAGTTGATATCAAATTCCCCCAACTCTATTGCCCAGACCATTAACCACTCGATTTCTCAAGTATATGGATGACGTGCCTGAGAGGTGAGTTGGTGAGGACGACTATAGTATGTGCCTAAAAGTACATCTTTATTATCATTAAGGCATGAATTAAAGCATAGACCAGCTTCTCCATCTTAGGATATCTCTGCTCACCCCCTAAAGGGCTTTACTGTTGAAGTACACTAGATTTTGCACACCATCCTCATCTCTGACAATTGTAGCATTGATGATCGACTCCAACACGACTAGATACAAATATAATTTCTCTCCCTGAATTGGTCTTGACAGCAGGAGTGGATAGCCGAGGTACGTCTTCAACTATTAAAAGGCCTTATCACACTCTTTATTCCACTCAAAAAATTTCGTGAATACCTTAAAGAAGGGAAGGCACTTATTCGTAGCTCTGGACACAAACATGTTCAATGGTGCTACCCATCCAGTTAACCTCTCAACATCTTTTATTATCATTGGAGTCTTCATCTACATCAAAGCTTTGATCTTCTCGGGGTTAGCCTCAATCCCCCTCTAATTCACAATGAAACCTAAAACCCTACCTGCCCTTACTTCAAAAACACACTTGGAGGGGTTGAGTTTCATCCGGTACTCATCCATAGTGTTAAAATTATGCTCAAGGTCATCCACATGAGTGTCTACCTTACGACTTTTGGTCATCATGTCGTCGACATAAACCTCCATAGTCATCCCTATATGGTCTTCAAACATCTTATTTACCAATCTCTGATACGTCGCCCCAACATTCTTCAGGCCGAAGGGTATGACCTTGTAATACTAGGTCCCCTTATCAGTAATGAAAGATGTCTTCTCAACATCGGTCGGGTCTATAAATATCTGGTTATAACCTGTGTAGGCATCCATAAAACTCATTAATTTATGGCCGACAGTGCCATAAACCATCCGATCTATCCGCAATAGGGGAAAGTTATCTGTGGGTCATTCCTTGTTCAGGTCTATAAAATTAATACACATCCTCCACTTGCCATTGGCTTTGGGGAAGATGGCAACATTTGCTAACTATTCAGGGTAAATGACCTCCCTGATGATGTCGGATTTCTCCAACTTCTCCACCTCTTCTTTGATGACATCGTACTTTTCTCTTGATTACACTCTCATTCTTTGTCTGACCGACTTTGCATCATCGAACACATTGAGCTTATGGCAGAGGACCTTAGGATCAACGCCAGGCATATCCTCATGGATCCAAGAAAAAATGCTTTGTGTTATCCTCAATAATTTAATTAGCTCCTCTTTAATTTCTTTCTTCAGGTCCTTATCGATTTGATGGGTTTTTTCAGCTCGTCCTCTTTGAGGACGATGGATTCTACCTCCTCAGTGGTTTTACCCTTCTTCAGCTTGGTCTCAACTCTAGGTTCAAGGGTATCAATGTTATAAGTTGTAGTGTCCCTCTTATATGCCTATTTTTCTCTACTGAGTTAAAGTAGCATTCACGTGCCTCAACTTGGTCACCCTGAACTTCCCCTACTTTATATAGAGTCGAGATTTTAATCATCTGGTGAGATGTTGAGGGAACGACCTCAAACTCCTTAATGGCTACTCATCCCAGAATTATATTATTAGCTGAGTAAACATTCTCATCCATAATAAATAAATTAATCTTCTTTGTGTGAAATTTTGGCCAACGGTTCCTCATTCTAACTTCCATCTCATAGATTCCCAAATGTTGAACTTTCCCTCCACTAAAACCGATGATAGGTTGGTGATAGGGGATCAAGCTCTTCTTCTTAGCCTAAAGCCCTTATAGTAGTCCCAAAACATCACATCTACTGAGCTGCCACCATTAACCAATATCCTTGGAACCTTATATCCTTGCACCAAGGTGCTGATAACCAAAGGGTCATCATGTGGAGCTAAGATGCCCTTAAAATCAAACCTTGAGAAACTAACAATCAGAGTATTCATATCAATGTTTGTTCTATTTACCTTCTTCAGCTCAACTGCTATCGAGTGTACTTCTTTGGGTTTTAAAGGAAGAGCTATGGACTCTGCCACATAAGCTTTTCTGTCAGTAATTTCCTTTCCCCTTCAGTTAGTCCTGCACAAATCATCTTAAATACTAGAGAAATTGTGTGGAGCCCACCCTGAGGATTTGTAATTAAAGGTGGCAGGTATGGGTCTGCTTCATCATCATTGTCTGAGTCTTTGTTGTCTCAGTTAGCTGGGGCATCAGGCTTGTACATATCTGGGTGTCGTCTCTGCCACCCTTTGAGCTGCTCTAATCCACATACTTACTTAACTTTCCATCTTTCAAAATTTTCTCAATCTCGTCCTTGAGGGTGAAACATCTGTCGGTTGTATGGCTATGATCTTGGTGAAATTCACACCACAGGTTCTTGTTCCTCTTGCGAGGAGGAGCTCTTAACTTCTCAGACCATCTCAAAGTCTGATCACTCTTTATCTCATTCAAGATATCCACATAATTGATTGTCAGAGGGGTATAGTCAATGGACTTATCGTTCATCGACCTCCTTTTTCCCTCCTTATTTTTTCTGGAACTTACCTCCACTAGTTCCTCACTTCTCATCTTCGTCTTTGGCATCCATTGCATCTGTCGCATTCGTAACCTTCCCGGCCGGAGCTTGGAGCTCGACCATATATTTAGGAGGATCCTTGGCTAGCTTCCAAAGGAGATTTCCTTTTTATAGTCCTCACATCAGGGCAGTCATAACAAGGCTCTCTTTGTAGTCTTCAACCTCTAATTTATCCTTATTAAAGGTAGCTATGTACTCCCTCAGACTTTTATTATTTCCCTACTTCATGTAAAACAGGTGTGTCATCTTCTTTTGGGGCCTCACTCCGAAGAAAAAAATGTGTATGAACCTCTCTGCTAACTACTCAAAATTTTCTATTGAGTTTTTAGGAAGCGAGGTGAAACATACATAAGCAGTTCTAGTAAGTGTGCTAAAGAAGGCCTGACACCTCATCTCTTTTGAGACCGAGTAGATATCAGTAGCTGGTTGATACATCTCCACATGACGGACGGGATTAGTGCTCCCGTCATACTTTGGTGTGACTACCGATGACTTTAATTTAGTTAGGGTTAGATAACTCATGATCTTTGCCACAAAAGGGAGCCTTCAGTGTAAACCCTCTACAAGGGGTCTCGGTTCTTCAATATATCCCCTATCTTATCCTTCAGTCACTGTATGGAATCATTCTAAGGCCTAACAGATGCAACTGCAACCTCGACCTGAGCAATATTATCTCTAGATTCTTCTCTGTCGGCTGAGCGAACTGAAGTCTCTCTAGTTACTATTCTCTAGCGGTTATTCACCTCTCACTGTTCCTCATCTCGACCTTGAGGAGGTTGATTGTCATCATATCTATCATTCCTTCTAGAACCAACAATGCTTCAACATCTGAAGAGGCGATTCCTCAAGTTATCTACTATTGGGCCTAGCCTATCAAAGGCCAACACTCTGCTTAATCTGTCCAAAGTTAGTGCCATTAGCCTACACTCTCGACTCGGCATGCCGCTACATCCTTGGATGGGCTGAATTGGTCGCACAGTGTCCCCAGAGATTTTGATAAGGCTCCCAACATTCTCTTTCTTCCTCATTATCATATTGAACATCCCCGTCATCATTGAAATCCTGATTCGACCTCCCCAAGCATAAATGCCAAGGGTCTTCCAGGTCTCTTTGCCTTTGTTGAGGAGGAAGATCTTTATGTGGGGCCTGGGGTGGTTCCCTGGTCACTGGATTTGGAACACCTTCCCTGGATGATGGAATTATCATCTCGTCTCCAGCACCAGCAGGCCTAACTACAATGTTTTGACTACATGAAGAAATATTCGCTTGAATATACCATTGGTTGTTCGCTAAGGAGTGTAGGGTCGTCGTCACCTCAGTCATTTTTTACTAAGATGAGGCTTGACTGGAACTTGGGTCAATGCTTGGAGGCAAATCGAAGGCCATATATCCGATGAATTGAAAGAGATGAAAATCTGAAGAAAAGCTTGGGAGGCTCAACATGAGCACTTTCAATGGTTATAAAGGCCCACCTAAGCGAATCTAAATCACCACTAGAGAATACAGCGAGTTCAAGTTAAACAAGGATGGGGGAGAAGATATACTTCATTTACACAGACAATGCCAGATTTATGATACCAGAAATGGTATCAAAAAATCAGTACAGTAAGCAAGCTCAAACTAGCATAATAATGGAGGATAAAGATGTATAAAAGTTTAGAGAGAGATGAGGCAAATAGGAAGATAACACATAATATAAGTGGTTAGTCCTTTGAAGGGCCTATGCCCACTATGTGAGTGTGTGTAAAATCAACTAAATATGGGCTCCAATGGCCTTGGTATACAGATACTCAAGCCTTGTCTCTCTATGTAATGGTTTTAATAGAGTTTCAGTAGGGTTATGAATTTATGATCCTTTGCAATGATGTATAAGACAAGTATTTATATGGATAGGGTGGTGTCATACGCACCCTAGGCATGCAGAAGGCATGTACAATATCAATGTCCAATGCTATGTTTCCATCTGTCATTTGTGCATGTAAATAATGATTAAGAGTTATTCTTCACATGTGGAGAAGATGTTATTGTAAAGATTTTGTCCACGTGGGGCTCGCAGCCCACGCGCACTCTCCCATGCGCCCTATCAGATGTTAAACATGCCCAGCTGGGATAAGGTGTCAACACGGTCGAATGTGAGACCATTAATGTACTATTGGATTACATGATGTTGAATCCCAAGTGTATTCTTGATTGACTTGCGCTTAACTGAGACGAGAGTAGAACAAGCTGATAAGGTTTTAGCTTTTTGTGATGAACGAGACGAGGTGTGAGGCCCGTTAAAGTGGCCTATGGTTTCGGCCCGGTACCAGATGAGGTTGAGATAGTTATTGTAGGATGGATCAAAGGATCACATTTTGTGAAGTCAGCTTGAGCCAAGATGAGGCCTCATATTGGCATACCAAACGTCGTGATAAATGTTAATAAAGTGTTATTTGGGGGTTTAAAGTATACAACTTAGATCCAGACTCTCCCTCACATGATATGTGCAATGTCTGTAATGTCATCGTCAGTGCTTTTACTACATAATAGTAGATATATGTATAATTTATCCTTATACTAGCTTGCAGGCCACGCATTGCGTGACCGTAAAATGATACCTTTTAGAGACTCACAGTGTGAAAAAGAATATAGTTAATGCATGTTAAAAACATATTTACATAGTAGAATGATATTTTAAAGGTGGATAATGTGTCTGAATATGTAAATGTTATATTAGGTAAATGAAATTTAATAGTAAACCAATATATAAAAACTGTTATGAAAGAGAGTGTTATATTTAAAAGTATATAGGAAAACGCAAAATAACCGAGATGAACTCATCAAATATATTAAAAAATCTTAATATGTGAAATTAAACATTGTGTATTACAGATGTCACATTAGAAATTTATGTAAAACATACTTTAACAAACTAATAAGCATGACATATTAGTTTCTGTAGCTCGTAAATTATAAGTGTAAATATAGTGCACTACTAATGCGTGAAGAACACATAGAAATTAAAAAAACATACTAAAGCATTTAAAACCATCACATCCAAAAATTCAGACATGAGAAGAATTTTGATTAGAGCCTTCATTCGAATAGCTAGATTATTTTTTCAACTTAAGAACACCTCCGTAAACCCCTCATCCATATACATAATTGCCAAAAATAAAAAAATATTTAAGGGATAATAAAATACACTAATAGACTCAATATTCGAGAGATATCAGTCAATATGAGGAGATAATTTTTCTTTGCTACTCACTCAATACTTTTGACTTTTTATGATTTCTCTTGAAATGCCAACGTTACATGGGTATTTATAGGATCTCTAAAACGAGTCTTCCCAAATACATGTATCTATTACATTTAATGTAAACACACTGTAATAACCCGTAATTTTAATGACTTTTAAAATGGGTTATATTTTAAATTAATGGATTAATTGGATCTTATTATAAATTAATTCATTTGGGTTTTATCCGAATTGTGGATATTAAAATGGATGATTCTGAATATTACTTAAAGATATTTAGTTAATATATGAATGTGATGTCATTGATATGACGGTATGATATAAATTCGGTAATTTGAATTTTTAGTCAGACGCGGTATGGGACGTGTCAGGACTAATTTATTAAATTAAAAAGGAAATTTATTTTCTATCGACCTTATAGTCATTTCGACTGAGTCGTTGCGTCCGAAAGGGTTGAAATAGTCAGAAAAGTCTATTTGGATGTTGGATTTGGGTCTCGGGTCATTTGGAAATGAAAAGACAACCCAAAAGGGCATTTTGGTTATTTTTACAAGGGGGTGAATAGTGATTTCGGGTTTTGTCTTATTATAAGTATTTGGAGATTAGTGTATGTTGGTTCATTTCATCTCTTCTACACAAAATTGAAAAGTCATCTTCTTAGAGAGAGTGGAAGGTTGCTTGGAAAGAAAAAGAAGTTTGCTTGGGAAGGAGGAGAACCAAAGGTCAAAGGTCACCACCACCATCACCACCTGTGTTATTCAACTCCAAAGGATCAGATCTTCATTAGAGGCAAGTGTTTGATATTTGCAATTTAAGTTCGTATATTGTCCATGTTAGGATAGTTATAAAAAGAGATGATTTTCATGCTTGGAAGATGAAAGGATATAGTTGTTAATGAATTTTTGGAATCTAAAAATATATAGGAATTAAACTCATGTTGTAGGTAGTTAGTAATCCAATAAATATTCATCAATCTGTGGAAGAAATTCTGAAAATAATTTAGTGTTCTTGAAGATAATATGTTGATAATTTTCTAGAAAAAGAGGCAAAAACGAGTGGAATGAGAAGAGCCAATTTGGAATGTTTAGATCTTCTTTTTGAGTGCATTTGGATGAGATTTAAGAAAAACTCAAAACACATACCTGACTCAATTTTTCGTGTAGAATCCAAATATCAAGTCGGATTGATGATTTGAATATTTTTTGGATCTGATTTTTCTGAGTATTGAAAATATGAGAATTCATGATGTTGTTTCTTTTTAATGTTGGTTCTTATCCCAAAACTTTTGTAGATCTTCGGTGATTATTAATTGGATATTATGGGACTTAGAGAAGATCAGTAAGCCCTAGTTAAGATTTGAATTAATTTGATTGGGATTTAATTGATTAGAAATAATGATAATTAATTTAAAGGAATTTCGGTTGCTAGATTCATTTGTTGAATTCTAATTGGGATGCATGAGGATTAAAGATAGGACCCGTAGGGGTGATTGAATATAATATATGGGTATCTTTAAGTTTACAAGAGGGTTTAATCCTAAGTGAAAGAAGAGGTGTTTATAAGAGATTTGGAATTATCGGTTTAAACCTTAATTAAAGGGAGAATTTAATTCGTAGTAATTCGGGAGAAATGATGTTATGGACCAGTAGGGTATAAGTGACTTCGTATTGAATATATGTTGAGGAAAAACCTATTTGAAACTTGTGTATTGAGTGAGGGTAGCCTTAGGGTTACAATTTAAACATCAATGACTGATTTTAATCCCATTATTGATTTCGCAAGGGCTGAGTGTAGTACAAGAGCGTAGTGGTATGGCTCCTGGATAGAGATGGGAGTTTAGAACACATTTGGTTGAAAGAGGGTATGAGGTTATCCCGATTGCGTATTTGAAGTTGACGGACCTCCTCGATCGACAAAGTTAAGTAGTAGTGTATTGGAGGGGTTCCTTGTTTGGATTTCGCTTTGCGAGACGCTCCGCGCATGAACCTTAACGACGTCGGGAGTGGAAGGATGTTATAGGATGCGAGGATAATTAAATTATGAAGTGAAGATATGATACGTGGAATTTAAAAGAGATATAATGATACGTATGTGAATTATCTGAGGGTAGTGATATTACCTTATTGATATTATATTATAGGTATGATAATACCTATTTGATTGATTAATGATTATGTGTATGACATACCTAGCTTACTTGCTATCGGTGGGAGGTTTCCGCGTGAGGGCAGTCATATCCTGATGAATCCATGGGATCTTTGATTTGTTGCTCGAGAACATATGTCTATGAAAGACTTATCGGGGAGTTGATAAGTCCGCTGACTATGGGTACGTAGGTATGTGCGTGACCCATGGGTATGAGAACTATGTTCGCCTCCAATGATTGTGTTGTTGTTTGTGGTTCGAGGAATCTTAACGAACCTTTTGTCTCCTATTTGGCGACCAGCGATATTGGGACATGAAAGCAGAGTAATGCATTGCACCGCAGCTGTGACTCGGGATGCTGTATTATATATGAATATATATATAATGAAATAAATGATTGAATGGATATATATTGGGGTTAACTCTATCTACGGTGATAATTGTAGATAACGGTTAATGAATGTTTATGCTTATAGAATTGAAAAGCTTAATTCATATTAATGAGAAATGATTCATGTTAATGAGAAACGATTCACATAAATGAGAAATGTAAATGAATAATAATGTGACGTATGGTATGGGACATACGGGGATTATGATATTGGGATGGAATTATAATATGGAGACTAGAAAAGAGGAACCATTAACTAGGAGGTTAATAGGAAACGTTAAGTGTGCACTCTAGTTGAGAGGTGAGAATGGCAAGTGACAGTTGGGTCTAACGTGTAAATAATAAAAGATTTATTGCACTTGTTAAATACTTGCTGTTTTAAAAATCATTTTAACAATCGGGCTCTGACCCGTTTCCTTGCATATTTTCTTTTCTATTGTATCTTCTATATCAGGTGTCCAGCAACAGGGACGCCAACCTTAGCGGATTATGACAGGCTATGGATTTATGGAGTTTTGCTTAGACGCCTATCATCATTTGATTCACAGTATTCTTAGTTAGGGCATGTCACCCAAAGGATTCAGTTATCTTCTTCTAACGGGGTCAAATACTATGGTATTCGTGTCATTTTAATACATTTAATATTGTTGGGATTACTGTAATGGATTAATATTATTTGGGAATGTTTATTCCAATTGCATCTAAATTCTTTTGTGTTATTTATTGTGTTATCAGTGTTGTAGAATAAAATGTGTAGTGTTATTCTTAAACTAAAAATGGTTTTGTTGAAATTTGGAAAGTTTTTTTAACACCAGCTTAATTGAGTATTGGGTGAGTTGTAAATGTTTTTGGACAGTGATGCTAAGAATGAGCCAACTGTATATTCTGTTTTAATTTGGTATGGGGCTGGCCACCCGGTATTTAATTAGGCGGGGTTTTACACACACCCCATTTAGACTCTATATATGAACCTCCTAATATATGAACTAACTAGATGCATGTATTTACCAAATATGTATTAAGTGTGCACTTTTCATCACCTAGGAGCGATAAATGTCAACATGTGATGACAACTTCAGATATATACTATAATTTTCAGATGAGTGTACGATGTACTAGGACTATGCATGTGGGTTCTGTGAGAATTACGTAGATAAGTATTGTAGGTGTTATATACGGATGTCTTATATTATGATATTATCTATACAAAATTAGGTAAGATTACAAAAGTTATTTAAACCAACAAAGAATCATTTTTCTTAAGTTGTTTAACTTCAAACTACCACTATTATTTGAGAAGGATATAGTAATACTACTTTAATTATGAACCCTATTTTACCTATTATATGCATTGGAGTAAGAGTTATGGTTATACGAAGATAAGATTAAAGGTAAAAAAATCAATAGATAACATTGGTACCTGTTTGGTTCCATGTGTGGGTGTATTTTGAATTTTCGTAGTATATTTTTTTGAGTCTTAAAGCGAATGTTATGAGTTGGCCAATGTTACATGAAATAGATATCGACCTTAAGTACTTACTTATTTAACGTAGTATTGAGTGATATTACTAATGAAATACAACAAGATATCCCATAGTGTATGTTGTTTGCGGTTGATATAGTTTTAATAGTAACTTCAAAGGAGGGCTTAGTGATGAGAGTATATACTTGGAGAAAAGCCTTAGAATCTAAAGCACTAAAAATTGGTAGAAATGTAATTGAATTTATGGTATGTAAATTTAATAATGAGGTGTCAGATAACATAATGTTAAAGATTGAAACAAAAGTCATAAAACAAAATAATAAATTTTGTTATTTAGGTTAAGGGTTTCAAAGTAATGGGTATATTGATGAGGATGTTACGAGCAGAATATCAGTTGGTTGGATGACATAGAGACAAGCAAGTGGGGTGTTATGCCATAAGAGGATAACTAATAAATTGAAAGGAAAATTTAATAGAAAAGTTGTTAGACCAGTGATCCTATACGGAGCGGAGTGTTGGGATTCAAAGAAAAATATGAACAAAGTCTCCATGTTAGTGAGATGAGGATGCTCTGATGGATGATAAAAAATACTAGAAAGGACAAAATTAGAAACCATTATGTGAGAGAAAAGTTAGGAGTAGCTCCCATTGGTGATAAATTAAGAGAAAGTAGACTTAAGTGGTACTGACATGTGTTATGTAGACCAGTAGATTGACATATAATAAGAAGAAGATTATTGGAAATAGAGGTGAAAAGAGAAAGAGGCTGACCAAAGCTATCATGGGAGGAAATTATTAGGATAGATATTAAGGAATTAAACTTAAATTATACTATTTCTTATAATAGATTAGAATGGAAAAGGAGAATCCATGTGGCCAACCCCATATGATGGTGTTAAGGAAAGGATGATGATGGTGACTCAAACTTGTGCATTTTGGAGTGACATCCTGATGTATCACTCCCATATGAACACGTGTCCGGACCTAACAATAATGGAGTCCAGACAAGAGCTGATATAGGTGCAATACTTCAGGATATTTCACCCAAAGTGTTGTATTTGGGTGTCAACATAGAATTATTGATAATCCCACTGCATGGAACACATTTCAATAATATTTTTCTCATAGTTCTATTAAATTTAATAAGTTAAAATTTTACAAAAATGAAATTAATATTGTATGGGAACTCAATTCATATAGTGAAGTGTATAATGTAATATTGAAATACCATCTAGTACATAAACGCTATGCTCAATCCATGTCAAAAATACTAAATGGAGACCTAAAAATCATTCAATCCCACTTCCCCCTACCACATTATTGATCCCTTCATCAAATCTGGACTCATCCTAAACATAAGAACAAAAAAATCCATTAGATTCAAACTCCAATCGCCATCGATATCACCTTCTTCTAACATACACATCAATTCCCCCTACTTATGCCCCGTAATCCTATCGTAGAAGAGTTATTCTTAAAGAACTCAAAATTGGTCACTCCCTTTTCATTATTCACCAACAAGGGAAACCAGTTACATAACTCGTCTAAATAACCTTTAGTTCCTAATTTCTCCAACATTGATGGAAAGAAATCCTCCAAAAAGACATTAGTTTTAGAAGCCATTATTCTAAAATAAATAATATAATATGGGTAAATGTGGGAATGAGTTAGAACTGGAATAATTAATGATGTTTAAAAGAGGGAGAGTGAAGGGAAAAATTCATGTAAATAGTGGAAGGGAGTGATGTGTGAATTATTTTAAATAATAATTCTTCGTAATGTACTCTACAATTATATTAATAGTAAGAGTCACTTTTATTGATGAAAGGGTACTCCAAATATCAAGAGTCAGAAGGACTCTCGGGTGTCTATCTTGATGGATGGTTTCGATTAAGTGACCGTTAGAGATTTGGGTCTTGTCCCTACCATAAATAAGTGACTAATTTTCCATCATTCACATATACTAAAGACAACATAATGAAATTATAGGTTAAAGGAGAGAAATATAAATTCTAAATGATAGTTAATTTTAGTATAGTATTTTAACCATAAAGGAATATTTAACCATTAGAATGCGCTAAAACTGTAACATGATTTTGCCAAAGACAAGATGAAGTCATAATCCAAAGATTAACCCGATCAGACATCATTAGCGTCAACTGCTTCGTCAATCTTTCCACTTTTTGACATGATGGAGGTATATGATTATAATATTATTTTATATTCCACATAATGATTATATGTGGTAATCATATCGATCTAAGTTCCTAAAGTTAAATATATATTTCATAACGTTTTGTATGATTATAAAATAAACAACATGTATAATTGGATATTCATGTGTTAGGTTTATATATCCGAATAAAACTATTAATTATGTGTTCTTTTGATTATATTTACATGTGGTATAAGAGCTTAGGTTTCTCATCTCATGATTATCCATTAAGATATTGTGCCTACAAAAGAATCTGAGATACTAGTTTGATGGGAAAGGCAAGCATGGAGTGCCATAACTTCTGTGTGACCTAGACCAGGGATACACATACTTTCTCCAAAGTAGTGTAATTGACTTCGTACCTGGCTAGTTTTTGATTTATGTGTGACCTTGCGGTCTTACTTAATTTATTGGGCGAACAAAGCCCCTACTTCAATTTCCATGATGGTCAAATAGAAGAGGATGGGGAGATTTGGCTGCGGAGGCATGAGCAACGTAGGTCGGATCTGGTCAAAGGCTACTTGGAAGTGCTTATTCCATAATTTAGTTGAATCCTTCCGGATAAGTTTAAAAAAGGGTTCGTAGATAGAGGCCAGTTGGCTGATGAACTAGATAATGTACTGCAATTTACCTAGGAATTCTCATACTTCCTTCTTTGTCCGGGGTGGTGGCATTTCAATTATGGACTTTAGCTTAGCACGGCCCACTTTAATTCCTTTTTCACTCACCATGAACCTAAATAGTTTTCCCTTTGTAATGCCAAAAATGTACTTTCGTGAATTTAGTCGCATCTGGTATTGGTGTAGTTGTTCGAAGAATTTTTTAGAGGGTGAGAATATGATTTTGCTGAGTTTTGGACTTGATGATCTTGTTGTCCACATAACTTTGACTTCCTTATGAATAAGGGCATGCAGTACGATAGTGGAATCCCTTTGGTAGGTAGCCCCATCATTTTTGAGTCCAAATGACATGACAATATTGGGAAAGTTCCTTATGGGGTGATGGAGACAGTTTTCACCTGATGGTCATGGTTCATCTTGATCTTGTTATATCCGATAAATCCTTTGAAAAATTATTTAAGGGCATGGTTGACCGTGTTATCCATGAGCATATGGACGTTGGATAATGGGTAATCATCTTTCGATGATACTTTGTTCAAATACCAATATTCGACGCACATGAAGACTTTTCCTCCTAATTTTAGCATGGGGACGATGATGGAAAGTTATGTTGGGTATTCGACCATGCGAATGAAACCCCCAATCAATTGTTTGACCATTTCCTATTTGACTTTGAGTGACCATTCAGTTCGCCATTTTCTTAGCATCTGCTTCACTAGTTTTCGTTTTTGGAATCTTTAGATCTCGTGTTGAGCTATGTCTGGGTCAATATCGGGAGTATCATCATAGGACCATGTAAAGACGTCCATAAATTCCTTTAGTATTTCTTCAAAATTCCCCCACTCATCCTCATTAAGGATGGACCCTATCTAATCTCACGCTATTGGATGCTTAAGCTGAGATTAATAGCAACGATCCCATCATCATTAGTTTGAACGCTATTATAAGGAAACAAGTCTCCAATTGAGTCTTATGTAGTGTTAGCTCAATTCCGGACAAAAACATTTGCATCACAGGATAGTGTTCTTGTTGTATCCTTTCAAGCCTATGAAAAATGTATATTAAAGATGTAGTGGTCAGAAATTGAATAATATATCCTTGTCGATTTTCGTGCCAAGTTTCACATCATCAACATGTGGATTCCAATGTCTCCTAAAGGTATGAATGCATTAATATATATATATATATATATATATATATATGAGCTTGGAAATTTATTTTAGGTATTAGTATTTTTTTGTTAAACGTTTTTTTTAAATCATAGTTCTAAATATTTTGTTCTCGGGCACCTTTCAGTAGAAAAATCAGATAAAAAAAATCAGAAAAATACGAAACTGGCGGTCACGCGTTCGTATCGAAATTATCTACAATCATAAAAGGTCGTTCGAACGAGAATCAATGTCATTCGAACGAGATCCAAAGTCATTCTCACGATAATTTCTTTTCGTTCTGACTTATCGCTAGAAGTGTCGTTCGAACGAAATTGGCGGGAATAGTTTTTTGACAGTTTTATCCCATTTTCCCACTTTTTGTCCCACTATATTTTTACCAAATAAATATACTTCAAGACCAGAATTTTTTCCAAGACTTTTTCATACATCTAAGATAGTTTTTGAGAGCAAATTCTTCCAAGAAAAAGTCCCCTTATTTTTGTTAAAAAATTTTAATCCTTCGAACAAAATCAAGGTTTATACACCCATAGTTTGTTTATTCCAAGTTTCTTCATATATATCTTTGCTTGGAGTGTTTGGCATCGGGTTTTTCTCTACACCTCAAAGAAGAGAAGTTTGGGTTTACTTGTACATCCCTAAAAGAAGAATACTTGTTTTTACTGCGGCGTTCTCACATTGTGAAAGGCACCATGTATGGTTGACGGTTGTTCCCAAAAGCTTTATTGGTGAATTCGAAGGTTCTGGTGGAGTCTGAGATTATCGACTAAGCAGAGGTTGATACAAGAATACGCGTTAGGGGCTTGAAGGGAGTCAAGTTGAGTTGTGTAAGTCATCTGTCTTGTATTTGTAAAATTCCGTACTTAGTGGACTTAAGGCTAAGGGTCGTCCGAGGTTTTTCTGAATGTGGGTTTTCCTCGTACATCACAGCGTAGTGGTTTATTTATTTTATCTTTTGCAAAATCACATTAGATGCATGCTTAGGTAAAAAAATAAAATTGGAATATTTAATTTGGTGCAAATTTAATTTGGGTAAATATTAATTTAATTCAAGTCATTATTTTTTGCATAAAATTTTGTTTGCCTAATTTGCAAAATTGAATTAATTATTCGTTAGGCAAATTTCCTGGACTTGGGTTAAATTTCTTTTAGGCTAAAAATTAAATATTCACAAGTTTGTTTTAAAATGCAATTTTTAATTTTGAGAAAATTAAAATCCGGTTTAGTTTAGTTTTAATTTTGGATGAATTAAAATTGTAATATTTTAATTGTGAATCTTGTAAAGATTATTCTCTTTAATTGAACCATCCGTATTCCGCACATAAAGGAAATTTTTTTTAATTTTTTTTAAAATTTGGGGGCATACGCGTCATCAACTATTACGTTGTTTATTATTTTCCTTATTAATATCAGTTAAGAATTGTTCATTTACAAAATCGCCATCTTCAAACGTTTAATTGGAATCAAAACATTTAATATTCAACCCCAATGTCTGCAAATCATGCAGAGTCAACCCCAGTGCCTAGAAATTATAAGATTCTTCGAAGTCACTTTCTTCAGGGTCTTCGTAAATTTCTATTGTTTGCTTAGTGAAAGGTTACACCTCATGTTTATAGTCTTAGTCCCAAGTGATTCTATCCTTAAAGAAGATCTCTAGCCTCGGTTCATCTTCTTGTCAACAAGATTATACCACTATTCTAGGAATTAATAGAAAGGGAAATCTTTTCCATTCTCGTTAATATTCCTTTGAGAGAGTCACTTAAAATAGTCCTTTCATTCTCCAAACATTTTTTTGGTCGCGGTCAATGGAGTGCTTTGAGATCAGTTGGTGAAGTTTGGTAGCCCAGGCCATATGGGGGAAAGGCCTCTTTCAGGAATATGGGCTCAAGGATTCTTTGATGGAATTATTCTAGCCCCATTCCGAGCATGAAGTGCATCTTTTTGAAAATCTAAATTAAATTAACATTATCGTGAGGGATGTGATCTTGACATACTCGGTCTTTGAAGCTTTCCCCAGTTAGGACAGGGAGTGGGTCGATCTTAAAATCACATATAAACATATCATTGGTACCATGATGGATCTCCAATACTTGGTTGTTGGTGCGACCACTATCTATACTCTCGTTATCCCCCAAAATGGTGATAACCTTTATAGGTTCCCCGATTAATTCTACCATAAAGGCCAATGATAGAAAATAACCCCCCATGAACTTGTCCTTTGGCAAAGAACTTTAGTTTCCGAAGGAGAGAAGAGGATACTCACCGGATACTATAGAGCTAAGGGTGACTAAGGAGCAGGTTGAAGTAAGAAGGTATGTCAATGACTTAGAATTTTTCCATAGGATTGATAGGGTCAACCCCTAGTGTGAGTTTTATGGAGCCCATTACTTCTCACGAGTGTTATCATAGGTGGGTGCAATAGCGTAGGTGGGAATGAGATCACTGACTTCCAATACTAAACAATTAAAGGTCATGAGGGGACATACATTGAGTAGATCCATTATCGACAAACTAAATTTGGATTATCTTTCCAAAGACTTCAATAGATATGTTGAGTGCATAATTATGATCATGGCCGAACTTAGGGATTTCTTCTTCGAAAAAGGATAGGAGTTTGAAAGAGGTCAAGGATCTAACCATATTAACAACTTCTTTAGGAGTATTAAAGGGATAAACTGTGGGTCCTGTGTGGAGCTTTATTAAGGCATTATGTTTCAACTGAGAGGATTTGAAGAGTCGCCGTAAAGTGATGTCAAATTGAGGTTTCTTAAGATAAAAGAGGTCTTTGCTTTCTTCGACGGTCATTTATAGAATTGGAAGTTCTTCGATGATTTCGTTTTCTTTATCTATTCGTGGTAAATTAGTACTTGGGTCTTTGTAGTATCACCTTATCTGGTCATGTGGTTTAGAGAGGAAGGGACGAATAAAAACAACATGGCTTCATCTATCTTGTCCTGAATGGACACTTTGCTAATGTTTCCTAATAAATCCTTAAAGGAGATCATTCCACACAAGTTGGTAACTTAACTAGTTTCTTCATGACTCGGTTCATCATATGAGATTTCAAAATCATCCCCTCATCCGGTAATGACTATGTCTTCCTGCCAAGGGTAATAAACGCATTCAACAACCTCTACAGCTTCATCGTGTAAGTCTTCCCACTCATTAGGGAAATACATGAGTTAAGGGACCGACCGTTACCATAGTTTCAAAGCAGTGAGCAACTCAGAGATACTACATATTTCCTCCATATGGAAAAATATATTGACCATGATCTGTACCCCATCATCTAGACTGACTTATTCAATAGGCGCCACCCATTTGTCTGATTCTCGATCCCACTTCCATCCATCTATGAATTGGCCACTGAATTTCTGATAGCCAGACATCTCAGTGGTCAATTTCAGCCCAAAATCTAAGAGTTGGTCTAACACAGGAGGTAGTTCCATGCTTCCCCCTCATATCATGCATGGAAAATAGTGCAAACCCTTACAAGGAGTGATATATTTTAATCAACGAGGCATTCTGGGTGAAGTAGAAAGGATGGAAAACCGTGAGAGGTTTAAGTGAGATAATAGGGATGGTGGATGCTTTGATGGGAACGATCTGGGTAGAAGGGTCAAGCTCTGGGTTGCTTTCTTGGAAGATGATATTTTTCCATTTCTATGTGCTAGTAGTGGGTTGTGAGTGGTATTAGGTTTGGGACTAGATGATGGGGCGATGGTGCCTCGATATACAAACTTATTTTATGATAATAGTAATTAATCGTTGTTGTTTCAAGGTTAACCTATTCACTCATCGAGATAATATTTCTCCTTATTCACTAATAAATCGACTAACTTACTCTTTTTTTGGCATGATTAGGGCAGCTTTCTCAGAGCTTGTGTTATGTTGTTAATGGTTGAGACTGAGTTATTAGAGGGATTCTCATATTTTTTAAGGGTAAATTGTTCGGTCATTTTCTTCGATTTAGATTACACTTTGGTTACACATTCCTCAATTTCAACACCAGCCACTCGGAGGACTCGATAGTAGGAGTAGTATTGGCCTCCCACAGATGCTCAAGGATAAGGCAAGAAGTTATTCTTCACAATGCCGACTTGTTCCTCCTCAGAGGGAATGTTAGTTTTAGTGACGGATTTTTCTCTGCACCTTCCAATAAAATACTAATGGATTCCCAAGGGTTTTGCTTGAGCATCTCTAGGTCTCGACGTGTGACCTTAAACTCTTTATTGTACTTATACTGAGACATTAATTCCTGAGAAACATCTTCACAAGTAGGAATCCATGATTCTTCATGGAACAGGAACCACCAGAGAGAGCTTTCTTTGAAGGTTTGCTAAAACATATGGGACATTATCTCTTCGAAGGCCACAATAAGGGTCATGGGTTGGTGATAACTTCGAAAGTGCACAATTGGGGGCCCATTGCCCCCAAACTTCTCGATGAATGGTATCTTGAACTTCTATAGTAGTTTGGCTTTGGGATAAGGAGACATATGGGTGTAGTCCATGTAGTTTTCGGATATTTTGACTCGGTCAAACTTCTTTTACAGCAATCTGATGTCTTCCCCCACCTTATTCAGTTCATCTTCTTTAGGATCCATGGGTACTAGCAGATTGGCTTCTGGCTGGGGAAGGTTCGAAATCGATAGATGAACTGGTGGAGTCCCATATATAGGTGTAGAATACAGGACATGTTGGTATTCTTCTTGGACCGAAACAGGCTTGAGGGTAGGTGGACCCATAGCACGAGGAAAGAGGACCTCAAGTTCTTCGAGAATCTGGACTTGGTATCCATGCATTTCTTGGAAATGGATTTGAAGGTTGTCAATCTTATTATTGAGTTGAGCTTGGATGGTCATCAGATCTGGTTACGCATTCAGTGCTTGGTCAGTGTTCTCCGTGTAGAGCTTGTGACGGTTGATCTCGGATTTGATCGAAGTAGCAGAAGAAGTAGCGGAGCTTCGAGGTGGTTTGACAGAAGATAAAAGCCAATAGAGAGCCAGGCCAATGTTCGGTATGCGATCGAACTGAGAGGGAAAATCGATCCAATTTATTTTTTAAAGATGAAGGGAGCGTTTTTTGGTATTTTTTAAAAAAGGAGGAAATATTTTTTTTTGGTATTTTGGAATGAGGAGAAAAATGTTTTTGGTATTTTTGGCTTTTGAAAAGGAGAGGAATCTCATCATCATCATCATCATCATCATCATCATCATCATCATCATCATTATTATTATTATTATCATTATTATTATTATTATTATTATTATTATTATTATTATTATTATTATTATTATTATTATTACTACTACTATTATTATTACAATTATTATTATTATTATTGTTGTTGTTGTTGTTCTTGTTGTTGTTGTTGTTGTTGTTGTTGTTGTTGTATTAGGTTTGCCTAAATGCAGGAAAAATGCTGAATGGGACCCGATCCTGGGAAAATAGGGTTTAAAAATATAAGACACGATTTGACATGTTTCCAAGTTCACGGACAGGGTCCTGTTTTGAAAATAGGTGAAATAGCGTGAAAATTCGGGTAGTAAGATGACCTGGAATTTAATCAGAGTTTCGCATGGTAACTAAAGAACTAATTATGAATGATCTAAGATTGATGCCTATATGAAGTTTATGAACTTGTTGGGCTAGTGGAAGGGTTCCCCTCTTTGACTTGCCTTCCACGATATATGTCTATCCTATAAGGGCAAACATTCATCAGTACGTGCAGACAATCCATTTGATATACCTGAGTGTACGTTAACTGCCTCATGATATACCTTGTGGAGACGTTACATATGAGAGAGAATTTTATATACTCGACATATGTGAATGAGTTCCATGCTATATACCTCCCATCATAAGTTCGGTTAAGCAATACGATGCAGGGGGAACCACTCGATATACATCATAAACATGAGGCCAATGGAAGGTGAGAGTCATATCACTTAAGTAAACAACAACCCAGTGAAGCCGACACCCATCACAAATTGACCCCCAGGACAAGACAAAATTTTGGTCAATATTGCCATGCTCTGGTGATGTAGTGTGCAAAACTTCATGAGTCTTAATTAGTATATTATGGAGAGAGATTTTTTATTTGTATGCTAAGAAAAGGGAGTACTATACTAATGAGGGAGAATACATAAGTATTATGAAAAGTAAATCTCACATGGAGCATGAAGACTATACTATGCATAGAAATAGGGAAGCATAGGGATATATACATGTGAGTGAGTGACATGTGAATATATACAAGTGAGTGTGTGTGGTATAAGTGGTGTGTGAGATGTGTAAGTGAGCATGGATATATATATATATATATATATATATATATATATATATATATATATATAAACATGTGTGTGTGTGTGTGTGTTTGTGTGTATACTAGTGAGAGAAGTGTGGGTGTGTTCTAGTGAAGCCAAACATGGATAATCAAAGTGGTGTGCGAAGCATGTGAGTAGAAGTGAAACTATATACAATGGTAAGTATGTGAAGTGAACATGTAGAATATATACAAGTGTGTGAAGTGTAGAAGTGAGTGAAAAGTGATATATACATGAGAAGGGATCATGGTAGATATAAGAATGAGGTAAATATACAAAAGGAAAGTAAGGGATTAAAGGAAACATGCATGTGGAGCACATGTACACATGTAGAAAAAAATAACACCATGTATGAATAGAGTCTAGTCCTCTTGAAATAATATCCCCAGTGGAGTCACCACTGTGGACATCCTGGGGTCGGATTCCCTCTGGTGCACACGGGAGGTGCATCCTTTTCGGGGAATTGACCATCATCATTGTGATTTTTCTCAAAACAGCCAAAACAATATTATCGCCTTGAGAGAACGACATCAAAGTCAAACTGATGCTCGTGAAACCATATAGTTCGAAGGTCTGGGAACTAAGTTACGGAATGGGAAGGTGTTAGGCACCCATTCCCCCCATTGGTCTCTTATTGGCAAATGTTAATATTATATTTTCAGACTCCGCGATGTGTGTATACGTACACATGTGTAAAATATAGTTGGAGAATTGAATCATTCAACTCACATAATGGAAAGGGATGGAGTGAATTCATCCTTACGAGTGCTCCCAAAAGTAATAATACAAAATATGATATAAGTGTTTTCGAATCACAAGTTGCTATGAAAGAGCAAATGTGTATATCAGATGAAACATAAGCACGTAAGAATATGAAATTTATAATATATATATATATATATATATATATATATATATATATATATATATATATATATATATATATATATGACAGAAGAATATATACACGAATAAGGGAGGAATCAAATCTCAAGATTGGCCCAAGACATCTATGTAGCCTGAGGGGCATCAAAGTCCACGTAGTTCGAAAATAGCATAGGGATGGGGTTTAAACCATAAATCCAAATGGAGTAACTTCTCTCATGTGTTTAGAGAAAATTTGCTTTGAGAGTAAAAGTCCAAAATGGAAATTCTCCTTTTGGAATTTATGGATAAACGCCCTTTTTCTTCTTATTTGTTTTTTGTAATAAAAATAGATTATGTGCAATATTACTAATAAAGAGTAGAGATTAATGGATCTGATGTAATGAAATAAAAGTACTAAAATATAAATAAGTTAAATAACATTAAAATGGAAGAATTGGAGAAAGGGATGGAGAATTAGACCTCCTTGAGATGCAGATGTGCTGATCTCGCAATGGTATAGAAGTGATATGAAAAGGTTAGGTGGATTACCAAGTGAGGTGAGAAAGTGAAAAAAGAGATTAAGGGAAGATAGGCTTTTTGGGGAAGGGGAAATGATCTAAATTCAAGATAATGTTCCTTGACTTGCTAAGAGTTGTCTTGAGCAGTTTGGGTTCTTTTGAGTGTTGATTTCAAGGTGAGATCATGGAATTTATTTAGAAGTACAACAGGGGTGTCGATCATCAGGTTCCTTGGCTTGCCTATTGGCATAGCACCTCAGACACCTTGCTGATAGGCAAGGGTCCCTAGGGTGCCTATAGGCAGTTCGGAACAGGTTTTTCAAAAAAACAGACATAAAATGTAAACCGTAAGTTCAAATCATGCATAAGGTGGACTGTTGGAAAGGATATTCAGATCCCTTTAAGTATCTTTTTAGACACTCCTTGGTTTGAGAGTTGACCAATATCAAACGAGGCTAGAAGCGCCCGCTGGTCTTTGGATATTAAGTTTTCGGAGGAAAATGGATCGTTTGTCCAAATCCTAAGGCCTATTTGTGAACAGGAAGGACCGTTAGAAACGGTATTAAGTGACCTTTGAGATTTCATTCAGCGTCATTTGGTTCGGAGAGTTAACCAAGGTCAAATGGGTCCTAAAATCACCCCGTGACCCTTCAAAGTAAAACGGGTCATTCGTCCTAACTATAAGGTTGATTCGCACACTGGATGGAACGTTGTAAAGGGGATTCAGAGCCCTTCAAAGATTCATTGAGATTAACTCAAGCTAGAGAGATGATCGGAATGAAAAAGGGATCGAGAACAATCGGTGGATGCCAGATTAGTACTGAAAGAAAAATTGATCATTTGTCCAATTCGTAGGGTTGATTCGTGTACGGTATGGACTATTGGAAAGGGGATTCAGAGCCCTTCAAATATTTATGAGCTTTAACTCAATTGGGAGAGCTAATCGGAGTCATACAGGGCCCTAGAGCGCCCGATGGCCTCTAAATTGGTACTCAGGGTATGACCTAGTGTTTATGGTGGATGGATGAGTGTTAGGGACCTAATGAGGTGTTTAGGGTGGTCCTAAGATGTGGTTTTTATAGGCACTCCAAAAAGGACTTTTGAGGAAAAGGGCATAAAATGCAAACTATAAAATCTAATCGCTCCTGATTTAGACTGTTGCAAAGGGGATTCAGATCCTTGTGAACATCTATTAGGACACTCTCGGGTTTGAGAGTTGATTAAAGTAAAAAGGGGTTCAAAAATGTTCGATGGTCTATATACGGGAGTTCTAAGAGTAAAAAGGTGGGTACGGGCAAATCGTAAGACCGCTTTGCACACTGTATGGACTAATGGAAGGGATATTCAGAGCCCTATAAAGCTTCAATCAGATTATCTCGGGTTGGAGAGTTAACAAAAGTTAAACAAGGCTCCGGAGCACCCGATAGCCTCCCAATAAAGGTTTAAAGTAAAATGATGAGTACGTTTAAATAGTAAGGATGAATCATCCATGGTATGGACCATTAGAAAGGGTAGTCAAATACCTATGAAGATGTAATGAGATTCACTGGATTTGGGAGAGTTTATCAAAATCAAACTGGGATTAGGAGTACCTATTGGCCTCTAGATTGGGCCTTAAAGAAAAAAGGTGAGAACGCGTGAATTATAAGGACGACTATAGACACCACATTTTAGTACCCCCTAAGTCTCCCCTTAGGTCCCTAGCACCTCCTCATATTACTGCATACCTTGTCTAAACAGGGCAATGATACATATTTGAATAAACCCGATATGAATATATTTAATATTTGGGTGTTTTTTCTTCCATCTTTTGATCTTTTTTAGATCAAAGATTTTTATATCTGATGTTTCATCATTTAATGAGCCAGCAATAGTATTACCATTAAATTATTCAAATATTCTTGAGAATAAGTTGAATTTTGATAATTTATAGACATCTTCCTTTTTTATAAGTTGTATTTGATTATCAATTTCTTGTAACTGTTCGTTGGTAAAAGTTATTTCTTCTCCTTTGGGGTAGTATCCATTGTTTTGGTACTTTCAAATCTCTCCAGTTGATTAATCTAAGCTGAACTAACGAATCAAATGGTCAAGGTTCAAATATTTCTATAATATTTCTATCCACATTCTGTGTATTGGTATGTGGTAGAGTTGTCAATTCATGGATTGTTTTCCAATGTATTCGGGTATTCCCGAGCCCCGATTTGACCCCAACCAACTTCATCATCATAGTAAAATATCTTTGAATCTTCGAAGGGCACTGAAGCCCCTTTCGAACGGTCCACCTCATGCATAAAACAAAATAACCGTTCAAAAGAATGATTAGTTATCCCCTAAAAATTGATTCTGAGGCCACCGGGCGCTCCCGGTGGCAGTTTAACCAAAGGCAACTCTTCATCTTGAACCATACTGGATGAATCTCTGAGGAAATTGAATACCCTTTCCAATGGTCCATTATGACACCCCGACTAATTAAATACCGGGTAGCTACTCCTTTATTAAATTAATTCAAAATGCCAAGTTGGTCCAGTTAATAGCATCACTGTCGAAATCATTTTTATTATCTCTAACCACCTAGTATTTAAAAAGTAAGTTGCCAAATTTTAATTTAAGTCTGATTAACATACAACAAGTGTAATGAAGAATAATAACACCATACACCATACTGAAGTAAATAGAATAACCATCACATAATGTAAATAAAGTCTGGAGGAAAACTCCTCACTACAAATCCCACAACTGAAATAAGTAACTAACTACAGAATACTGTCAATACATGCCAAAGTCTGAAAACTGAAATGAAAAGATGTCTCTAATAGAAATGGGCAACACGCCCTACAACTGATGAATACTGAATCAGGAATCCAAATGAAAGAAGCGTCTATAAGCAAATCCCTGTAGCTTCCACAAACAGCTACAGCTCGCCACCTGAATGAGTATCCTACGCATGGTGTCCTTGTGGCTGGGCACCTAAAATGGTTTTACAAAAAAAGATTTGAAAGAAAACGGGTCAGAGCCCGAATGTGGAGATATTTTAAAAACCTGCAAGTGCTCTAAAAACATTTAAAACATTAAATGCAAAGTACATGTTAGGACGTGCACCCACATGAAATTCTCATCTCTCTTCTAACTGTGCACTCCTAACGTAAGTACCCATCTAAAATGATACAAACCACTAGCTAAGTGACATCATATCTAGCTAGACTGCCATAGGTTCTACCATTATTACTCGTTTCCCGTCAACATTATAATGATCTCAGTTAAATAGGGCTTAACGTAACTTCAGGTTCTCATACAAAAGTAATACAACTCGTCATAGATTTTCCCACTATGTTATTCCATAGTCACACACAATACCATATGAAAGTTCCAGTTTATTAAGCGTATATTTTCCACAACATAAATATACAATATAAGCACCCCGAGACTAGGCTGCGGTGCACACATACTCTGCTATCCATCACGGTACATCACGTACATAAGGATCACATATTCCGAATCTCTCAGGAATAGTTCCCAGATAACAACATCACAAATAATGGAGGCGAACACAGTCACATAACATGGGTCACGCACATACCTACGCTCCCACAATCAGCGGACTTATTAACAGCCCAATAAGTCTTTCTCTGACCTATGTTCATCAAGGTAACCAGTCTAAATCCGGGCAACACAAGGATTAGAGGGCCCTAAGCGAACGCAAACCTCCCGTGATAGCAAGTATGGTAGGTATGTCATACACACAATTCATATACCAATACTAAGTAAACACCCATCTTAGTAATCCCGTAGTTTAATTGTAGTACTATTCTCATTCTAGTACCAATATATAATTTTACACACTTTATACGATTTCGGTTTATAATCATACGCGCCATAATTTATTCTCACGTCATAGTAGACACTCACGTCTTAACCCAACTATCCCTTTAGTTTAAATCACTCGTATATAATTTACTCCTCATAATAACCCAAACGTCCCAAATCTATCAATACATAATCAAGGGAAGATCATCTATATCCTCGAACAAGTTTACGGGACTCCAAATATCAAAATAGGCCAAAAAGGCCCAAACTGCCAGCTCGTTAGAAGTCTCGTTCGAACGAGACTGTTCGAATGAGATTAAACTGTCAGCTCGTTAGAAGTCTCGTTCGAACGAGACTGTTCGAACGAGATCCAGTTCGTTCGAACGAACTGTTCCTTCTAACGAGATCTCGTTCGAACGATGTATCGAACGAAATTCCTTTTTGTTAGCAGCGACTGGTCAACTCGTTAGAAGCTCGTTCGAACGAGGCTCGTTCGAACGACCTGGGGAGGCTCTTCTAACGAACGACCAGTTCGAACCCAGATTTTTCCTTCTTCGTTTTTCACCAATTTTAACACCTCAAGTCTCAACCAAAATTCGTCCAATCAATGTTTTAAGGTCTCCAATCATCCTAAAACATACTAAGGTCATATACTAACATCTTTTAAGGAATTAATACATCCTAAACATCATTAAATCACAAGATTCTACACTTTTCCCCATTTTTTCAAGAACATGAACCCTAGATTTTTATCATCATCAATTCCCAGAATTTAATCCGTTTTTACATCACATAAATATGTAATTTCTGAATTCAATCTTCCAATCACGTTTCTACATGCAAAACTATACCAAAATTAAACTAATAACTTCAAATTTCATGGGTTTTCCTTTATCTCTCAAACAAGTATGATTATTAAGATTTCTAACATGGAAGAAACATTTACTGCATAAAGAATGTAATTTAAATCACTTGCCTTGATTGTCTCTGAATTTGGTGTTGATTTTTGTAAAGATTTCTACAGAATTCCTTCTCTTTCTCTCCCTCTCCAAGCTTTCTTCTTCAAAGGTGGCTATGGTGGCTAGGGTTTTCTTTGGGAAAGTTGGAAACCTAATTTGATAACCTTCGTAGCTTATAGGGTCATTAAGGGTTGGTTAGTGGCTTAGTGGGTCAAATCCACATCAGATTTACTTAGCTAATTTTCGTCACTTTTAATTCCCCAAAAATGTAAAATTACCGAAATGCCCTTTATGTTGCCGGTATGGCCTAAAAATACCCCGGGACCCAAATTAAACCCCCGGCTAGTGTTTTCTGACTATCTCGACCCTTCCGGACGCGTTGGTACACTTAAAACGACTATACGGATAATAGAAATAAAAATCACTTTTATAATTAAAATAATACACCATGACGCAGCGGTCACACGCGTCTCAACAAAATTCCCAAATTGCCGTATATAAATCTCACGAAAAATTTCATATTCCCAAATTTATATATAATCATATATATACTCAAATATAGTCAAATACCAACTCACATCTCGCTAGTATTTTAACCCGGATTACTTTCCAATTAATACGCATTTAATTAATTAATCCCAAAAATAAATATAGCCAAAAATACGGGGTATTACATACTTCCCCCCTAAAAACTGAATTTCGTCCCGAAATTTGGAACTTGAAAGTACCTGGTATGAACAATTCTAGATAACGTTCACGCATCTCATCCTCGCGCTCCCATGTGGACTCCTCGACATTATGATGTCGCCACTGAACACGCACTAACGGAACTATCCTGGACCGCAGTTTCCGCTCACTTCGGTCTAGAATAGCAATCGACCCCTCCTCGTAGGAGCTATCCGGCTGGAGATCGATGTCCTCCACAGCGATGTGAGAATGAGCCAAATTATCTCTAAGGTATTTCCTTAGCGAGGAAATATGAAACACATCGTGAATCCGATGCAACTGCTCCGGTAACCCAAGTCTATACGCAACCGGTCCGATCCGCTCAATAATAGGAAATGGTCCCACATACCTTGGTGCCAATTTTCCTTTTTTCCCGAAACGCATAATTCCCTTCATAGGAGATACTCTGAGCAAAACCTGGTCCCCCACTTGGAACTCTCTGAAAAATCTCTTCGCATCAGCATAACTCTTCTGCCTGTCTTGAGCTACCCAAATGCGACTCCGAATCAACTCAATCCTTGCCGAAGTATCCTGAATCACTTCCGGCCCAAGTAGTTTGTTGTCCCCCACCTCTAACCAACATGCTGGGGAACAACAAGGCCTACCGTAAAATGCCTCAAACGGAGCCATGCCAATAGTGAACTGATAAGAGTTATTGTAAGCAAACTCTACCAGTGGAAGGTACTGCTCCCATCCACCCCTAAAGTCAATAATGCACATGCGTAGCATGTCCTCCAACATCTGATTTATGAGCTCGGTCTGCCCATCGGTCTGCGGATGATAAGCCGTACTCAACCGCAATTCCGTGCCCATGGCCTCCTGAAAACTCTCCCAAAACCGCGAAACAAATATCTTGTCTCTGTCAGACACGATATTTAGGGGCACACCGTGAAGTCTTACAACCTCTGAAATGAAGAGCTGGGCATACTGTCCCGTAGTGTAGTCAGTCCTTACGGGTAAAAAGTGAGCGACTTTGGACAACCTGTCCACAATTACCCATACGGAGTCGTGACCCCTCTGCGACGTAGGCAACCCCGTGATAAAGTCCATGGATATGCTCTCCCACATCCACACCGGGACCTCCAATGGCTGTAGCAGTCCTGCCGGTCTGTGATGATCCACTTTTACAAGCTGACAAGTGGCGCATTTCGAAACAAACTCAGCGATATCTTTCTTCATACCGCTCCACCAATACTGGCGTCTCATGTCTTGGTACATTTTGTCCCCTCCGGGATGTACCGCGAACCGTGAGCCGTGCGACCCTGCCATCACCTCATGTCACAATTTCTCCCCTTCCGGAACCACTAATCTCCCATTGAAGCGTAATCCCCCGTCTGAGCTGACGGTATAGGATTCGGCTCCCTCTGCTAGTAATCGAACTATCTGCTCCTGACAGAACGAGTCATTAGCCTGTGCCCGTACAACCTTCGTGACAATCTGCGGTGTAACGGTCATCACAGACATGAAAGATCGGGCCACTGCATCCTGGTGTCCCAACTCCTTCCACTTAGCCTTCCACACCTCTGCCACTTCATCTGCTGGCCTACGGCTCAACGCGTCTGCTACCACGTTAGCCTTACCTGGGTGATACTGGATATCGAACTGGTAGTCTTTCACAAACTCAAGCCACCTACGCTGCCTCATATTCAACTCTTTCTGCGTGAACAGGTATTGTAGGGACTTGTGGTCCGTGAACAGTTGGAACTTCTCCCCCAAAAGATAGTGCCTCCAAATCCGTAGGGCAAATACCACTGCTGCCAACTCCAAATCATGTGTGGGGTAATTCTTCTCGTGAGGCTTAAGCTTACGGGGAGCATAAGCTATGGCCTGTCTCTCCTGCTGTAATACACCTCCAAGCCCTTGCAAAGATGCATCGGTGTAAACCAAATACTCAACTCCCGATCTCGGCAATGCTAACACAGGTGCTGAGGTCAATTTATCCTTCAATTCATCGAATGCCAACTGACAGGCATCACTCCAGATGAATGGCACACCCTTACGAGTCAGATGTGTCAAAGGACCTGCTATCTTCGAGAAACCCCGAATAAACCTCCTGTAGTATCCTGCCAAGCCCAAGAAACTACGAATCTCAGTCGGTGTCGTGGGCTGTCCCCACTCTCTCACCGCGGATACCTTCCCCGGATCAACAGATATTCCCCGGTCGGAAATAATATGTCCCAAAAACTGGACCTCCTTTAGCCAAAACCCGCACTTCTCATATTTTGCATACAACTCGTTCTGACGGAGTGTCTGCAAAACTTGCCTCAAATGCTCGGCGTGCTCCTCCTCTGTCTGGGAGTAAACCAAAATATCATCGACGAAGACAATGACAAACTGATCTAGGAAATCCCTGAACACTCTGTTCATCAAGTCCATAAACACCGCTGGAGCATTGGTCAAACCAAAAAGCATAACCCGAAACTCGTAAGAACCATATCTCGACAAGAATGCGGTCTTCGAGACATCCTCCTCCCGGATACGCAACTGATGGTATCCTGATCTCAAATCAATCTTCGAGAAGAAAGAAGCTCCTCTCAACTGGTCGAATAAGTCATCGATTCGAGGCAACGGATATTTATTCCGTATCGTGACCTTATTCAACTCTCGGTAGTCCACACACAATCTCAGTGAACCGTCCCTCTTTTTCACAAACAAAACTGGAGCGCCCCAAGGTGAGGTACTCCTGCGAATAAAGCCCTGACCTAACAGCTTCTCTATCTGATCTCGTAGCTCTCGCATCTCTGCCGGAGCCATACGGTCCGGTGCGCGTGCTATAAGCCTCGTATCTGGCAATAGGTCTATAACAAAGTCCATTTCTCGACTGGGGGGTAGGCCTGGTATTTCCTGAAACACATCCGAATACTCCCTGACAACTGGGATCGAATCTAAAGGAATCACAACCTCTTTAGAGGTATCCTCCTCTATATAATACAGATGAGCGGTCGATCCTCCCTCTGGGCGAGGCATCGCCACTACGAACATCTCTTGCCCCGGAATGGCAAAAACAATGCTTCCGCTGAAGCAATCAATCATGGATCTATAAGCTACGAGCCAATCCATACCGATAATCACATCGTGCACATGCATATCTAATACCAACATGTCTGCAGGTAATACCAAACCACCAATCTCTACCCCTACTCCCCGACATATAAAGAATATAAGTGACCCACTCCCCAATGGTGAGTCGACACACGTCACTGTGCTCTCCGTTGTGGCTAACAACCCTAAAGCCTTCGCGAAATGTGTAGCTATAAAACAATGTGTAGCCCCCGTATCAAACAATACCCGACCCATAGTGCCATGGATAGGAAACGTACCCTCAATCGCGGGCGGTGCCTGTGGAACTGCTGCCTGGTGGACGTTATAGACACGTCCATACTATAGCTTCCCCTGCTGGACTGGGACGGCTGGAATGGGTGGCAATGCTGCCATCTGTGGCGGTGCGGGGAGAGCGGCGGGAAACATAGGCCTCTACGGCTCCTGGCGAGCACCCTGCTGCTGCTGCTGTGGTGCCCTGCCCCTATCAGGACAATCCTGTCGTTTATGGCCAGTCTTGCCACAAACAAAACACTTCCCTGGGAAGTTCCCTCCTCTCTGCCCCTGCGGTCCCCGGCCTGGTGGCCGTTACCGTTCCTCCCTTGGCCCTGCTGGCCCTGCTGAAACTGCTGCCCCTGTTGGCCCTGATGGCCGTTTGGACCCTGATGGCCCTGACGGAAACCTCCATGTCCCTGTCTGTAGTTCCCTGATCGGAACCTCTTATTATCCCCCTGCTGGGAACCCTGCTCACCCTGTCTCTGCCCCTGAACGGATTGTGCCCCACCGACACCATGTCCTTCTCCTGCCCTGATGGCTAGACTCTCCCGACCTCTTGCCCTCAGCCATATGAAAGCGGTGGTCCTGGCAGTGTAACAAAGCAGCATTAACCACATCAGAATACGTGGCCAACGAAAGGTTCCCTAACAGATGCTGATGGATCCTCCATGTCAACCCGTCGGTGAATTTCTCAATCTTCTTCTTTTCTGTCGGTATCTCATCTGGAACGATATTCAACAGATTTGTGAACTCGGCCTCATACTCGGCCACGGTCTTACCCTCCTGCCTCAGACTCATCAATTTCCTCCTCATTTCCGTGTGAACAGCCGACGGAAAGTACTTGCGGTCGAACCGCACCCAAAAGTCCTGAATAGTGAGAGTATCCCTCTCCTCCACGGTGGTAATAGACTCCCACCACTGCAGTGCAGATCCAACTAGCTTGAAAGTAGCTAGCACCTGCTTCTGAACATCCGTGCACTCATTCATCCTCAAGTGCCTCTGTATATCCTTCCTCCATTGGCTCGAGACTACCACATCTGAGCTACCTGCAAATTCTGGCAGATGCGTTTTCTGAAAAGCGTCACGTACACGTTCCCAAGCAGACGGGAATGCATTTGCCTGTACTGGCGCGGCAACCGGCGCCTGAGGTGGTGCCTGCTGAACTACGGCAATCGCGGCATTTACCGCTTGGGCTACTATAGCTGCAACCTCAGCGGCGTTCATCATGCCCTGGACTGGAGCGGGCTGGGGTTCGGGCGTTGCATCCCTGGGAACTCGTCGTGCACGTCGTGGAGGCATCTGAAATAAGAATAAAGTTTATAAGTTCACCATTTATAAACTTAAAATAGCTGAAGAACGAAGCATACACAAAAGAGTACAACAGTCCTAAAATATAGGGCTCTATATCAAAGAAAACGTAGCGGAAACATAATAGCCGTACAGATCCTAAAGGACACTAGAACCTGATGCTCTGATACCACCTGTGACACCCCGACTAATTAAATACCGGGTAGCTACTCCTTTATTAAATTAATTCAAAATTCCAAGTTGGTCCAGTTAATAGCATCACTGTCTAAATCATTTTTATTATCTCTAACCACCTAGTATTTAAAAAGTAAGTTGCCAAATTTTAATTTAAGTCTGATTAACATACAACAAGTGTAATGAAGAATAATAACACCATACACCATACTGAAGTAAATAGAATAACCATCACATAATGTAAATAAAGTCTGGAGGAAAACTCCTCACTACAAATCCCACAACTGAAATAAGTAACTAACTACAGAATACTGAATCAATACATGCCAAAGTCTGAAAACTGAAATGAAAAGATGTCTCTAATAGAAATGGGCAACATGCCCTACAACTGATGAATACTGAATCAGGAATCCAAATGAAAGAAGCGTCTATAAGCAAATCCCTGTAGCTTCCACAAACAGCTACAGCTCGCCACCTGAATGAGTATCCTATGCATGGTGTCCTTGTGGCTGGGCACCTAAAATGGTTTTACAAAAAAAGATTTGAAAGAAAACGGGTCAGAGCGCGAATGTGGAGATATTTTAAAAACCTGCAAGTGCTTTAAAAACATTTAAAACATTAAATGCAAAGTACATGTTAGGACGTGCACTCACATGAAATTCTCACCTCTCTTCTAACTGTGCACTCCTAACGTAAGTACCCATCTAAAATGACACAAACTACTAGCTAAGTGACATCATATCTAGCTAGACTGCCATAGGTTCTACCCTTATTACTCGGTTCCCGTCAACATTATAATGATCTCAGTTAAATAGGGCTTAACGTAACTTCAGGTTCTCATACAAAAGTAATACAACTCGTTATAGATTTTCCCTCTATGTTATTCCATAGTTACACACAATACCATATGAAAGTTCCAGTTTATTAAGCGTATATTTTCCACAACATAAATATACAATATAAGCACCCCGAGACTAGGCTGCGGTGCACACATACTCTGCTATCCATCCCGGTACATCACGTACATAAGGATCACATATTCCGAATCTCTCAGGAATAGTTCTCAGATAACAACATCACAAATAATGGAGGCGAACACAGTCACATCACATGGGTCACACACATACCTACGCTCCCACGATCAGCGGACTTATTAACATCCCAATAAGTCTTTCTCTGACCTATGTTCATCAAGGTAACGAGTCTAAATCCGGGCAACACAAGGATTAGAGGGCCCTAAGCGAACGCAAACCTCCCGTGATAGCAAGTATGGTAGGTATGTCATACACACAATTCATATACCAATACTAAGTAAACACCCATCTTAGTAATCCCGTAGTTTAATTGTAGTACTATTCTCATTCTAGTACCAATATATAATTTTACACACTTTATACGATTTCGGTTTATAATCATACGCGCCATAATTTATTCTCACATCATAGTAGACACTCACGTCTCAACCCAACTATCCCTTTAGTTTAAATCCCTCGTATATAATTTACTCCTCATAATAACCCAAACGTCCCAAATCTATCAATACATAATCAAGGGAAGATCATATATATCCTCGAACAAGTTTACGGGACTCCAAATATCAAAACAGGCCAAAAAGGCCCAAACTGCCAGCTCGTTAGAAGTCTCGTTCGAACGAGACTGTTCGAACGAGATTAAACTGTCAGCTCGTTAGAAGTCTCGTTCGAACGAGACTGTTCGAACGAGATCCAGTTCGTTCGAACGAACTGTTCCTTCTAACGAGATCTCGTTCGAACGAAGTATCGAACGAAATTCCTTTTCGTTAGCAGCGACTGGTCGACTCGTTAGAAGCTCGTTCGAACGAGCCTCGTTCGAACGACCTGGGGAGGCTCTTCTAACGAACGACCAGTTCGAACCCAGATTTTTCCTTCTTCGTTTTTCACCAATTTTAACACCTCTAGTCTCAACCAAAATTCGTCCAATCAATGTTTTAAGGTCTCCAATCATCCTAAAACATACTAAGGTCATATACTAACATCTTTTAAGGAATTAATACATCCTAAACATCATTAAATAACAAGATTCTACACTTTTCCCCAATTTTTCAAGAACATGAACCCTAGATTTTTATCATCATCAATTCCCAGAATTTAATCCGTTTTTACATCACATAAATATGTAATTTCTGAATTCAATCTTCCAATCACGTTTCTACATGCAAAACTATACCCAAATTAAACTAATAACTTCAAATTTCATGGGTTTTCCTTTATCTCTCAAACAAGTATGATTATTAAGATTTCTAACATGGAAGAAACATTTATTGCATAAAGAATGTAATTTAAATCACTTGCCTTGATTGTCTCTGAATTTGGTGTTGATTTTTGTAAAGATTTCTGCAGAATTCCTTCTCTTTCTCTCCCTCTCCAAGCCGTAGCTTATAGGGTCATTAAGGGTTGGTTAGTGGCTTAGTGGGTCAAATCCACATCAGATTTACTTAGATAATTTTCGTCACTTTTAATTCCCCAAAAATGCAAAATTACCGAAATGCCCTTTATGTTGCCGGTATGGCCTAAAAATACCCCGGGACCCAAATTAAACCCCCGGCTAGTGTTTTCTGACTATCTCGACCCTTTCGGACGCGTTGGCGCACTCAAAACGACTATACAGATAATAGAAATAAAAATCACTTTTATAATTAAAATAATACACCATGACGCGGCGGTCACACGCGTCTCAACAAAATTCCCAAATTGTCGTATATAAATCTCACGACAAATTTCATATTCCCAAATTTATATATAATCATATATATACTCAAATACCAACTCACATCTCGCTAGTATTTTAACCCGGATTACTTTCGAATTAATACGCATTTAATTATTTAATCCCAAAAATAAATATAGCCAAAAATACGGGGTATTACATCCATCCCATGCACAATTCTGAGATACGCTGCAGACGAATGATTCATTTTACTCTAAGAGGTCACCGGGTGCTTTCGGTCGCGGTTGACCAAGGTTAACTTTTCGAACTGAGAGAAACTCTTCGTAATTTCAAAGAAAATATCCTGACCTTTCCAATGGTCCGCCCCGTGCGCGATTATGACTTACCATGCGGACGAACGATTCATTTTCGTCTGACGATCTCCCGTCCAAAAGACAGACGTGAGATTTCGAGCCATATTTGACCCAAAGTGAACTCCTAGACTGAGGAGAGGTCCAAAAGACTCTTGAAGGTATTGTAATTACCTTTCTAATGGTGTGAACGGTGTAGGATTTGGATGAATGGATTGTGTTCTACGATCATTTTTCTACGAAGATATGCACGAGACTGCCAATTGGCAGGTCCAATTCCCTGCCTATCGGTAGTGGAAGGGCTAGGGTAGTACCGATCGACAACCCCCCGACCATATAAAAGGAGGGAATGACCTCACTACTGGGTACACCAAGACCATAAATCCATTAGCATTAGTGATCTCAGCAACATTCTCTCGAAATTAACAATGTTCCTCAATGTGAAGTTCCATTGAAGCTTTCATTCCCATCCTTTTCGTACCCAATTTAGCAAAAATCTCATTCTCACTCATCCCACATTCAAGGGAGATCATCCAATATAACAGATCAAGCTTTAAAGAAGGTCCAATTCCTTGCCTTTCTCTTTAAATTCTTTATTTTGCATAAAATTCACTAGAATAATAATTTAGTTCTTACTTTAGTTCATACATATTAATATCTACATTTTTATTAGTATATAACACATACTTTATTTTCTATAAAAAAAACAAAACAAAAAAATAGGGTTACACCCATAAATTCTTAATGGGATTATCCATCACACTTTTTTCAAAACTAAAAAATATTTTTCTACACACACGCATATAATAAAATCCCGTTCAGATCTATGGTATAAACCCCACCCCCATGCCACATTCGAACTACGTAGACTTTGATCCCGTTATATGCAACGTAGGCGTTTCGAATTAAAATCTGAGACTCGAGTCCAATTTTCTAATTTTCCTAAATTCCTCATTTTTATCATATTCTTGCATTCATATATATATTATGTTTGTTAGCGTTTCATCCAACACATATTATCGTTTCTTCATAACGATCAATATCACGATAAACACGTAAATCATATTTTGTATATCTTTTATTTTGGGAAGATTGCTATCGATGACCTCATTATACCTTTCCCATGGTGTGAGTTGGGTGATTCCGATCTCCATTACATATACACAAGCCCATGAGAGAACGAAAGGGCGGGATGGGTGCGTAACACCTTCCCATTCTGTATCTTAGCCCCCGAACCTTTGAACTATTAGTTTTGTATGCACCAGTTTGTCTTCAATGCCGCTCTCTCAAGGAAGAAACATGTTCTTTTGCCTTTTTCTACAAAATAGGCTGGCGGCTCCATCTCTTTGCATTAACCCCACACTGACGACGGTCGAAGCGTTCCTAAGTACAAAAGTTATGGGCATGATACCATTTGAATCCCCACCCCAGACGCATGATCTCTATCGGTATGGTCACAGTGGTGACTCCATTGGGGACTTCTTCATAAGAGGGCTCGACTCTGTTTGCATGGGAGTTTTGTTTTCTTATGTGCATATGCACCTACATGTATATACCCTTTTGTCTCATCAATTTTTTCTTTCACCTATATACCTCAAGCTTGTATCACTATTCACTCACACACTTATAGAAATTCTCCATGTACACGTCACACCACGTTCACCTAGGATCACTTGCATCCCCATGTTGCACATACCACTTAGAAATCCATGCTTAGGTGTCACTAACACATACCTCCATATATCACACTTGTATATATCCATGCTCACTCACACTTATCACACACCACTTGCAGTTGGTCCATGCTTAGATTCACTACCACACACTTACTTATAGATAATTACACACCATTCACTATCACATATCCACACTTAGTGTAGATTTACTTAGTTGTAAATTATCCTCTACTTGGCATGATTCTCATCAATAAAGATACTCTCTCAATAAGATACTAATCAAGGATCATGCATATTGCACACTACATCACCAAAGAACATTACTGTTGACCAAATTTTATCCCATAACTGGGGGGTCACTTCGTGATGGGCATTGTTTCGACAGTCCACATTTAGCCTAAGCGATATGAGTCTCACCTTCCATTGGCCAAGTACCTTCGACATATATCAAACGGTTCCCCCGAATTGTACCACTTAACCAAAGTCATGACAGGAGGTATTTCGCAGGGAACTCGTTCACGTACGTCGAGTATATCAAATTCTCTCTCACACGTACTGTCCCCATGAGGTATATAGTATGGCAATTCACGTACACTCGGGTATATCAAATGGCTTGTCCACACGTACTGATTGCCCTCAAAGCAAGACCTATATCGTGGAAGTCAAGCCAAATGGGGGAACACCGTCAAATTAACCCAATAACTACATACCCGCATATAGGTGTCAAACCTAAGGCACTCATATTCAGTTTGCCAGTTTAAACCCGAAACTCTATCGAAATGTCGGGTCGGCATGCCGGCCAAATTTTTGCACAATTTTTAAAATGTACCATGCCTATGAGCTTGGTAACAAGTACAACAAGAGTTTTTACATATTTTTCAGACCCAATTTTTCCAGGCTCGGGTCCCGTCCAGCATTTCTTTTAGCATTTAGGTAAACCTAATAAGTGAGAACCTAATAAACATAATAATAATCATTATGAGAACCGTCTCTCATTTTTTTGCTCCTTTTTTAATCCAAAAAATGTCCAAAATATTCTCTTTTATCAAAAATACGAAAAAATATTTTCCTTCCTTATACCAAAAATATTTTCCTCCTTTTTACCCCCCCTAAAAAAACATTTTGTCATCATCTTTTCCAAAAGTGTCAAAAACATTTTTCCTTCTTTTATTCTTTTCCAAAAATAAATCCCATCTTTTCTCCTCCTCATGTCAATTGCAAACCCTGGACCTGGTTCCCTATTGGCTTTGGTCTTCAGTCAAAATGCGTCGAAGCTCCGTCAATGCCCCACACTTCCTCCGAGTCTGAAATTTATCCACCGTCCTCGGAGAACACAAATCAAAAGCCGAATGTGTAGCCAGATTTGATGATGTTCCTAGCCCAACTGACTACCAAGATTAACAACGTTCAAATCGAGATTCATGAGATGCAACAAAATTGAGTTCCTGTTCTCGAAGAGCCCGAGGTCCTCTTCCCTTGCGCTATGGGTCCGCCTACATCCGAGCCTATTTAGGTTCCCGAGGAATACCAGCATGCTCCATGTGTTCGTCCTGCTAATGGTCCACTCCCAGCCCAACTTCCTATGCCGAACCTTGCCTAGCTAGGGGCTAACCTACTCGTAACCATTGATCCAAAGGAGGAAGAGTTTAACAGGGTCAATGAAGACCTTAAGATGTTGACCAAGTTAAACTCTTTAGAAACTACATGGATTACACTCACATTTCTCCTTATCCTAAAGCAAGGTTACCGAAAAAGTTCAAGATGCCCAACATTGAGAAATTCAGGGGTAGCGGGTCCCCGATCGTTCATCTCCAAAGATATCACCGAGCCATGACTCTCCTAGGGGCCTTCGAGGAAATAATGGTCCAATTGTTCTAATATACCTTGAAGCACAGCACTCTTCGTTGGTTCTTATCTCTTGCTGAGTCCAAAATTTGCAGTTGGGAGGATGTTACCCCCAAATTCATATCACAATACAAGTACAACGAAGAGTTATAGGTTACCCATCGCGACTTAGTGTTGCTCAAGCAGAATCTTAGGGAGTCAGTGAGAAACTTCATAGTACGATGGAGAGAAAAAGTATCCACCATGACTAACCGGCCTTTCGAAGAGGAGCAAGTAAGCATTGTGAAGAAGCATTTCTTACACCATGTCCGAGAGATGATGGGAGGACAGTACTACCTTCATTTTTGAGCCCTTCGAGAAGAAGGAGTGGAGATCGAAGAAGGCCTTGCCAAGACAGAAGTTGAGCCAATGAAATTATCTGGAAAATTTGCTCCCAAAATGTTTGAAAAGACAGTCAGTTCCGCAGTTTCAACCATCAACAACATCTCTTAGCCTGCCACTTCATCGGCACCCAAATGTAGCCCTAACCTAGTCTGAAAGGAATACACCGAGGTTCATGCTCCCTTCTCTAAAGTTTACCAAGCCCTATTGAGCCGAAACCTTATCAAATCATTAGACCCTCGTCCATTACCAAAACCACTTCCTAAAAATTTCAAACGAGATGCCCATTGTGACTTTAACCAATCTTTCGGCCATACCATCGACCAATGTTTCCACCTCTAAAATGTGATCCAAGGCCTAATTGATCAGGGAGTCATCACCCCACCATCCAATCTTAAACCAAACACTACCCACAATACCTTCCTGAATCATACAAATACCATCTTCCTATAAGAAAACCCAAAATTTGATCAATTTATCAAGATCATACCAAGAAAATCACCGATCATACCCATATACTCTCCTAAACCTCTCCAAACATGCCTATACTTTCTCCTATACCCTACCAGCTTCGCCGATCAAGATCTATCACTGCTTACCATAGCATGCATCACAGTCCGCTCCCCTTCCATAGGTAAAGATATGGAATTATCGGAAGTATTGAACCAACTCCTAGAATTTGGGCTAAAATTTCCCTCTCAGATGACCGTTGACTGTTAGAGATTTTGTATGTTGTTCTTAGAAGCTCGAAAATGGGCCCAATGGTCAGAAAATTGGGTGGTACCGACCTAAGTCAGTTTAGATGATATGGTCCAAATTATGGTGGATTTATTTCGACAGATAGGTGATATTTACAGTATATTCGAGCTACTCAATGCTTTGAAACTACAAGGGCGTCTAGTCCATTCGTTTCTACATCTCCCCACCGAATGGGAGGATTTATACGAATAAGATATTGAAGTTGTGGATTTTATTGGCTTTTCATGGAAAGATAATGTCATTGCTACCGGATGGTGGGACGAATTCAATGATTTAGAATAAGGTCCAAGAATGGCGAGTCCGATAATCAGTATATGTGGGATAATTTCATTTGAGGAGATACTAGGAGAGATCAACAAGGTAGGTGAACAACCCGAGATTGATGATAAAATAGGCTTTCTATTTTTCCCCTCTTCTATGAACCACATGACCAGTTCTGGGAGGCATTGCCAGACCCCAAGCCTACAACCATCAGCAAGCAACAAAGGAAAGGGGTTTGAGAATCTCCTATGCCAGAAATAACCCTTGAGGAAATCAAGATCCTCGATTAGTTAAAGAAAAACCCAAACTAATATCACTTTATGGGGACTCTTTATGTCTTCCCAGCTTCATCTAAATGCCTAGCTCAAACTACTCATAAGGCCCACAGTTCCTCCTTCTACCACGCCTCAAGAAGTAGTGAATCTGGTCAGATCTCTAACCTATAGTAGAAGGATCTCCTTATCTGAATAAGAAATCCCCAAGATTGGTCTAGACCATAATTATGCTCTCAACATCTCTGTCGAAGTCATGGGAAAGACTTTCCTGCTCTGTCTTATCGAAAATGTATCATCTCTGAATATCTGCCCATTAAGAACCCTCAATTTATTGGGACTGAAAGTAAGTGACATTGATCCAACCTCCATCGCAGTACATGCCTACGATAATACCCATTGAGTAGTGTTGGGGTCCATAAATCTTTCATTAGGGTCTAGCCCTATAAACCCAATTATGGAATTCTAAGTCATCGATATCCCAGCTTGTTTTAATCTGTTACTTGGATGATCGTGGATCTATAGCATCAAGGGGGTATCTTCTTCCCTTCGTCAGAAATTGAAGTTATTCGCCAATGGGGAGCTCATCAACATCTAGGTAGATGAAGACAATGTCGAGAATGAAAGCACCAGTAATCCAGTGCTAGAGATATAGCACGGGACAAGTGATATGCTTCTGTCAAGTGTCTGACTTAAACCACTTCTACTCCTAGCAGGGGACGATTTTAAAGATAGGGTTTGTCCATAATATAAACCTCCTGGCAACATTAATGTAATACAAATGTTTAAGAACATGCACTTCATGCTTGGGCTGGGGCTAGGACAAAGATAGCAAGGGACACTTGAACCCATTATCTTGAAGAGGGCTTTTCCTCCCTATGGCTTGGATTATCATCCATCGATAGAAGAACTCAGAATGATCCGTCAACCTCGAATAAAAACAAGGCTAGAAAGAGCCAAAACTATCTCAAGAGATTCGTAGAACGGAATATTCATCAGAGAGGGTGAAGATAACCCCTTCTATGGCTTTTTGGAACCATGGTATGATCATGTGGATGAGAAGATGAAACCAGGAATGGAGATATTTTTATAGGACATCTACTCATGGGCCGAGGGTTCCCAGTATCAAAAGCAACCACTCATAGAGAAGAGCACAAATGATACCAGATCTTCTGAGGGAAGTGACTCTGAGGATTCTTTCAATTTACTGACACTGGGGCTAACACTTTACATGATCCACTCAAGGGTTACATCATTGGATACATCCCACCTAATCAAAGCTACTGATGAACCTCTCCTCAACTGGCATGCTACACCTATGTCATATGTTGATTTTTAACCTAACCCTGATGTTTATTACCTTTTCTTTTTTAGTTGTTCCTCCTTACTATGATGTAATTTCAACCTCCTTTGATTAAGTTCTTAATGCTAATTTTCCTATCAAGGAAATAAACAAAGATTTTGAGTATCTTACTGTGCCTTACATTAATTGTCTTAATTCTAATCAAACTCTTGATGAGGATGATTTTGCCAATGAATAATTCTCAACTGATCTAATTAAGGTTAATAATAAACAACATAGTCACGTTCAAGTTATTGAAGATGAAACTGTTCTTATTAATCTCGGTTCTTATAGCCAACTACGTGAAAATAGGATATGGGCTACCCTTGACGAATAGGAGTGCGCGTAAATTGAGGATTTACTAAAGGAATTTGTTGATGTCTGCGCATGGTCTTATGATGACATGCCCGATATTTACCTTGGGATAACTCAGCATGAGATTCCCACTCTCCCATAATGAAAACCAGTCAAACAGAAAATACGAAAGCTCCGAACCGAATGGTCACTCAAAGTTAAAAAAGAAGTGGTCAAATAATTGAACATGAGTTTCATTAGTGTGATCTAATATCCCAGATGGCTATCCAATATCGCACCCGTGCTGAAATTAGGAGGGAAGGTTCCCATGTGCATTGACTACCGAGACTTGAATAAGGCCTCTCTCAAGGATAATTACCCGCTACCCCAATATCAACATGATTGTGGATAACACGTCCAGTCATGCTCTCAAGTCATCCGTTGATGGGTTTGATGGATATAATTAAATCAAGATGCACCCAAATCATCAAGATAACACAACATTCATCACCTCTTGGGGAACCTTTTGCTACATCGTCATGCCATTTGGTCTAATAAACGCAGGGGCTACCTACTTAAGGGATGCCATAACCATCTTGCATGATCTGATATACAAGGAAGTTGAGGTCATTGTAGATGATATAATTATCAAGTTTAAGACTACGGAAAGTCATGTTCCCGCTCTCCGAAAGTTCTTCGAACGATTGCGATAATATCAGATGCGACTTAACCCACAGAAATGGGTCTTTGGCGTTACCAAAGGAAAAATCTTGGGATTCATGGTTAGTGAGAAAGGGATAGAAGCAGATCCTACCAAGATGAAAGCCATACTCAAGATGCCACCATCCCAGAAGGAGAAGGAAATTCGGTGATTCCTTGGAAAATTATAGTATATCAACTGGTTCATTAGCCAGTTGATTTCCAACTGTGAGCCTATATTTAAACTCCTCTAAAAAGATTCGATCAAGGCCTTGAAAAAAGCTTTCCAAGAATCCTTTGATCAAATAAAATAATACCTAACTCGACCTCCAATACTCATGTCATCGAAGCCTGGTCTTCCCCTACTCCTATACCTAACCATGACAGATACCGTAGCTAGGGCTTTGCTAGCCCAATACCTTGAATAAACCCGCAAAGAGAGAGCCATCTACTATTCTAGTTGTAGGTTGGTCAGGTACGAAGTTAACTACATAGCTCTAGAAAAAGCATGTGTCACCTTTGTCCGGGTCACCTAAAAGTTGCGGCACTACATGCTTGACTTTCTTATCAAACTAGTATCCCAAATGGATCCCATCAAGTACCTACTCGAGAATCCCACCCTGTGTAGCCAAATGGACTATTGGTCGATTCTTTTACCCGAGTTTGATTTTGTATATGTAACAAAGAAATCCATGAAAGGAAGATCCATCTCTGATTACCTTGCGGACTACCCTTTGGAAGAAGTCGATATCCAGATTTGCAAATTCCCATATGATAATATCCTTTATACATCCCAAGAAGATCTTCGATGGTAAATGTTCTTTAACTGTGCTGCAATAAGAAAGGGTATGGATTTGGGATACTACTAATTGCCCCTAATGAGTCTCACACTCCCATTGCCATCAAGCTTGATTTTCCTTGCACCAAAAACATGAGTAAATATGAGTCATGCATGGTAGGCCTTAAAGTTTCCCTCAAAAATGGAATTTGATACCTCGATGTCTATGGGGATTCAACCCTCATCACCAGTCAAGTGCTCAGGAGATGGAAAGTCAAGGACGAGAAACTCTTACCTTTTTATGCCAACCTAGAATATCTAGCTTCCCAATTATAAGAAATCAAATTCCACTACCTATCCCGAGCAAAGAATAATTAGTCATCACCCTTGCTACCTTAGCCTCAATGATTGACATGCCCGAAGGAATAACCATGACCCCTTTCCTTGTCCAAAAGCAAGAAAAACCAACCCACTGTTACCACATTGAGCTTGGCACGGAGGAAAATCCTGAGATAGCCGACAACTAGTACTATGATATTTGGCGCCTCCTCAAATTGGTTGCCCAGTACATTATCTATGATAAAGCACTGTTTAAGAGAAACTTTGATGGAACCCATTTGCACTGCATTGCAGGGGCTTACATTGAAGAAAAGATGCAAAAAATCCACAGTGAGGAATGCGAACCCCCATGAATGGCTATATGCTCTCCAAGAAGATCATTTGATAGGGTTACTACTGGACTATCATGGTTTAAGTTTGCACAACCTACGTTCGAAGGTGCCTTAAATGCTAATAATTTTCCAACCGACAACACTTGCCCCAACGACAATTGTACAACATAACTTTTCCCTAGCCGTTCTCTATATGGGGCATTGACATCATAGGGAAAGTTACATAGAAAGCATCCAACAAGCATGAGTTCATCCTAGTCGCCATTGACTACTTCACCAAATGGGTCGAAGCCGTGTTATACACAGTTTAAAATTCCAAGAAAGTGGCCAAGTTCATGAAGAAAACATCATCTCTCGATATGGGGTCCCGTACGCATTGGTATCAGATAATGGGTTATACTTCGAGGCAAAGGTTACAGAGGTGGTCGATGAGTATGGAATTCAGAGACATAAATCTTCTCCATACCGACCTCAGACCAATGGAACAGTCAAAGCATCCAATCAGAACCTCAAAGCCATTATCAGCAAGATGACCGAAAGTTATCGAGATTGGGTCGACAAGATCCTTTACGCCCTCTGGGGCTACCACACTTCAGTTCGAAACTCTACTGGGGCTGCCCCTTAATCTCTAGTCTATGTCATGGATGTAGTCCTACCCGTGGAGCTAGAAATCCCTTCGCTACACATCATTCTTGAAAGCAAAGTCAGCAAGGAAGACTAACACTAAACCCGTCTCGACGAGCTGTCCCTCTTGGACAAAAGAAGGTTGAAATCTCTATATAGAATACAAGGGTACCATCGCCGTATAGCGCAATCAATCAACAAGAGAGTCATGGACCGTGGTTTTCGATAAGGGGACTTATATCTCAAGGAAATAGTAGATCCCCCTGGGACCCCAGAGGGAAATTCACACCCAATTGGAGTAGCCCATACATCGTGAAAAAGATCCTATCAGGTGTCACCGTTGTGCTCACCGACCCTGATGGAGAAGAAATTGAACGTCCATTCAACCTGGAGTAGCCCATAGTCTGAAAGCTCAGCGCGGTACGAATCTTCTCATCTCTCCTCTATTATAAAAAACTCTTCATTCCCCCTACAAGAACTACATGGATCCTCTAAAATAATTTTTTCTTACAAAAAAAATTCAATTTTTTTTCAAAACCCTCAGAGGTACGTAGGAAGCACATACGCTTTACATGAGCATGGACCCCTTCTTTTTTACAAAATTCTATTCTTTTCTTAGCCCCGAGAATGACAGTTCATTTTAACATATACCTGAACAAAAGGATTATGTATGCCTTAGAGATTGGTATAGATGATTCCAAATGCAAAACTCATCAAAAGGCACAACTCGATAATCAAAAACTTATTTATTTCATTATTTAAAATTTCAGTACTATTACATCGGCATAAGGAGTCAAATGACTTCCCTTGCCAAGCCTACCCCTACCTTCCTAAAAAACCCAGAATAAAAATAAGCCCCACTGCTCCCAAAACCACCGTCCAAATTATTCCCACAAAAACACCGTACAAAAAGGTTCACAAATCCTACCCGCAGCTGTCAGAGGAACCAACCCCATCATCATCCGTGTCTTGGGATCCCCAAACCTCCCCTGCCTGAATGGAGTGGCACAGACGCTCCATAGATCGATAAGCGCGGACTAGCTTGGGGAAGACCACAACACCACCCTTTATGATGTCAAATATGGCAAACCAACTTTTACCACTCTCTACAGCCAGCATCTTGGCCACTACCTTCATACATAACCATTTCATGTAGTCAACAGAGACATGCCAGAATTTCCCAGTAGATGAGAAGGACAGGTCGAAGGATGATGATTCTCCCATAGAGATCCAAGCCTAATGCACATACGCTCCGTCAGGTCCTGCACAGGAAAGAAAATCAGTGTCCACGATGGAAAGATTTTCTCCCAAACAAATTGGCACAACAACTTCCAGGGAAAGTAGAAAGTGGTCTTCCGGAGGCTAACCAATCAGACATATTGATACTCCCTAAGTTCCAGAATGGGCAGCAGGTCCCTCCACTAAGGCACAGATGTGACACCCCGCCTAATTAATCCCGGGTGATCAGTCCTAAATCAAGTTAGAACAGGTTTCTCATTTGGTCCATTCTTAGCATCACTGTCGTTTTATTAAATTACTAACCACCTAAGTGAGAAAAATAGACTGGTGTCAATTTTTATCTTTCATTAATTAAACTAAAACCCATGCGGAAATTAAAGCAATATAACCATCACAGATAATTGAACTAATCATTCCACAAGTAAAAAATAATTAACCGAATAAACCATCAGTCCAAATAATAAATCCCATAAAGACAAGAATAGAATCCCAACAAGTCTAAGAAACAAATAAATGGAAAGTGAGCGACATGCTCGAATAAATAATAATGAGTCTCTACATTATGAATGAAAGAAAGAGGCGTCTATCAAAGGTCCCGCAACATCCACATATGCTGCAGCAACGGACTTCCTGGAATCGAGTCAGGTCTGGCGTCCCTGTGGCTGGACACCTAAAAGGTTTTTAAAACGTTTTTATAGCAAGGGTTAGTACCCAAAACATTTGAAAACATTTAACAAATGATTAACTTGCAGTAATAATAAATATGCATGCTCTTCATATTTTAGTTAGTGTCTCACTCTCTTGAGAACTTCCTTGCCCCTCCTCTAATGTGCACCACTAACGCTTTAATTATCACCTAGTTATCTATCTCATGACTAGATAATTATTAAAGTCTTCTTACACTCCTCCCTACTCTAACCTGAGTATAATGTGATTATGATTTTTAAGTCATTAGTAACATCAACTTAATTAAATCATATCCCTTTTTAATTCATATAACTACTCCACTCGTTATACATATACCACAACTCATGCTTGTATTTATTTAGCCCGTATATAATAATCACCCTATTATGTACTTAAAATTTATTGCAGCAATCACACACATACTGGAATACATAAAACACTAATATCCACCCGAGTAAAAGTACTCCCCGGATATAATTTCACTAAAGTGCTAGTACACTAGGTATATTCACATATCCTAGTTATCCAAGTTAAAATCTCTCACTAACTTGGTTTAGTATACGATTGGAGGCGGTCATATTCCTTCCCGAAAAGTGAGAGGCCCCTCACCCCCTGTAACGGACGCTATGACCTGGGAATCTACTCGCCCTACTCCTCAAGCTAGGGGATTCATCCACTGCGCATAACCTCCCCCTATAGCACTAGAGTATAATAATATCTAACCACTGATATTAAGGCATACACTATATATATATACTATCACATACCGTATATATATATACATACATAAAAATGTTCCAGCTACACCGTGTACTAAACCCGTGACACAAGCCTATTCCATTTTTATTATGAGGTTATTACCCAACTCGAATTTATTAATTAATTTGCACATTAATAAATTCAGTTACTTTTGATGTTGCCCTCACCATTTAATTGGACTCAATCTCATAGCCCGAATTAACCTCACCCGAGTCTAAATCCCCACTCTAAATTTCTTAGTCCATTACTACGTAATATAATTTACCTCGATGTCACTCAATCAAATTTTGACGTGTCATCCAAATTTCTCCTCCCATCTCCTAATTAATTCACTCACATTTAATTAGGTATACCCCATGCATTAATTTCTCAACAATGATTAATTGCATAACAACTTTTTATATAAATCTCTTCCTATGTAAATAAAACTGGGTGAACTGTCCGTTTCTGCCGACCGTCGATCGATCGACTTCATGGCGTCGATCGATCGATCAAACAGGTACTCGCCTTCTTCGCGAAGACGGACAGCCATGGGCGAAAATCTGCAAACCATAATTTCCTTCTACACTGAAACTAAGTCTCTTTTAGCATTTGTACATATTAGGAAACTCTTTAAGGATCTCCAGAGTATTCATCAACATCAATAATTCGTCCATTAACTCAAATTTCTAAATTTGGGGAAAGTTTCATCATTAACCCTAGGTCCATTTATACCCCAAATTTCATCATCAAATTCGTTTCCAAATATGCAGATAACATTCTATCAGATATGCAATAACTCACCATTATCAGATTTTACAAGAATCATCACCCCAAATTTCGTAAATCAGAATTGTTGTTTTCAAAATCCCATGTTCATTCCATTAACACCCAAAAACGAATTTCTACATAATCACTACACATGAATATGAATCGAAAACATATTTAATGCTATTGCAAGTTATCCACTTGCCTTAAGGTTCGTAGAGTCTGAATTGGAGCTAAATCCCAAGGTTGAAGATGACCTTTGATGGCTCTCTTTGATCCCCAATTTTGGCTTTGGCTGCTGTTAGGGTTTCCTAACCCTTAATTTTCTTTCTCTAATTAAGTTCAGCCACCCCCTTATTTCTTTTTATTAGATTAATTAACTTAATCCCGTTTTTTTACTAATGGGCCAAGCCCAAGTGACCCAAATGTCCCCTAGTGGGCCCGGCTATGTCTAAAAACGTCCCGTGACCCGTTTACTACCCCCGGGTACACTTTTCCGACTATCTCGGCCCATCCGGACTCAACTGTACCCTCAGAATTTGCATCCGAGTTAATTTCTAAAAATACTTATCCCTCACCCAATGTAGTCTATACCGACTTCCGAATGTGATAAGTACATCCTCGTCACTAATACTTGAGACGACGTAATTACATTATTACTATTCACTTAGTAAATAAGTTTTCCCTAAATATTAACCATTCAATCCCAGATTAATATTTATATATTATTCTGTTCTAATTAATTCATTAAATTACAACACACTAAGTAATTTAAAATCTTCGAGTTAATTAAATTTTAAATGTACCAAAAATACGGGGTGTTACAACAGACTAGCGCAAGCCTCAAGCCCGTGCTCTACAAACCAGTTCCCCCAACTCTCAATATCCAGGACTACGCTAAAAAATAGCGCGAGAAGAAGTTTGGAACCTCCAACAAAGGATACTCAGGTGGGACTACCATACGGAACCTTTTGGACAACCACATAAACAGCATCACGGGGCTCCCTCTCAGAAAATCAGAATAACCCTCCAACCAGGCATCGAGGCCATTTAAAGTATTCACTAATATCATCGCTCCAGGATTACGATAGTGCGACATCCAAGAAATAATAGTTGCAAGTTGGGGATCTGTCAGTACTTCCCCAGTCACCAACAACACTTTTAAAACTAGCCCCAGAATAGACATCATCATCGGCATCACGCAAATGCACGAATCACAGCACCATCAAAAGGGAAATCATTCCTCTCGTGACTAACGGCTGGACCCCTGAAGGCGAGATATGAATAATTTCATCCAGCAACTCCCTAGGAGAATAGGAAAACTCAGTCAAATCCGTAGAAACACTGGGATATATCCCCGGCATGGCAGAAAATTCCTCGTGGGTAGGACAAATTTCAACCAACCCAAAGCGAAAAGCATGATTCTCGGGATACCAGAACTCAACTTCCGTAGCATATTCCATTCAATGGGCCTGTTACGCCACAAAGAGACTCGTCACATGTGGAAAGCATCATAATCAACATTATAAGAACACATTACCTCCAAGGCTTTGAGGTAGTTGGTGAACCCAATGCTACCAGGGAGAGCCATCTTTCAAAACAAGAAGATAATAAACAAGTAAGAATGTGAGAAAGAAAGGAAATGAAAGTGTGAGGAAAAATGCCCCATTCACAACCCTATTTATACTTGAAAACTCTCAAGCAAAGACAAGAAACCCTACAGAAATCAGAGTAAAACTTGCCCCACCAAGTCCCAAGCAATTGAAGAAAGTGCAATCAAACCCTTGGGTTGATTGGACTAGACTGATATGAAAATACGCATGACAAGGGTCATGCCGATCGACAACCCCCTATTTTTGGGAAATCCCATTTTTCCTCTGTTGTCAAAATTAAAAAAAAAACAATAAAAATAATTTTATCGTAAGGGAATTATTAATTTCCTTATACTTTTACTTATCCCATTTTAAAATAAAATCATTCTCAAATTCTTTTTACGATCTCAGTAGAAAAGTAAAAATAGCATGTGCATTAACCACTCAAACAAAGATTAATAGAAACTTCATTTTTATTTGAATGTATTTTTCTATGTTACATTGATATCTTGCAGGAAAAATAGAAAAACAACGGGACTCATCCTAAATCCAATTCTCTTTCTCTCTCTCTCTCTCTCTCTCTCTAAGTGCCTCCATCCCTACAGCGCACCTCTTCCCCCTACGACAAGATGATGTGACACCACCCCCAGAGCTCGACCCTTCCCAGGACGAGGAAGACCGCACCAAACAAGAAGGGATCGAAACCACCTTACGAATATGGGCAGTCACCGAAGATATTGAATCCCTAATATCCCTCAGCCAAGTGGTGGAGACCCGTATGTTCTGCAAAAGAAAACAAAAAAATCAAATTAGTCAAGTCTGAAAGAAGAAGAAAGGAATCAAGAAATCAAAAGAAAAGGAGATAAAATTTTACCTCAAGTTGAAGGAAGTCCTCTATTAGTCCTAACTCCTCTGGGTCCGTCACATTGGGACGATGCTATAGAAGCATCGACCCTCCATTAGCTCACCAGATGTTGTAACCAGGCGAAAACAGCCGTACAAAGGGACCCTCCGAAATCGTTGCCTCCACTAACATCATCGCACCACCTTCACTATGGGAGGACCCCACTTGCCGACTAGAACCCGTGCGAGGAAGAATACACACATCATATATACTAGGAGGCATCAGCTAGCTCGACACAAAATCCATGTAGTCATACACACTACACCAAAATGTTAATTTTATGACTGCCTTTTTGTGACTGCCAATAGGGGTGACAAACTAGTCACTCCCGGGAGCAGTCACAAAATTATTTGTGACTGCCATTAGGGGTGATAAACTTAATTGGTTAAAACAATTTGAGTCAATTAGTTTGTTACCGCTAATGGGAGTCATAAATGTTACCATATAATTAATTTGTGACTCCTATAAGCAGTCACAAATTTATAACTGTCACAAGCACTCACAAGTTTATTAGTAGACATAAGTTATGACTCTTATGAGCAATCACGAAATTATAACTGCTATGAGGAGTCACAAATTTTAGTCTTAGACTTAATTTATGACCACTATTAGCGGTCACAAATTTGTAACTGCTATTAGCGGTCACAAATTTTGGTCTAAGACTTAATTTGTAACTGCTATTGGCAGTTATAAATTTTTAACCGCTCCCAGCAGTCACAAATTTTGATCTTAGACTCAATTTGTGACTGCTATTAGTGGTCACAAATTTGTGACTGCTATTAGCGGTCACAAAATTTTTCACCTACTTTAATCTCCCTCTATCTGTAATTGAAGAGCTCCCTCACTCTTCTCTCTCTTTCATTTGCTAAAACCTCTATCTAAAGCATTTCGATCTCATAAACCTCTTCTCTCTTTCATTTCTCCCTCTTCTTATTGGGTGTGTGCGCATTTCCATCGGTGAAGAAGTCGTTGGGTGTGTGCGCATTTCGATCGGTGAATCAAACCCAGAATTAAAGACTTTTTCTTAACTGTGAAGGTATATTTTTGGGTATTTTTGTTGTCTAAAGCCCTAATTTCTGTCTAAAGCATTGTGTGTGTGCGCATTTCGATTCTTATTATGTGTGGTATGTGTGTATATTTGTGTGTATGTAGAGATTTCTGTTTATATGTGTATGTATGTTTGTGTATGTATAGATTTATGTTTACATGTGTGTGTATGTATGTGTATGTATAGATTTCTGTTTATATGTGTGTTTATGAGTGTATCTATATACAAATTGTATTTTATGTTAATAAGCCCTAGAAATTGTATTGAGGTTTTTTTTTGACAAAATATTATTCAAAAACTCTAGACATTATATTTTTTTGACAAAATATAATCAAATGGATTTTTAATATTACGAGTTTTGCCCGAGCTTTGTGATCAGCGTTCTCTAGACAAAATATAATCAAATCTGATTGTTTTGTTGTGAGTATATCTACACATCGTTTAACCCCTTTCGTTTTTTGAATATTATCTTGTTTGGGAATATGTTAGATTTTTTTCAATAATCATTTATACTATTCATATTTATTTTATCTAAAAATTAATTAAATAACCATTGTTTTGTGCTCGTTGAAGTTTTGATGTTTTGTGCTTGGTCGGGTTTTCCTGTGAGTTTTAATGCAATGATAGTATTAATGCAATGATAAGCCATAGATTATGTTCTAAATATCAGCTCAAACTTCATTTAGTTTTATAATTTACTGAGTTTCTATTTGTTTGTATTGTAGAATTAATGAGGTTTCCACAATATAAAGAGTGGATGGGTGAAAGTTGTAGAGTGGGGCAAGTATACGTTAATGGGGTTAAAGACTTTGTAAATTATGCAACGAAGAATCTCAAAACTAATATTATCCCATGCTCGTGCAATCGTTGTAAAAATGGGAAACACTTGAAAGGGGTAGATGTAAAAGTACATTTGTTTTATTGGGGTATGCAAGCTGACTACACGTTTTGGCATTTCCATGGGGAGAGGGAATTTAAGTATATTCCAGAAGAAATACTTGTCAATGAAACCGTTCACACAAATGGTGACCCGTTAGTACATGCTAGGTTAAACGATCTCATAAATGATACGTATGAAGTGCACGCAGCACAAGAAAAGCAAGATAGTAGAGGGAATGCTTTAGGATGTGAGGATCATGTTGGCAACGATACGGACCAAGTTAAGGATTATATACGGTTAAAAGCAGCAGCCGCAACACCATTATACCATAACTCCAACCCCGACCACAAAAATTTATATGCCATGGTTGGGTTGCACAACTTAAAGAGCAAATTTAGCTTGTTGAGAAAAAGTGTGACGGCAATACTCCTCTGGGCAAAAGATTTGCTCCCCAAAGAAAATACACTGCCAGTCAATTATCCGATCATGAAGGGTAATTTGAAAGGTTTGGGTATGAAATACAAATCAATTCATTGCTGCAAGTATGACTGCATTTTATACTATAAGGAGCACAAGTACAAACGGGCTTGTCCTGTAAGTAAGGAACCTAGATATGAACAAAAGATGATAGTACATAATAAACGTTTGTTGAAAGTAGATACGCAAATACCTAAGAAGGTGTTAAAGTATTTCCCTTTAGGTCCTCGATTGAAGAGACTTTACACTATACCTTGGATATCAGAGGCAATGACTTGGCATGGTCGAGCGGAGGTGGGTGATAATCTCATGCGACATCCGATTGATTCATCTGTGTGGAAATCTACAAATCAGCGATACCCGAACTTTGCTACAAAAATATGCAATGTTCGCCTCGGAATATCAACCGATGGGTTTAACCCATTTGGCAAACTGAGCACAGATAAGAGTATATGGCCTGTGTTTACGGCGCCTTTAAATTTGCCCCCGTCGTTGTGCATAAGAATGGAGTTTTCAATTTTGTCGTTGTTGATACCAAGTCCAAAAGCACCGGGTAGTGACATTGATGTTTTCTTAGAGCCACTAATAGATGAATTGAATGAGTTATGGGTTGAAGGTGTGAGAGCGTTCGACTCCTACGAAAAGGAGGAATTCATTTTGAGAGTTATGTTGATATGGTCAATTCATGATTTTCCTGCTTATGGGACCTTATCTGGGAGCAATGCACATGGTTACCTAAGTTGTCCTATATGTGGAGAGGAAACTGAAGCCAGCTGGCTTAAGAAAAGTGGTAAACTTTTTTATCATAGTCATCGAAGATTTCTGCCCCAAAGTCACAAATTCAAGTCAATACGAAGAAATTTTCTCCCAGAAGGCACCGAGACGCGACCACCTCCACCGAGACTTTCTGGTTTGGAAATTGAAGAAAGGTCATTAAAGGCTGATCAAAAGTTGAGGGGGAAACACCCCATAATTTTGTCCCAAAAGCGTAAAATAAAGGATGTTGATGTGAAAACGGCGTGGTCGAGGAGATCAATAATGTTTGATTTTCCATACTGGAAGGAACATCTTATGCGACATGTGATAGACATAATGCATGCTGAGAAAAATATTATTGAGCATCTCGTAAGCACATGCATTGGTGGTTCTCATTCCAAGGATTGAGAAAAAGCCCGCGAAGATCTTCGTGATTTGAAGATTAAAAGATCATTATGGTGGAAAGAAGATACAAACACTGGAAAAAAGCATATGCCAGTTGCATCTTATACTTTGAGCATTGAAGAAAGAAATATGTCCTTAGAAACATTAAAGGGCTTCAAGGTCCCTTCTAATTTCACATCCAACTTACGCAGGATTGTCTGCGACGCAACAAAAGATTTGAAAAAGTGCAAGTCCCATGATTGGCATGTGATAATGCAACTTATCCCTCTGTTGTTCGGACACTGTTTTTCGAAACACAAGGACCTTCGAAGGGCCATTCTACAAATTAGATTATGTTTCTCCCTATTGTGTGAGAAAGTTGTCAACAAGACGCACATAATGGCAGCGAAAGAAACTTTGGTCGAGGCTATATGTGTTTTGGAGAAGCACTTTACTCCCTCATTCTTTGACATAAGCATCCACCTTTTAGTGCATTTGTGCGATGAAGCACTTTTATGTGGACCAGTAAGGTACCGATGGATGTATCCATTCAAACGATTAAGGAAAACTTTTAAAGATTACATTAAGAATACACGGTACGTTGAAGGGTCCATTGCTGAGGAGTACATTATGGAAGAGGCTTCCTTGTATGCAAAGGAATATATACCTAACCCAAACGATGGAGGTCGTGAACTCTTTATTGATGAATTAGAAGAGTTTGCTGATGAGGAGGCCCTGGGGAAAGGTAAGGTAGTGAAGCTAACAAGTACACAATATAACCAGTTGGCTCGATATGTATTCGAGATGCATGAAGACATAGATAAATGGAAAATTCGAGTTTATTTAAAGTGTTTTGTAAAATAATGTAATATGTTCGATGCTATATTCATAAGAAATTAATATTTTTAGTGTTTTAACCTAGGCAATATAATGAGTGCGGGCATGCCAAGAGGAAGAAGGGAGGCGCGAGCGCAGACAATGACTTTAGGCATTGGGTAGCTTCCGAGGTGACTACAGTAATACCTCACTTTTATTTACTGTCTTTGCAACATATTCACAATGCAAATACTTTCTTGGTTTTAGTTATTGAAAGGCTGGTGAAGTATCGACGAGGCTTGCACGTCTAGCAAATGGGCCTAGTTTTGTAGCCAAGGAGTTTGGACAATATCGTGTCAATGGTTTTGTGTTCTCTTCAAGCACACACGAGTTAAAACTCATTGGGAAACAAAACAGCGACATTTCATATAAAGCATTAACTCATTTCAGGGCAAGCGCGAAAGATAAAAACTTGATAGAAGCTGAGATGACGTATTATGGGATTATAAAACAAATTATCCTATTAGATTATATATCTTTCAGCATACCTGTATTTTACTGTGATTGGGTGAGATGGAGGACAAGAATGCATGTATGGTCGACCCTGACACCCACATGGTGAAGGTTGATTTGGCCAAGTTGAAGAGTAAAGACAATGTTAATGATGAGCTATTCGTTTGTGCATTCCAAAACTTAAAGCAAGTGTTTTATGCAAAGAGCCCCAACAATGATCCATGGTCTGTTGTTTTACATTCTCCTCAGCGCTTGACTACATCGGTAGACGATATAGAGGCACCTATCGAGATTAAGTCTATTCTGGATGACAACCCAGAATTAAAAAAATTATTAAACGCATTAGAGGAGTAGATGTTTAATTGTGGCATGTTATGTTGTTTTAAATGTTGACTTGAAAATTATGTATAATAGCATGTTTCAATTATTTCGTAGCATGTATTCATAGAGACTTTTGTTCACAAGTTTATTATTACTTTTTCCAGGATGTCATATATCGTATATACATGCAACGATTTTCAAAACAGGTCTTTTATAGAGAACACGTCAATTTATCGTCATGGCTATCGAAAAATCAAACAATGCAATTACTTGCGAGATCATGGGTGGAACATACCTCAAGCATATTTATTTCAATCAATTCTACTCACACTACCTCAAAGTTGGGATGAAGCAGTTGAAAGGGTTTTCGTAAAACACAATCCAAGTAATGCGATGCAGTTAGTAGAGTTTTTAGAACTCGAAGAAAGAAAAATTCATCCTTTGTGGATAGAACTGAAGAGGATAAGGATGCGTTCAGACTCTACTGTGAGAAAACATATGCATAACAAAGTTAACATCTATTATCGGCTTAGGAGAGAAGGCATACGTCCTAATATGTTTAGTGTCAGAAATGAAATTATCAACACACTTCCGCACACATGGCCAATAAAAAGTTTACGTGAAATGATGAATATTCTCTAAGGTTCAATTTTAAGGCCTCCAACAATGCGTCGATGTATGAGGCCCTTCTGGCAGGACTATCCCTTGCCAGAGCCTTAAATGTCAGCCAACTCTTGGTTCATAGAAACTCCAGATTAGTGGTGAATCAAAGATTGGGAGTATATGAGGACAAGTATGAAAGGATGGATAAGTACCTTGGAAGGGTAAATACAACACTGGAATAATTCAGAGAGGTGAGGATAAAGAGTATCCCTCGGCTAGACAACAGTCAAGTCGATGCCTTAGCGATATTGTCCTCTACCACTAAGATAGAGATCAGAAGGTCGGTACCGGTGGAGATCCTACATCGGCCGACCATTGAAAAGGAGGTTAACATTATGGAATTTTATTTGAACTTGAACCTATGAGCCTCATGGATGGACCCCATCATCCGATACATCAGAGAGGGGGAGTTACTCGATTCAAAAGCTTAGAAGAAAAAGTTGAGTTACAAAGCGGCGAAGTTCTCCATTATAGGAGATGTCCTATACAAGAAAGGATTCCCCCCCCCCCTGCTTAGATGTGTCCATCCAACTGAGGTGGAGTATATTTTGAAGGATGTGCACAAGGGATCTTGCTCCATCCACATAGGAGGAAGATCATTGGCAAAAATTATTATCACCCGGGGATATTGGTAGCCGACACTGGCCAAGGATATTGGCACCTCAAACAATGTAATAGATTTGATTTTATCTCATAATATTGCTACTGACTTATTCTAACGAGTACACCGAGTTTCTGGTATTTCGTACTAAGTTTGCAGGTATTTGATGTCAATGAAGAAAGAAAGAAATCGAAAGAATCGAGAAAAGAAAAGAAGGAAAGTCAAAAGGGAAAAATCGTAATTTTTACCCGAAATTCGAATAAGGCATCGAAAGAAAAGTTGAAGATATCAAGTTCATGAGCACATAGGAAGAAAAGTCACCTCAATCGGAATCCCGGTGTAAAATTTATGAGCAGTCAAAGATTGAAGAAAAAGTCAAAGGAAATTCGGACTGATCCGGATCGGACCGATCCGAAATGCCAATTTCCAGAGAGCCCCGGACCGAAGACGGATCAAAACTAAAAGAAAATAAATGAATCGATCCGTACCGAATCGATCCGGCCAAGAAATAAACGAACCGATCCGAATTCCAGCCAAACCAAACCGAGGGAGGACTGTCAAATTTTTATTTTTTACTCCTCCTCTAATGGAGAGTCCTAGTTCAGCTAAAACTCTTGGAGTTTTGTAGGGTATTTAAACCCGATTTATTATCATTATAAACAACGGAGAATTTAGCTAATTTTCCATTCTTTTCAGAAACACCCTAGTTTGAAGATAGATTATAATTTTAATTCCAAGATTGAAGATTGTTCAGATTTCTATTATTACAAGTAATTGTAGTTAATGCTTTAAGTGCTTTGGTAAGATTAGTGATTAATTTCCTCTGTCTAATTTCCCGTTTACATCATTCTTCAATTTTTTCTTAGTTTAATCATGACTTCCTGCAATTCAAAAATCGTTTTCATTACTTTCATCGTGGTAGGCTAGACTTTTAAGGGTTGGGATGAATGAACCCAACCTGATGTGGTAGTGGTATGTGTATAAAAGTAATCCTCTAAATTTAATGATTTGATTACGACCGCATTGCATAGGAACACGATAATTGTAGATCTTTGGATCTCGTTTGCTTCCGGATAACTGGGATGCTTTAGAATACAATTCGAGTGTAACTATTACAATATCGATTTACTCGTCCTCTGATTAAGTATGGTGCGGGCTTGAACCTCATATACGTAATGGTTGGTAGTACTAAATTCTAGGTCTAATTAATCATTCAAATTTACGATTAGTTTTATACCATCAATACACGAGGGTTGGGGGATTGTATTCATGCCCTGTTTTTCTCATCACATAGTTCGAATTTTTAAATCATTCATCATTAGCATTTTAGGTAATTTAGAATAGTTGCATTCCATTCATATTTTAGTGCATTAAATAAATATTTTCGAAATTTTCATTTAGTTGTAGTCAGTTCCTAAAACCAATCATCTTTTCCTTTTTCTTTAGAGTCAGAGTTAGGATTCATTCATCTGTCCAATGTCGTTACAATTCCATTGTCCTATTTCCCTATGGATATGATCTTGACTTATCGGGTTTATTATTAACGCGGTAGGCTTGCACTTGAGCCTAGAGAGTACGCACTTCTGAGACACATTCTTAGTCGCGTCAAGTTCTTATTATTGGCTTCCGACCATAATACAAAAAAAAAACTAAACTTTAACTACACTCTTGCAGAGTATAGTGGCAAGTCTAGGTATCGAATCCACAGGGAATTTTTGATAGATTTTAATTAATTTATTACTTCAAAAAATAAAGTGTAAAAGATAATGATTGAGTGAGAAAGGAAAAAGGAAAAAATAAAGAAGTTAACTAAAACTAATTGGAAAAATTAAGGTAGGGACACAATCCCTCAACCCTAGAGTATTGATGGTGGCATTAGCTGTACCTAAGAATGGGCGCCCAAGAATGATGGGAACATGGTTGCTAGAGGTGAAGGAGGGCTTCGTGTCCCAAATGACAAAGTCCACCGGGAAGTAGAAAGTGTCAACTTGGACGATCACGTCCTCAACTATGCCTCTTGGGATCTTCACCGTTCTTAGTAGAAAGTGTCAATATGAATGACATATAGTCTGATCATAGCTATCAATTATTTTTCAAAGTGGGTGGAAGTCGATGCAATGATCATGATAACAGAGAAGAAATCCTTCCAATTTATTTGGAAGAACATTATTTGTATATATGTCCTGCCAAACACTTTGATCTCGGATAATGGGAAGCAGTTTCAGAACATATCCCTGGAGAAGTACTGTGAGGGGGTTGGCATCAAATAATTATTTTCAACTCCCGACTGACCTCAGGACAATGGGAAAATGAAACTGACGAATAGAACAAATATTGATGGAATCAAGAAAAAACTGGAAGATGGGTTTAAGAGGTGCATACCAACCTATGGGCCTATAGGACGATGGAGAGAACACTAACATTGGAGACCCAGTTCATGATGGATTATGGTTCAGAGGTTGTGGTGCCAACATATATCGTTCTCCCCACTAATAGGGTCCATACATATGACCCAGGGGAGAATCTTGCATAACGTATACTAGATCTGGACTTAACTGAAGAGGGAAGGGAAGACGCTGAAGTTAGGCAAGTCGCCTATCAGCAGAGAACAACGAAATTATGTAATAAGAGAGTGAAGGTTTGTCCATTGGTAGTAGGAGACCTAGTTTTAAAGAAGACTTGGTAGAAGACCAACAAACTCCATCCTAATTGGCATGGTCCTACCGAGTGATTGAAGAGGTGGTCTCAAGAACATATCGGCTAGAGAACTTGGAAGGAGATCTATTCTCCAATCCATGGAATACCGATCATCTCAAAAAATATCATCAGAAGGAGTTTTATAATAATTTGTTTTGTCTATGTAACAGTTTATGAACAAAAAGTTATGAATAAAAATAAAGGAGTGTTATCTCCTATTTTGTTGTATAAGTAGTTCAGACTGTATGTACCATTTTATACTAAGCTATAGAACACCATTCGTGGTGAAGTATCATTAAATTACTCTCTCGGTGACATGATAGTGCGGATGGGGTCAACCTCATCCATGGACTCTTGATAACACCGAGAAGGGGGAACAATACCTTAAACATCATTAATTTAGTGGGAAAACTTTCTCGATCGAGATGACAATGCATGGACGAGATGGTTCTTGTTTATACACTCTCAAAACGACGAGAGGGGGCTTATGATATAACACCATAATTTGGTGAATTCAAATTCAATACCACTTAATTGTGGTTCATCTTAAATATCATTAATTTGGTGGAAAAACTTTCTTGATGGAGTCGACAGTGCATGGACAAGATGGTTCTTGCCTATACACTCTCAAAACGACAAGAGAGGACTTAAGATATAACACCATAATTTGTTGAATTCAAATTTAAAAATCACTTAAGTGTGGTTCATGTTAAACATCATTAAATTGGTGAAAACACGCTCTCAGATGAGACGATAATGCATGGACGAGATAGCTCTCGTCCACACTGTCTCAAAGCGACGATAAAGGACTTGGGTGAATTCAAATTAGCCGTTTATTTTTATCTCATCTTAGAACGAGATGATGTTCATATTATGAAATGTGTCATTTATACCTATCTCATCTAAAGGATAGGACGATGTCGTTTATATTTATCTCATCTTAGAATGAGACGATGTTCATATTATGAAATATGTCATTTATACCTATCTCGTCTAAGGACGGGACGATGTCGTTTATATTTATATCTTCTTAGAAAGAGATGATGTTCATATTATAAAATCTGTCATTTATACCTATCTCGTCTAAAGACAGTACGATGTCATTTATATTTATCTCATCTTAGAATGAGATGATGTTCATATTATGAAATATGTCATTCATACCTATCTCGACTAAGGACATGACGATGTGTCCATTAATTGCTTAGCTGGTGATCTCAAGATTATAAGCCATTTTAATTGAGGTCACTTGATTAAACATCAGAAGAAGGCACAGATATAAACAAATAAGGTGAAAATCATAAGTATAGGAAGAAATACCATTCATCCATTCAAAATATGACAACAAATAAGAAGAGAATTCTCATTTAAAAGACCATGACAAAGTGTTCAGAGAGAAGAGTTATAATGTTTCCACAAAATACAAAACAAGATTAAAAGTGTTTGAAAATATTTACTACCATTAGGGGCCTTGGGCCAAAGGCGGCCACCCAGAAAGTGAAAGACTAAAAAGAGTTATGTGTTGGGGCTCGTCTCTTTAGCATTCAAATTCTCGGTGTTTTGAGGAGCCTACCTATCCCGCAATAGTATTATTAGCTTCAGTATCACCAACAGGCTTTGTCTCGTCCACCTGATTAGAAATCTGAGTTATAAGCTCCTATTTTGCTAACCCCTCAATCTGACTCAGAGCTATCATTGCTAAGGTGTCATCCAAGTTGAAGGTATTTAACTGCTCTAAAAAGTGGGAAATCTTACTAAACTTAATTTTACCCTAGAGGCAGCCAGTATGAGCTCCTCTTTTGAGATACAACACACCATATCCTAGGAACTCATCTGAGGACTTATAGTCATCCACAACTTATTCCTAGGTCTCCTTGATCTTACTCTAAACGACTTCTTTCACTTTTCTAGCAATCTCAATTTCATGTTGAATATTCAAGGTCTTGATGGCTCTAGAATGGGTTTTGTTCAAGTACTGATAGTTTTAGTGTGTTGTTTCTTCAAGTTTTTAATCTCAGTCTCCATCTCTGAGATCTGACTTCTCTGAGTCTTGTCATTTCTGATGGCCAGACGAGCTTGACGAATCTCAGGGACCTTTTTCCCGATCCATTGGTGGAGTTTTCGAAGTCAGGTGGTAGTCTGCATAAGACAAGATATGTAAGTACAAGACGACCTTATGGATGTGGTAAAAGTATGAAAAGGACATAAAGACCTGCATGGACGGCTCTGTGAAGGACAAAGTCGTTCATTAGAGATATGTTAGTGGCTTCCAAAGACCTTCTATCGGACTCTAAAGTATTAGAGGTAAGGAACTCAATGGCTTTTTCTTTACTCCCCAAGACAGCGTCGGGGCTGATTTTAAAATTCTCCAAGCGAGCAACAAGTGCATCCTCAGAGGAAATGGGGATAGCTTGACTCATCCCAGTCTTGGACGGGACGTCCATGATCTTCTTGTTTCTGTGGCATGTGGGGAGATTTTCCTGACTCTCATTTCTCTTCCTTGACCCCTCAGCCTGACTGGAGTTAGTAGTTGTGGATTTCTTGGTCTGAGGCGCAGGGGTCGCTTTTTTCCTACTTGCATAAGTAAATTTTCCAAGCTTTGACCTGCCATCTTCCACGCAGTGTCTGGAGTGTTGGATGGTTGGTCTGCAATGACAAGAATGAGATCATAAAGTTAGATAGATGGAATACGACATTATAGTTAGAAAAAATAATGTTAACACTTATATAGCTCAAATAGGGGGTCCACCCCCATACCTAACTGCTCTAAGAAATATGGGGTCATCGACTGCTTGAATTATACAAGATTCCCTCCCTCGCCTTGTTTCCTAATATTTTCAAGGTTTTTGGTGGCTTCGATGCTTAAGTCCAGATCCAGTTTAGCCGACATTAGGGCTTTGGCCCATCATTGGGGAACCTGAGGCTCAGAGGCACTGCAAGCTACTTCAGGGAAGAATTCCCAAACTACTGAGATGAAGAAGTAATGAGGTTTCCAATTATCATTGGAAGTTTGGGTAACTACTAAATCCTTCTTCTCAGACTTCCTGGCTATAACATGATAGTATCCAGGATGATTTTTTGGGGAAGAGATGGTGTAACATCCTCTAAAGACGCCAACTGGAAGGTCTGTATGGTGGATTATATTCCACAGAGAAATAAATTCGAGAATCACCCCTCAGGCATTCGGTGACAGCTGGGCAGGGTTAAAACCAAGACTATATAAAATGGCTTGTACATCCGAATGTACAGGTTGCCTAAAGCCAACCTTTAATATTTCTTCATAAGCACGAATCTCACCCTCTCGACCTTGGAATGCTCTTTCATTCGTTAAGGGTACTCTCATAGTGATGGAGGTCCCAATTCCATAAAGATGTCTCCACAAAAGGAGATCAACTTCATTAACTATACTGACATAGGATTCAGCACAGGAAGTGTCAAGTGTGGCCTCGACTGCATCTTTATCATTGTCTTGGTCCACAGCTAGGACGACACGTTGAGCATGAGCAGTTTCTGCAAATTATTCCCCCGAAACAATGGAGAGAGGAATATCATTTATAGACTTGGAATTAAAACACCCACTCTCGACTCATCATGAGATGAAAGAATTTGAATGGAAGAATATGAACCTAGAGAAGACTCAACTTGATTTGAAGACTCGACCTCGTCTGATGACTCGATCTGATTTGATGAGTTAGCTTGATTTGAGGATGAGGCTCTTAAAGAACCTTCACACTCCTCAAACCCATCAGTGGGGAAGCCCATGACCACTTTGAAAGAATCCACACTCTCGACAGTATACGAGACCAATAGATTGTCGTCTATAGAAGCAGCCGACTCAAACATGGAGTTGCTGAGCTCTACGATAGGAGGACGAATGGTTGCAAGAGGGATAGGGTAAATAGGACCAAGAGGAAAAGCCTTGGCCTTACGCCTGGAAACCTCCTCAACCTCGTAATTTTTTATCTCCCTAAAGCACCTTCATCTGAGAGTAGGTAAATCCTCAGCTAGCTCATATAAGTTCCTCAACATTCGAAGGACGGCCTTTAACTTGGATAATGAAAATAATATAAAGGGCAAACAGTTAATGTGTCGACTAGGGTTTAATCAAAGAATTAAGACTTGGAATATGAATAGTTCTCACCAAGAACAAACTCAAGATTATAATTAAGTCTAACTAGGGAAGGAGATCGAAAGTTGGCCAGAGTTTGACTGAAAATGGTGTAAGAGAAGCAATAGGCCTTAAAATGGTGGAAAACCCTAGGGATACCTACCAACCCTAAAACCACATTTGACCGCCCTCCAATAACCCCACAACCGGCGAAAATAGTCGCGGGAAAAGAAAAATACAAACTGAAATGGAAAAAAACAAATGGAAAGCCAACAAGGAAGGGAGAAATGGAATACCTGGAAGGATTGAAGGGGCCGACAACCACTGAAGACTTAGAAAAGTCAGCAAAAAACAATTGAGCAGTGGAGAGAGAGAAGAACTTTGAAACTGGAGACTTAGAGAGAGGAAGAAAATGCACGCAAATGAGGAGAGAGAAACTAAATCTTTTGAGAAAACAATTTTAACCAATAATTATAGGATTCAACTTTTGATGTGCCTGTCATTAGGGCATAACTCCCAAAGTGCACACATGCCCCCGCCAGTACTTGGGGAATACGCAAAGCCAAGGATCAGATGACAAGTGTCACTCTCTTGTACACATTAGTACATCAGAATCTGGCAGGCCAAAGACGTCCATTCATCAGGGGCAACATGAAATTCTTACCCCTCACCCTGTAAGACATGAGTGCAGATTTGGGAAGGCACTGCGTTGAGAGTACTTTAGACTTGAGCAACGTTGTTTCTCCTACTTATTCATCTTTGCGGAATCAAAGTCTGCGTAGTTTGTGGGTCCGTACGATACGCCGGAGAAAGCTCATTTTTTTATGGTTTTAGTGCATAGGGGGTGCCAAATCCGGCTAACTGCCTCCAAATGCCCGCATACCATAATGAAACTATGAAAATAAACTTGTCACTATCGAACCCATAACGGATCTAAAGAGGTGCGTGGGTGAGAAGAGTTAGGTTTCCTCTCCTTATTCTTACCCCAATATCATCATCCATCAAATGAGGGGGGAACCCTCCTTTTATAGCAAAAGTGTCTCAAATGGGCTTGATACATGTCATGTTCTCTATGGAACTAAGTGTCCAATATTTATGGTTCCACTTGTCAGTATATGTGGTGTCATCTTAAATGAACAAATTAAATTACTACTATAGCATTGTCTAGTGTTATTTATCAAATGCGGAGTATACGCAATACATTAGATCGCATGTAATAATATCTCAGCCTGTGTAGGATTTGAATTGTAACAAAACATGATAAATCATAAATCAATATTGAATCAAATATGTGGGGGTTAATTACTAGAGAATTGGTAATTATATTTAAGTCCCATTTGTCCGGTCAATATTCATATAAGTCATATTGACTTTTCAACAATCCTATAGGTCCTAATCCAACTTTTTAGCGAATTTTTTCACAATTTTACCCTTTCATAACTAATCATCCGTAACTTCCTTTAGGAAGTTACATAAGTGGTTGGACTTTTTTTTTAATCTTTAAATGATCATAACTTTTGATTCACAAATCCTTTTTATGCAAAATTACTATTTTTTAAATCTGCTCGATGAGATCTATCAAACAAGATCCATGAACACTATAAAATTCCAAAGAAAAAAATTTACACAAACAGTAAACTTTACTGTATGCACTAGAATATGAAATAGTTTTATATATGTGACATTTTCACAAACAGACAGTAACATTTACTGTGGTAATATTACACAATATATATATATATATATATATATATATATATATATATATATTTATATCCGCTGGATTCAAACCCTCTTTTTTCAAAATTACCTTATATTTAAAGGTTCGCGCTAGCGGCATCTAATCCTTACCACCATTGTTGGAGCTTCAACAACCTTCGTCAGAGCTCCGATTTGGGGTGGGCAAGGGTGGAATGTGGTGCCGCTGGCGCGGACCTTTGAAAATAAGAGACTTTTGAATAAATGGGTTTTGGATCGACCGGAGTGTCATGGGGTGCTGCTGGCGCGGACCGTTGAAAATAAGATTGGATAAATGGGATATGGATCCTCTTGAGCACCGGTTTCGGGTGAGTAGGGGTGGCATTAGGTGCCGGTGGCGCAGACCTTTAAAAATAGGAGCATATTATATATATATATATATATATATATATATATATATATATATATACACACACTAGGGTGTACCCGTGCCGATGGCACGGTGATAAATTTTCTCCCAATTATTTTTTGTTATAGCACACTCACTCCAAAGTATGGTATTTTACACTTTAATAAAGACTTAAAAATACTGATTAAATTTCATCTTATTTAATAACAATGTTAAACACATTTTTGTAACATGTCACACTTGTCCGTGCCGATATATGTGTGACTGAATTGAAAATAAATGTAACATAAGCCAATTTTCTTTCTAGCATATTAAAATGTTAAAACATCTCTGAAATCCAAACATCCGTGATTAATATTGAATTACAAAAAAAGAAGCATAACATAACGAAGTTTTTTTATAAATTTCTCATCTTTTCATATTGTTGTTGCTTTCTAGAGGTTTCTTCCATATAGCATGCCAAATTTGTTTGACTTATAGAGTTTGAAGAAAGTGTCTAACCAAACAGAAAGGGAAGAAAATTTTCAAACTTGGTAACTTTTGGTGCCAAACCACCAATGGAGTTGGTGTGTTCTTGTGAATCCTCCGACCTATCTTCGACCGGACCGGGGATGGGATTGAGATTCAGCGCGCAAAAAGGAGGCAAATGATATACCTAAAAATTGGGGGGCAGTAATCTAGAATTTTGGATAGTGTTTTGACCCATCACGACACAACATCCTTTTTTAATTACATGGCACAACCACAATAGTTTATAAACGACACTATAAATATGAATGTAATTTTCAAACCCAATTATGCATATTTGGTAAAAAATAACTCAAACAAGTAGGAAAATCCCACCTGACATGAATGTTGGACTAATTGGAACATTCATAATATGTTATGTGACTCCTGAGGTATTAACAAATGAGAAAACACCAACACCCAAGATGTTCATTATCTACCCGTAGGATACGCATGAAAACAATAAATAATTTTTTATGCATCAAAATTATTAAACACCAATGTTGATACCAAATTTAATCTGCTGACATGGCCCAATTGAATGAAGACACGTGGCAATCAACATGGCAGCAACAAACATTTCCGAGGAAGTCACACGCTCCGAGGAACAAGAATACAACGAGGAAGACTATTTCCCCGAGGAATATTGCTTCCCCAAGGAACTCATACGCTCCGAGGAACAAGACCTCACCGAGGAACTCTTAAGTATCGAGAAGCTTAGGCGGTCCGAGAAACTCAGGCGGTCCGAGCTTCACTTCGAACCAAGAATTAATAGCTGGATAACCAACAGTTCAACTGATTCATTAAATTCTTATCATTCAGATGCACACGCTTAAGGGGCATTAAATGTATTACCCTTTCACATTACAGCCTCAGGGCTATAAATACATTGTACAATCCTCATTGTAGAGGGACCCCAAAAATCCAGACCGGAATTTCTTGATAGGACTTGTAATCGAGAATTCCCAAACATTCAGCAATAAAACAACAGTGGACGTAGGCCATTCTTATAAGGCTGAACCACTCTAAAATTTTGTGTCTCATTTATTTATCTGTGATTGAATAATTAGAGTGATCTAATTTTTTACATCAACAGATTGGCGTCGTCTGTGGGAACGACTGGTAATATCATTTTCCATCAAAAACAATTCATCACCAATGGCTGATATTCCAGAATCAAGCAATCGAAACGCTGGAAGCCCTCCAAATCCATCTGCTCCGCCAAATATTCCAGATCTGGCTGGAATAATGAAAAATTTGGCCCAGGGCCAGACCGTCATCCAAGAAACAATGCGACAACTCATCCAAACTCTCCATGGTGGTGTGTCAGCCCATTCAGGACCACGAAGTATTCAAATAAACACCCGTGCGCCATCCTCACGTACTAGGTGTACCAATTCATATCGCAATGAGGAATCTGATGATTTCTCTTATCAACATGGGCGAACTTCGTCAGTGCGAGCAACAGATACTGAACAACGTGTCACTCTCCCCCCAGAAAAGGACTAGCGCATTGGAAATATTAAGTAGGGTTTCTCCTTTCGACCGATTAGGCCCTAAGAGGAACAAAAGTCCTCTTAATGCAGCGTCGAGGAGCTTTCGACGATCAACAGCCTTAAGGGAAGGATCTGCCCAGTCGCGACCAGCTACTCGTCAAGATAGATCCCAGGAAGCCACTTCAACGCGATCAGCTGCTCGAACCAATAGGCCCGAAGAAGGAAATGATGCATGGAAAGGTTCTATTCAAAGGCTGGAGGTTAGATTAGGGGAAATGGTTAAAACCAAGAACCCTTTACAATGAACCTTTGTTCGAGGAACACCTTTTGTCCAGGCCATTGTAGATTTTCCAACACCATCAAAGTTCAAAGCACCTGTTGTGACCCCCAAATATGATGGAAAGACTGACCCTGTTCTTCATATAGAACAATATCAAGCTACTGCCGACATCTATGCTGTCCCAGACGAGATGAGATGCAGGGCATTCTCGGGAACTCTTACCGGATCTGCTCAAATATGGTATAATAATCTTCCTCGGGGTAAGATCTCAACTTTCTTTCAACTGGCCGAGTTATTCATTGGAAATTTCTGCTTTGGGGCAAAGCCAGACATTTGTTAAGTGTTAGACAAAAAGCTGGTGAAAGTACCAGAGATTATATAACTCGTTTTAATAACGAGAAACTTGAAGTCATTGATTATGAGGAGAAGACAGCGATCACTGCCTTGATGAGTGGGTTGTTGCCTAATAAGTTGTATTACACTTTGGCCAAAGATCCACCCACAACTATGTCAGAATTGATGGCGAAAGCAGCCAAAATCATGAATGCCGCTATGGCTGCGAAGAAGAATATGGATAAAGAAACTAAGGTGGAAGTCGACAAAACCAAGAAGAAAGAGCATAAGAACAATGGTGGTGACAAACAATTCAAAAATAGGTCGTCATGGGAGGTCTTGAGGAAATTTGATAATTACACTCCTTTGAAGGTACATATTAACCACGTCCTGGAAGAAATTAAGAACAGCGAGGAGTTAAACTGGCCAAAGAAAATGAAGGCAGACCCTGACACGAGGAATCGGGAAAAATATTGCGAGTTTCACAAAGATCATGGCCATATGACCAAAAATTGCATAGCTCTTCAGAATGAGATCGAAACACTCATCCGATGAGGAAAGCTGTCAAAGTATGTTGATCGTGGAAACGAAAGAAGAAACAACGACCGAGCAAGAGAGAGGTCTAGATCTCCTCGTCGAGCAGAGGAGAAAAAGAAAAGAAACCATGAAGTTGATCCAAAAGATGACCCCGATCTTCCCAAGATACCAAGGCAGCCAGAACGAGAGGTATTTTCAATACGCTTTGGGTCATTTGACTATAATGTTATTACAGGTGGAGATGCAGGAGGAGGAGACCTTACTGCAGAGAGAAAAGCTTACCTCGGTGAGGCTCAAGCTTGCTCGTACATTCAGTGAATAAATCTAGATGAGGAAGATCGCCCGAGAAAGGTGAACAAGGAGAAATTGGTCATCGGTTTTTCAAAGAACGACCTTGCAGGTGTTTTATATCCTCACGATGATCCATTGGTGATCAAAATGAGGATGAAGGAGGTTATGATTTCAAGAGTACTGGTCGACAATGGTAGCTCGGCAGACATCATGTTCTACTCGTGCTTCGATAGTTTAAATCTAAAGCTATCTCAACTGGAGCCTTACCACAGACCCCTCATCGATTTTGCTGGCGAGAGAGTATTTCCACTTGGGACGATCAAGTTGGATATATTCATTGGTACGTGGACTGCTTATCGGACAGAAAGAATACGTTTCTTCGTGATGGATAAGAATGTACAATCATCGTATAATATCATCATGGGAAGAGTAGGATTGAAGAAGTTCGAGGTTATACCATCTACAGTGCATCAGTGCCTAAAATTTCCAACAAACTTTCGAGTAGGAGTCGTGAAAGGTGATCAGAAAGTAGCTCGGGAATGCTATTATTCATCCGTCGAGCAAGAAGAATTGGAGGAATCAAAGAAAAAGACTACTACCTATGAAGTCGATAAAGGTGCAGAGATTGAAACATTGGATCCTCGAGATGAGTCGCAACTCGTGAAGGGTCAAATGGTGGAAGCTACTGAAAACATCATTCTGGACGACGAGCACCCTGAGAGAACTACTCAAATAGGTTCATCGTTGGAAGCCTCATTAAAACAGGAATTGATAACGTTTCTAAGAAGCAGAAGACAAACTTTTTCATGGAGTCATGAAGATATGCCTGGGATAGACCCAAACTTCTTATGTCACGAGCTCAATGTGAATAAGGAGATCAAGCCTGTGAAGTAGAGAAGAAGAGTATTCAGTCCCGAGAAGAATCAAGCTATACAGGAGGAAGTCGAGAAGCTCCAGAAAGATTATTTCATTGAAGATGTTAAATATCCAGACTGGTTAGCCAATGTGGTGATGGTAAAGAAGAAAAATAACAAGTGGAGGATGTGTGTAGACTTCACCGACCTCAACAAAGCATGCCCAAAAGATCACTTTCCATTGCCCCGAATTGATCAACTGGTGGATGCTACCTCGGGACACGAGTTGATGAGCTTCATGGATGCTTATTCTGGTTACAATTAGATCAAAATGAAACCTGAAGACAGGGAGAGTACTTATTTCACTACCCCTAGGGGAACTTATTGTTATAATGTTATGCCTTTTGGTCTGAAAAATGCAGGTGCGACATATCAGCGGCTGATGAACAAAGTCTTTGCTGAACAAATCAGTTGCAATATGGAAGTCTATGTTGACGATATGCTGACGAAGAGCAAAAAAGACGCTGATCATCTAGTTGACTTAAATCATACTTTTGATCAACTAAATAAATACCAAATGAACCTGAACCCGACGAAGTGCATATTTGGAGTACGAGAAGGCATGTTTCTCGGATACATTGTCAATCAATGAGGAATTGAGGCAAATCCTGAAAAGATCAAAGCTCTATTAGGGTTGCGATCTCCAACAACGAAGAAAGAGGTGCAAAGTCTTACAGGACGAGTAGCAGCACTCAACAGATTTGTATCGCGAGCAACTGATAGATGTCTCCCATTCTTCAAGACACTCAGAAAGACTTTTGAGTGGAATGATGAATGTGAGAAGGCTTTTAAAGACTTGAAGAAATACTTGGGAACACCTCCACTGCTGTCCAGGCCGGTGATGGGAGAAAAATTGTACTTGTATCTTGCAGTGTCCGAGAATGCAGTTAGCTCGGCGTTGATCAGAGTGGAGAATGGAGTGCAAAAACCAATTTACTACACAAGTAAGGCCTTCCGAGGAGCAGAGATCAGATATCCAAGGCTGGAAAAGTTAGCGCTGGCGCTGATTGAGGCAAGTAGAAGAATGAGGCCATACTTCCAGGCTCATACAATAGTGGTATATATCGATATGCCATTGAGGCAAGCCCTTCATAAATCAGAAAAATCAGGGAGATTGATGTACTGGGCAATAGAGCTCGGTGAATATGATATAGTTTATGAACCCAGATCATCATTAAAAGGGCAAGCTGTGGCAGATTTTATAGCAGAGTTCACATATCCTGATACCCCCGAGGAGCAAAAGTTGCTCGCTGATCAACCTGTGGATGTTACAGGATCAACAAACACAAGCTCACACCAACTCCAGTTGGTAAAAGGGCAAGTGGATGTTACAGGATCATCAAATTCGAGCTCAGGCCAATTCCGATTGATAAAAGGGCAAGAAAAGATGATCGACGAAGAGCGAGAAATATCCGGGGAAGATGAAAAGAAGCAGCAAATATTTCACCGAGGAACTCTGACAGAGAAGAAATTTGAAGACGAGTTACCTATATGGAGGCTATATGTAGATGGCTCATCTTGCATTGCAGGATGTGGCGCGGGGATAGTTTTGAGCACTCCGGATGAGGTCGACATGGAATACGCCCTGCGTTTCCAATTCAAAGCATCCAATAATGAAGCTGAGTATGAGGCCATGATTGCAGGACTTAAGTTGGCAAAAATTATGGAGGCGCAGCAGGTCATTGTTTTCAGTGACTCTCAATTGATCTTAAACCAAATGATGGGAGTATATGCAGTCAAAGGAGAGTTAATGATCAGATATCATGCAAAGGCAAAGGAGCTGGTGTCAGAATTTACCGCTATTCAGCTGGTCAGAATACCAAGAATAGAGAATGCGAGAGCAGACACCCTAGCTTGACTAGCATCAGCTACTCGTACCGAGCTACGACGAACAATCCCGATTGAAGTTTTAGCTGGTCGGAGTATAGATGAAGATCTGATGATGAACTTTATTACCCTTGATTTAGGACCATCTTGGATGGATCCCATCAGGGCATATATTGAGGAGGGAGAATTACTAATTGATAAGCTCGCAGCTAAGAAATTAAAGTTTAAAGCTGCTCGGTATGTATTAACTAATGGTGTTTTATATAGACGAGGAATTATAGCAGGATTGCAGAGATGTGTACATCCCTCCGAGGTGAAAGATTTGATTGAAGAGATCCATGAAGGGTCCTGTGGAGCACATGTAGCAGGTCGGATGCTTTTACAAAGGGTGATGACGCAGGGATACTACTGGACGACGATGAGGGCTGATTGTATAGCCTATGCAAAGAAATGTGACAAGTGCCAACGCTTTTCCTCCATCCGAAGAACTCCACAAGCATTGTTAACACCCATAACTTCCCCTTGGCCCTTTGCCATGTGGGGAATTGATTTGGTTGGGCCACTGCCAACGACCCGAGGAAGGTTCAAGTATCTCGTCGTCGCAGTGGAATATTTTACTAAGTGGGTAGAAGCTGAGCCACTTATTGATATGACGTACGAGAAGGTGTACCAATTTGTTTGGAAGAATATCATTTGTCGATATGGTCTTACTCATGCTTTCATCACAGACCATGGAACACAATTTGATAACGAGGAGTTCGTTGCCTATTGTCATCAATCAAACATTTTGAAGGTCCATTCAGCACCAGGCCATCCTCAAAGCAATGGACAAACTGAAGTGACAAACAGAACGCTGCTAAATGGCTAGAAGAAAAGACTGGATGATGCAAAATCGAATTGGATCAACAAGCTACAATCAGTACTCTGGGCTTACCGAACTACTCCCCGAGTAGCAACTGGAGAATCACCATATATGCTGGCGTTTGGAAGTGAAGCCGTTATACCTGCCGAGTTGGGCCTCCCAACACACAGGGTACTGAATTTCAATTCCCCTGTCAGTGACTTAATGAGAAGATTGGATTTAGACATGCTCGAGGAAGTTAGAGAAGAAGCAGCCATCAGAAATGTTGCATATCAACAACGAACAACTCTATTCTACAATAAGAGGGTGAAGAAATGCGACCTGAAAGAAGGAGACTATGTGCTGAAGAAAGTAATTCAAAAGCACAATAAAATGGAGGCAAACTGGCATGCACCATACCGAGTTACAGAAGTTGTTCGACCAGGAACTTATCGAATAGCAACTCTAGAGGGGGAGGAGTTTAAGAATGCATGGAACGCAGAGCACCTGCGCAAGTATTATCATTGATGTATATTCTCATGTAACGCAGTTCCAGCGGTATGAATAAGATGAAGATATTCTGCAAGTCTCTCTTTTTATTGAAAATTTTTCGGGGAATACTAGTGCTATACACTACTCGGCAAAACTCAGACTACTCAACAAAAATATTCCTAAAAATGCCAACCTCGGTTGGTTAGGAAACAAAATATTCCTAAAAATGCCAACCTGTTTGGCTAGGAAACAAAATATTCCTAAAAATGTCAACCTGGTTGGTTAGGAAACAAAATATTCCTAAAGATGCCAACCTCAGTTGGTTAGGAAACAAAATATTCCTAAAAATGCCAACCTCGGTTGGTTAGGAAACAAAATATTCCTAAAAATGCCAACCTGTTTGGCTAGGAAACAAATTATTCCTAAAAATGCCAACCTGGTTGGTTAGGAAACAAAATATTCCTAAAAATGCCAACCTCGGTTGGTTAGGAAACAAAATATTCCTAAAAATGCCAACCTGTTTGGCTAGGAAACAAAATATTCCTAAAAATGCCAACCTGTTTGGCTAGGAAATAAAATATTCCTAAAAATGCCAACTTATGTTGGTTAGGAAGTACATATATTCTCGAAAATGCCAACTTATGTTGGTCGGGAGGTAAATATATTCTCGAAAATACCAACTTATGTTGGTCGGGAGGTAAATATATTCTTGAAAATGCCAACTTGTGTTGGTCGAAAGGTAAGATTATTTCAGAAAGCGCCAGAGTTGCTCGTAGAGGAAAAATCTACTAACTATGGCTGGTCGGGGATAAAAACCCACCAACTGTAGTTAGTCGACAAGGAAAATTTACCGACCTTGATTGGTCGGAAACATTTAAGAGAAAAATTTACTAACTATGGCTGGTCGGGGATAAAAACCTACTAACTGTAGTTGGTCGACATGGAGAATCTAACGACCTTGGTTGGTTGGAAACATTTTAAACATTTTTTATACTCGTTACTTTATTGCTAAGTTGGTCGAGAAACAAAACTTTATTATCGAGCAACATTATTGGTACATGTAACTTTTTAATTTTTACTGAGTTGGTCGACAAACAACACAATATTGTTATTTTTAACAGATATGCACAAATATAAAGTGTTTGATAATTACAAGACAATAGCAATTAAAATTTGCAAAGGAAAATGAAAGTCTTTCATTGAATTCAAAATAAATTACATTGATAATAAAATAAAAAGTACATTGATATTGAAATGTATACTAACTATTACATCAAAAATTCCTATTCTACTGATCTCTTCCCCTCTGCTTTTGACACAGGTTCCTCGCCAGCAGGAGGATCATTTAAAGCCAGAGGAGAATTGATGAAGTTGAGATCCTTCAACATCCTGACATTCATCACGGATGGTCGATCCAAAAGATGCTCAGGACGAGATATATATGTTTGTGAATGGAGATTGTAGTCACCGAGATACTTTGAAATCAAGCTCCGAGGAATGGCCCGTGCAGGGATCCAACTCATATCCAATTTGTATGGTGGCACAGGTAAGTCAAGCAACCCGGGATTCTGGTAGTCCCACAGGTAATGACCCTGTTCGAGCTGCAACACACCTAAGGCATTCAACCATCCTTGCTTGTAGCCCTCATTGTTGGCATTCTGGATACGATCGTCCAAGTGGTATAACGCTTCGTTGTATCCAGCCATCCAGAACTCCCTGGGCTGTTTGTGGAACTGATATGTTAGCCTGTCTAGCTGCTCATGGATATTTTTGATGAAGATCTCATTATTCTCCAAGGTAGACTTCTGCGTGGAGAGCTGCTCTTCCAGGTCTCTGATTTTCTTTGACATTTCAGCCAAAGCCTGGTTCTTCGCCATTAGCTGGAAGGCCTGGTTCTCTAAGGCAGACTGAGTCATCTGTTCCTCGACAGGAATTCGAGCTGCTCTTGCTCGTCCCCGAGGTGCTCTTTCTCGTCCCCGAGAAGATGTGGAAGGGCCAGACCTCTTCAAAGTTTCCAACTCGTCCCTCAAGTTGGCGTTTTCAACTTCCAGGAATGAAAACCCCTCATCGGTCACTGGGATTAAGGCTTTTGAAGAAGAGGCTGCAGACTTCAACTGTGATAGCTCTTTCTGCAAGTTGTTGTTCTCTTGCTCTAGTAACTCGGCAATTTGTCTGCACTCCTCAACCTCACCTTTCAGGGTTCTCTCCCTCACATCATACCCAGCAAAAAGCTTCTCGTAGCCCTTGTCGTCAATGATCAGCGTGTACTTCTTCTCGTACCCCTCATGTAACAGGGCAGTGGATTCTTTGTATTGAAGCTGAAGGTCTTCGAGGGTGCCTTGGAGATCCTCGATCATATCATAATAGGCCACATTATTGGCCACCGCTCGATCAAACAGACACTTCAGATATTGATATGCTTCCACTGCCTGTTCTGAAGCATCTTGGCCGAGGATGTCTACAACTTGTACTGCACTCAGGTCTGTATGACCAGCCTTAAAGTATTCATTACATTGTCACAGCAGCTTTGTATCATGGGCAGATGACAATTCCATCCTGTCCAGAAACTATAAGAGAAAGAAAAAGCAGTAATCAATAAGAATCAAGACAAAGTATGAAGATAGACAGCAGTATGCATAAAAGTCCAAGTTTTATTAGATCATAAAGTTCAGAGTTACAAGTTCTGGGTTACATTTGATAAAAGAAAAAGATAAAGATAAACCCGAATAACTCTACACCTTTTCCTTGTCTCCCAAAATCTTATCGGGAGGCTGGGACGAGGAAGTAGGTTGCTCGGAGGGAATGGATAGTTGCTCGGGCAGCACTGGCAATTGCTCGGAGGAAATGATGATCTGCTGAAGTTCCTCGACAGCAGGCTGAATGGCTGGGGGATGATCTCCCATCACCATAGATGACTCTTCTGAGGCAGCTTCGTCCTCTTCAAGATCTTCTAGGGTTGGAGGGGGAACATGAATGTGTTGCTGTAAAAGCTCAGAAGATTCATCAACTTTCATTTCCTGGAGAGCAGCAACCCAGCCATCCCTAAAGTATTTGAGGCTGCCATAGTCCACTTGCGACACCATGGCAGCCAACCCCTTGTTCCACCCCTTGTCCCAGCCAGCGCTGAAGGACTTCTTCACGGCCATTTTTCTCTTCAACTTCTCTGAGGAAAGCTTCTCGGACAGCAGGTCATCAGCAGCTTTCAGCTTTCTTTCAACCTCCTCCTTCTGCCGACTTACTTCCTGAAGTTGGCCCAATTTTTCCTCAGCAACCCTGAGCTTATCTTCAAGCTCTCCAGCAGTCTTGAGCTTCTCTTCGAGCTCCTTATTTGCCTTCTCCAGGGCATTTATTCTCTTCTCCAACTCCTTGGAGGCATCAACAGCTCGAGCTTTCTCTTGCTCGATGGAGGCAAGCTTTTTCTCCCAGACAGCCTTGTCAGCAGCATATGTCTGGCGAGAATCGTCCAAAGACTTCATAGCTTCCTCCAGAGCTCCCTCCACACTGGACGAGGAGCATGAAGCTTTTGATTGCTTCATAGGACGAGGAGCATGAAGCTTTTGATTACTTCATACTTCTTCAGAATTATATTAAAGAAGCTCGTCAACTGTGAAAGTAAAAAGAAAACAAGTCAGAAACAGAAACAGAAATGACAAAGGAAATATGAAAAGTTCAAAGTAAGAAGACTTACAGAAGCAAGGTGACGAGCAGCTAATGAAGTGACCATATCCCGAGTAAGGTTTTCTTCAGTACCCTGGACCTCGGGAATGATCTAGGACTTTACCGAGCTCATAGCAGAGCTCGGAGGAACAAAAGTGGGAACCCCAGTCCCAGCAGTTGTGGGCTGAGTGATGGTGTCAACCAAATTGACCGAGGAGCTCTTCTTCAGCCTCCTCGGGGGAACAGAAATAGATTCAACCAAGGAAGAACCCTTGGTCGGTGATATTATAATCACCTCTCCAGGAGCAGCAGACCTGCTCGGAGCCACTGCGGGCTTCTCTACAACCTTCACGACAGCAGCCGAGGAAGGTGCATCATTCTTCTTTGTCCCCTCCCCTGGGACATCAACTTTATTTCTTTTTGCCTCTCCAGAACCATAGGCAGGTTTCTCGAACAAAGTGGGAGGTCTTCTTCTCTTCATCCTTTCGCTTAAAGGGACGTGAGATTCAGGTGAGGAGCTGGTGGAAGCTGGTACTGGCTCTGATTCACTTATCACTGGACGAGCAGTGAAAGAAGTGGTGTAGCTCTTGTATTGCAGCAAATATGAAGCCGACCTGATATGCTCGTCGGTAACAGATTGATGCAAACTCCAGATAAGTTTCAGATGTCTTATATTCACGTCTGCTTCCTTTGGACACTTTCTTTTACTGTCAACTGCAAATAAATAAATATTGCCATCAGTGACACATTTTATCAAACACAAGAGAAGCATGATTTTAAAATAAGTAAAATGAAATAAAAGTAACCTATCCCATTTCCATAAGGAGGGCATCTGGGACCCTGGTAAACCTCATCTCCAGTTAATGGAGGGTGTTGCCAATTTTTTATGACAACCCCGTGTTCAAAATAATCCCTATTGGCATCAGGGAGATTGACTACTAAGGATCTATTTAAAAATCTAGTTTTTAAATAAAAAATGTTATCATTAACTGCCCATCTATAGCAATACATGATCTCAGGAATTCCTATGCGAGTTCCATGGATTTGATTTAATCTATGCACCCCATTAACTATTCTCCATGTGTTAGGGGCTATTCATGCAGGAACAACGTCAAAGTACTAACAAAATTCCAGACACAAGGAGTTTGGTGGAAAAGAAAATCCACACTCAACAATAAAGAGGCTGGGGAACCAATGTCCCTCAGCCAAACGGAAATAATCAGAAGGCTCAGAAAGCTCTTCCAAGACAACCCAGGAGGGAATGGAAAAATCAGAGCGAAATTTATCAAAAGATTCAATAGGGTAAACCATGGTGAATAAAAGAAATTAAGAACAAGGAAGAAGATCTTACAGAAAAAAGAAGATCTTACAGAAAAAGAGTGGAGCTGTTGACAACGAACGATGGAAGAAGATGAATACACAGGAGAGAAAGAGACTATGGAAAACTCGAAAATACAAATTTGGAAAAGTAGAAGACGATGGGATTTTCTGCAGCGTTTAAATACTCTACCTTGGGAAAAGGAAAAGTAATGATTACAAAAAGAAACGATTACGCTATCGGCGGCTAAAATGACAAAAAGGGGTGCGGCAATCGAAGCGAGCAGAAAAATTCAAAAAGCCTGATTCTACGAATTTGGAAGGAGAAATAAATACAAGGGAAACGCTCCTAAAAATCAGGAAGACCATTTAAAGCTACCATATTCCGAGAAAGAATGTTCCATACTCCTCAAATTTCAAACTATGAAACATTGGGGGATTCTGTTGATACCAAATTTAATCTGCTGACATGGCCCAATTGAATGAAGACACGTGGCAATCTACATGGCAGCAACAAAAATTTTCGAGGAACTCACACGCTCCGAGGAACAAGAATACAACGAGGAAGACTATTTCCCCGAGGAACACTGCTTCCCCGAGGAACTCATACGCTCCGAGGAACAAGACCTCACTGAGGAACTCTTAAGTACCGAGAAGCTTAGGCAGTCCGAGCAACTCAGGCGGTCCGAGATGCACCTCGAACCAAGAATTAATAGCTAGATAACCAACAGTTCAACTGATTCATTAAATGCTTATCATTCAGACGCACACGCTTAAGGGGCATTAAATGTATTACCCTTTCATATGTACCTCATTGAATGTATTACCCTTTCACATTACAGCCTCAGGGCTATAAATACATTGTACAATCCTCATTGTAGAGGGACCCCAAAAATCCAGACCGGAATTTCTTGATAGGACTTGTAATCGAGAATTCCCAAACATTCAGCAATAAAACAACAGTGGACGTAGGCCGTTCTTATAAGGCTGAACCACTTTAAAATTCTTTGTCTCATTTATTTATCTGTGATTGAATAATTAGAGTGATCTAATTTTTTACATCAACAACCAAATTTTACATCTTCAGTAGATTCAACATCAAAGGCTGCATTTTCCTCTCTTTCATCACTTCAGATCTGTATACATAGTAAACAAACAAAAATACAGAGTTGCTCCACCGGGAAATCTTTGAAAGATGAAAATAAAAATTAAAACAAAAATACATTCAGATTATCTCACGAAGGGTTTCTTCTTTCAATGCTCTAATTTGCAAATACCATAAAACAGCAGCAGTAGCATTGATAAATTTGTTTTATCCATAAAACGGCGATAAAATGGCTATAAATTTGCAAATACCATAAAACGGCGATAAATTTGTCACTTATTTAATAAAAGGGCGATAAATTTGGAAATCTCTGTTTTGTGCTTGTTGACCCAAAGAGCTCATAAGTTTAATAAGTCTTAACAAAATAAAACAAAACCTTCGGTTTGTTACTCTGTGGTTTTGTGTTCAATAGAACAAAACCTGTGTTCATGTCAAAACACAATAAAAGAAATTAAGTATCCCATTCTCCTAAACCGAGAGCTGATATCCTAAGTATCCCATTCTCCTTATGAAGTAGTTATGAAAGTGTTTAGTTATTATAAGTACCTGTGAAAATGGAAGTAGAAAATGGAAGTAGTTATTGAGCCGTGTGCTCTGTTCATATTGAGCTGTGTGCTCTGTTTATTGATAGTCATCGAGCCTTGTGCTTTTATTCAAAGGATCGTCCATTTTAAAAAATTGTTACATATTTGGGCGGGATTTAAAAAAAAAAAAGAGTTCCACGTGGCAGATTCTTGAACCAAGCATAGGGATATACAACCTTAGCATCATGCCAGCTTGAAAAATCAGTAACTAAGGGAAATCGACAACTGAGATAAAGAGAGAAGAAATTAGAAGAATATTTTTAAAAATAAAAGAAAGTACCCAGGACCCTCTGGTGGAAACCCATCACTCTTTCATTGGAGCTGGCACATTAACTATAATAGTGGTTTAACAAACTCGTTTGTTTTCTTTACCAAAGGTTTTGTTCAATAAAAAAATATATCCATCCAGTGTAGATTGTTTTTTGCGAAAACGTGGTTGAAAAATGAAAAAGAACAAAATCAGTTGTTAAAGAAAAAACGAATCGAACCAAAAAAAAATTTACAGAACCTCACCTATCCGTTTTCACACCATCTTTTAAATACATGGCTTTTATTTTTCCTCTTTTTTTCATCTGGGTCGTCATTTTTTCCTTATCTTCATCAGATTCAGACTTCGGTTTTGAGAAATGGGCCTTAGTTCTTGTTCTGGTTTTTCATCTTCAGCAAATTCATATTTCGGTTATGATTCGTCGGTCTTGGAGACGGTGTAACAATGGTGAGAAGAGATGAGAGAAGAGTTGATGAACCTAGCACCGATCTGGAAATAAAACAGATAAGAGAACTTTATGAAAATTCAGATCTGTAAAACACAATAAATAAAAACACAAGCGTGAAATCTTTGAATGATATGTGGGTATTACACACCAGCGTGAGAATCAATTTTTGAGGGTATTACACACAAAATGATACCCTCTAAAGAAGAGGGTTTTTTAATTCCCGCCGCCGGAGACATAAACAGGCGTGGACCTGCAAAGAAAACAAAATCTCACCTTAGGTTTAGGAAGACGGAAATTGAGAGGTGGGAGAAAATAAAATTTCTCAGGTTGAGAGAGAGAGAGAGAGAGAGAGAGAGAGAGAGAGAGAGAGAGAGAGAGAGAAGGATCAGGCGTGGGTAAGAAGAGAGTGGGAGAGGAATAAAATCCTCTCGAGCCTTGTGCGCTCAGACCGGCCCTTATTACTCTCGAGCCTTGTGCGCTCAAAATGCAGTATACGTGGATTCATACGAAACACCAAATTCAATCTCAGCTGTTAGTTGATAAACACCAAATTCATCAACTTTTAATCTAAACCATTAGTTGGAGGAGATAAACAAAAGCCCTCCTCCTTTATTATATAGATATATAATGTGATAACACAGTAAGTGCTATTGTTTGTAAAAATGTCATAGATATTAAACTTTACTGTATACAACAGAAAATGAAATAGTTTTATATCAGTGACATTTTCCCAAACAATAACACTTACTGTGTTAATATATTTATGAAGTAGTTATATATATATAAAGTTTTCACAAACAGTAACATTTACTGAGTTAATATTACACAATATATATATATATATATATATATATATATATATACATGGTAGATCCAAATCTCTTTTTTTTCAAAATTACTATATTTTTAAAGGTTTACGCTAGCGACATTCAATCCTCACCACTACCCACCTCCATTGTCGGAGCTTCAACGACTTTCATCAGAGCTATGATTTGGGTGGGTAGTAGTGGCATAGGGTGCCGCTGGCGCGGACTTCTGAAATTAAGATAATATTAGATAAATGGGGTTTGGATCCACCGGAGCTCTGATTTGGGGTGAGTAGGGGTGGCATTGGGTTAGGTTTATATCTATAGCATTTTAACGAGCATTAACATTTATTGTGTTTAAATAAAACAGTATACATATATATATATATATATATATATATCCAAACCTCTTTTCTGATATTATCTTGTTTTTAACGGTCCGCGCCAGCGGCATTCAATCCCCACCACCACCCACCCCGTTTGTCGGAGCTCCAACAAACTTCATCAGAGCTCTGATTTGAGGTAGCATGGGATGCCGATGTAACATTTTCACAAACAGTAACATTTATTATTTGTGAAAATATTGCATATATAAACCTAACCCAATGTTACCCCTACTCACCTCAAACTGGAGCTCCGGTGGATCCAAACCCCATTTATCCAATATTCTCTTATTTCCTAAGGTCCGCGCTAGCGGCACTCCATGTCACCCCAAATCAGAACTCTAATGAAGGTTGTTGGGGCTCCGATAATTGGGGTTGGTGGTGGTCGGGATTAGATACCGCTAGCACGGGCCGTTAAAAATAAGACAATATTAGAAAAAAGAAGTTTGGATCCACCGTGTATATATATACTGTGTTATAACACAGTAAATGTTACCGTTTATACAAATGTTATAGATATAAACCTAACCCAATGTCACCCCTACTCACCCCAAATCGGAGCTCCGGTGGATCCAAATTCCATTTATCTAATATTCTCTTAATTTCAGAGGTCCGTGCCAGCGGCAGCCTATGCCATTACTACCCACACAAATCATAGCTCTGATGAAAGTCATTGAAGCTCCGACAATGGGGGTGGGTAGTGGTGGGGATTGAATGTCGCTAGCGTAAACCTTTAAAAATATGGTAATTTTGAAAAAAAAAAGAGGTTTGAATCTACCGTGTATATATATATATATATATATATATATATATATATAGTAATATTAACTCAGTAAATATTACTATTTGTGAAAATGTTATATATATATTGTGTAATATTAAATGTTACTGTTTGTGAAAATGTTATATATATATATAACTATTTCATAAATATATTAACACATTAAATGTTATTGTTTATGAAAATGTCACAGATATATAACTATTTCATTTTCTGGTGTATGCAATAAAGTTTAATATCTATGACATTTTTACAAATAATAGCATTTACTGTGTTATCACATTATATATATACCCATGATACTCTGGTGGATTCAAAACCCGTTTATTCAAAAGTCTCTTATTTTCAAAGGTTCGCACTAGCGGCACCACATGCCACCCTTACCCATCCCAAATCGGAGCTCTAACGAAGGTCGTTGAAGCTCCAACAATGGTGGTAAGGATTGGATACCGCTAGCGCGAACCTTTAAATATAAGGTAATTTTTAAAAAAGAGGGTTTGGATCCACCGGATATATATATATATATATACTGTGTAATATTATCACAGTAAATGTTATTGTCTGTTATGTCACATATATAAAACTATTTCATATTCTAGTGCATACAGTAAAATTTACTGATAAGAAGCTTTTTGGGTATATCGTTGTTGTGCAAAAGCTACTCTCAAAATTCCCTTGAGTACCTACAAAACTTGTCTAAAAATAACTTGTATTGCGGTAAGTACGGGTATCAATCCAACTTTCAAGGTGAAACCATTAATTTGAAAACGTGCAATTCCAATTTTTTTTATGAAAATATTTTTTTATTTTTAAAAAACAATTTCAAGGGAAAAACTAACTAACAATTGCTAAAAATTATAAGATGACTAAATAATAATAAAAAAAATGTGCAACCGAGTGTCAAATAATGTGAGAAGGTCAAGAGATGGGATTACACTGCATGTTCAATTATTTTAATATCTCAATTTATTAATTTGAAATATTTCGAGATAATATTAAATTGATAATCTAACTCTCGTTAAAATTATAAATTTAATAAAATCTTTTTCAGAAAATTAAGTTAAAAATGTCACACGATGAAAAATTAGGACTACACTGTTTTCACCTTAAATTTCAACACCGAATTAATATTCAAATATCGGAAAAACCTATCTCTAGTTCGATTCCTAAATTCAAACATCAATTCGTTCAATTAATTTACTAACTCTCGTTACATAAATTAATTGGCGACAGTTAAAATTAATTTACCTAGAAATATAAAATTAATGAAACCAATTAATTAAACTAACATCGTACGCAGTGCATCCCACCGCTTGAATGGGGTGTTTAACCAAGCATTCTCATGTGTGCATAAACAACAATATATAATATGTTAAGAAGGAAATAAATTGAAAAGAGAAGGTAGAAATACAATACGCAATTTTTTTCCAAATTTGTTATGAAAAGCGCCTTGACACGCGTCCAACTTCGTAACAATTTTCAGCACTTGATTACATCCAAAAGCATTAAAAAAAACCTAAAATTTTATTCTAAAACAAAACTATTTTTTATATATTTTTTGGAATTTTTTTTATGAACATAATATACACATTGTTTTTCTCTCTCTACGTCTCTCTCTTTTTATCTATGCTCAGAGTCTTTATATGTGATGCCCTCTTCTTTTGCTTTGTAACCCACGAAGTATTTATTTGGGACATTTTGTTGGGATTTTAGCCAAGCACATGTGGGTAAGTGAAAATCTTCTTGATTTCTTCTTATTTTGAGATTTTGCAGGTCCGGTTTTTTTGGATTTGTGTTTTGGTCTGTTGGTCGCGGGTTGGAGATTTAGGAGCCGGGTCGGGATGGGGCTCGGTTTGTTTGGCCATGGGTCGAAGCGGGTTTCGGATTATGGCAGGGGGTTCTGCGTTTTGAGTGGGTCTGAGGTGAGGAGGTTGGACACGGGTATGGGGGGTTCAGGTGGGTCTTGGTTCGGGTTGGAGCGTGTGGTCCGGTTTGGATTCAAGAAGGGGTTGGGGTACCGCCGGTTGAGGACGCCGCCGGGTTAATGACGCCATCGGGTTGATGCCGCCGCCGGTTGAGGCTGGACGCTGGTTTTCCATCCGGGTTACTCAGCCCCAAATTTAAAAAGGGGGTTCGGTTTTAGAGGCTGGCCGAGAATGATTTGGTTGGTGGAGGTGGGTTCAATGGTTTTGAGTTCGGTGAGTTGTGTTGTTGGGTATGGTTATGGAGGTTAAAGTAGGAGATGGGTTTTGTGGTTTGGTAATGGTAGATAGAGAGGAGAGAGAATCGGGTGTTGGGTTGGAGAAGAAGAAGAAGAGGGGGGTTTAGAGTGTGGTGTGTATATGGGAATTATGGTAGGGATGAGGGTGTGGTGTTACTATGTTAGGGTGTTTGTGTGTGAGTGTTAATTTTGTACCCCTAAAATAAAATAACACAATTAAACTACTAACTAAAAAAAATTAAATTTAACTAAAAAACTTCAAATAATAAAACAAAAGAATTAAAAGTAAAAATCTCATAATCAAAACTAAAATCCTAAAAGAAATTGTAAAATCTAGATAAAACTAATAAATCAAATTCTAAAAAAAAATAAAATAAAATAAAATAAAAATTAAAAACTAAAAAAAATAAAAAAATAAACTAAAAAAAATACAATAATAAAAATAAAATATAAAAATATGCAAAATAAATTCTAAAAAAAATCCTAAATAAATCTAAAAAAATAAAATGACTCACAATAAAAATCTAGAAAAAATAATAAAAAGACACAAACTAACACACACCGGCTCGGGGTATGGACTGGGCTCGGTTTGGGCTAGGTTAAGGTTACAGGACTGGTTCGGAGCATCGGATCACATCTCGGCAAGCTCAGAATGGACTTCTCACTTCACGGTCTCTTTAGATTTCTTCGATGTACGCTTTTGACTGCTTCTGCATCGCAATTGACTGAATTTAGCATTATTTGTACCGCAACTGCGTATTGACCTGAGAAATAAATAAATACGAACATAAGGTCATTTTTAATTAAAACGAGTGACTAAAATGCATCTATTTGGGGTATAAAATAGACACTTTTGGGTGCTTATCACACCACCCTCAAACAGAACATTGCTAGTCCTCGAGAAAAATTAGAGAGAAAATAGAGATAAGTAACCAAAAGTGTGCCACTTTCGCAGGCACTGGCGATTGCACTTAGCATGTGCAACAAGCCGTTAAACCTATAGGTTGCCCTACAGGACGAGTGGTGTCTCGTGAGGGTTTGCAGAGAATATACCCACAAAATTCAAAACTTATTTAAATGCAGTATCTGAGTAGATGATGAAATGCTATACAACCCAACTTTAAAAGGACATCAAGGAACACCGCATTCAACTATCAAAATAAGATATGAAATTACTTAATACCAAAAGCGTAATCCTTCCTAAAACTCAGCGTGTGTAGTGTGAAACAATCTTAAGTATCATTAGAGTAATTCCGAGATCGCCTTTATAGAATCAACGCTTTGACTTCAATTCTCACTGCATATATCTCTCTGAATCCAACTCTCTGAGAATTGGGTAAGTGTATCTCTCTAGTGTGTGAGGATGTGAGTAATTGTAAACAAGTTCAAACGTCTCACACACTTTATAAAAAATGACGGATACATGAAAGAAATTTGATCTCATGAACGAATGCTAACCACTATGTCGAGAATGTCGAGTTATTCACCATATAATCTTTTTGTTTGCCCGAACACATTACCAATGGTGAAAATGGGGTTTATGAAAGGTATGAGGGGATAATTAAATGAAGAAGATGAATGATGGGGTGTTTTGAGAAGATTGACATACTTTGACTGAGTATTGTCTTCATCATTTGAACTTATGATCGCATCTTTCTTTATCTTCTTTTCTATTTTTTTTTCTTGCTTTGCTTTTTTTTTTTTCTTGCGATACATTTTTCTTTTCATAGCACGAATGAAGACAATTTACATGGAAAATTTCAAGCACTCTTTTTCTCAAAAACGATGGAAATGATGGATGGTATTTAGGACATATGGATAAGGGTGATATGGAAAATGATAATGGGCGAATGATAATGTGATAGGGAAAATGGTAAGTGTATGGAGAATCGGTTTAGTGCTCGGGACAAACTACAAGACATATGTTTCTTACAACTTGAAAGTAATGTCATTCTCAGTGATTAAGCCAAATTTGAAAAAATAATGAGATCATGCAACGACTAAATGTAGTACCCAAAGAAGGTTGAGTCAACTTGTGACTCGGAGATGAGTAAAAACACTCAAAAAGGTAAAAGGCTCAAATCTCACGGGTTTAAGTCGCCACTAGTGATCTTTAAGGCTTTCTTCAGAATATATCTACTCTTCAACTTTTTATTGTAAACGTGATAGTGCAAATTGTCGAGTTTAGGAATTCATGGTGCAAGTACGCTTTAAGAGGTATTAATTAATTTATTTGTAAACAGTGTAATTTTTAGGGTTGAACACGGGTATTCCGATATTTCTAAAAGAGGGATGATAGACAATTCATGTCATAAAATATATTTTTAACTGCACAAAAACTTTAAAATCACTTGTTTCTAAAAAAATTCAAAAGAGGTACGATTCTGATAAATTTCCCACCACCAAACAAAAGAGAACATCGTCCTCGATGTTTAAAACCATATATAAAAATAAAAGCACAAGGGAGGAAAGAGAATACCATAGTGAACCGATAATGAAAATGTACCGCATTGTGTAGAGATAAAACCTGAAGAACAGATGCGATACAAAATTATGTACAAGTCTATAAAGTAGGTGAAAACCATTGGGTGGTGTGAAACACTACCCCCAAACAGGATAAGACTCATACTCAGAAACAGGGAACGACGGGCTGCCTCCCGGTAGCGCTAAGTTTAACGTCTTCAGCCAGACCGAACCAGTCTCACCCTAAGGATAGGAACTAGGAAAGCATGGGTGGCAGAAAAAATTGGGTGATGAGAATCACCCTCAAACAAGACTGAAGCGTCAATCTTGTTGGATAAAGTCTAGAAGAAGTCAATGCACTTGTATATCAAAGTGCATCACTCGCTGCAAAGCATCGGTGGACCAGGGGTGGGTGGGTAGGAGGGTAAGGAGAAGATGGGCAAGGTTGAGGGTGAACAGGTGTCGATCACGGGCCTTATTGAGCGTAAAGGTGAGGGCAACAAGGGCCCTATAAGTATGGTGCTCAAGTTGGTGGGGGAGGCAGAATGGTTTGGCAATAGTGATGGGGCGGGCCTCAGAGAAAGTGCACGACCATTTTATAAATGGACGATGATAATGGTCACGTCGTGACATGCCCGGGAGCGGTGGATGGAAACAATCAACACCATAAAGAAGTGGTGTGCATAGAGTAACAAGCTCGGCGTCACGAAGGATAAGATTAGCACAAATACTCTCATAGATAGTGGGGTCTATGAAAAATGCGCAAATGTGATCGCGGAGCACTAGGGTGGAGGATGGATATAGGTGAGGAACTAAATGCGTAGATGTGAACAGGTGAGTTGCAATAACAAGGTCCAAATCAAGTGGTGGGGTGGAAGGGACAGTGGGTGGATCGGGTGGAATAAAGGGTGGGGGAAGATGATGTAATACCCCGCATTTTTTATTGAATTGAAATTGAAAAAAAAAAACTATGTCAGTATATATATTCGAAATGTTTGGAAATAAAACTATGTCAGTATATATATTCGAAATGTTTGGAAATGAAAAGTTAAAATGAATTCATTGAGATACGAATGTGCGACTTAAATATTAGAAGAGAATTAGTGCGTAAAAGGATCGAGAGGGTTAAATTTAGCGCAATGGCATTTTTGTAAATAAACTAACCCTAAGTATAAATAGAAAAGAAGAGAAGAAATCTTTATTCTTTCATTTCACAAAATGGGGCTAGGGTTTGATAGAGAGATAGAGAGAGAGTAAGAAGAAAAGAAAGCTAAGAAGATTTCAAGAGGATTCAACATCTCCATAAAATCTAAGGCAAGTTAATAACCTATATGTGTATATTATGTATCTATAATGAAATTTCACATGAACATGTATTTGGATCCCTAAATTAATATTAAATTGATGTTAAAATTGATATGCAATGTATTAGGATCATCATCCATGTAGATTCAAATGCAATAACATCATTATAGGGATTGAATTGTTGAACAAACTCTTAAATTTTAGAAATCTATGAAATTGAGTAAATCGTCATATTAAAAACTATTTTGAGCTGTTTTGGTTCCGAAAATGAATGTTTCGTCCGCTTTTTCCGATAGAAAATCACATTCCGGAGAAGTTTGTAGTTTTAAGTTTTTTTAAAAACGGATAGGAAAATCCTCGAATATGCGTTTTACGGTTCTGCGCAGAAAGTTGTCGTGAGCAGGTCCGAATTGTATATGTTAGTCTTGGGTCCGTTTTAGGCAGGATATGGTAGCGTGCATGCATGTTCTTGTAGAAAATCATGTTCCGAACAACTTTGTAGTTTTAAGTTTTTCCAAAAACGGATCGGAAAAGCCTCAAATCGGCGTTTTAAAATTCTGGGCAGAAAGCTACCGAAAATAGGGGCGAATATTATATATTAGTTTCGGGTATGTTTTATGCAGGCTATGGAAACGTGCACGCGCGTTCTTATAGAAAATCGCGTTCCGAACAACTTTTTAGTTTTAAGTTTTTCCAAAAATGGATCGGAAGAGCCTCGAATCTGCATTTTAAATTCTGGGCAGCATGTTGTTGAAATAAGAATGATAATATTTTTCATGTTGTTAGTAAGATAATTGTGGTGTTGTGCCTAATATCCTAACTTGATCACATACTTATGGTTATTAGGGATATATAACCATGAAATGATATGATGTTGAATTAGTAAATTAATGATGTAAATTATGTTATATTATAAATAATGACTATTGTATAACTCGAGTGAGAGACTTGTCATGATTGTATATATACATAAGCGTGAAATTATTTTACATGTATATTGTCGAGTATACACTAGACTAGTCCTCCGGTCGACGTAGGCACATGTTGAATGCGATTTTTTGTGATTGATCCGGTTAGGTTCCGCTCGAGTGCCGTGTCGGAGATAAACCACCGAAACCGGATACGTGGTTGTAATGCGGGTCGGATAGAAAGACCTTGAAACGCCATGTGATTTAGGACTTAGTATGATTTCCCTTGCCACGTAATATTGGGGAGTATTCGTGTGTAGGCCTAGTGTTACGACTTGTTCCCCCGGGTAACGATAGTGACCCGATATGACTTGTTGTGTGAGATATTATGCTTGTGTCTTAAAATAATATCCCGAATCGATGCATTTGATATTATACTTGAAGGAAATATTTTGATACGTTAAATACTGAAATGAGATTAATAATGATTAATCATGATACGATATGAGACTACACGTTACTCGAGTTTGGGTTGGGTAGTCACGACATAGGAACATTGGTTGGGTAATTGAACAACTTAATTACTGGAGACGAGTAATGACTCGTGTGCTTTCATTATAAGTACATCTTATAATCTTATAGCTTGTTTTCTTGCTTTGACGTCCGTCTATCTTGCTTCTTGCTCCTCTCCTATATATATATATATATAATATATGACAGGTCGTCGTCCTGCTGGACAATAGACTACGGAGCGTGATGAGATCATATCAATCTTAGGATTCATGTAGCCGTGGAGTTATTCAATTTTAATTTATGTCGTTCGTTTCCCTTTCCTTAAGGGTGGTATCAGAGATTAATATCACTTTGTTTATACTTTGGATTTGATAAAATTGTTGTATTACTCTTTCCCATTTTGTGTTGGGCCGCATGTATTGGCATTTTATATTTTCAGTTTGAGATTACTGATGGATTATTACAGTTAATAGTTATGAGTTGGTTTCACTTGTTATAGCTGTTATGATGTGATATGGTTACACGTATGAGAGTGTACATGTTTACTTTACTGCATTTATTTAAATTTTATTTCTAATGCCAACATATTGATGCTCCGCTTTAATTTAATTGGGCGTAGCTAACCGAATTAGATTTAAAAAGCAGGGTTGTCACAGTTGGTATCAGAGCACAGTTTTAGAGCCTTTAGGGATCTGAGGGCGTCCGTTACGTTTTCCGCGCATCGGTTTCTTTATACGTTGAGCCTTACGATTAGGTATTGTATTCGATGACTTGGAAGATCTTCAAGCTACGATTTTGACGGGTGATTCAGAGCTAGCCTTGTGTATAGGGAGGGCTCCTTATTTAGATTTCATTCATGAGACGTCCCACACATAAGGTGAATCTTCGATCGACCACAGGATAGTACGCGTGAGGTCTGTGTTTGAGTACTTGTTGTAATTATGACTAGTGCTCCACTTGAATAATTTTTTTTTTGAGGATACGTGTTAACTTACTATCTTTTAAGATGGTGATTTGATGAGACATGGACTGTAGGAGGGCATAGGGTCCAAGCATTTTAAGAGATCGCAATTCGCGTGCAACTATCGTAGTTTCATCACCCACCAGTAGGCGAGAAAACCGATGTTAAACTCAATGATTGAGTTGACTTTTGGTGCTTTAGGGGGAGGAAACACCCGTATATTTTCTGTGCATTATCAACTTTGAATATCGTCGCTCTTATGGCTGTAAAGAAGTTGGTATAAGTTATAGCCCACCCTGTAGTACGACTGAGTTGTTGGTACCACTTGCGTGTGTAGTTGTCTGAAGTTGTTTCCAATATGGAAGGGTAGAGCTTTAGATATGGCATACCTTAAAATTATGTGGTCCAGTTGTTGTTGTGACATTTTCCTAAGAATAAAACATCATGTTCCACCCGTGATGGACAGACTGTTGAGGCATTCGATGATATATTAATAAATGAATGGTTAACGAAGTAAGTCTTGTGATAATAAGAGTATATTATCACTCATGAACATGTAAAGTAAGGGTTGTGATTTGAGAGAGGACTACTCCAAATAGGTGTATGTCCCACCCCGTCAAAAGATGACCCGAGGGGTCCAATTTTGGTGTACGCAAGAGTGTTATCGTACCTGTGAAAAGCACGGACAAGATTTATCCATTTGATGATGTATAATGAGAGATTCATGAGTCTGAATCTAGAATGGATAAGTGATTATCCTTGAAATATTGTGTTGGTATCAGGGAAGTTTGGTAGGCATGTAAACCTACACGTTGTCCACACAAGCGATGGATGTCGTATTGGGGTGATAGAGTGGTTCCATAGTGTTCTGATCGGATAAAATCTGTAATGGAATAAACTTAAGGCCAATTAGGTGTGTGTTTGATCATGTACAAGATATTTTAGTGGGTTGGATACTCACATGTTCAAAGTGGAATGTTTCGGCGAGTTATCACGAACAAGTTCGTGAGAATGTATTAATAATGTTGCGATGTCTTAGCCATTGACACTAGGGATGAGGAAGTCCATATCGCAAGGTCATACGAGGATTGACATTGGAGAATTCCAGAATTTTCGAGGGAGTTTTCTTTCCATATTTGGTAACGATTGGAGTTAAGTATTTTTCGTAAAGCCCTAGATTAGAATGGGTGTTCGATAAGATGTGGTTATCTTATTTTGTAACATCGGTATATTTGTTAAAAGTTATTAAGACCGGGATGTGAATATGGGTGTGCTAAGGGATGGACTTGAGCTGGAGTTACCAGTTGTGAACCCTACGGTGAGTAGAGAATCTCGAGGGACGAGTTGTCAAGTGAGAACATCATGAGGAAGTGTTCAATAAGCTTTTTATTTGATGCGAGTGTGATCGCTTGAGTTGGTGATAAATCCATGAGTTCAATTTTATGTTATCACCCGATGATTGGGGGTACTAATTTGTTGCACCATGATAATGGTGGTGCTTTATTTTGAATCCATCAAATATGGGAATGTGTCTATGTTTTGGCCCTCGTTATGTATTAATGTGAATTAGAGCACGAGTGAGTAGTTAGTGACATGATGTTTGTTAGACCGTGTGTGATTAAAGATGCGTTCCGAAACCAAGTGTGAGATGTTCGATTATGGTGAACGTCTATACTAGTGAATAGTCACACCATGATGGTCTTTTGATAATGGTAGAGTCACGTGTAGCTCGGTCAGTTTTCGGTTGACTGGTGATAGTGTTACCAACTGAGTGTCGTCATTTATGGCAAGGATTGAGACAGTTTGGGATTACAAATGTCGGACCATTCATTGAAATGGTTGTCATAACCTCCACTGTAGGGGGGAAACAAGAGAGTGTTTCGACCGTTGTTGAGAAGTTTTGTAAGGAGGGTGTGTACTCTTGGGCAAACACCCGCGAATGGGTTCATAAGATATTTAATTTTTACTTCAGTTATGTGTGGATTACTGAGTGTGAATTGGGGTTACGGCACGTGAAGGTACCCGCTACCTTATATTTATGACCTTTGACATGTTGGATATCACACCGTTCTTCATAAGGATCAGGTAGCGTTGGTGTACTGGAAGATGAGTATCCGGATGGTGAGTGTGCCAAATCCGATATTCTGATTTGGTATGATTAGTGGGAATTTTTTGTCTTACCTCGTTGCTTGGAAAATGTACAAGCCTTATTCGTGGTTTGAAGAACCAAGTTCATTTCTTGTTCGGTGAGAAAATTCCAATATACTCACAGTCCAATGAAAATCATGTCGGATAGGTTGAATTCCTTACGTGTTTTTAAAAAAAAAGAGAGGTAAGTCGAATCTAGCGAGGGTTTGTTGCCTTGGGTTAGAGCGACCAAACCATGAGAAAGGAGGCAAGGGGGAACATTGCATCTCGAGTTAGTTCGAAAACTTTAGGTGAGGGATCCTTGATCGCCTATAATGCAACTTTATCGATGTTATCTTGTTCAAGAGAGTATGGACCTTTCTGATATTATTTACCTAAGTCCAGACTTGGAAAGTTGGAACAATATTTGTGAGTGCATAGAAGTTGTATGCTTATGCACATGTGCAGCCTTAATGGATAATAAGGGTTGCCATATTGGTTGACTCACCATCAATATAAGTGCAAGGCAAGTGTTATTTACAACTCGGAGTAGAGTTGGCTTTTGAGCTTTCAATACCATCTATTAGTCGATTATGAGTTGAGTATCGAGGTATGATTGATGAATAGTGGCATCTGTATTGAATAGACGAAGTTGGATTATTTGTTGTGTGATGAATCGTTGAGTCTAGAGATACGTGTTTTTTTTTTGGAGTTAGATGATTCTTGTACCACTAGGGGTCTTGAGTTGACAAATTCCTTATCTCGACAAGCTGACAGTAGTGTATCGGAGGGGTTCCTTGTTTGGATTTCGCTTGCGAGACACTCCACGCACGAAACTTAGCGAGTCGGGACTTGGGGGTTTTGATTTCTGGATCAACTTAGAGTTCAGTTATGTTAGGCTTCATGGTGAGAGTTCGGTTTTACAATTAGAAATGGGAAAGTATGTCCACGGATTTCATTGTTGGGTTACCAAGATCGCAGCGCAGTTATGATTTGATTTGGGTCATCATCGACAGAATAACAAAGGTGGCTCATTTCCTTTCAGTGAGGAAGGATTATATGGCAGCATAGTACGCCATGGTGTTTATTAACGAGATTGTGAAGTTACATGGGGTACCGCGTGATATCTTGTCCGACCATGGTAGTGCCTTCATCTCGCACTTTTGGGGCGGTCTTCAGGAGACGATGGGAGTTCAGTTGAGTTTGAGTACTGCGTTCCACCCTTTGATGGTCAGACGGAGCGGGTAAACCAATTTTAGAGGACATGTTACGAGTTTGTGTGTTGGACTTCAAAAGTGGTTGGGATACACATTTACCACTGGTGGAGTTAGCATATAATAGTAGTTATCAGACAACCTATTGTTATAGAACCATATGAGGATTTTTATGACATGCCTTGTCGATCCCCTACATATTGGTTGGAGTTCGGAGATCATCGGATGCTGGGTCCGAATACTGTAAGGGAGACCTCAGAGAAGGTTGACTTGATTCGTGCACGGATGAAGACCGTGCAAGATCGTCAGAAGACTTATGCTGACATAAGACGGAGGGAGTTAGAATTCGTCATTGGGGATCAAGTGTTGTTGAGGGTCTCACCCTTAAGAGGTGTTGTTCGCGTTGGTGCCAAAGGGAAGCTTTCACCGTGATACGTGGGTTCGTTAACAGTGTTTGGTAGGGTGGGGTCAGTTGCCTACCGTTTAGGCCTACCCGACCAGCTCCAGCGGGTACACAATATTTTTCATGTATCCATGTTGAGGAAGTTCTTACGTCCCTAGGACTCACACCTACACATAGAGTTAGATGGGGTTGAGTTGTAGCCCGATGGGACCTATAAGGAGAGGCCGGTCAGGATCCGAGATCGTCGTGACCAGCAGTAGAGGTCAAAAGTTATTCCTCTTGTTCGTGTTATGTGGTGTAATCATGATGAGTCTGAGGCCACTTGGGAGAGAGAGGATGACTTGCGAATTAGTCACCCATATCTCTTCATGGAAGGTACGTGCGAAACTACCTTACTTGACTTGAATTGATTTGTTTAAATTTGGATTTCGAGGACGAAATTCCGTTCGTAGAGGGGGAGAATGTAATACCCCGCATTTTTGATTGAATTGAAATTGAAAACAAAACTATGTCAGTATATTAATTCGAAATGTTTGGAAATAAAACTATGTCAGTATATATATTCGAAATGTTTGGAAATGAAAAGTTAAAATGAATTCATTTAGATACGAATGTGCGACTTAAATATTATAAGCGAATTAATGCGTAAAAGGATCGAGAGGGTTAAATTTAGCGCAATGGCATTTTTGTAAATAAACTAACCCTAGGTATAAATAGAAAAGAAGAGAAGAAGTCTTCATTCTTTCATTTCAAAAAATGGGACTAGGGTTTGATAGAGAGATAAAGAGAGAGTAAGAAGAGAAGAAAGCTAAGAGGATTTCAAGAGGATTCAACATATCCATAAAATCTAAGGCAAGTTAATGACCTATATGTGTATATTATGTATCTATAATGAAATTTCACATGAACATGTATTTAATATTAAATTGATGTTACAAATGATATGCAATGTATTAGGATCATCATCCGTGTAGATTTAAATGCAATAACATCATTATAGGGATTGGATGGTTGAACAAACTCTTAAATTTTAGAAATCTATGAAATTGAGTAAATCGTCATATTAAAAACTATTTTGAGCTGTTTTGGTTCCGAAAATGAATGTTTCGTCCGCTTTGTCCGATAGAAAATCACATTTCGGACAAGTTTGTAGTTTTAAGTTTTTTTAAAAACGGATAGGAAAATCCTCGAATATGCGTTTTACGGTTCTGCGCAGAAAGTTGTCGTGAGCAGGTCCGAATTGTATATGTTAGTTTTCGGGTGTGTTTTAGGCAGTATATGGTAGCGTGCACGCGTGTCCTTGTATAAAATCACGTTCCGAACAACTTTGTAGTTTTAAGTTTTTCCAAAAACGGATCGAAAAAGCCTCAAATCGGCGTTTTAAAATTCTGGGCAGAAAGCTACCGAAAACAGGGGCGAATATTATATATTAGTTTCGGGTATGTTTTATGCAGGCTATAGAAACATGCACGCGTGTTCTTATAGAAAAGCGCGTTCCGAACAACGTTTTAGTTTTAAGTTTTTCCAAAAATGGATCGGAAGAGCCTCGAATCTGCATTTTAAATTCTGGGCAGCATGTTGTTGAAATAAGAATGATAATATTTTTCATGTTGTTAGTAAGATAATTGTGGTGATGTGCCTAATATCCTAACTTGATTACATACTTATGATTATTAGGGATATATAACCATGAAATGATATGATGTTGAATTAGTAAATTAATGATGTAAATTATGTTATATTATAAATAATGACTATTGTATAACTCGAGTGAGAGACTTGTCATGATTGTATATATACATAAGCGTGAAATTATTTTACATGTATATTGTCGAGTATACACTAGACTAGTCCTCCGATCGACGTAGGCACATGTTGAATGCGATTTTTTGTGATTGATCCGGTTAGGTTCCGCTCGAGTGCCGTGTCGGAGATAAACCACCGGAACCGGACACGTGGTTGTAATGCGGGTCGGATAGAAAGACTTTGAAACGCCATGTGCTTTAGGACTTAGTACGATTGCCCTTGCCACGTAATATTGGGAAGTATTCGTGTGTAGGCCTAGTGTTACGATTTGTTCCCCCGAGTAACGATAGTGACCCGATATGACTTATTGTGTGAGATATTATGCTTGTGTCTTAAAATAATATCCCGAATCGATGCATTTGATATTATACTTGAAGGAAATATTTTGATACGTTAAATACTGAAATGAGATTAATAATGATTAATTATGATACGATATGAGACTACATGTTACTCGAGTTTGGGTTGGGTAGTCACGATATAGGAACATTGGTTGGGTAATTGAATAACTTAATTACTGGAGACGAGTAATGACTCGTGTGCTTTCATTATAAGTACATCTTATAATCTTATAGCTTGTTTTCTTGCTTTGACGTCCATCTATCTTGCTTCTTGCTCCTCTCCTATATATATATAATATATGATAGGTCCTCGTCCTGCTGGAGAATAGACTACGGAGCCTGATGAGATCATATCAATCTTAGGATTCATGTAGCCGTGGAGTTATTCTATTTTAATTTATGTCGTTCGTTTTCCTTTTCTTAAGGGTGGTATCAGAGATTAATATTACTTTGTTTATACTTTGGATTTGAGAGAATTGTTGTATTACTCTTTCCCATTTTGTGTTGGGCCGCATGTATTGGCATTTTATATTTTCAGTTTGAGATTACTGATGGATTATTACAGTTAATAGTTATGAGTTGGTTTCACTTGTTATAGCTGTTATGATGTGATATGGTTACACGTATGAGAGTGTACATGTTTACTTTACTGCATTTATTTAAATTTTGTTTCTAATGCCAACATATTGACGCTCCGCTTTAATTTAATTGGGCATAGCTAACCAAATTAGATTTAAAAAGTAGGGTTGTCACAGATGATCTAACTCACGAGTAGGAGACACACACTCCTCATGAGGCGCGGAGTGATCCTCAACGGCACGCGCGGGAGGAAGTGTGGAAATAAATGAGGGAGTGATCAACTTAGCCACCATTATATCACCATCCAAGGTGGTGAAAGGGTCTAACGAGGCTTTAAGATCCGAGATAGCTGAATCTACAGCAATATTCGTCTCAAGGGGAGCCAAATATGATGGGGTAGGATCCATAGCAAGAGAGGTAGAAACCATCTCGGATTCAATATCAAGAAAATGATGAGCACTCGTAGCCGGAGCTAAGTTAGGATGAAGTGGTTCCTCGGGAACACACGCAGTGGGCTCAATAGGTGTAGGCTCAGGCAGAAATAAGGATTCTATGGAAAGGGAAAGGCGAACCTCTATGGTGGGTTCGAGAGGGTAGGGCGGTGTGGGATTAGTTGCATAATCAAGGGATACGTTAACACAATTGTAAACTTGGGTTCCGGACCATGGAGTGGTCTCAATGTCGAGATTCTCAGGAAGATATGGTTGGTCACACTCAAAATCAGTGGCATAAGACGACACATCCTCGTCCCACACGAGGTAAATAATGGGTTGACTTGGGGTGGAATCCGTCTCGTTCGCACACTCAAAATCATATAATCGTTGTTCAAGCCTTTGAAAGTGATTCAGTTTGAGATTGAAGAGTGTGCGCAAACTTGTGCAAAAGACTTTCGAGAGCGGATGTGCAAGGTGGTGGTGAAGTGGTGGAGGGTGGAGGCAGTGGGTGAGGTGGACACAACTCGCTAGAAACACTAGGATGTGGACAATACTCATAAGAAGTGTGTGGAGTAGGGTCAAGTGTAGAATTCACGGGAGAAGCATCTCCGTGAGGGACAAAAGTGTGATCAGCATGAGGAGCATAGGAAGGGGACTGATAGGTATGAGGTGCACGAGGTGGCGATGATGACTGTGGGAAACCGTAAGGATCCTCAACATGGTGTTGGGATTCATATTTAATGGAAGTATGATCAGGCCTCCATGAATAGTTCGGGTACTCATACCCCTCGACATTAGATATGTCGTGACAATCCGTCGAGGGTGGGTCCAAAATAATGTCATAGGGATACACATATTCCAAGTTGGATTCAGATGGAGAGAATATAAATGGACACTCATGGGACAAGTGATTGATAAGAAAGCAGTATGTGCACGGTGAAGCATGGGATGGGTTGACACTCATCACCGGAGGCGATGGAATAGGAGATGTGGGCGTGAATGACACACGAGTATCAACGGTGGGCGTTTGAGAGTTAAAGCCATCAATTAATGAATGAAGGTTCGATTCGGGCTTATCATCAAACAAACTTCGTGAGAATGTGAAATGGCCAAAGTATTCCCGTAAATGACGTTCTTCGGCCATGACAAGAGGAATATTTTTTTGGTTTTTAAATATTTTTCAAAAGAAAAGAAATTCTTTTTGTGATTTTTGAAAATAAGAAAAGGAAAATCTTTTTGGTATTTTAAATATGGAAAGAAAAAAAATCTTTTTGGGATTTTTGAAAATATTTATAAAAAAAAAGAAAATATTTTTGGTATTTTTTTCGGAAAAGGGGAGAAAATTGGACGCTTGATTTGGTCGAGCGAACTAAAATCGACTACCTAAAGAATGGAATTGGACACACACGAGTCAAGGAAAAATTCTAACGAGCACGTAGCCAATTAGTATCTTCAAAATTAGTGAAAGGGGCAATCAAATTTTAATTAAGTCCGCGGGCAACGAAAATTCACGGAATTTAACTTTGTGATCGCCTGTTGCAAAAATGTGTGCCTACGGGGCAAGCTAGTTGATTGATTTTAAATGTAATGACAGCTAGGGTAGCACACAATGGATAAGCAAGTGAGTCGGGTGATGAAATCCCTTCTCGTTTCAATGATCGGGTCTAGGTCTTAGGTAAATTAATTCATCAAACCATTCAATTTAAGTGCGATATAGAAATTAAAAGCACATAGGAGCAATTAATCACACAAAAATTGAACTCGCTTGCAGGAGAGTCGCGAGGGATAAAAAAATTGTACCTCCCACGGTTTTTACACACGTGGGGTGAAGATCGAGTTGAGTCGAACGGGGGGAGATCTCGCCTATCTCAGTCGTCCCCGGGAGTCCTACCGACCCAAAGTAGAGAGGCTTCAAATTTTCTCGCCTTGGACGCCCTCTATCTACCTTGTCCGGTTTCCCTTTTCGCTTTTTTTTATGAATAATTATTACAAAAAATCGGTGTCAAAATGCACCAAAATAAATACACAATCTTTTTTTAAAAAAAATCCTATACAACCAGTCTAAGGAGGAGGGAGGAGGAAGAACTACACTAAAAAAAGAAAAGATAAATAAAATTACAAGTCTTCAATCATGTCTCCACGTCAAGAAAGCGGCAATGGCGCCATTTGATAACTCTTAATTTGTCTTCCTTCGGATGTAGATTTGGAATGTCGTTGCGGACAAAACTTCGAGTATCAAAATTCTTGGAATCACCTACAAAACTTATTAAAAATTCAGTATCTACACATTAATTTATTTAACGAGAGTTAATAAATTAATGTTAAAAATTGATGATCCTAGCGGGTAGTTTGTAAAAAAGGGTATGAATATATTTTTTTTTATCTGTAGTGACACTTTCTGATTTAATTGCTAATAAAAATAATTTTGAATTTAGGATTGTAACGAGAGTTAAATTTTAAATTTCAATATTATTTCGAACGTATCAAATGAATAATTGGAAAAATTAAATTAAATTAATTACGTGGAGTAATCCCATCTCTTGTCTCTTCTCATAAATTCTACACTCGGTTACGTTTTAAATTTTCGTAGCTACTTTAGTTGCGTAAAATTTCATTTCCTCCATTAAAATTTGTTTTTTAAAAAAATAAATATATAAAAAAAACACAAAAAGATTTTTAATAAAAATTGAAATTGCAAGTTTTCACAATAACCGTTTCGACGCTTGAAATTGGATTGATACCCGAATTTGCCACGATACTGAATTTTTAATAAGTTTTGTAGGTGATTCCAGGAATTTTGATACTCGAAGTTTTGTCCGCAACGACATTCCAAATCTACATCCGAAGGAAGATAAATTAAGAGTTATCAAATGGCGCCGTTGCCGATTTCTTGAAGATTGAAGCCCGTGAAGATTTGTAATTTTCCATTTTTTTTAGTTTAGTTATTACTTCCTCTCCCTCCTTAGACTGGTTGCTTAGGATTATTGAGGCATTGTAATTAATTTGGGTGCATTTTGACACTGATTTATTTTTGTAATATTAATTCCAAAAAAAAATAGCGAAAAGGGAAACTGGACAAGGTAGAGAGAGAGCGTCCAAGGCGAGGATTTAGAAGCCTCTCTACTTTGGGTCAGTAAGACTCCCGGGGACGACTGACGTAGGCGTACTTCCCCCCGGTCAACTCAACTCGGTCTTCACCCCACTTGTGTAAAAACCGTGGGAGGTAAACTCTTTATCACTCGCGAATCTCCTGCAAGCGAGTCAATTTTTGTGTGCTACTTGCTCCTATATGCATTTTATTTCAGTATCGCACTTAAATTGGATGGTTTGATGAATAAATTTACCTAAGACCTATACCCGGTCATTGCAACGAGTTGGGATTTCATCACCCACTCAATCACATCTCCTTTTGCTTATTACCCGTGCTATCACTTAAATTAAAATCAATCAACTAGGAAGCCAAATAAGAACGGTGTTCATTAGGACCCTTTTAGAACGAGACCCTCGTAGGATACTCTAGTGAGTCCTTTCCACACCTGCCAATCTTCATTCAATTATCTTAAGACTTTTGTCCAGGGAAACTGGGTTTTAAGTGAGGCCGCCCAGTAAAACGGGTTGTGCTTTCCCCAGCATGGTACCGGATAGTTGTTTGTTGTAGTAGCTCGTGTGGTGAGCCTTAACTAGTAAGCATCTTATCTCTCGGGAAGAAAGTAGGAGCACACTTTTACCGGCGAGGCCTAAGATTCCGTGATTTTCTCGCCCGCGGACTAATTAAAATTTACTACCCAATCACTTAACTTAAAGATAATAATTTGGCTATGTGTTCTTTCGGACTTGTTCCATTTGTGTACGTGTCTAAGTTGTTCCTTTAGGTAGTCCAATTTTTGCTCCAACTGTCAGTTTTTCCACCATTAGTCCATCGCCCTTTTTTCCCGTTTTTTCTACATTTTTTAAAATAAACCCAAAACTCCAAAAATATTTTCCTTTTTTTCCGCCTAAATTTTTGCTCATAAAAAACTCCAAAAATATTTTTCCTTCCTTATTTTCCAAAAATCCAAAAATATTTTCTTCTTTTTCAAATAACCAAAAATCCCAAAAATATTTTTTTCCTTGCTTTTATGCCACATTAGCAACGCATTGATCATCGATTAACACGTTCCCCTAGTGCTCCATCTCTAAATTCCCTCTTAGGTGATCGTGTTCCTATCGTTGCTCCTCATTTTTCTGATCCGTGTTCTTCTTCGGAGACGCCTAGTTCTCCCACTTCCCCTGGTCCTGTTACCCCACCCATCATGGCCGACGAACGCGCTTTAAGGGACTACTTTGCCCCGATTATGGCCACTCCGCCTTCATGTATCGTCCTTCCGCACACTCCGTCCGTGCATTTTGAAATTCGCCCCGCGACTATTTCTATGTTGCCCAGTTTTCATGGCCTTGAACGCGAGTCTCCTTATACTCATTTGCGGAAATTTCTCACTGTGTACGCTACTTTCAAAAACCAAAACTTAGACGAAGAGAATGTTCGTCTTCGGTTGTTTCCCTTTTCTCTTAACGATAATGCATCCATGTGGCTCCATTCCTTGCCACCGGATTCTATCCTCACTTGGGAACAACTTGTTAAGAAGTTCATGTCTAAATTCTATCCCATGAGCAAAACAAATGAAATGCGCCAAGCTATTCAGGATTTTAAACAAAAGCATACTGAACAGTTTTGTGAAGCATGGGGCCATTTTCAAGACTATATTAATAGTTGCCCACATCACGGTCTCGAGAAAAGTCACTTAGTCCATAGTTTTTACAATGGTCTTATCCCTTCTTCTCGCATCATGATTGAATCCATGCATAAAGGAAAGTTCATGCATTTAACTCCCACTGCCGCGTATAATTTTCTCCTTGAATTAGGCGATGACTCTCAAGATTAGGAGGGCACCAATGCATTTTCGAGATCAGATCCTCCACGTGTAGGGAATACTTCTGAGGTCAAAAATGATCCTCATTTTAAAACTTTGCTACACAGCTTACACTCTTTGACTAAAATCGTTGACGCTCTCAGTTGTACTATACAAAAAAATGTTACAATTTCTAAACAAGCAATGACTGTCAACGATTCTAGTCCTTCCTCTTGTGGTGTATGCTTAAGTCAAGATCATTTAGCTCATTTGTGTCCCCTATTGCAAGATGATCCCGAACCCACCATGGCCCAAGCATGTGCCTTTGATACCGTTAGGAAATCCGTTTCCCCGTCGTTTACTTACAATCCTAACAATAGGAATCATCCCTATTTCTCTTATAAGTACGACCATAACTCCGCTCCTGCCCACCCACAACAACATGTTGGTGGTCCCCTTGGGTTTTCACACAACCCACAAAGGCAACCTCGTCCTCCTGTCCCGCATCAGTCTACTCCGTACCATCAATCGCACTTTGTCCCCCACGGTGGACATTCCAACAACAATAATCAGCTTGTTCATGTTCCCCCTCCTTCCTTTGAGTATTCACAACCGCTTAATTCCCACCGCGAGTTGGTTCCACAACCATCTTATGACCCTTCGCCCAATTCCTCCACCTCTTCTCTCGAGAATATTCTCACTCAGTTTATGACCACTCAGACTCAAGCTCTCCAATGACTTCAGCAACGTTTCAACCAATTCGAGTCTGAGCGAGAGAAAGGTCATTTTCCCAGTCAGCCCATTGCTAACCCTAAGGGGAACGGCACAGACTCGGCCTACGAGGTTGGTTCCACTTCCAATCCACCCAATTACCAAGAGGGTATGAAAGCAGTGTCTACTCTTCGCTCGGGGAAATAAGTTGATAATGGTATTCATGCCCCCACTGATGTCCCACAACCGACTATACCACCTTTAGCGCCTATCCCTAAGGTTACCCCACCTTCTACATCCCCAGCTCCCACTGAGATCAATCCTCCTGAGCCCACCTCTGCTTATGTGCCCAAGGCACCCTTCCCTCATCGGTTAGCTCCCACTAAGAAAGCCCAGCAATTTGATGAAATCAAGAAAGTCTTTCAGAATGTTCACATTAACATTCCCTTCCTCACCGCGATTCAACAAGTCCCCTCTTATGCCAAATTTTTGAAGGACTTGTGCACTGTTAAGCGTAGGACAAATGTTTCGCGAGATGCTTTCCTCACTGAGCAAGCTACGACCCTTCTTCATAATAATGGTGTTGTGAAGTATAAAGACCCTAGTCGTTCGACTGTCTCTTGCATGTTAGGCGACAAGTTCACTACTAGTGCTTTACTTGATCTTGGGGCTAGTGTTAATTTGTTACCTTACTCCCTCTACCTTGAGTTAGGTTTACAAAACATGAAACCTACACGAGTCACTCTTCAACTTGCTGATCGTTCCGTGAAAGTACCTAAAGGAATCGTTGAAGATGTTTTGGTGAAAGTCTCAGACTTTTACTATCCTGTGGATTTCATCATCTTAGACACTCATGCGCCCGACCCAACCAATACTCCTATCATATTGGGTCGCCCCTTTCTGGCCACTGCCAATGCCATCATCAATTGTCGTGACGGGTCCATGAATCTCTCTTTTGGCAACATGATTGTAGAAGTTAATATATTCCACCTTATGCAACAACCGACTGATGTCGATTCTATTGATGAGGTGTGTGTGATTGACTCCTTAGTTACTGAAATGTTGGACCAAACTTACCCTGCCGATCCTCTCCAACAATGTTTGACCCATTTTGGCTCCGACTTTGACATTGATTCCTCAATCTCTGAACTCAATGCCCTGCTTGATTCCACTCCACTGATGGACACTTCCTCTTGGGATCCTCCCTTCGAGCCCCTCTATGATACTATTCACTCTCTGGATCATCCTGTTCCACCTTCTGCGCTCCCTGCCACATCAGATTCCTCCACTCTATGCACCGATAAAACTCCGGACTCTGTTTCTGCGTCTGAGTCCGATGTCGCTCCTGCACCACCTGCTAGTTTGGAACTTAAGCCCTTACCTTCCGAGTTGAAATATACTTTCTTAGGCCCCAACCACCATCAACCTGTTATCATTGCTTCCGATCTAACCGCTGATCAAGAAGAGCAACTAGTCCACACTCTTACTCAGTATAACACTGCTATTGGTTGGACCATTTCCGACATTCACGGTGTGAATCCCAATGTTTGTAGTCATCGCATTCATTTGGAGGAACACGCCAAGACTTCTCGTGAACCCCAACGTCGACTTAACCCTGCTATGAAAGAATTTGTGCGCGCTGAGATTTTAAAATTGATCGATGCTGGTATCATTTACCCCATCTCAGACAGTCAGTGGGTCAGTCCCATTCATGTGGTACCGAAAAATTCTGGTGTCACCGTCATAAAAAATAGTGACAATGAGTTTCTTCCCACCCGTATGCAAACGGGCTGGCGTATTTGCATTGACTATCGAAAGCTAAATGTTGTCACTCATAAGGATCATTTTCCTCTTCCTTATATCGACCAAATGCTCGAACGTTTAGCCGGTCATGCGTATTACTGCTTCCTTGACGGCTACTCAGGATACAACCAAATTCCAATTGCCCCTGAAGACCAAGAAAAAACTACCTTCACCTGTCCCTTTGGCACTTTTGCCTATTCTCGCATGCCCTTTGGCCTTTGCAATGCACCTGCGACTTTTCAACGGTGTATGATTAGCATTTTTAGTGACATGGTTGAACGTTTTCTCGAAATCTTTATGGATGATTTCTCTGTGTTTGGTTCTTCCTTCGAGCAATGCCTTTCTCACCTCACTATGGTCCTCCAACGTTGTCAGGAAAAGAAATTGGTCCTCAATTGGGAAAAATGTCATTTCATGGTAAAAAAGGGGATTATTTTAGGTCACGTAGTCTCTCGCGACGGTATTGAAGTAGATAAAGCCAAAGTTGACATAATCTCCTCTCTACCCATTCCTAAGTCTGTTAAGGACATTCGTTCCTTCTTAGGACATGCGGGCTTCTACCGTCGTTTCATCAAAAACTTTTCTAAAATTGCTCGACCTTTAACTACCCTTTTATCCAAATATGTTCCCTTTGTCGTTGATGACGCATGTGTTGCTTCTTTTGAGCGCCTTAAAGCCGAGCTCACTTCTGCTCCTATCATTCAGCCTCCTAATTGGTCTTTACCATTTGAGCTCATATGTGACGCTTCTGATTTTTCTCTAGGTGTTGTACTTGGTCAGTGGGTTGACAAGCGCCAACATGTCATTTATTATGCTAGTCGAACCCTCCATGACGCTCAACTTCATTACATGACCACCGAAAAGGAGTTGCTCGCTGTCGTATTCGCACTCGATAAGTTTCAATCTTATTTCATCGGTTCCCCTATCATCGTTTACACTGATCACGCTGCCTTGTGGCACCTTCTTTAGAAGAAGGATTCTAAGCCACGTTTGATAAGGTGGATTCTCTTGCTTCAAGAGTTTGACCTCGAAATTCGCGATAAAAAAGGGTGCAAAAATTCAGTTGCAGACCATCTCTCTCGCCTCACTGTTACATCTACATCTGATCCTGTCCCTATTTCTGAAACCTTTCCTGATGAGCAACTTTTTGCTATCTACACCGCTCCTTGGTATGCTGATATTGTTAATTTCCTTGTTACCGACCAATTGCCCATTCATTGGTCGAAACAAAAGCGTTCTAAGTTCATGGCCCAGGTAAAATTTTATTCTTGGGATGACCCCTTCCTTTTTAAGTATTGCTCTGATCAAGTCATTCGCCGTTGTGTTCCTGACCATGAACAGTCAAGTATACTCTCCTTTTGTCACAATGGTGCCTGTGATGGCCATTTTAGCTCCAAGAAAATCGCAACCAAAATTTTGCAAAGTGGTTTCTACTGGCCCACTCTTTTTCGAGATGCCCACAACTACTGCCAGGCTTGTGCCAAATGCCAACAATCTGGGCGTATCTCTCGCCGTCACATGATGCCCCTCACACCCATTCTCATCGTCGAAATCTTCGATGTATGGGGCATTGATTTCATGGGGCCTTTTCCCTCATCTCATGGCTTCCAATATATCCTCGTTTTAGTTGATTATGTTTCCAAATGGATTGAAGCCATAGCTTGCCGCACCAATGACCATCGCATTGTAGTCCAGTTTCTAAAGGAGTACGTCTTCACACGTTTTGGAACTCCCAAAGCTATCATTAGTGATGGGGGTAAACATTTCTATAATCGAGTCTTTGAACATCTCGTCAAAAAGTATGGCGTTACCCACAAAGTTGGTCTCTCTTACCACCCTCATTCTAGTGGTTAAGTTGAGGTTTCCAACTGCGAAATCAAGCAAATCTTAGAAAAAACAGTTAATCCTACTAGGAAAGACTGGTCCTTACGCTTGAATGATGCTTTGTGGGCATACTGTACTGCTTTTAAGACTCAGATTGGCATGTCTCCTTATCGCTTGGTCTTTGGTAAACCATGACACCTCCATGTCGAGCTTGAACATCAGGCTTATTGGGTTGTCAAAACCCTTAACACTACACCAAATCTGCCCATTTGTCAAGGTCATTGACCTTGACAAATTCACCTTGTCAAGGTCAATGACCGTGACATTTCGAGGCGAGATAACTTTTTTTGTCACGGTCATGTCACGGTCATTGACCTTGACAAAAAACTCGCGTTTTGTGTCACGGTCGTGTCAAGGTCAATGACCGTGACACGTTTGTCACGGTTTATAACCGTGACAAAGCCGTGACCCTTTTTAAAAAAAATTGTCACGGTCATTGACCGTGACAATTCTGGGCAGAATTTAAAAAAAATCTGCTAGGCAGTATGGCCACTGCCACTGCCCAGCAGTATATTTGTACCTGTTATAGCAACGTTGTACCTGTTCCAAACATCATATATCCAACACAAACTAAAGATAATGCAAATATATATTCATGACAGTATAATCCAAATCTTCAAAGTAAAAATAATATACCTGACGATATAATCCAAATATAATTAAAATGGACAAACTAGAAAATAATGTTACTACATGTCTTGGATAAAACTGAGGAGGTGAGTAGGCCACACGACATACGAATTGACGCACCCACTAATATACGTCGTGCCGCATTGTTCGCGCAACCACAATAGGGAGTTCTCCTTCCCGGTTATGACATGCGTGACGAGCACCCTGGACTCCATCTGTTGAAGCACACGTCCATGGACTATTCCACCCTCGACGATATTCGGGTCCCTCAACCCCCGCCCTATCCGCTGGCCATCAAATATGTCCAATATGAACACGCTCGGCCAACCAATTGTCGATAATGGTCTGTTGGAGGGCGTCAAATAGGGAAGTGGATCGTCGAAGTACGAACGTGTCGGTGATGAAGCAGCGAGGTCCACATCCTCGTCATCCTGCGCCTCGTCCTCCCGCACCTCCTCCTCCACCGCCTTCTCCTTCCCTTTCTCTTTACCTTTCTCTTTACGGTCTCCACCCAACGTACGCTTCATGAATGCGTACATATCTTGGACCGTCGCCTCCAAACGGGACAGCTTCGCGTCGTGTGAATCCACCGTTCGAGCCAACCCGGTGTCGCTCGTCTCCAATCCGATGATCCTAGATTTGGCCACCCGCGAGCTCACTCCCCTTGTCCTCCCCTTGCGACCAGAGCCAAGCACTTGGCTGAGTGCGTCTGTGGACAAAGATGCCTTGTCGGCATCAGACTGCGACTCATGCACTTCCTTAAGCTTTGCCTGAAACGACAAAAAGCACATGATTAGTAAAATAAGTAAACTAAAAAATTATAACGTAATTAACAATAATTAAACTGTCGGATTACTTACAATCGTGGCCGCGACGCTCGGGGACACCTCATTGTCCTTCCCCTTCTTCGTCCGAAGAGCCACATAAGTATCGAGCCTATGTGGCTTACCCCCTGGCCCACTCCCTACCCCCTGAAATAAAATAAAGTAAAGTAAAATTAGTATCGGCCCCGCAAAGTAAAATAATATCCAATAATATATTTCTGTAGTTATAGATAAATTAAATATTACCTTCATCCTATGCTCCACCTCAGCGTAAGAGGTCCGGCCGGAGTAGTGCACGTCCGTCTTTTTAGCCCGATTTTCCCTCCCCGATTGGCGAGATGCCAATTGTCGATCCTCGATCTCATTGTCAATGAACTTTTGCCATTGTGCCAATGAGATCGGCTCCTTGGGCGGGACGGATCCGCGCCATTGTAAAATGGTCTCTCGTGTTTTTCCAAAGTACCGTGTCCGCATATTTTTTTTCCACGTCTTGTGTTGCTCCCTCAACTGCTCCAAGACGGAATCGTGTAGCTTTGGATCCAAGTTGAATTGTTCCTGTCCAACAAATACAATGTTAGTTGCGAATAAATATAAATATAAATATAAATATAAATATAAATATAAATATAAATATAAATATAAATATAAATATAAATATAAATTGAAATTGAAATATTCATATAAATATTACCTGTAGTGCCGCCCAAACAGCTAACTTGAGCTCATACGGCACCTCCTTCCAACTCATAAACCCCGGGCCGATGACCGTCTTTAGCAGCTCGAGGGATCTCGCTAAAAGCTCCGACTTGTTTTCGACGGTAATCCCAAATTTTCCATATTTGGGGAGCCTAGGGGCGGAGGAGCCCTCGTCGCCTCCGCTACCACCGAACCCAGACGACGACATCATCATAAACAGCATCATCATCTTCGCCCTAACATCTGAAGGAGACATTTTTGCTGTAAAAAAAATGTTATTAGTACAGATAAAAAAAATGTTATTAGTACAGATAAAAAAATGTTCCGTCTACATTATAACGTATGTGTAAGTTCCGTCAATACCATTTCATTTCAATTTTGTAATATTATGTTTTTTCCAAATATTTAAAGAGTTATTAAATGGGTGCCCCACCCCTGCCCCCTCCCCCCGCCACACACACACGCACACCTACGCACACACACACACACACACCCCACCCCTACCCACCCCACCCCCACCCCCTCCCCCCACCACGACCGTGACAACTACATATATTGTTTATCAATAAAATTATGACATGGGATAATTATAATTGTAGCATAAATTTCATTATCATGGGTTTTACCTAATTGAATTAAATGAACAATACTTTTAGCCCTTGTTATTCATCAAATTTGAGGCAAGTTAATTAGAATATTTGTAGGACTGAAATTGATTTAGATTATGCCTATCTATGTAACTCTAAAACCTAATTGTGATTAAAATCTGATTTATATGGATTAATTCTATTACATTTATAATTTAACTAATAGAGTTGAATTTTAATATTAATCCTTTGGTTTATTTAACTAACTTTGGTTTGGTTTATTTCTAGTTGAATCTGAGTTATAATTTTTAGATTATGTATAGGAATTGAATTTTAATATTAATCCTTCATAAATCCCTTGAATACATGCATAAATTTGTAGAGATTGAAATTAAATTGCTTGAGATTGAATTTCTATGTTTCGGGGTCATTATTTGAAAATACTTAATTACCCTTTGAAAACCTTTCATAACACACCTATGTATTAAATATGGGTTAGACCTCTTAGCTTGCTCAACCACCCATTTACACACTTACTTTACCTTTTATTTACATTATGGATATTAATCAATTCACACGTTTTTTGTCCACTTCAACCTTTACTGAAACATTTATTAATTCATTCAAGTTAGGTAAAACCACGCAAGTATCTAATACAAATATTATCATTCAACAAATTAAGTCCCATCGATAATAAACCCCCTCCCCCACCCTGCCCCACCCCGCCCCACCCCACCCCAATATTTTTCAACACTGTATCCCCCAATAGTAATAATGAATTAACATATAATTTTCAACTCCAACAACATATGCTTCAACTTAACCCAATCTTCCCAATAATACCAACTAATCAACACCCAACATCCAAATCCAACAACATAGGTCTAGAACCAAAGTTTGTACATAATAATTTATATTCTCCAAGAAAGTACCATTTTTATTCATAATATTTACGATTATCCGTTTCTCGTGTATTAGCCAAATTTCCACCCCACCCTGCCCCCCTCCACCACACCTTGCCCCACCCCCTGCCCCCTCCCCCACCCCCGCCCCACCCCGCCCCACCCCCTCCCCCACCCTGCCCCACCCCGCCCACCCCCACCCCCACCCTGCCCCACTCCCCACCCTGCCCCACCCCCACCCCGTGCCTCACCCTGCCCCACCCCCACCCTGCCCCACCCCGCCCCACCCCCACCCCACCCCCTACCCCCACCCTTCCCCACCCCCACACACGCACACACATACACACATATATATATACACATACCCCCCTCCCCCACCCTGCCCCACCCCGCCCCACCCCGCCCCACCCCCTGCCCCCCTCCACCACCCCCTACCCCCATCCCGCCCCACCCCCCACACACGCACACACATACACACATATATATATACACATACACACATAAATATACAGACAAATATATATATATATAAATGGAAGAGAGAGAGAGAGAGAGAGAAATTGGACCTGAGAGAGAGAGAGAGAGAGCAGCGTCGAGAGAGAGAGAGAGAGAGAGAGAGAGAGAGAGAGGGAGGGAAGGGCGCGGGAGGGAAAAAAGAAGGGGGGTAGGGTTTTTGCTGGAAAAGTTGTCACGGTCGTGTCAAGGTCTTTGACCGTGACACGACCGTGACAAATTGAATTGTCACGGTCGTGTCACGGTCAATGACCGTGACAATTCGTTGTCACGGTCGTGTCAAGGTCAATGACCGTGACATAAAACGCGTGTTTTTTTGTCACGGTCAATGACCTTGACAAGGCTGGCCGGCTGAAAGGTGACAATTTGTCCATTTTGGTGTAGTGTAATTTTGATATCGACGAGGTTGGCATTCATCGAAAACTCCAACTTAATGAATTGGAGGAGATACGAAATGATGCCTATGATTTGTCCAATAAGTATAAGGACAAAATGAAGTGGATCCATGACCAAAGCATCCTTCGCAAAGAATTCCACCATGGTCAGAAAGTGTTGTTATATAAATCCCGTCTTCATCTCTTTCCCGGGAAGTTAAAAACCCGTTGGTCTGGACCCTTTGTTGTTGAATCTGTTACTCCTTATGGTCCCATCACAGTTCAAAATCCTAAGGATGGTAGCCTCTTTCAAGTCAACGATCAACGATTGAAGCCTTTCTTAGAGATAGGCCCCTCTCCCATTGAAGAAATTGACCTTGTTGATCCCATTTATGAAGACTGACTGTTCAGTCTTATTTGGGGGTGATTCTCATCACCCAATTTTTTCTGCCACCCCGTGCTTTCATAGCTCTTATCTTGAGGGTGAGATTGGTTCGGTCTGGCTGAAGACGTTAAACTTAGCGCTACCGGGAGGCAGCCCATCGTTCATTATTTTTTAGTATGAGTCTTATCCTGTTTGGGGGTGGTGTTTCACACCACCCAATGATTTTCACATGCTTTATAGATTTGTGCATACTTTTGTATCGCCTATGTTCATCAGGTTTCATCTATGCTCCAGAATGCGGTAGATTTCACTTGTTGTTCATTATGGTACTATCTTTCCTCCCTTGTGCTTTTCATTTTTATATATGGTTTTAAACATCGAGGACGATGTTCTCTTTTGTTTGGGGGTGGGAAATTTATCAAACTTGTACCTCTTTTGAAAATTTTCAGAAACAAGTGATTTTAAACTTTTTGTGCAGTTAAAAAAATAAATTTTTATAATATGATTTTTCTATCATCCCTCTTTTAGAAATCTCGGAATACCCGTGTTCGATCCTAAAATTACACTTTTTACAAATAAATTAATTAATACCTCTTAAAGTGTACTTGCACTATGAATTTCTTAGACTCAACAATTTGCACTATCACGTTTACAATCAAAAGTTGAAGAGTAATTATATTCTCAAGAAATCCTTAAAAGATCACTAGTGGCGACTTAACCCCGTGAGATTTGAGCTTTTCACCTTTTTGAGGGTTTTTACGTATCTCCGAGTTACAAGTTGACTCAACTTTCTTTGGGTACTACATTTAGTCGTTGCATGATCTCATTATTTTTTTCAAATTTGGTTTAATCACTGAGAATGACATTACTTTCGAGTTGTAAGAAACATGTGTTTTGTAGTTTGTCTCGAGCACTAAACCTATTTTTCCCTACACATACCATTTTTCCTATCACATTATCATTCACCCATTATCATTTTCCATATTATCCTTATCCATATGTCCCAAATACCATCCATCATTGCCATCGTTTTTGAGAAAAAGAGTGTTTAAAATTTTCCATGTAAATTGTCTTCAATTGTGCTATGAAAAGAAAAATGTATCGCAATAAAAAAAATAAATAAATAAAAAGAAGCAAAGAAAAAAATAAAAATAGAAAAGAAGAAAAAGAAAGCATGCGATCATAAATTCAAATAGTGAAGACAATGGTCAGTCAAAGTGTGTTTCACTCTTCTCAAAACACCCCATCATTCATCTTCTTCATTTCATTATCCCTTCATACCTTACAGAAACCCCATTTTCACCTTTGGTAAAATGCTCGGGCAAGCGAAAAGATTATATGGTGAACAACTCGACATAGTGGTTAGCATTCCTTCATGAGATTTTCACGTATCCGTCGTTTTTTATAAAGTGTGTGAGACGTTTGAAATTGTTTACATTTACTCATATCCTCACACACTAGAGAGATACACTTACCCAATTCTCAGAGAGTTCAATTCAAAGAGATATATCCAGTGAGAATTGAAGTCAAAACGTTGATTATATAAAGGCAATCTAGGAATTACTCTAATGATACTTAAGATTGTTTCACACTACACACACTGAGTTTTAGGAAGGATTACGCTTTTGGTATTAAGTAATTTCATATCTTATTTTGATAGTTGAATACGGTGTTCCTTGATGTCCTTTTAAAGTTGGGTTGTATAGCGTTTCATCATCAAATCTAAAACTGCATTTAAATAAGTTTTCGAATTTTGTGGGTACATTCACTGCAAACCCTCACGAGACACCACTCGTCCTGTAGGGCAACCTACAGGTTTAACGGCTTATTGCACATGCTAAGTGCAATCGACAGTGCCTGCGAAAGTGGCACACTTTTGGTCACTTATCTCTATTTCTATCTAATTTTTGCTCGAGGACTAGCAATGTTCTGTTTGGGGTGGTGTGATAAGCACCCAAAAGTGTCTATTTTATACCCCGAATATGTGCATTTTAGTCCCTCGTTTTAATTAAAACTGACCTTATGTTCGTATTTTATCATTTTGCATGTCAATACGCAGTTGCGGTACAAATAATGCTAAATCCAGTCAATTGTGACACATAAGCGGTCAAAAGCGTACATCGAAGAAATTCAAAGAGACCGTGAAATGAGAAGTCCAATTCTGAGCTTGCCCTGATGTGTTCCGAATACCCCGAACCAGTCCCGAACCAAATCTAAGCATAGACCGATCCCAGACCATTCTCCGAGCCCCGTGTGTGTTAGTTTGTACCTTTATTATTTTTCAAGATTTTTATTTTTAGTCATTTTATTTTTAGGATTTATTTAGATTTATTTAGAAATTTCTAGGATTTATTTTCTATTTTTCTATTTCTTTATTTTGATTTTGATTTTTATTAGTTTTTAATTTTTAATTTTTAATATTTATTTTATTTTTATTAAGATAAGTTTTTAGGAATTTATTTTTAGTTTTATTAGATTTTTTTTATATATTTTTATTTATTAATTTATTTTAGTTTTATTTTATTAGGATATTTTTTTTTAGGTTTAATTGAGTTTTATTTTAATTTAGTGAGATGTTAGTTTTTTTTTTTTTTTTTTCTAGTTTTATTAGATTTTTTAGTCTTTAGTTTATTTTGATTTGATTTTTAGATTTTTATTTTTTATTTCGTGAGTTCTTTTTTTTAGGATGTTCTTTTTTTAGTTTTGTTAATTTTAATTTTTTAATTAGATTGTTCTAATTTTTTTAGGAGTACAAATTAATCACACACAACGTTCCAATTAAACACACACACATAACACCCTAATACACCCAAACACACCCCTACATTACTGTTCGTCATCATCAACCCCACACCTTCTCTCTCTCCTCCATAACCAAAAGGCCCAACAACAAAAATCCACCAAAACCCAATTCCACTAACCTCGTGACCCACCTGCTCATCCGATCTCAACTCGTGCCACAACCCGCTTTCCCTCACCGACCCTAGTGTCCCAGATCCGGTCGAACCCTTCAAATGCCGGTGACCTCCAATCGAACCCGACCTCCCTCTCCCTCTCGGCCTTACCCACGCCCTCAACCACCAGCCCATGCGCCCCAACGGCGAAACCAGCCCGACCGCCGCCTGTCCCGACCTCTCTCCGAAACCGAAACCCAAACGAACCTGGCCCGGACCCGCATCAGTCCAAACCCATTTTCAGTTCCAAATCGGCCCTAACTCGATCCAGCCTCCTCCAAATCCCATCAAAATCGGAAGACCCATCTCAAATTCAAATATCCATTTCAAATCCCAAAAAAATTCGGTCAAATCCAAGCAAAAACAAAAGATCCCACCAAATCCTCTTGTAGAAAACAACTTCGTGGGTTCTTCAAATGAGCAAGAGCTTCTCATAAAAAGGACTCTCTCACAGCAAAAAAAAAAAAAAAAAAAAAAAAAGATATACCCAGATACAGAGAGACGAGAGACAGAAAAAAGAAAAAAAAAATAAAGAGGGTACAAAAAAGTTAGAAAAAAATTCCAAAAAAATTAGTTTAAGTTTAGAAAAAATTTGTAGGTTCAGTTTTTATTTTTAGTTTTGTAATCCAGTCCAGTTTTTGTGACAAGTTTGGGACGCGTGTTCATGCCACAATTGACTCAAAGAATTATTCATATCGTATTTCTTTCTCTTCTATTTAATTTCTTGTTGATTAATTGTGATTGTGCTGAAAATTTAATCATGTCTGGCTAAACACGCCATTCAAGGAGTGGGATGAAACACGTATGTTAATTTAATTAATTAAACAATGGTTCAATTGATGTGTTCTAGGCAAATTAAATTGAAAAAAAAAATCACACATTAATTTATTTAACGAGAGTTAATAAATTAATGTTAAAAATTGATATTTAATTTTTGGATTTAACTTAGAGATAGGTTTCATTCTTGAATTCAAATATTAATCATGAGTGTGCAATTTAAAGATTCGTACATTTTTTTTATGAATTGATCCTAGCGGGTATTTTGTAAAAAAGGGTATGAATATATTTTTTTTTATCTGTAGTGACACTTTATGATTTAATTGCTAAAAAGAATAATTTTGAATTTAGGATTGTAACGAGAGTTAAATTTTAAATTTCAATATTATTTCGAACGTATCAAATGAATAATTGAAAAAATTAAATTAAATTAATTACGTGGAGTAATCCCATCTCTTGTCTCTTCTCATAAATTCTACACTCGGTTACGTTTTAAATTTTCGTAGTTACTTTAGTTGCGTAAAATTTCATTTTCTCCATTAAAATTTGTTTTAAAAAAATAAATATAAAAAAAACACAAAAAGATTTTTAATAAAAATTGAAATTGCAAGTTTTCACAATAACGGTTTCGACGCTTGAAATTGGATTGATACCCGAATTTGCCACGATACTGAATTTTTAATAAGTTTTGTAGGTGATTCCAGGAATTTTGATACTCGAGGTTTTTTTCGCGACGACATTCCAAATCTACATCCGAAGGAAGACAAATTAAGAGTTATCAAAAAATTAAAATCCTAAAAAAATTCAAATAATAAAACAAAAGAATTAAAAGTAAAAATCTCATAATCAAAACTAAAATCCTAAAAGAAATTGTAAAATCTAGATAAAACTATTAAATGAAATTCTAAAAAAAATAAAATTAAATAAAATTAAAATTAAAAACTAATAAAAATAAAAAATAAAACTAAAAAAATACAATAATAAAAATAAAATATAAAAATATGCAAATAAATTCTAAAAAAAGTCCTAAATAAATCTAAAATAAATCTAAAAAAATAAAATGACTAACAATAAGAATCTAGAAAAATAATAAAAAGGCACAAACTAACATACACCGGCTCGGGGTATGGACTGGGCTCGGTTTGGGCTAGGTTAAGGTTACGGGATTGGTTCGGAGCATCGGATCACATCTCGGCAAGCTCAGAATGGACTTCTCACTTCACGGTATCTTTAGATTTCTTCGATGTACGCTTTTGACCGCTTCTACGTCGCAATTGACTGAATTTAACATTATTTATACCGCAACTGCGTATTGACCCGAGAAATAAATAAATATGAACATAAGGTCATTTTTAATTAAAACGAGTGATTAAAATGCATCTATTCGGGGTATAAAATAGACACTTTTGGGTGCTTATCATTTACTGTTTGTGTAAATTTTTTTCTTTAGAATTTTATAATCTTCATGAATCTTGTTTGATAGATCTCGTTAAACAGATTTTAAAAATAATAATTTTGTAAAAAATAAATTTGTGAATCAGAAAGTCTAATAGGATCTAAACGTGAATGTCCCTTAATTTAATTAACCCCACTCTAGAGAATCGTAAAATATATTGTTATGTATAATTCCATGATGCCAATTTACTATGATACAATATGCAATTCATATTTGCATAAAATAATAGTGCAAATATATCATGTGATGATCTATTATAAATATATCACTTCCTTTATAAATATTAAAGGGCAAAGAAAACCCACTAACTTGGGACTTGGAGTCCAAACGGTCTGTTAACGCTTATTTTTTTCAACACTGTACCTATCTTATTTTTCTAATAGTTTTAAGAAAATTGTAAGAGGGAGCTCGAGTGGAATCGCCTCGCATAGCAACTCCTCGTTGTTTGAGCAAAATACTTTTTTTAAATCCAAGGTAGGATCAAGTCACCAGAGGTTCATCGGATTTCCATAGGATTTCCCTGGCTGTTTTAAGATCAAAGTTTCTTACTGGGAGAACGAGGCGAATCACGAGGATGTTGGTCCGAATCGCGTTGGATCATTTGTTTTTTTGGTTTTGTGCTGAAGTAAATCTCCCATGGCAGATTTGGTCATTTGTTGTTATTTGGTTTTATGCTGGATTTGTGCTGCGATCTGGTTGCACACAACTTCTAATACAAAAGATTTGTGACAGATTGGTCTTGAGTCTTCTTGGGTGGTCAAATTTGAACCAACTTGGGATATTGAGGAGAGATGATCCTACGAGAAAGGTGGCGAGATCCCGTCGGCGAGATGGCTGCCAGCCAATAAACACGGAACCAGAATAAAAATGTATAAAACGCGTAGCCCATATTTCAATGTTTTGAACAGAAATTTCTGACGGAGATCTTTAATAAGATCTGTAACGTGTTTTAAACTATTAAGGTCCGTTTGATAGAACACGCTGGAATTGAATTCCAAGCCATTGAAAAGCTGGAATTCAATTCTTTACCCCCCTAAAGAATTGAATTCCATGACAAATCTGGTTTTTGTGCATAAGGTGTTAGTACCTTAGTGTAACTTAGAATTATTTGCCATGGCAAATAAATGCTATCAAATGGGTATAAAAGATGGAAAATGAGAAAGATTCCATATTTGCCATGGCAAATATGGCTATCAAACAGGGCCTTAGGGTTCGTTTGATAGCATTATTTGTCATGACAAATGACAAATAAGTTGATAAATATGACATTTGTCTATAATTTGGTGTGTTTGATAGCAAAATTTGCCTACAAGCTATTTGCCAATGTACAACACCTCTTATGCATAACATGTTGGCAAATTTTGCTTTGCTATATGGGTGAGAAATATTTGCCAACAAATTTGCTAACTTCTTAAACGCTTTTACTATTTTAAAAAACAATTTAAAAACTATTTTAAATAATTAAAAAAAACTGTTATGAATATTTTAAAAATTGTTATGAATATTTTAAAAATTGTTTTAAATAGTTAAAAAAACTGTTTTAAATTAAAATCTGTTTAAAAATTGTTTTTTCGTAAAAACTCTTTTAATGTAAAAATTGTTTTAATGTAAAAAATGTTTTAATGTAAAAAATTAAAAATTGTTTTGATGTGAAAACTGTTTTAATATAAAAATTGTTTTAATGTAAAAACTGTTTTAATGTTAATGTAAAAACTGTTTTTTCGTAAAAACTGTTTTAATGTAAAAAATTGTTTTAATGTAAAAATTGTTTTAATGTAAAAAATTTAAAAATGTTTTAATGTAAAAACTGTTTTAATGCAAAAAATTATTTTAATATAAAAACTGTTTTAATGTAAAAAAAATTAAAAATTGTTTTAACGTAAAAACTGTTTTAATGTAAAAATTAAAAACTGTTTTAATGTAAAAAACTATTTTTAGTAAGTAGTTTTGGCGTAAAAAACCTTTTTTTTTATATATAGTTTGTTACTTTTTTAATAAATAAAAACGGGAAGTAAAAAAGAAAAGAAAAAACTGTTTTTTTTAAATAAGACTTGGGAAGAAAATTTAAAAAAAACATATTTTTTATTATTATATATGTTAATATGGACGAAAAATGTGTTATTAAAATGTTTTGCCTAAAAAACTTGTTTTACCTTATTTGGTGTTTGATAGTCTAATGTGAGAAAAAAATATTTGTCTAGGCAAAATTTGTCCTGACAAATTTTGTCATGCCAACACTTTTGCCCAATATGTATCAAACGGACCCTTATTATGTATATTTGTACGGTTGATGCATGTCAGTGGTAGTATAATGTGCGGACAAGAGATTTCTTTTTACTTTCGGCTACTGACAAAGAGTAGTCAATTTTAACGAAAATGTTATTTGGACTTAATTTTTTTTATCAAAAGTAGAGAGATCGAATGAGGTGTTGGATTTCTATTGAATGGTTTGTGGGGTTCACATCAGTGAAATCAAAGAACTTATCAATAACACGTTTACACGTGTAAATTCAGTCGAAATTTCAGTCAAAAATTCGGGGTCGATAAAACTACTCCAATTTTAATATTGTTGAGACACACAAACAACATATCTTACTAAAATCTGATTTAACCAAATTTTTTTTTTGGGTATGTAAATATGCAATACATGCAAACGGACAGTACTCTCGGATAGGAGTAGCAGCCTTATATTTTCATACAATAGAATTATGCATGCTTATTTTAACTTTATCTATTTGAATAATCAAAGATACTTTTATTTGAGATAAATGTTAGCATGTCATATGCATCTCCATAAACATGATTCATAACATAAAAAGATATTATGGAACATCCAATAGCACAAATGGAATAATTTAAGCAATAATACTTATCTTTGTAGATAATGTTCCATTGTTCATCAAGCTCCCCGTATGCGTATGAGGCGTTAGGCAAGCAAAATCACGAATACCTCCCCAGCATAGTCACTAATGTAAGATATGAGTGCAGATTTAGGGAGGCACCGCGTTGAGCGTGTTTTAGACTTGAGCAACGTTGTTGCATTCATGTATCCATCTTTGCGGTATCAAAGTTTTTGTAGTTTGCGGGTCCGTACGATATGCCGGAGAGAGTTCAGTTTTTTGTGGTTTTGGTGGTTTTGGTGTGCGGGAGGTGCCAAATTCGGCTAACTGCCTCCAAACGCTTGTATACCGTAATCAAACTGTGAAAATTCGCTCGTCAATATCGAACCCGTGATGGAGCTCAAGAGGTGTGTGGGGGAGAAGAGTGAGGTTTCCTCTGTTACTTTGCCCCTAATATCATCATCTATCAAATGAGGGGGAACCCTCTTTTTATTGTAAAAGTGTCTCAAGTGGGCTTGACACATGTCATGTTCTCTAGGAATGAAATGTCCAATATTTATGGTGCCACTTGTTACATTATATATGGTGTCTTCTTAAATGAACAAATTAAATTACTACTAGAGTATTGTCTAGTGTAATTTATCAAATGTGAAGTATACGCAATACATTATATCACATGTAATAATATCTCAGCCCGTGTAGGTTTTGGATTGGAGCAAAACTTGATAAATCATAAATCAATATTTGATCAAATCTGCAGGGGTTAGTTACTAGAGCGTTGGTTGTTGATTTATTTGACCCCACTCTACACAGTCTTCTATATACACAAAAGACTAAGGGGTGGCGGGGGGGGGGGGGGGGGGGGAGGGGATTGATATGACAATCTAAGATCTCGTCTCGACTCAAACCAGGCTCAGGGGCTCAAACCGAATTCATAAAAGGTGACCCCTTGAGCTATCTTGCAACAACTGTCTCAGCCTTGTCCAGTACCAGGCTGAGACCATAGGCCACCTTAGTGGGCCTAATGCCTAGTCTTGTCCATCTCAAGAAGCCGAGACCTCATCAACTTGTTCTACTCTCGTCTTGACCGAGTGCAAGTCAGTCGAAACAACCCTTGGCAGTCACCAACATGTAATCAAATAGTACATAGGCGGTATCATATTCGGTTAGGCCGACACCTTATCCCAGTAGGCCACATTAAACATCTGATAAGGCATGTGGAATGGAGCACACGTGGGAGAGTACGTGTGGGCTGCGAGACCCACGTGGACAAAACTATTATAACAACATCTTTTCCGCATGTGAAGAATATCTCTTAATAATTATTTACATATATAAACGACAGATGGAAACATAGCATTGGAAACTTGATATTTTACATGCCTCATGCATGCCTAGGGTGCGTATAACACCACCCTAGCCATAAAAATACTTGTCTTCTACATCATTGTAAAGGATCACAAATTCACAACCCTACTGAAACTTTGTTAAAACCATTGCATAAAGAGAGAAAGCTTGAGTGTTTGTATACTAAGGCCATTAGATCCCATATTTAGTAGATTTTACACACACTCACACAGTGAATGTAGGTCCTTTAAAGTCTAAATCACTTATATTTTGTGTTATCTTCCTATTTGCCTCATCTCTCTCTAAACTTTTATATATGTTCATATTCCATTGAAGTGCTAGTTTTAACTTGCTTACTACATTGCTTTGGTGATACCATTTATGGTATCATCAATGTCAATACCTACATATCATTCGTCATATACATAAATAAATTATATAGCTTTTACGTGCAACAAAAATTGGTTCATATTTATGTCAATCGAAAATGGGATTTTTATTTATCTAACACTCAACCTTCAAGATGATACTCAGTAGTCACTTTAGATGCCTCGACTTACATTCGAGGCGTGGGTCATTTTATCCCATTCATTAATATACACTTAACCCAAAACCCCTGAAAAAATCACAAAACTCTGTGTGAAAAATCCTCATGGGAAAAAAACAACTGAAAAATACTCAAAGGGATTAAAGTGGAAATAATAGAAAAAGGAAAAAAACCTTTATTGGGGTCCTTTAACCAAGAGGTTAAAGAGATTTAACCAAAGGGTCATCCCTCCCAAGATAATCATTACCAGATCTTAGTGAATCTTTTCTTAACCATATGCATGTAAACCACCCTCTATCCACTATAAACGTATCCTCTTGGATGATCTTATGGTTAAAGTAAATCTATAACTGTATCCTTTAATATCCCAAATCGGACCCTATAAAAGGATGTTCCCACTAACCAAGAAATACACCCCAAAACCCAGAATCGATTCGGTCTATAACATTCTTCTCTAGTGAGTGTTTGAGATACTTTATCTCGTTGTATAAACTCCTATGTGAAGTTCTTACTTCATAAAAGTGACTTCCTCTCACAAAAATTTATACTTTAGAAAAGTTTCTTCTCCTCTGAGGGAAGTTTGTAGTTCTGAAAAATTGCATCCTCCGAGTGAAGTTCATAATTTTAAAATGTCATTTCCACTAAGAAATAGAGGCAAACCTCTACCCGCATTTCATAAAACGTCATTACTTCAAAAATAACTTCTGCCCAATTAAACGGAGCTTTACCCGACAAGGCACCTCAAGAGGGAACACACTCTCTAGAGACATTTGGCTCACGTTACAAGGATAAGGAAGCCCTAATCGAATCTTGGGTAATATATCCCATATATAATGTGATAATCTGTCCATATATGTCTGTTTCATATATAAAATCCCTTGTTTAGAGAACCATGTATTCAATTCACAACGTTTATATTTTAAAGCCTATTTTCTAACCTAACACCTTTGATTATTAAATTGACATGCGCATATGTTAAATAAATTTTAATCAAATGCCACAACTAAGATGTATACATGAAAATACACTTTTCAAAAATATTCTCAGGAAAGTCCAAATGAGCCGAGTCATTCAAAAACTTTGCAAATCCAACGTGTAAAATCAGACTACTCCCACCACTTTTTCAAATGTACAAAGCCCATCTCTGCTGAGGCACTCTGAATATTTTTTTTCATACAAATACTTATCAAGAATTGGACTTTGATTATTATATGTTTATCATATAAATATATCATTCTAACAAAATAAAAATGTTATATTAAGCATTAGGGTCCCTAAATATTCTTATATTGCATATTTTATGCCCAATATCCCATCCCCTATACCCATAAATATATCCTATTTATTGGAACAAGGTTGGATTTTATCCCAAGTCCCCTTGGGTATAAGGTGTTATACTGAAATAAACTCGTAAAGCCCAAGCATCATAATACATCTCTTGGTGTAGCATTTATTAGGGATATCCCCATATCTCTTTACACCCATAGTTATAAAAGGATGGCACTACACCTCCAAACTAGTTTAAAGGTTCAATAACATCTTTTGGTTAATGGTCGATCAACGAATACAAATGTCCTCGTTATCGGCTCCACACCTCTCCTATTCTGATCCTCCCACTGAAGCTACCCTTTGTCCTACAGATATATCCCCCATTGTCAATCCACACACACATCACGTTAGAACATGTGAATAACTAAACTACATAGGATTTTATCTCATGGATACACTAGTACATAGGCGCAATACTGGGTCCTTTTGGGAAAAAAACTCACCACAACACCTTTTAATGTATTGTCCCCCGTGATGAAATCGTATCTCGCCCCCATCCCTTTTGTCTTTTAACTCAAATGAGACAGTAAACTATCACAAGGCCACAATTTTCTGTGCGCATACATATACACCTTCATTAATTATCGTCCATTATACAAGATGAGCTTCCTCGCACACTTACATACATACTAATGGACACTCGTTAACCCGAATACAAATTTACTAATAAGCACTATTTGCGTACCCACAATAGTTTAAGTGACGTTCAAGCACTTTTCACTCATACCACTCTTACATCTACGCACTTATCTACATTTTAGAGGATTCTTAGACTAAAGTCGCTTACCATGGTCTCAAATAAACTAAAAAGTAAGCAAATTATGTTAAGAGAGATAATAAGAATATAATTAAGGAAGCATATAGAACAAGTGAGGTTCCTAAAACCTTCCGTAATCGTAACCCAATTCCCAATCCCACACAACAAGAATCTCTCGACTTATAGCAGACCTTCAACTGCCCTTAGGATTATCTCAAAATGTCTTACCTGATTCATGTGTTTGTTTTTATGTAATACAAACTAGTAACTCTTTACAACTGATAATCTCTCACATGGGAACACACTTAGGCTTAGGCCTAAATCAGGGGTGTGCACCCAAAACTAGATATGCTGTCAAATTGCTTCCAGGGAAAAATAATCGATCCCATGGAATCGAAAATTCAACTAGGAGGGGGAGATAAAAGACCGAGAGACAAGAATTCCCTCATCCACTTAGGGATAATAAAATGCAACAACGCATATCCCGCTTTTTCTCAGAGTCCCAGCTCGGGCCCGTGACACCACAATGGCGACTCCGCTCGAGATAAATCAAGAGAACTAAACTATTCATATTCTTCATTTGTACTATGTTCAATATCACTCCATTGCATGACTTATGGAAAATTTTGAACAGTTTAGCGACCTTAATTTCAGAGTCACATGAAAAAGATGTGTGCCTAGGTCCCCATGTAAAACATTGTACATTTATCCAATGCAAAAAAACACATCATTATTAAAAAAAAACATCAAAGTATGTAAGAATAAAGATTAAATGTTTTGCATCACACACTACATAGTCTTGAATTTCAATTTTTTTTAAACCTTATACCCTCGAGGCCAAAAGAAGTCAGTGGAAATGTTGCTCACCACTGACTATCCTCACTTATTTACCACTCGTCTGGTATATCACTAAACTTCTATCTCCATCCTATAGTTTCGATGATAGGGAACATTTGAGATTTGTTTAGTGACGGGGTATATCGATCAGGCATCCACAGTTATTTTGTGCTAAGGTAATATGGTTTCAAGTATACATTAAAGGCTGTTCAGTCCAAACAACCTAATATATCGTGATCCATGCAAATCAAAAGTGATTCACCAATCACCAATCACTACGGTTGTAAATTTGGATGATTGAATTGGGATTGGTGTTACTCAGGATCGGATTGAACTATCTTACCCACGATAAAGCCCTAGCTTGGCCCAAATAAATTTTCCCACCTAAGCTCGAACTCGTCTCATAATATTATAGGCTTCAGCATCATTTTCGGCAGGCCTAATTTCATTTTTTTGTTAAAAAAATTGAAAATGTTTTTTTGTTTGTATTTCTGTAATGGAGAAAATTTACACACTAAAATCTAATTGATATTTCATAAAATAAAATATATAATTGTGAAAAGTATTAAAGTAAAACATGGGAAATAAAAGTGAAAACCTATAAAGGCCGATCAAATTTCATACACATAATATTGGTCAATTTGTAACAAAGGCATATTATGAGTTGAGCAATTAACAAATCAAACGTCTAGGATGAGATTAATAATAAAATCACAAAAATGAAAACAACTTGCAATCTAATAGATTATGATAAATGAACCTTTTAAAAAAAAGTAATAAATGAAAAAAAATAGTGAAAACTAATTAAACAATGTTAACATAAATATGTTATATTATATAAAATTATTTGTTTATAGTAGATTCAAAGTTCGGGCTTGACAATGTTTGGCTCAAGTTCGGTCCAAAATTCATTGAGTCTTGAAATTTTGGCTTCAGCTCGGCTTATCTCAAACTCAAATAAATCTCGGCCTGAAAATAGTGGGTCAAACGGGCTGGCTTCGGGCTTCCCTGACTCAATTTAGAGGCTTAACAATCACTATCGGGGATGGTTTATTTAGGATGCCTAAGATCTTGCTTTTGCATAGGTCCCCCACCTAGGTTTTCTTGGCTTATTTAGGGGATAAAATCTTGTGGGTGTGATTTTGAAAGTTTTCTTATATTTTTCGTCATGTTGTAATGAGGACTACATCCATTTTTGCATCAACATGCATTTTCTTTATATGTGTTATTCCTCGTTAAACATATTTATAAATATCTGGATAATTTTTTTTTATTAAAAATTCAAAAACATTTTATATTTTATTTATTTTTTGTTATTATGCGGTTAAGACTTTGGTTCATGCAATTTGATTGATTGATTGATTTAAATTGAATGGTGATTGAAATATGGATTTTTAATCATTTTGATAAAAAAAAATGTTATTAATATTAATTTTTAGGATATAATTCGTTTGAAAAATCTTGATTGTCAAATTTGTTGAAATGATTGGTATTGATTTTACAATACTTGAGCACTTGCATATCACCCTATGCATATGATTATAGTTATATGATCCTTGCCTTTAGTGCTTAATTTGATCATTATCAAATACCAAGATCTCTTGTTGGTTTTTAAAATTTCTATGGTCCATGTGTGAGCTACGTGTGCTTCATACTTGAAGGAGTTTAAAATGGACCCTTTTAATGTGTTGATGTAACCCCCCGTAATTTTTAAGCCGTAAAAATATTTGTTATATTAAAATTTTTGAAAAAAAATAATTTTTGGAATCTATTTAATTTTGGTATGTAAAAGGGTTGGTATTTATATATAAAAATAAGGTTTTAAGTGGAATTTAAATCCGAATTAAAATTTGGAAATTATAAACTTTTTGTATAAAAATCGAGGGAGGATCCGAATTAAGGAGAAAATAAAATAAAATAAAATATTCTACCGCCCGATCACACTGAAATTTTTTATGTAGAATCTTTCACCTTTAGCTACAACATATTAAAATTCCAGCCAATTTCAACGGTCTGATTATCTAGAATATTTTTTTAGTGTTTGTGTAGGACTCAAATTCTTTTTGGTATATAAACATAAAGTGATAGGTTTAAGGCTTTTAAAGCACATTTTAGCCTTCTCAAAAATCAGTGACCTCCCATAATTTCATTCTCTCTCATCTACAAAACCTAAATCCCATTGAACACAACTTTCACCCCAAGTTTTAAATATCTAAATCAAGTTTTCTCAAGATCGTCCAAGAACACGTCTGTATTGTTTTCTCGAGATGAACGCAACCGTGCAATTCGATTCTTCAAAAGACTTCTTTACAAACATGAATACTTATATTCTTTATCTTTAATATTATGCGTTTTAAATATCGCATAAACATTAAATTACATATTTTTCTTAAAATAAACTACAAACGTTAATTAGGAAAGTGAAATCTATATTGGGACTGTTTTTATGAAAAATCTTAATATGAATTATGACTCATAACCCTTGTGTGCTTAGGATAGAGGTTGAATTTTCGTTAATATGCATGTAGATTTGTATGTAGAAATCATAGTATCTTTATTTAATTAAAAGGGACATATAAAATCACATAAAATTACGTACGTGTAATAAAAGGGAAATTTTGTTGTGTACACCATAAATTTACATGATGTTAAAATTATATTAGTTGCATAAAATAAGTTGTTTAATTACAAAAATTGATTGAATGGATGAAATTAGATTTACTTGTGATCTTATGAGGAATTGGTATAATTGTGATAAAATGTCTCATGCAATTTATTATTTTAATTATATTTGACATCGCGAGAACAACGAAATTTTTGGGCAGTTATGCTCTCACCTTAATTTTGGGAGTACTTGATAGGTATGGTACTAGTAAGAATGCTTTAATTGTGGTTGATACTTTCTAGGTATGGGACTAGTTAGTGTAGTTTTTTACGGTGGGGATAATTTTTGTATCCTTCTGTTGATTCAATAGTCTAGGCATGAGACTAAATAAAAATTAAAGGTAAAAATTCATCTTATATGATAGGATAGAACATACTTGTGTTGGAGACCTATAGGTATGGGATTGGGGGTAAATTTGAGTTTTTATGCTCTATAATAGGGTGGAGCTAATATAAAATAATGAGAAATTGAGAAATTGAGAAGTTGAGAATTAATGCCTAAGATAATAAATGGGTATTAAAATGGATTAGAGTCGTCAATATGTGCAGTGCTAACAATAAGGGGCGAACTGGCTATAATGATGTGGGTGTGTGTTGGCGTCATCAATATATGCAAGGATGACAGAATACGGGTGAACTGGCTATAGTGACGCGTCGTGTGTGGAACCTCACCAATATATGCTGGGCTGAATGAATATGGGTGAACTGGCTATAATGAGGGGATTGTGTGTGGTGTAAAACTTTGGGCATGCTAGCAATATGAGCAAGATCCGGGAGTGGGTGAACTGGATATACTTGTGTCACATAAATTAAAATGAGAAGAAATAATTAAAATAAATAGTAAATGTTAGTTGAATATTGTCACATGATAATTGGATCAAAATAAAGGGGTGTCCTAGTTATGTGGGTAGATAGTGATAGTTATTTTTATTCGCATGTTAATTTCAATCTCGTTTAAATTAAAACACTCTAGTGTGGTGTTTACTATGTATAATGCTACTGTCTGGGTTCACGGACCTTAATTGGGGAGAGTAGCTAGTATTCATACGGTAGGCTCTGACCCATTGTGTTGACTAATATTTCAGGTATAGCATTGGAGTAGCTGTATAGGATTGATTAGAGATATTTTTGGAGATGCAGCTGGAGTTTTATTCTATATGCTTTAGTAGTTTATGATTGCTTTCTATTCGTCGCTTTTATTATGAGACTTTTATTTATGGATTTGGTGGGCCAATCTGTTCCATATTTGTTTACGATTTGCGTCAAATATTTACAGTTGGATCCTTTCATTTGAGTTTATATTTATTTAGAGTTGAAATTATTTTGGAGATTAGCATGCTGATGGGTTTTATTATTTCATGAATGCTTATGATTATTGGATCAATTTGATTATTATGCTGCGGAAATTTTTTATACTTCTCATATATTTGTCACATACTAAGAATGATAACTTATTTAGTGATGCCCGACGTTGTTTGGCGGTGGCGGTTGGCCACCTCGCTTGCCAGATTACACGAGGTGTTACAGTTGATTGGACCTGTATTAGAGTGATTGCACTCAATTTAGAATCTTTGTACTATTGGATAGGTGTCATCTCAGGATGTGAAAAGCCAATTAATGGCAAAATACAATATATTAGAAATAGCCACAACCCAAGATCTTAAATCGGAAATAAACCAAGATAGGGCATAAATTCTTAAAATGAAATTTTTTATATTAGTTTGTCAGTCAAAATATTTCAAAACATCATGTTATTGGGGGAGAAAAATGGTCAAAAACTACAAAATCTTGAGATCTTGAAAGCATATTGGTATAATGATAAATTTAAGCATCATTTGTAATTTTTATGTGATTTGGTTCTGTGTATTTCTTGATCTTCAAATGATTTGATAAAAAACTTAAGTCATTTTATGTTGAATTGATTGATATTTGAATTGAATGTGTTCCTAATCTATGCTTCCATAATGATTTTAAGGAGATTTATTTGTCAAATGAAATTTATCATATGGTGCCTGATCACAATATCATCTTTCAATTTAGAGTTTGTATTTATCTTTATTTATGCGTGAGTTATTGATTTTAGCGCATTTCTCTCAAATTGAGCTTTCCCTGTCAAATGGATAATTTTACATTCTTTGTATTGATTCACATCATTTTCTTTTTTAGAGTTCATAGATTTTGGTTTCACACTTAGACTTTACAGGAAAGTTGTCCCTAGATAAGATTTCTGGGTAGAATCGTGTGCATGTCTTAAAACACGACCGTTCTTATAGCTAACCATTCACATTGCTTAATGCCTCCGTGTGAAGGGCTGTCGTCACTACAAGTTAGTTTTTTTTTGTTGCTCATTTTAGTTCATAACCCCTCCATAGCATAAACCTTAGGACATTATAGCTAAATATCAAAATTTTCCTATGCATGTCCATTTTCAAGTGGATTTGGTGTTAAATTGGTAGCTAGGGTAAAATCCATAGTTTTCATATCTAGATTGTTTGGTCTAGATGATCTATAGTAAGCATTCAACCGTTCATTTAATTTGTTAATTTACTACCCTTATAGTGTTTCTAGGATTGATTTGTTTATTAAGGTGCTTGATTTAATGATTTTGGTGGATTTGTGTGATTTTTGGGTTTATATTTTATTGTTCTCTCATACTCTCTTAGGATTCGATTACTATTATACTTTTATTTTGTTTCTATCCTACTTATAAATTACGATTAGAGCCAATACACATTCTACGAAGAGTCTTTTGTTTCCCTGAGTTCTCAATGGTCTTGATGAGATTTTGAGTGCTAGAATGTCACCTTCTCCACCACCACCCACGACACATCATAGACAAGCCCCGATAGTGTCTATTCATATTACAGAGTCTACATTCGATATCTCGAGGATTAGTTTTAGTAGAGATGGTTCCCCACTCACTACGAGTTTTATGTCCTGTGTTTTGATTATCGATAGAGATTTCGATTTGGATCACCTTGAAGAATGTGAGGAGGGTCAATTGAGGTTGCCCTTGATCAATACGATCCGATATTATCGATTTCTTTGGCCATATGTGTCATCCAATTCCACTATTATTTTTGAGTTCTATATGAACATAATTATGATATTTAAGTATCCTATGATTTTGGTATCGTTCGTTAAAGATGTTGAGGTGATTTTGATCGAGGATATCTTAGTAGAGAATTTATATGTTGATAATCATGTTCATAATTCGAGTTTTTATGCATGTTAATAGGGTGGATTTGATCATGATGATGTTGCATAATTTCTTCCAGGTTATTCAACTTATTCAGTTATAAATCTGATTCAACGGTCCTTTATGTTTAGCAAATATGTTATTCTTCACTTCTTGTTTATCTATAACCTTATGTCATGTCATCGCACTCAAGACTTACCATATCCCATGGGATAATTGATGTACGCTCTAGCTCATCTTTAGACCATGAACTACCCCGATCTATTCCTTGAGGTGGTGAGGAGAGCTTGCACGAATAAAACATAGGAGTCTTTACCCTATGGTTGGTTGATTACTAGATATATGTACTAGTTACACGTTCTTACAGATGAGGTTTCCTTCATTTTCATTAATATATCTAACGTTATTTCATCATGTTCCTCATTCTAGACTTCACGTAGACCACCTCTTCAACCTATTAATCCTGATGCATTAGCACTATCACCTATTATTATACCCCAACCAATACCAAAACCAGTGCCTCAATCTCATCACGGTACATGGGAGTTCATGCAGCCCTAGTTTGTCCTTTTTTCTTGCTCATATTTAGGACATGAGAGACGAGATAACCCAAATGTGTGACTCTTTTGACCATTGTATAGATGTAGTTTACCAACTTCTTTTACCACTACCTATTGATACTCCTCCGCTGTATGTTCCTCTGATTGATAGGAAATATGACGATGAGGATGATGATGATTATGAGTTGACTAGCGATGATTAGAGATTTTATGTTTATCTGTAATTTATCTTTCATTGAGATTTTGGTGTATCATTATAGGTAATTTGATACTTTTGTTTGTACTTAGATATTTGCATTTTTATTGGTACTTTCATGTTTGGTTGTTTAGATTTGTTGTACCATTACTCATTGTCTGTCATGGAGTGATTTTAGATTATTATGCTACTTTATGTTTAGTTTTTTGGATTATTTATGTTTTATCCATATGTGGATGTTTACATTATTATATCCATTCTTCCCCTGCTCTCATTTTAGTTAGATTGCGTTATATCACATAACATGCTTACCATGCTTATTAATTAATATATTTCATCAACTGGTTTCTAATTTGAGATTTATTTCATGATACACTTGCATTTTCCTCATACTCAAGATGGATATATTTAAGATTTATCTTTATAGCTTTGGTATTTCACATGATTTACTAATCACCTAATTTGGTTTAACCCTTCAAGTCTAAGCCTCTTATGTCCAGCTCAATATCCACCATATATGAGACTATGCTCAATGGTGGTGAAGTTGGGGTGACTGATGTGACATGTAGCCTCATATGAGTCTTAGCCGTGTCCTGTCATATTTGGGATATAAAGACAAGTATATTATGATCATTGATAATGTGTTGGATTCAATGAACATTTTGTACATGGTTACATTGCATTTTGAATGTTATTCCACTGTTTTGAAAATAAAAAAATTCATATCTTGATATTAAAATGATATATTAGAGTAGTTCTCATGATAATAGGTTGAACTTCACAATTACAACCATTTGAATGTGAAAAGGCTTAATTAGATTAGGATTTTGATTTAGTGATAGCCATTTGGGTGTGTTTATTTATTGAGATTTTTTTCGTTTTTTTTTATAATTGGATTCTAATGTTTAGGTTTAACTCGTTCTCATTAGAAGCTAATTAGGATTCATTAGTTGATCTTAATGATTTTTCCGGATAGAATATTACTCACCCAAAGATAATACGTGCCGGAGCTAGTGCATCCTATTCCTCTTATTTTCTTTCATACTCCATCAATGGCGATGATTAAGAAAGGTTTGAAACCATATTTAAGAAATGAGTTTTGTTGTTTGAGAGGACCATGTAACAACACGCGTAATTTTTGGGGTATTTTCAATATATTGAGGAAAATAAAGTTTTTGATAAAATTATTTTTATTGCTCAAATATATTGGATTTTATTATTAAAGAGGAGATTTTCAATCGGTTTTGAAATCAGAGTTAAATCAGATTTTTAATGGATTTTTCAATATTTTATTCCTTGTAAAAATTTTAAGGCGGCTCGCTGAAATAACTGGGTGATCAATCGATCGATCGACGCCAAGATCGACCCCAGTTGATTTCGTGCACAATAGGTTTTCTCAAGAGTTTTGTTTGTTTTAAACTCTATTCTTTTTGCCTTATTTAAAGGGGTCATGGGTGACCATTTTGGATCAAACTTTTGGCACAAAAATATGTAGTAAACAAATTTTTATTTCCTCTATTTTTTATATACACTTATCCCCTTTATATTATGCATTCAACCCTAGTTTTTGGACATTTTCTTGGGGTTATTTTGAGGTTGAAGCTTGGAGATGATTTGATGATCTTTGTGGATTGATTTTTGATGATGTGATCGGAGTTTCTGGGCAGAATTATGTTAGTTCCGTTTGGTGGTTTAAGGTCTGGGGTTTTACACAATATGCTCTTAATTCTCTCGAGAGTTATTCCCTTTGATTTCATGTGATTATTGAACTCATATTTGAATTGCTAAATTCATTTGGAATCTGAAAATTGTTGTTGGAATCTTATTTTGATTCATGTGGTATTATTATTGTGTTGGGCATGTTGTCATGAGATTTTAATATGGCATTGATGTAGGGCACCCGCCAAGATTCCAGTTCCGGCTACTTGATAAAGTATGGCATGGTATGGTGAGTCCTGGTGACTTAGATTAATGTGTTGTTGAGAAATTATATTGATGAAATGATTTTGAGATTCGCATTCGATTTGAATATTCTTACTCGTTTTGTTACGCTTTATTCAATGCTAATATATTTGTTGAGCATCTTTCCTGTCGTATTGTGTGCTTCCCCGTATTTTCTTTTAGTGGCAGATTAGCGTGGATTTGGGGCGTTAAGGAATCATCGGAGATTGATTTTTATCTCGGTTATTTTGGGAAGAATATTCCGGAATACAAGATGAGAAGATTTGTATTTATTTTTTATGTATAGAGCATTGGCGATTTTTTTTTAGAGATAGATAGTTGTATTATTTCAAGAGACTTTTGGTTGTATTTAATTTGAAGAAATTGAGATTAGTGGATTCTTTTATATTGTGGGATTTATTTAGATGCTCCATACCTTGTTGATTGTGAATATAGTTTAGTTTTATCGAGTAGCACTCCGCTCTCCCCGGGCGGGCGGGGTGTTACAAAATGGAATCAGAGCTTAGGTATATAGCAACCCTCGGGGCTTGGGTTTTGGGTTCATTTCGTGATTAGCAATTTTTGGAGATAGAGTATTTTGGTGATTATTCATGTTAGGTTTCGAGATTAGATCTGAGGAATTTATTTTGGGGAGACCAGATTATTTTTGGAGATTGTTGTAGTGGCCTGATTTTGAGAGTTAGGCTTTCGGCGAATTTCTAGGGCGAAATTCCATTGTTAGTGGAAAAGTGTAACAACCCGCGTAATTTTGGGGGTATTTTCAAAATATAGAGGAAATAAAGTTTTTGATAAAATTATTTTTATTGCTCAAATATGTTGGATTTTATTTTTAAAGACGAGATTTTCAATCGGTTTTAAAATCTGAGTTAAAACGAATTTTTAATGGATTTTTCAATATTTTATCCCTTGTAAAAATTTTAAGGCGGCTGGCTAAAATAACTGGGCGATCGATCGATCGACGCTAGGGGTCGATCGATCGACCCTAGCTGATTTCGTACGCAACAGGTTTTATCAAGAGTTTTATTTGTTTTAAACAATATTCTTTTTGCCTTATTTAAAGGGGTCGTGGGTGACTATTTTAGATCAAACTTTTGGCACATAAATATGTAGTAAACATATTTTTATTTCCTCTCTTGTTATATACACTTAACCCCTTTATATTATGCATTCAACCCTAGTTTTTGTAGGTGTTCTTGGGGCTGTTTTAAGGTTAAAGCTTGGAGATGATTTGATGATCTTTGTGAACTGATTTTTTATGATGTGATCTGAGTTTCTGGGCAGAATTATGTTGGTTCCTTTTGATAGTTTAAGGTATGGGTTTTACACAATATGCTCTTAAATCTCTCGAGAGTTATTCTCTTTGATTTCATGTGATTATTGAACTCATATTTGAATTGCTAAATTCATTTGGAATCTGAAAATTATTATTGAAATATGATTTTAATTCATGTGGTATTATTATTGTGTTGACCATGTTGTCATGATATTTTAATATGCCACTGAGGTTGGGCACCCGCCAAGATTCCTGTTCTGGCTATTTGATAAAGTATAGTGTGGTATGGTGAGGCCCGGTGACTTGGATTAGTGTATTGTTGAGAAATTATATTGATAAAATTCTTTTGAGATTCGCATTCGATTTGAATATTCGTACTCGTTTTGTTACGCTTTGTTCATCGCTAATAAATTTGTTGAGCTTCTTTCTTGTTGTATTATGTGCTTCCCCATATTTTCTTTTAGTGGAACGTTAGCGCAGATTTGCGACGTTATGGAATAATCAGAGATTGATTTTTAGCTTGGTTATTTTAGGAAGAATATTCGAGAATACAATATGAGAAGATTTGTATTTATTTTTTATCTATAGAGCATTGACGATTTTATTTTATTTCGAGATAGATAATTGTATTATTTCGAGAGACTTTTGGTTGTACTTAATTTGAATAAGTTGAGATTAGTGGATTCTTTTATATTGTGGGATTTATTTAGATGCTCTATACCTTGTTGATTGTGGATTTTGTTTAGTTTTATCGAGTAGCTCTCTGCTCCGCTCTCCCCGGGCGGGCAGGGTGTTATAAAATGGTATCAGAACTTCTGTATACGGCAACCCTCGGGGCTTGGATTTTGGGTTCATTGCGTGATTAGAAAATTTTGGAGATAGAGTATTTCGGTGATTATTTGTGTTAGGTTTCGAGATTAGATATGAGGAATTTATTTTTGGGAGACGAGATTATTTTTGGAGATTGTTATAGTGGCCTGATTTTGAGAGTTAGGCTTTCGGTGAATTTCGAGGGCGAAATTCCATTGTTAGTGGGGAAGTGAAACAATCCGCGTAATTTTTGGGGTATTTTCAAAATATAGAGGAAAATAAAGTTTTTGATAAAATTATTTTTATTTCTCAAATATGTTGGATTTTATTTTAAAGACGAGATTTTCAATCTGTTTTGAAATCGGAGTTAAAACGGATTTTTAATGGATTTTTCAATATTTTATCCCTTGTAAAAAATTTAAGGCGGCTGGCTGAAATAACTGGGCGATCGATCGATCGACGCCAGGGGTCGATCGATCGACCCTAGCTGATTTCGTGCGCAACAGGTTTTCTCAAGAGTTTTGTTTGTTTTAAACTCTATTCGTTTTGCCTTATTTAAAGGGGTCGTGGGCGACCATTTTTTATCAAACTTTTGGCAAAAAAATATGCAGTAAATATATTTTTATTTCCTCTCTTTTTATATATACTTAGCCCTTTTATATTATGGATTTAACCCTAGTTTTTGGAGGTGTTCTTGGGGTTGTTTTGAGGTTGAAGCTTGGAGATGATTTGGTGATCTTTGTGGACTGATGTTTGATGATGTGATCTGAATTTCTGGGCAGAATTATGTTGGTTTCTTTTGGTGGTTTAAGGTACGGGATTTTACACAATATGGTCTTAAATCTCTCGAGAGTTATTCCCTTTGATTTCATGTGGTTATTGAACTCATATTTGAATTGCTAAATTCATTTGGAATCTGAAAATTATTGTTGGAATCTGATTTTGATTCATGTGGTATTGTTATTGTGTTGGGCATGTTGTCATGCGATTTTTATATGGCACTGATGTTGGGCACCCACCAAGATTCATGTTCCGACTACTTGATAAAGTATGTTGAGGCCTGGGGACTTGAATTAATGTATTGTTGAGAAATTATATTGATAAAATGCTTTTGAGATTCGCATTCTATTTGAATATTCATACTCGTTTTGTTACGCTTTATTCACCACTAATATATTTGTTGAGCATATTTCCTGTCGTATTGTGTACTTCCCCATATTTTCTTTTGGTGGAAGGTTAGTGTGGATTTGGGGCGTTATGGAATAATCGGAGATCGATTTTTAGCTTGGTTATTTTGGGGAGAATATTCGAGAATATAAGATGAGAAGATTTGTATTTATTTTTTATGTATTGAGCATTGACGATTTTATTTTATTTCGAGATAAATAGTTGTACTATTTCAAGAGACTTTTGATTGTATTTAATTTGAAGAAATTGAGATTAGTGGATTCTTTTATATTGTGGGATTTATTTAGATGCTCTATACCTTGTTGATTATGGATTTAGTTTAGTTTTATCGAGTAGCGCTCCACTCCGCTGTATCAACCCAAGACTTTCGGAACAATAATTATTTTATTTTGGGAGAAATAAATAATATTTTATTGGAGAATAATTAAAATTGGCAATTGAGGTCAAAATTTAGAGTCGTCAAAAAGTGTCTCGAATGGAAATTCTGAGGGTACCATTGTGTCCGGAAGGGTCGAGAAAGTCGAAATGACTGTATTTGGGGTCTATTTGGGTTCCGAAATAAATTAGGACCGTTTGACTCGAATTAAAGTCACCGAGTCATTTAAAGTGTGTATTATCATTTAAAGATGTGTATTTTGGGATTTAGGCTTATTAAGCCTACGGGAGATTCATTTCTCCAAAAGAGAGAAAGAGAAAAAGAAAAGAAAGAAAGAGAGAGAAGAAAGAAGAAGAAAAGGAAGGAGAAAAAGGACAGAGAAAGAGGATTTCCGGGCAAATACGCGATCTCAAGACGAATTCAGACCCTAGAACCCGAGGCAAGTGATTAAACTTGCTAAATAATTGTTGTATACCATTTATTGCATGATTTGTGGCTTGATTTTTGGGTTTTAGGTTTAGTTTATCAAAACCTAACTTTTGGGTATAATCTTAGATTTAATATGTAGATCTTAGATTTGATGATAGAAATTAGTTTATATGTATTCTAGGATGAATATTGTGGTTATATTTGTGATTGGGTTGAAGAGAAATGGAGAGAAAACCATTAAAATGGATTTTGGGTATTTTGGCTTACTAAAAAGTAGCCATTTTCGAGCCTCCAGGTAGGCCGAATCGATTCGGCTCCCTAGCCGAATCGATTCGGAATTATGCAGGTGCCCAGGTCTGAGTGACCAATTCGATTCGGACTCCAGCCGAATCGATTCGGCCTGAGACAGAGTCCCAGGTCTGATGATCCGAATCGATTCGCCTTCCTGGCCGAATCGATTCGCTGGGCCGAATCGATTCGGAATAGGCCCGAATCAATTTGGAAACAGGGCTTTTGAGGGATTGTTCTTCTGAAAAGAATTTCATCCCGTTTTGTTCGAGGTTATCGATTGGGGATCTCTATAGGAGATATTTGGAGCATGTTTTGGAGACTTTTAGCGAGTTTCCCCTAAAAGAAATTTTGGAGTCATTTTGACTAAATTTGAGGAATACCGATTAGAGACCTTGGTATTTTCCTAAGTGGGGAAGCCCACTTTTATTTGAGGTTTGTTTGGCGATGATAACAACTTCACGACTTGAAGATGAGGTTGACTTAGAGATGCCGGATCTTAGGATCTAATCCCAATTGGGATAACTTTAATGGTTCATAAAATAAATTGAACCCTATAATGGATGGAGAATTATGAATACTATTTGATGTGCATATGGATATAGAAATATCCTTATTAATGATTGATTTGGGAGATATCTCACACAATGAGAAATGCTAATTGATGTGCAATAGGACATAGAATATCCTTAAATTAAATTGAATTGTAAGACATTTCATACTAGAAGCGACATGAGAGCTTCAAGCGAGAATTAGTATAGCATATTCTAAGCGGGATTAATGTGTGAGGTTAGGCGTTAGTATATCTTGAGAGTAATATACTAAACAAATGATGTTAATCAATTGCGCCTAAGAGCGTATAATGAAAATGTATATGATGTTGCAGGTATACCTTATATAAAATGGTATATCTTTATTATGTGGGATGTATGTATACCTTATATGATGGTGTATATACATGTTAAGCATACCCCCTCCTTGCTATCATTGGGAAGTTTCGTGCGTAGAGGGTGAGCATCCTGACAAATAACGCAGGGTGTGGATATTCCCCAGGTCATAGTCGTCCTTTGTGGTCAGTAAATGACATATATATATATATTTATTTATTTTGGGGGTGAGAGGTCGGGGGTATGTGACGCTCTCACTTGCCGCTTAGGAACTATGACCGCTTCCCGGACGTTGTGTGCGTGAGTAGATCACGAGGTGGGTGTCGTTGAACCCCACCAGGTGGCCCCAGTTTGCTACGTATATGGGCTGCTGGAAGATGATAGCATGTGAGCCTGCGTCCTTCGAGTTATAGCTCGGTTGGATGGTTATTATTGCTTGTGCTTGTACTTTAGGTGTCAAGGGCATAATGGACCTCAACGACCCACATTGCCAGGATTAGTGTATCGGGGGGGGGGGGGGGGGGGTTCCTTGTTTGGATTTCGCTTCGGCGAGACGTCCCACGCACGAAACGCAGTACCGTGTTGAGAATCAGGAGGAGTTTAGTCCTTAACTCTTGATGCTAATAACTCATCTATAATAATTATATATATGGTTTCATGCCTTATATGGGCATCACTAGAATATAAATTCTAGTAAATGAGATTGTGGATGTATTGTGATGATGTGGACATGATTGGATCATGTAACTTTATATGTTTAACAAATGAACATTATAAAGATAACTATAACAATTGCATTAAAAGATAATGTATATAACTTAATGTAGAGAAATAAATGTAGAATTGGGAGATAGGTTAGATGGTTTCACTTAAATACTTTATTTGGGTTTAAGTTAGAATCCTCTTACCTAATTAGAATCGGACATCCTTTTGGAGACACGTGCATACGCTTAGTGCGCACTTTAGATGAGAGGTGAGTTGAATTTTGATGGAGTGTTCGATTCCAACTAAATCATGTAATAATGCATTTATAATTATTATGCATTTTAATACACTTGCTATAAACTGTTTTTCAAACTCGGGTTCTGACCCGTTTATATTTTCCTCCTCTATGTATATATTGTATTACTTCAGGTGTTCTTCCGCAAGGACGCCTTTGATATTCCTCCATTCAGGATTTGTGGAGCTGTGGCAGTAGCGGACTGTTGCGGCACTTTGTTTTAGTCGATTCCTATCTATTGTACATCTAGATTAGGATTCAGTTGTATTGAGTTAGTATTCAAGTGTTGTAGATTAACACTTTCATATTTTATTTATCAGATTATTGTATTGTCTGTTGCCCGACAGCATATTCGGGTATTTCATTGTTGAGATTTTTGTTGTACAATGTATTGTACTCTTTTATTATTAGAGCATGCACATTTCACATCATAGTTAGATGTATATTGTTGGTTGTGGACATTTCGTTTTGTTGTTGTTGTTAAAAATAAAAGTTTTAAATTTTTGGCGATTCGCACTTTATGATTTCGGGTAGTTAGCCTTATATTATAGTGTTTATTTGTTGATGTTGAGACTGTACCATCTGAGATACCTGATTTATGTAGTATAGGGCTGGCCACCCGTTATTATTTGGAGCGGGTTGTCACAGGTGGTATCAGAGCCAGGTTCTAGTGTCTTTAGGATCTGTGTGCGTTACTACGATCTTCCGTAAGCGTTCTTGATGTAGAGCCTTATTGTTAGGACAATTATATTCATACGTCCATATCTTTCTGTGATTCGGAAACATTTGAAAGGCGTTCTGATACAATTGTTCTTGTTTCAGATGCCACCGAAGGGAGGTCGTTCAGTCAGGGCAAATAAAGGGAATGTGCAACCCCAAATGCCTCAAAGGAACATGACTACGGATGATGTTGCCAATATAGTGGCACAAGCAGTAACTGCTGCCGTTTCTACGATGGCTCAGCAATCTGCCATTCGAGCAGCCCCACCCCATTTAGTATTGTCCTTATGGGAGAGAGTGAAGGAAGTTTTTAGAAAGGGGTATCCTCCCGAGTTTGCAGGGGGAGTTGATGCGATGGCTGCAAGTCAATGGAAAAATATTATACAGAGGCACCTTCGTATGGTTGAGTGTAGTGAGGTGCAGAAACAATTTTTAGCCACTTTTAGGTTACGGGTGCAACTCTTAAATGGTGGGAGTCTGTCACCACATCTGAACAGAGAGATACTCTACCTATAAAAGAATTTTGGGAACTTTTTGATCGAAGGTATTTGCCTTCCCCTACTCAGGATATGGGAATTTTTCAAGGAAATAGAACGGTGGCGGAATATGAAGAAGATTTTTCTCTATGGGCGAGATTAGTACCTAATGAGGTAAATACGAAAGAGAAACGTATAACTAAGTTTGTTCGAGGTTTAGATTGGAAAATCCAACTACATTTGTTAGAAGGTCCTAAGTTAATGACTTTCGTCGAGGTTGTGAATGCGGCACTATTAAAGTGTCATGAATATCGTTTTCGTTCTCAAAAGAGTAAGAACTTTGGAGATTCGAGTTCATCAAGTAAGTTTGGCAAAGAGAGTGTCAGTAATGCGAGTGGGCAGAAAGGATTTGTGGGTAAGTGTTTCTTTTGTGAAGAAATAGGTCATAAAAAGAGAGATTGTCCTCGAAGAGGTAAAGGACCACAATTTGATGAAATTTTGGAAGTGCAACCCCTACAACAGATCCGAGGTCGCTTTAGACCGGGGGACTATGTTTGGGAACCCATTGATGATGATGGGCAATCAAACTAGATATGGGTGATGTAAGTTAATTTTCCTTTATAAACAGGATTATTACTAAAATGAGTTTTGGGGATATCATATGTAAGATATTTGTGAAAGGGTAGAATATAGCCCTATTATGTGTGTAATGACCTTAAAAAAGGGAAATTTGGAGCAAGATAGGCTCTTATTATATTATCTTGTAAGAAGGATTGAGGATTTTGCAAGGTGCTCATAAAGAGCTTTAAACCTTATGGTAAATGTAAGTATGGTAATGGTGATAAGTAGTTATGATGAAAGCTACTTCTCTTTATATAGTCATGATAGACTATTATGATTGTTGTATTCCAGATATGGATTTGCCTTATATATGGCAATATGTTGAAATGATGTAAGACGTTGTTTATGTTTGAAAGTTGATTGTGGTTTGATGGGACGCAGGTAAAATATTAGCTCGTGAATATGATAATATTTCTGAGCTACATGTTATATAGATGATGATAAAAAAAGACCTTGTGTTGGACATAAGGCATTTTATATTATATTATAATATATAAACCATTTTCAAAATAAACAGTTTTCAAAACAAAACTTTTTATCGGCCTTCGAGCCCTTTCAAAATGATTTTCAAACTCTAGTCTGGATTTAACAAACTCTCAATCCCCGGCGTCGCCTCATAGTAGTGTATTGGGAGGGTTCCTTGTTTGGATTTCGCTTTTGCGAGACGTCCCCCGCACGAAATTGGCGATTGTCAGGAATTGAGAGGAGTTATTTCTTTGGACCATTCCAATTTTTATTCTATTAAAATTTTAGTATTACTTATTGTTGGAATTGTGGAACTTGGAGGCAAATAAAGCCTCATTATAATTGTTGTGAGCACAAAGCTCAAATTTAAAGGGTGTATGGGCGCCCTTGTTGTGGAAATTGATTTTATTTAATTCATAATTTACTTAAAAATAAAATAAATGAAATAAATTCGTCGTGGGAAGTTAGAAGTTGGAGATAGGATTAGTGATGATGGGTAGATTAGAAATAGTTCAGCTTTGGGAGAATTAGGCTTAGCTAAATTTCGAGGACGAAATTTTTGTAAGAGGGGAAGTTTGTAACAATCCAAGACTTTCGGAACAGTAATTATTTTATTTTGGGAGAAATAAATAATATTTTATTGGAGAATAATTAAAATTGGCAATTGAGGTCAAAATTTAGAGTCGTCAAAAAGTGTCTCGAATGGAAATTCTGAGGGTACCATTGTGTCCGGAAGGGTCGAGAAAGTCGAAATGACTGTATTTGGGGTCTATTTGGGTTCCGAAATAAATTAGGACCGTTTGACTCGAATTAAAGTCACCGAGTCATTTAAAGTGTGTATTATCATTTAAAGATGTGTATTTTGGGATTTAGGCTTATTAAGCCTACGGGAGATTCATTTCTCCAAAAGAGAGAGAGAGAAAAAGATAAGAAAGAAAGAGAGAGAAGAAAGAAGAAGAAAAGGAAGGAGAAAAAGGAGAGAGAAAGAGGATTTTCGGGCAAATACGCGATCTCAAGACGGATTCAGACCCTAGAACCCGAGGCAAGTGGCTAAACTTGCTAAATAATTGTTGTATACCATTTATTGCATGATTTGTGGATTGATTTTTGGGTTTTAGGTTTAGTTTATCAAAACCTAACTTTTGGGTATAATCTTAGATTTAATATGTAGATCTTAGATTTGATGATAGAAATTAGTTTATATGTATTCTAGGATGAATATTGTGGTTATATTTGTGATTGGGTTGAAGAGAAATGGAGAGAAAACCATTAAAATGGATTTTGAGTATTTTGGCTTACTAAAAAGTAGCCATTTTCGAGCCTCCAGGTAGGCCGAATCGATTCGGCCCCCTAGCCGAATCGATTCGAAATTATGCAGGTGCCCAGGTCTGAGTGCACGAATCGATTCGGACTCCAGCCGAATCGATTCGGCCTGAGACAGAGTCCCAGGTCTGATGATCCGAATCGATTCGCCTTCCCGGCCGAATCGATTCGCTGGGCCGAATCGATTCGGAATAGGCCCGAATCGATTCGGAATAGGCCCGAATCGATTTGGAAACAGGGCTTTTGAGGGATTGTTCTTCTGAAAAGAATTTCATCCCGTTTTGTTCGAGGTTATCGATTGGGGATCTCTATAGGAGATATTTGGAGCATGTTTTGGAGACTTTTAGCGAGTTTACCCTAAAAGAAATTTTGGAGTCATTTTGACTAAATTTGAGGAATACCGATTAGAGACCTTGGTATTTTCCTAAGTGGGGAAGCCCACTTTTATTTGAGGTTTGTTTGGCGATGATAACAACTTCACAACTTGAAGATGAGGTTGACTTAGAGATGCCGGATCTTAGGATCCAATCCCAATTGGAATAACTTTAATGGTTTATAAAATAAATTGAACCCTATAATGGATGGAGAATTATGAATGCTATTTGATGTGCATATGGATATAGAAATATCCTTATTAATGATTGATTTGGGAGATATCTCACACAATGAGAAATGCTAATTGAGGTGCAATAGGACATAGAATATCCTTAAATTAAATTGAATTGAAAGACATTTCATACTAGAAGCGACATGAGAGCTTCAAGCGAGAATTAGTATAGCATATTCTAAGAGGGATTAATGTGTGAGGTTGGGCGTTAGTATATCTTGAGAGTAATATACTAAACAAATGATGTTAATCAATTGCGCCTAAGAGCGTATAATGAAAATGTATATGATGTTGCAGGTATACCTTATATAAAATGGTATATCTTTATTATGTGGGATGTATGTATACCTTATATGATGGTGTATATACATGTTAAGCATACCCCCTCCTTGCTATCATTGGGAAGTTTCGTGCGTAGAGGGTGAGCATCCTGACAAATAACGCAGGGTGTGGATATTCCCCAGGTCATAGTCGTCCTTTGTGGTCAGCAAATGACATATATATATATATATATTTATTTTGGGGGTGAGAGGTCGGGGGTATGTGACGCTCTCACTTGCCGGTTAGGAACTATGACCGCTTCCCGGACGTTGTGTGCATGAGTAGATCACGAGGTGGGTGTCGTTGAACCCCACCAGGTGGCCCCAGTTTGCTACGTATATGGGCTGCTGGAAGATGATAGCATGTGAGCTTGCATCCTTCGAGTTATAGCTCGGTTGGATGGTTATTATTGCTTGTGCTTGTACTTTGGGTGTCAAGGGCATAATGGACCTCAACGACCCACATTGCCAGGATTAGTGTATCGGGGGGGGGGGGGGGGGGGGGTTCCTTGTTTGGATTTCGCTTCGGCGAGACGTCCCACGCACGAAACGCAGCACCGTGTTGAGAATCAGGAGGAGTTTAGTCCTTAACTCTTGATGCTAATAACTCATCTATAATAATTATATATATGGTTTCATGCCTTATATGGGCATCACTAGAATATAAATTCTAGTAAATGAGATTGTGGATGTATTGTGATGATGTGGACATGATTGGATCATGTAACTTTATATGTTCAACAAATGAACATTATAAAGATAACTATGACAATTGCATTAAAAGATAATGTATATAACTTAATGTAGAGAAATAAATGTAGAATTGGGAGATAGGTTAGATGGTTTCACTTAAATACTTTATTTGGGTTTAAGTTAGAATCCTCTTACCTAATTAGAATCGGACATCCTTTTGGAGACACGTGCATACACTTAGTGCGCGCTTTAGATGAGAGGTGAGTTGAATTTTGATGGAGTGTTCGATTCCAACTAAATCATGTAATAATGCATTTATAATTATTATGCATTTTAATACACTTGCTATAAACTGTTTTTCAAACTCGGGTTCTGACCCGTTTATATTTTCCTCCTCCATGTATATATTGTATTACTTCAGGTGTTCCTCCGCAAGGACGCCTTTGATATTCCTCCATTCAGGATTTGTGGAGCTGTGGCAGTAGCGGACTGTTGCGGCACTTTGTTTTAGTCGATTCCTATCTATTGTACATCTAGATTAGGATTCAGTTGTATTGAGTTAGTATTCAAGTGTTGTAGATTAACACTTTCATATTTTATTTATCAGATTATTGTATTGTCTGTTGCCCGACAGCATATTCGGGTATTTCATTGTTGAGATTTTTGTTGTACAATGTATTGTACTCTTTTATTATTGGAGCATGCACATTTCACATCATAGTTAGATGTATATTGTTGGTTGTGGGCATTTGGTTTTGTTGTTGTTGTTAAAAATAAAAGTTTTAAATTTTTGGCGATTCGCACTTTATGATTTCGGGTAGTTAGCCTTATATTATAGTGTTTAGTTGTTGATGTTGAGACTGTACCATCTGAGATACCTGATTTATGTAGTATAGGGCTGGCCACCCGTTATTATTTGAAGCGGGTTGTCACATCCGCTCTTCCCAGGCGGTCGGGGTGTTACAGACCCTAGATTGGAACATAATCCGTGACAATATGTATGTCGTATATGATGAGTTATCGAGATGGATATGGTTGATGGTGTGTTCATATAGGGATGATAAATATATGCTTTACCCTAACCTCTCGAGATATTTTAATACAATTATATCGGTCAATGACTCTCACAAAACTTATTTCACCAACACTGTGAAAGGCATAAAGCTTTTGATGTTAATGAATCTTATTAAGGAGCATTACTAACTACCCCAAGTAGCACAATTAGGATTACCATACGAGGGGACAAATGAACTCTCAATGGATCAAGTGTGGAGAAAATTCGCCAACATGCTATGGACCCACTTATATGGAAATTGCCTTCATTACTAGAACATTTTCAACACCTTATAACTCCTTTATATCATTGTGGTGGAAAAAAAATATTTCAGACTACCTACCATAAAACCATTTCGTCCACCTATACTCTATAACTATACTCAATCGATGCAGATATGCCTACGATTTTGGCAAGTGAGATATATTTTTTAATGCAAAACATCATTGGGAGAGGAGGGATACGCAGACCTTCTTTCACGTATGGATGATACATTTGGTGACTATCGAATATTGGGAATGTATCTTAGGTACCGAACAACATTCAGAAGATGTGACCATTAAATTGGCATTCCAAATATTAGAGAGTGAGTGTAGGAAGAAAGAACCAGAGCCTCAAATGAGAGAACTTGATATTGAATGAGGATATGGTGGTGGCGATGATGATGATGATATACCCCCACCCATTGATGGGTTGACCTTTTTTATATGACTAGCGCTCATCGGAGATCTTAAGCATGTGGAACCACATCCGCATTGACTTCTCGAAAACGTCCACAAGCTAGAATGTACAACTTAACCACTCACAAAATTAACTACATATTAAATTCATCAACGGATCTTCTAACCCACAATTAGTTTCACGGACGGAGTCGACTCAACATCTGACTCATTGCTTCGACACACTTTTTACAAAGAGTAAGTTCTAATTTTTCATCCTCAGGAAGATCATGGTCGACCTTAGCAGTGAGATATGATCGCTTGTCATTATTTACGAAGAATGGAATAAAGAGGAAAACAATAAAGAATGATGATAGGTGGTGCTAGTTTGTGTTGGTTATGGAGGTTTTATAGTTGTGGTGTATCTTTTAGATATTTATGGTTGTTTATTTGTTTGTTTATTATTGGTTGGTTGGTTAGACTAAATTAGGATTAATTTCGTGGTTTATATTTCAATATCTTGTAAAATCCTACAACTAATTCTTGGGGTGTATCTTGTGATTGATACATTATGGTTACTCCTTTTTTACTACAATTTTGTCTATTATGATATTTTTGCTAACATACTTATTATGATTGTCGTTGATGCTTTATATCATTTTAGATTCTGTATCCATTTAGTCGTGTTGTCATACATCTTTATATATGTTTGATGAATTAGACTAATATCTTTTCGGTATATGCCATATTAATCAAATTTATATGAAAATTCTCATTATATCATTGACTAAAACTATTTCTTGACTTAATTTTCTATCATTTATCAACTCTGTGACAAAAAGGGGAGGATATTAAATTAAGTGGATGTTTCAATAGAATATGAAGGATCGAAGAATAATGACCGGAAATATAATAGCTCCAGGGCGTCATAATCATTTTTCTAAAAACAAGATTTGACTCCACTATAAATGGTGTGCAAATGGGTATCAACAAATCTAAAGCCAAGATAATGAAGCAACACTGTCTACAATCTTGACCTAATGACAATAATATTTTCAAAATGGAAAACCTAGTGCATGAGGCTCGCTCATGCCATTGCGGGGTATTAGGGGATTTAGATATTTTCGTAACTCGAACCTATGACCACGAAATCACAGTGAGGAAACCTTATCATTGCTCCACGTTCACCCTTTAAGGCTACGTGCATCTTCTAATATTCTAAACAATATGAAAAAAAATTGATAACAAAATCTAGTATTTTGTTGCAGCCCCACAAAATGCTAGATTAACAAGAAAAGAAAATAAGTGTGTTTTGGTTAATAAGGCAAAGCAATAGAAATGTCATATCTCTTATTCTCTTTTTGGTATGGGAAACCCATTTTATTTATTATATTTCTTGCTGCCATATGGAAAAAGGGTTTTACCTTTTAGCAAAAGTCATGTATTTGGGCTTTTTAAAATTCACAATGGTTAATCCTGGGGGGGTTGGTTGGATGGTTGATGATTTATGACAAAGGGGCTCTCCCCCTCCCCCCCCCTCCCCCCAATGTCATGAGTTTGATCCCCCCTGCAAATATAAATTTGGATCAACAGACTGCATAAAGTAATATCTATTTTGTAAGCCTTGTTCAGGGTGGAGAGAATAATCTGAGATGTGCGCAAGCTGGTGTGGGATAGATAACCCTTTATACCAAATAAATAAATAATTAAAAAAAATTACAACCGTTAGAATTAAACTATACCATTATAAATTTGAACTATTCCCAATACACATTTTCATCTCACCAATCATCACACCTTTGCGATTAAATAATTTATTGACTCAATTAAGATTTTTCTCCATGTTTCTTATTTGGAATAAATTCCACAATAAAGTTATAACTCCCAAAACAAAAGCATTTTTCAAAATTACCCCAAAAGTCTATATGTTTTGAATATATATAAACAATAAGCATTATGCTAAGTTAGGCTAATAATGTTACCATCATGGTTCAAATTTCTAACCTTAATGTACATGGGGGCTTACTACGGCAAATTGAAACATTGAGGTAAATATGGTTTATTAACCTAAATGTTAGGATCTACATTATCTTCTTCCTTTAATTTATAAAAGAAGTAAAATTGGGGGCTTCACTCCCAATGGCCCTTCTTTTTTCTTATATTTTTTCTTAAAATCTCTTAATCACACTAAAGCCATGTTTTCTTTTACTTTTTTCCTTACTACTATCAAAGAGGAAAATACTTTTTTTTTTTTTTAATTTTCAAATTGACAAGTGTGCTATAAAAGTGAGACTTATCATAATGTTTACAATATGAAATCAGTTGTAGTTTTTTAGTATAATGAAATTTATAAGTTGGAAAAATGTCCCAGATATTTAGAGTTGCTTCATCAAAAGCATATGATACATATATTAATTATGGGTATGACTATCCCCACACCCTTAATTTCTTGCCCCACACTCTATCCATATATTTAACATACGAAGACCAAAATACCATCTTCTCCTTTAAAATATAATATAATTTTAAAACAAAACAACATTTCAAATGAAATAAAATTTACCCTTTCAGACAAAATATAATAATAATAATAATATTATTATTATTTCGATTTTTGACTTTAACACATTTCTAATTTAAATTATATTATAGTACATTTTTATAAATTTATTAGACTTTGTAACATTTTTCGTCACTAAATATGTGACTTTTTTCACGAAAAGTGATATTTGGTGACATTTAAACACTGTTTAAGACAAAAAACTTATACAAAAAAAATTGTTTTTTAACAAACGAAAAATAGTTTTTAACAAAATAAAACAATTTTAACAAAAAAACTTTTTTCCAACAAAATAAAAATTGTTTATAACAAAAAAACAGTTTACAAAAAACTTCTAACACAGCAAAACTATTTTTAATAAAAATAAAAATAATTTATTACAAAGAAGCAATATTTGTAAAAAAAATCAACTTAAAAAGAGTAAAAATATTTAAAAAAATATTTTTTAGAAAAATAAAAACACTTTAGTGAAAAAAAAAACAGTTTTAAGGAAAAATCAGTTTTAAAAGAATAAAAATTATTTTCCAAATATATTTTTTAAAAAATAAATAAAAAATAGTATTAATACTAAAACTTTCCGTGGATAAATTTCCATATTTAGCAATAAAAAATGTACCAAAGTATAACAATAATTATTATAATAATTACAATAATAACCATACATATAAAACACAATATTTTTAAAAACTATTTTTTTATTCATTAAAGTGTTATTATTTTTCAAAAAACTATTTTTTAATTATTTTTTTGTTATAAACTGTTTTTATTTTGTTAGAAATTATTTTTTGAACTATTTTTTTTATATAAACAGTTTTTACTTTGTTAAAAAAAGTTTTTTAGTTAAAACTATTATTATTTATACAGTTAAAAAATTGTTGTAACATTTTTTTCCAGAAAAAAACTGTTTTTTTATTTCTTAAAAATAGTTCCTTCTAAAAAAAGATTTTTTTTTTAAAAAAGTGAACAACAAATTGTTAAAATAATAAATAGATTACAGTTATTTCTAAGTAGCACAAATTTTTATTTTGTTTACTAAACACAAACACGACCCAATTGAAAAGAGACACATGTAACACGAAATTTTTATATTTCACTTAACACAAACACAACCCAAATAAAAGCGACACAAAATCTTTTTTGTTTACTAAACACTAAACCGACCTAATAAAAACACGACACAGTATATAATGCAAACACAATATATAAGATTTCATGTCGTGTCGTGTCGTGTTACAAAGTCTAATAAATTCATAAAAATGTACTATAATATAATTTAAATTAGTAATGTGTTAAAGTCAAAAATCAAAATAATAATAATAATAATAATAATAATAATAATAATAATAATTATTATTATTATTATTATTATTATTATTATTATATTTTGTCTTAAAGTGTAAATTTTATTTTATCTAAAATGATGTTATGTTATAAAATCATATTATATTTTAAAGGATGAGAGGATATTTTGGTCTTTGTATGTTAAATATATAGATAGGGTGTGGGGGAGAAATTAAGGGTGCGATGATAGTCACACCCTTAATTATTACATATAAGGGTACGTTTGGTTGACCTTATTTGCCATGGGTATTGACAAATAAGTTGGCAAATGGACCATTTGCCTATAACTTAGTATGTTTGGTACAAAAATTTGCCTACAAGTTATTTGTCAATGTACAACACCTTCCATGTACAATCTGTGGACAAATTTTGCTTACCTATTTGAATGAAAAATATTTGTCAACAAATTTGTCAACTTCTTAAATGGTTTTAATGTTTTAAATAATTAAAAAACTGTTATGAATATTAAAAAACTGTTTTGCAATGTTTTAAAAACTGTTTTTAATATTATAAAAAATTGTCAAGAAAATGTTTTACAAATTTTTTTAAAAACCGTATTAACAAAATATTGTAAAAACAGTTTTTAACATTTTTAAAAACTGTTGTGAATATATTATAAAAATAGTTTTAATGTTTTAAAAAATATTTTAAATAGTTAAATTTTTTTTTATAAATATTTAAAAATTGTTTTGTAATGTTTTGAAAACTATTTTTAATATTATGAAAAATTGTTAAGAAAATGTTTTACAATTTTTTTTAGAAATCGTATTATAAACATCTTGTAAAAACTGTTTTTAACAATTTAAAAAACTATTTTGAATATATTATAAAAACTGTTTTAAAGTTTTAAAAAACATTTTTAAAACTGCTTTAAATAGTTTAAAAAACTGCTGGGAATATTTAAAAATGGTTTTGTAATATTTTGAAAACTGTTTTTAATATTATAAAAAATTGTAAGGAAAATGTCTTACAATTTTTTTGAAAACTGTAATATAAAAATATTGTAAAAATAGTTTTTAACATTTTTAAAAACTGTTTTAAATATAATATAAAAACATTTTTAAAGTTTAAAAATATTTTAAATAGTTAAGAAAAAAATTGTAATATTTTAAAAACTGTTTTTAATATTATAAAAAATTGTTAAGAAAATGTTTTACAATTGTTTTTAGAAACTGTAATATAAAGTATTGTAAAAACCGTTTTTAGTATTTTTGAATATAATATAATAATCGTTTTTAAATAAATTAATTGAATTGACTTTAATTTTGTCAATGATTATTTGATAATCTCATATGAAAAAAAGTAAACAAAATTTGTCTAAGCAAATTTTGCTGTGCGTCCTCTTTTGTTCATTTTTAATCAAACGGATCCTAAATTAAATAGAGAATGTTAACACTAGTTTTTAAATAAAAATTATGACAGAATCATGACGAAACAAAACTAAAATTAGGAAGCTGTCAGCTGTCCTATCTTTTAGGGTATCATTTCAGAGACAGTTTAGATCATTTAATATTTTTTACTAAGAATTGGTTTTGGGAGAGGAAACCCCATCAACATCCAAAATAAATATACAAGTACACTGAAAAACAGTTAAAGTATTATATTTAACAGAATCATCGACTGAAATGTATAAAGATCTCAAGAAATTGAATCTCACCGACCTTCAATGATCGTTACAGTGACGTCGTTTACAGAAATTTTATTTTCGAGAGACTCTGTCTTTGAAGAAGTCTTCCTTACGGTAAATGCGGGTTGTTTCGGAGTAGGCAAGTCTAGAATTTCACTAGTTAGCATTGACAGGACAACTGAAATAGTTGGTCTATCTATTGCAAATTCTTGCACGCATAGTAATCCTACATGTATGTATCTCAAAATCTCCATTTCAAGGCGAGAATCAGACAACGCTTGATCTATTAATTCTAACGTCTTCTCTTCATTCCACAACTTCCATACCTAGATATGTCAATAAAGGCATGATATGTTATTATTTGTTGAATTGTAATTGTAACAAAATATCCAACATTACATAACAACAGAAATTATTCAAATGAACTTACAAATCCTAGCAGGCTTAAATCGTGTTCATCATCATAGAAAGTGGTGTTCCTTCTTCCACTTAATATCTCTAATAACAATACTCCAAAGCTGAAAACATCCGATTTTTCTGAAAATCTCCCTTCCATTGCATATTCCGGGGACATATAGCCACTGTATTATATCAGATTAACCAAAATGGTAAAATTAATTTACTTGATAAAAATAATATGGTGGAAAAATAAAGGATTACAGATTATGTAGTATATGGGGAAATGAAGATTTACTTACTAAGTCCCAACAACCCTGTTAGTATTGTCTTGATCTTGGTTGCCCTTGAAAATTCTTGCCATGCCAAAATCTGATATTTTTGGGTTCAACTCGTCATCCAGCAATATGTTACTTGCCTTCAAATCTCTATGAATGATCCTTAATCTGGAATCTCTGTGAAGATACAAGAGGCCTCTTCCAATCCCTTTAATAATGTTCACACGCTTATTCCAATCTAGTTCTTGTTTTAGTGGATCTAAAAATATAAGCCAAAAGAAAAATATGGAGGTATTTAGTTGAATGAAATGGATTTTAACTGAAATTAATAAAGTGAGGTGTCGGGGTACATAAAAAGTAGCAAAATTAAACAAAAATTAAAAGAGAACAAGAAATTTGACATCCACTAACCGAAAAGAAATGCATCCAGGCTTTTTTTTGGCATGTATTCATACACCAACATCTTTTCATCTCCTTCAACACAACACCCAAGAAGTTTAACAAGATTACGATGCTGGAGTTTAGAAATCACCACAACCTCATTCATAAATTCCTCAAGTCCTTGACCTGAGGATCTTGAAAGCCTTTTCACAGCTATTTCTTTTCCATTTGGTAATGTCCCCTACATATGAACACCAAATCAGCATCCATTTTAAAGAGTATATTATTCATTGTATGAGAAAATATGTTACAATGACAAGCCATAACATTAATATAATTGGGTGCCTTGTGCACTTGCTAGTTATTTTAAAGGGATAAAGGTTTAGTTGTCCACAAGGATGAGGTTCTGGACCTCTAAGTTTGTTGAATAAATTTAGGACCTCTAAGTTCTGGACCTCTCATAACCACCAGATTAAAAGATGAAAATCTTAAGGAATTGACTCTGAATTTGTTGAATAAATTTCGGACCTGGACCTCTAGGTTTTTGAGCTGTTCTTGAAGGATCCAACTTATACGTGGGTATCTTACACTTCAAACCAAAAGTGATTGTTAAAAGGAAAGTGCAATTGTAACTTAAGGCATTAGTTTAAGACATGAATTATTGTTTGAACACACAGCATAAAAGAATAAGCTATGCTTCTACTTTTCTCCTCTTTCCATTATTCCTTTACTTTGGTTTCCTCGTAGGACTATTATTTATGGACTTGTGGAGAATCTCAGGTTTTTGAACTGATTTTTGTGGCTCCATGTGGGTGAAAAATAAGTGGGTGGTGTCTTTCGACAGATCCCTCAGAAGTCAATACATACAAGATATATGAACTACTTTTGTTCGAAGTAAGCGCTCCTTGATTTAAATGAATTATCAGTTTGTTTGAACATATACTTGATGTTCACATTTTTCCACTCTCTACTACAAATCAAACACGTATCAAGGGTACTTCATATATACATGCACTCGAATATCCCCAGTAATATGATTTAGTTTATGATATGATCTGAGAAATATTTTGGGGTAAGGTCTTTGAGGGAAGTTGTAGATCGGGATGAGAAGAGGGCGTGAGAGAAGTTTGGAGGAATTTCGAGGAGTTTGAAAAATTTTCGGCGACCGGAAAAGTGACAGCGGCAGGGAGCTGGTGGTGGCAGGAGTGTGGTGTAAGGTTGGTGGTGAAATATTAGTGGGTGGGTGGGTAGTTATGGCGGTGGGGTAGTGAGTGGTGGAGTTAGGGTTAGGGTTTAGATGGGGGGAATATGAAGATGGGTCTTGGTGGGTGTTTGGGTATGGGGTTAGGGTAGAGTTAGGATTTTGAAAAAGAGATGACATGTGTTGGGTGAAGGTGGCCATGTGTTGCGTTATGAGGGAGGTCATTTCTTCTCTCATATGTTCTTTCATTTGGATAAATCTCTCATCAAGTGTTACCTTTTTGGGAGCCATTAAAATGTGAAAAACGATTTAAATAAAAAAAAAAACTGTTGTGACACCTCACAAACAAAAATGAAAAAAATTGTGGTGACACCTCACACACAATGGGGGAGCGACACCTCGCTCTGATACCAATTGACGTAACCAGACGTCTAATGGCAACTCTAAAGGCACCACACCAATTTAGAGAGATAAATATAACTAATCTTTTACTCAAAAGTTCAAGTCCCCAAATGAGGAAGATGAGGGGTCTATTTATAGGATAGGGAGGTGAGCACTAAAGGAGTAACTAATCAATGTGGGACTTATGCCCATATATACAATAAGCCTAATACTCAAGTGTTCACCCAAAGTCCATCATCTAAATATACCAATACAATATGAAATAAAATAAAATAAAATAAAATGCAACATAAGAAGAAATATGATTTACTACTATATGGAGGCAAAAATAAAAGAGGATATGACCAAAATATCTCTCAAATCACATCAATTTACCTAACATCCAAAATATCTATAGCATGTGATAAACGTTGTAATAATCTAAATTTAAGCTTAATTAATTAATTATCTTTAATTATCATAACTCTTGCAATATGTTTCTTCTTATTCATTGTACTTATAATTAAAATTTGGAACCATCACGCATTCAGAATGCTATTTTCGTGATAAATCTATATGAATCCGGTAGTTATGCTATCATGACATAAACATGCTTGTAAGAAATCATAGAAGGATTAGAGAGATTTGCTTTAGGGGTGGAGAGTGTGTGTGTGTGTGTGTGTTTGTGTATATTTTTGTTGGTACTCTTTTTGAACATCCTTACACAACTTGATCTCTTATATACATTTTTAACTAATTAAAAACTTCCTAACTACTCACCAACTAACTAAATAACCCTGGAATTACACCTAATCCAAGTTAGTTAATGTTGATATAAAAATTAGTCAGCTGACGTGGACCAATTATATGGAGACACGTATCATCCAACATGGTACAAAGTCAAGTACAGAGCTACTCAGAGTACTGAGCTACTTAGCGTACCGAGCTACTTAGAGTACCGAGCTACTCAGCGTACCGAGCTACTTACAGGGAAGACCAAACGACCAGACAAATTCAATGTTTATTGTATTACATTCATTCCTTACCATGTACAGATGTATACGCCTATTCAATAAAGGCATACTATCTATTCATATTAACATCCCAAGGTCTATAAATACATTATAACATCCTCTCAGCAGAGGGGGCGAAGTAACCAAGAATAATCGTGATCAAAGCAAGATACTCAATAATACAAGATAGTGGACGTAGGCCATTTCTTTGAGGCTGAACCACTTTAAAAATCTCTTGTCTTATTTCATATTTATCTATGATTAATTAATTAGGTGAAATCTAGTTTTTTACATCAACAGATTGACGTCGTCTATGGGAACGACTATACATAACATTTTTCACCAAAAAACTCATCATAAATGACTGATATCCCAGAATCTAGCAATAAAAATAATGAAGGGAATCCTCCTAAACCTTCTGCCCCTCCAAATGCAATTGATATAACAGGAATCTTGGCAAGCTTAGCCAGGGGACAAACGACTATGCAGGAAATTATGCGACAATTCATTCAGACTGTTCAAAAAGGAGCATCTATCTAAACAGGCCAACGAAGCGTTCAAAGAATCATGCATCCACCATCCTCACGACAGTCATGATTTATGTCATGATCCAGACGTACTGAATTCCATCATTCTTGGAATTCAAGTGATCTATCCTATCACCCCTGTTTGACTTCTCCTATAAGAATTTTGGATTCTCAGGAACATATCACTCTAACTCCAGAGAGACCAAGTACTTTGGAAAGGTTGAGGAGAGCCTTTCCCTTCGACCGTTTGGGCCCCAGGAGGAACAGAAATCCTCCTCGAATTGCATTGAGAAATTCTCGACGACCAAACGATTGAAGGGAAGGCTCATCCCAATCACGTCTAAACTCCAGACCAGCAGCTCACAAAGAAAGATCCCAAGAGGAGAATTATGCGCAATCTGTTGCTCGAGAAAACACAAATAAATTGGGGGTTAGAGATAATGCATGGAAATGATCTATTCAGAGATTGGAAGATAGGTTAGAAGAGATGGCCAAGGCCAAGAATCCTCTCCATATAACCTTTATTAAGGGATCTCCATTTGTATAAGCGATTGTGGATTTTCCCACACCAACAAAGTTCAAGGCTCTTGTGGTTACACCGAAGTACGATGGAAAAATCGATCATGTTCTCCAAATAGAACAGTACCAAGCAGCAGCGAATATTTATGCAGTCCCAGATGAAATGAGGTGCAGGGCGTTCTCAGGGACCATTACCAGATCTGCTCAGATATGGTACAACAGCCTTCCTCGGGGGAAAATTTCAACCTTCCACCAACTGGAAAAGCCCTTTATAAGGAATTTCTGTTTTAGTGCAAAACCAGTTAAAAGGGTGGCACATTTGTTGAGTGTTAGGCAGAAAGCAGGTGAAAGTACCAGGGATTACATCAGTCATTTCAACAACGAGAAACTGTAGGTCATAGATTATGAAAAAAAGACAGCCATTACAACTCTCATGAGTGGTCTTTTTCCAGACAAGCTGTATTATACCTTGGCCAAGGATCCCCCCAAATCCATGGCTGAATTAATGGCAAAAGTAGCCAAAATTATAAATGCCGAGGAGGCTATGGCTGTGAAGAGGAATGCTGAGGCAACGTGGGAAGCTAAAGCTGAAGGCTAGTCGGAGAAGAAAGATCACAAAAATAACGGTGGGAGCAAGCAGTCGAAAGGTAAAGAAACGTTGGATCACTTAAGAAAGTATACAAATTATACTACCTTAAAAGTGGATATAAACCACATTCGAGGAACTGAATTGACCAGAAAAGCTAAGGACAACTCCCTAAGGAGGGATAAATCCAAGTATTGCGAGTTCCATAAAGATCATGGTCATACGACCAAGCAGTGTGTAGCTCTCCAAAATGAGATAGAAGCACTCATTAGACGAGGAAAGCTGAATAAGTTTGTTGATCGTCAGAACGGTGGAAAGGCCAACAACAGAGCTCGACAGAGGTCCAAGTCTCCTTGCCGACCAAGAGAAGATAAAAAAAGGGACCCTGAAGATGATCTCGATCTTCCAAAAAGTCCAAGACAACCTGAGCGAGAGGTATTTTTAATTCATTTCTGTTCATTTGATTGTAACATGATTATAGGAGGAGACGCAGGAGGGGTGATCATACCGCTGAAAGGAAAGCTCACCTCAATAAGGCTCAAGCTTGTTCCTATATACAGCGAATAAATCTGGTAGAAGAAGATCACCCAAGAAAGGTCAACAAAGATAAGCTAGTTATTGTTTTTTTTTAAAAATGATCTGGAAGGCGTTTTATATCCTCATGATGATCCTATGGTGATCAAAATGAGAATGAAGGATGTAATCATTTCGAGAGTGCTGGTGGATAATGGTAGCATGGCAGACATCATATTTTACCCTTGCTTCGATAGTTTGAACTTAAAACTTGGTCAATTAGAGCCATATCACAGGCCCCTCATTGGGTTTTCTGGAGAAAAGGTTTTTCCATTTGGAACGATCAATTTAGACATGTTGATTGGTACCTGGTCACCTAACAGGACAGAGAAGGTGCGTTTCTTTATGATGGATAAGAATGTCCAGTCATCTTATAATATAATCATGGGGAGAGTAGGCCTGAAAAAGTTCAAAACAGTTCCATCCACTGTACACCAATATTTAAAGTTCCCGACCAATTTCGGGGTTGGAATTGTAAAGGGAGATCAAAAAGTAGCTCGGGAATGCTACTACTCATCTGCCGAGCAAGAGAAATTGAAGGATGCTAGGAAGAAAACAACCACTTATCAAATGGATGAATTTGATGAGTCTGAGATTGAAACCTTAGACCTAAGAGATAAAACGAAGCTCGTTAAAGGTTAAGTCGTGGAGACAACATAAAATATTATTCTGGATGACGCGTGACCAAAAAGAACAACTCATATTGGTGCTTCACTTGATCCAGTATTAAAGAAGGAGCTGGTAAAATTTTTAAAGCAAAGAAAATAGGTATTTTCGTGAAGTTATGAGGATATGCAGGGGATAGATACGGTTTTCTTATGCCATGAGCTCAATGTCAACAAGGAGATCAAACCAGTGAAGCAAAGGCGAAGAGTCTTTAGTCCAGAGAAGAACCAGGCAATTCAAGAAGAAGTAGAAAAGCTGCAAAAAGCTTCTTTCATCGAAGATGTGAAATATCCAGATTGGTTGACCAATGTTGTGATGGTAAAAAAGAAGAATAATAAGTGGAGAATGTGCTTAGATTTCACATATTTGAATAAAGCTTGCCAAAAAGATTATTTTTCTCTACCCAGAATAGATCAGTTAGTGGATACAACTTCAGGGCATGAGCTGATAAGCTTCATGGATGCTTATTTCGGATACAATCAAATTAAAATGAAGACAGAAGACAGGGAAAATACCTCTTTTATTACCCCCCGAGGAACATCTTGTTACAATGTTATGCCTTTTGGTCTTACAAATGAAGGTGCTACATATGAGCGGCTCGTGAACAAGGTGTTTGTAGAACAAATTGGCAAAAATATGTAGGTATACGTCGATAACATGTTTACTAAAAGCAAGAAAGTTGCTGACCATATAGCTGATTTGAGCCAAACATTTAATCAACTGGAGAAGTACCAGATGAAGTTGAACCTGACCAAGTGTGTATTTGGCATACAAGAAGGCATGTTTCTCGGATACATTGTGAATCAAAAAGGTATTGAAGCAAACCCTGACAAGATAAAATCCTTATTGGAGTTACAATCTCCAAGTACCAAGAAAGAAATGCAGAGCCTTATGGGGCATGTTTCTTCTCTCAATAGATTCATTTCTCGAGCAATGGATAGGTGTTTTCCATTATTTAAGGTGCTCAGAAAGACCTTTGAGTGGAACGACGAATGCAAGAAGGCGTTTTTAGAGTTGAAGAGATACTTGGGGCACCTCCTTTATTATCCAGGCCGATAAAAGGAGAAAAATTATACTTGTACATAGCTGTCTCAGATAATGCAGTTAGTTCGACCCTTATAAGAATAGAAGACAGAGTGCAAAAACCTATTTATTATACTAGCAAGGCATTCAGAGGAGAAGAAATCAGGTATCCTAAACTGGAGAAGTTGGAATTGACATTGATTGAAGCAATCAGGAGAATGAAACTGTATTTTCAAGCCGATACAATAGTGGTATATACTGACATGCCACTCAGACAGGCTTTACATAAGCCAGAAAAGTCTGGAAGACTAATGTATTGGGCATTGGAGTCAGGGAAATATGACATTATCTATGAACTAAGGTCTTCTCTCAAAAGAAAGGTAGTGGCGAATTTCATTGCTGAATTTAATTACCCGGATGTCTCTGATCAACAAGGGGCCAATGCAGAGCAACTCAAGAATGTTAGAGGATCTACTGAAAATACCTTCGATCAACTCCAAGCAGCAGAATTATCGGAAGGGGTGGTAACCGATGAACAAGAATCCTCTAGTAAAGTACAAGAGTTAAAAAAGAAGTATGAAGAAAGGAAGGACAAGATATTCCATCAAGGGATTCTGTCAGACCAAGGTTTTGATGATAATATTCCCATATAGAATTTATATGTTGATGGTTCTTCATGTGCAACAAGCTGCGGAGCTGGAATTATTCTCAACAGTTCAGACGGGATAGACATTGAATATGCTATGTGTTTCCAATTCCAAGCTTCCAATAATAAAGCTAATTATGAAGCCATGATTGTGGGACTCAACTTAAATAAATCATTGAATGCAGAGCAAGTTGCTGTGTTCAGCGATTCGCAATTAGTGGTGAATCAGATGATAAGTCTTTATACAGCAAAAGGGGAGTTCATGTCAAGATACTTAACCAAGGCTCTGGAGATTGTAGCCAATTTGTCAGTTGTTCAGGTGGTTAAAATACCTAGATTAGAACATGCTAGAGCAGATGTACTTGCTCGGTTAGCTTCAGCTACTCGCACCGAGCTACGAAGAATAATCCCCATTGAGTTACTTGCTAGAAGAAGTATTGATGAAGGCTTGATGGTGAATTTTATTGCCTTGGATATGGGACCATCTTGGATGGATCCCATCAGGGCTTATATTGGAAACGGTATTTTACCTGCCGACCTACTTGCAGCTAAAAAGTTCAAGTACAAGGCTGCCAGATATGTTTTGAATAATAGAGTTTTGTATATGAGAGGTTTGATAGCCGGTTTGTAGTGGTGTGTTCATCTACCAGAGGTCAAGGACTTAATAGAGGAAATTCACGAAGGACCTTGTGGGGCTCATATAGTAGGAAAAACTCTACTACAAAGAATGAATACGCAAGGATACTACGGGCTAACAATGCTCACTAATTGTATGGCTTATGCAAAAAAATGTGACAAGTGTCAACGATTCTCTACTATATGAAGAACTCCTCAGGCGCTGCTAACACCAATCACCTCACCTTGGCTATTTGCTATGTAGGGCATAGATTTAGTTGGGCCTTTGCCAACTACAAGAGGATGATTCAAATATTTGGTGGTAGCCGTTAATTACTTCATAAAGTGGGTAGAAGCTGAACCTCTCATCGATATGGCGTATTAACAGGTATATCAATTCATTTGGAAGAATATTATTTGCAGATATGGTCTTCCCCGTGCCTTTATCACTGATCATGGTACCCAATTCGACAATGACGAGTTTGTAGCGTACTGTCTACAGTCCAATATTCAAAAAGTCCATTATGCTCCAGGTCACCCCTAAAGTAATGGGCAAACAGAGGTGACGAAAATAAATCTACTAAATGGATTAAAGAAGAGATTAGATTATGCTAAGGGGAATTGGATCAACGAGTTGTACTCAGTGATATGGGCTTACCGAACAAGTCCCTGGAAGCATTGTATTACATTCATCCATACAAATATATACATTCAATGACTGAAAAGTAGCCCATTACTGATATAAGTACAATACTACTATTTTTGATCTCATGTTATGAACAAAGATTGATAGAATTAACATCATGCAATTATTTTATTTTCAAGGAAACAAAATTACAAGAAGACTATTTTTCTTCATTTACAACAACAATCACTAACAAAATATAAATAGTCTATTATATTGGTTTCTTTCCTTCAGATTTCAATACAGGATCCATTCCAGCTGGAGGGTCATCTAAAGGATAAGGAGAATTGATAAAATTCAAGTCCTGTTGAATTCTGGTGTTACTTGAACTTGGTCGGTCTGGCAAATGAGGAGGTAAAGATATCGTAAATTCTTTATGAAGACTATAATCACCCAAATACTTGGAAATCAAACTGTGAGGAATGGAGTTAACTAGAATCCAATTAACATCTAGTTGAAAAGGAGTTACTGACAGATCAAGTAGTCCAGAGTCGTACTAATCCCACAGTTTAGTTTATTGTTCAACTTTCGTTACAGTTAAGGCATTCAACCACCCCTGTTTGTACCCTTCATTATTTGATTGTTTCAATCTGGCATCAAGATGATATAAAGATTTATTGTATCCCTCCATCCAAAACTCTTTGGGTGGCTTATGAAACTGATAAATTAATCGTTTAACATGTTGATGAAGTCTTTTTAGCACACTTTCTTTATTTTGCAACGCAGAACTCTGATTCGATAATTGTTTTGTAAGATTTTAAATCTTCTGGGACATCTCTGCCAGAGCTTGATTTTTTTCTTTCATTAGAGCTACTTGATTTTCTAAGAATTGTTGAGTTATAGTCACTTCAATACTACTCCAAATAACTCTTGTTCTACCTCAAGAAGTGGATGTAGGTCTAACTCTTTTCAAAGTTTCCAACTTTTCCCTTAATGAAGCATTTTCACTCTCCAAAAAGGAAAAACCCTTCATCAGTAACTGGGATTAGAGCTCCAGCGTAAGAATCAGATTTTAGATGTCTCAATTCTTCTCTTAACGCAGTATTTTCTTCCTCCAACAGTTTGGCAATATTTATATGCTCCTCAATTGCAAGTCTTAACACACTCTTTTTTTTATTATGGGCACAAATAAATTTGTCACAACCCCGATTAGCACTCAACTGTTGGTACTTCTTCTCATAAACTTTATGAAGAAGAGTGGTGGCTTCTTTGTGTTGAAGTTGAAGTTCTTCAATCATTCCCTAAAGATCTTCAATCATATCGTAGTACGCTACGTTTTTCTCTACTGCACGATCAAGTAAACATTTTGAATACTGATAAGCCTCAATTGCTCGTTCAGAGGCGTCAGAACTAAGAATGTCGCTTATTTGTGCCTCAGTAAAATTTGCACGACCAGATTTGAAGTAATTTGTACATTTCTTCATCAACTCTGTATCGTGAGATGACAATAGTTCTATCTTAGCAATAAACTAGCAAGGAAAAGTAAAAACAGATTAATAGCAACACAACTATATTGAACAGTAGATGAGTAATTCAGATAAATAACAAGTCAATTTTAGTGATCATAATGGATGAGAGTACAACCAGAGGTACAAAACGAAGAAAAAAAAAGGATAAAATATAAAAGTTTCTAAGCAATGTTACACCTTCTCCTTATCCCCCACTATATCCTCAGTTGATTTTGAAGAAGGATTTGGTTGCTGAAGTTGCTCGAAAAGCATCTGATGTTACTCGGAAGAAGTAGTTGTCTGCTGAGCTTGCTCGAAAGATTAAGGGACAGTGGTAGCAGGTGTTTGTTCTGCCATCATGAAAGAAGATTCATCATATCCATCTCCTTCTTCTCCTCCTCCTCCTCCTCCTCCTCCTCCTTCTTCTTCTTCTTCTTCTTCTTCTTCTTCTTCTTCTTCTTCTTCTTCTTCTTCTTCTTCTTCTTCTTCTTCTTCTCCTTCTTCTTCTTCTTCTCCTTCTCCTTCTTCTCCTCCTTCTCCTCCTTCTTCTCCTTCTTCTTCTCCTTCTTCTCCTTCTCCTTCTCCTCCTTCTTCTCCCTTCTTCTCCTCCTTCTTCTCCTTCTTCTCCTTCTCCTTCTTCTTCTTCTTCTTCTTCTTCTTCTTCTCCTCCTTCTTCTCCCTTCTTCTTCTTCTCCTTCTTCTTCTCCTTCTTCTCCTTCTTCTCCTTCTTCTTCTCCCTTCTTCTTCTTATCCTTCTTCTTCTTCTTCTCCTTCTTCTTCTCCTTCTTCTTCTTCTTCTTCTCCTTCTTCTCCTTCTTCTCCTTCTTCTTCTCCTTCTTCTCCTTCTTCTTCTCCTCCTTCTTCTTCTCCTTCTTCTTCTCCTTCTTCTTCTCCTTCTCCTTCTTCTTCTTCTTCTCCTTCTTCTCCTTCTTCTTCTTCTTCTTCTTCTTCTCCTTCTTCTTCATCTTCTTCTCCTTCTCCTTCTTCTTCTTCTTCTTCTTCTTCTTCTCCTTCTTCTTCTTCTTCTTCAATGATAGGAGGAGGGACGTGGACATGTTTTTGAAATAATTCAGAGTCACCAGCAACGTTCAACTCTTTTAATGCTACCACCCATCCATCCCTGAATAATTTCAAACTTGCATACTCCATTTGAGCAGAGGCAGTAGTTAGAGCTTTGTTCCACCCTTTATCCCATCCAGAGCTAAAGGACTTCTTCACAAAAAACCTTCTATTCATCCTCTCCAAGGAAGTATTTTCCCTAAGAAGATCTTTAACAAACTTTACTTTCTGTTCAAGATCTTTCTTACGGCATTCAGCCTTTTCAAGCTTGCTCTTAGCTTCCTCCTTGATGGTAATAGAGACTTTTAATATCTCCTCTGTCTCCTTGGAAGCATCTACAACTTTTTTCCGAGCTAGATCAGCCTCCTTTGCAGCATCCACAGCTTTTTGTTGAGCTGTCTTAACATCTTTGATTTTATTCTCCCAAGAAGTTTTGTCATCTTTATATTTTTGCCGGGTGTCCATTAAAGATTTTGATAACCCAGCAAGGGCTTCTTCTACTTCATTGGAAGAGGAAGCACCTTTGATAGCTTCACCCTTCTCCAAGATATTATTAAAATATACCAAAAACTGCAAGACGAATAGAAACTCAAGTTATAATATAAAAATTAAAAGCAAAACTGAAATGATAATGTGTAATGACACTTACTTATGCAAGGTGTTGGGCTGCCAAATTAGAGACTTTCCCCCGAGGAGTAGAAGTCTCAGCAACTCTGTGATTAGGAAGAATTCCAGACCAAATTAATTTCCTGGCCAAACCAGGAGTAATGAATACTAGAGGAACAACCTTCAAAGAAGGTATTTCAACCCCAGCAGGTTAAGTAGCAACATCAACAATCTTCTAAACAAGACCCCTGCTCAATCTTCTCAAACGTGCAGCCTTTTCAATCAAAGGTGTTGCCTCTTTTTGAACAATAGGGGGATTCTTGGTAACCTCCTTAACAGGTGTAATTGCCCCACCAAATGGAGCAACATCCTTTTTCTTAGTCCCTTCAGCTGGGACATCTTCTTTGTTCCTTTTGCCCCATCAACACCAAGGATAATCTTGGCAAAGAGATCAAGTATTCTCCTCTTCTTCGTCATCAGATCAACAAGATCAGTACCCAAATCAGGGGAAAATTCTTTAATAACTGAAGACTATATTGGATCTTACTCAAGATCAATCACCAAAGAAGGAGGAGAAGTAGGCCGAGTAATAAACGAGGAAGCGGTGTTCCTATATTTCAATAAATAGGAAGCAAGTCTCACGTTCTCCCCAACAACTGATTGATGCAAACCACAGATAAACTTTAAATCTTTTATATTAATATCACTTTTTTTTTTTGGGGGGGGGGGGGGGGGGGGGGGTTCTTTTACTATCAACTGTAAATTAAAATTGAAGAAAACAAAAGTTAGTGACACATTTTATCAAACAAAAACATAGCTAGTTTAAAGAAAACTAAAAAATGAACAACCTATCCCATTACCAAAAGGAGGACATCTGGGACCTTGGTAAACGTTATTCCCATTTAATGGGGGGTGTTGCCAATTTTTCACTACAACTCCATGTTCAAAATAATCCCTATTAGAATGAGGGAGATTGACCACTAATGCTCTGTTAATAAACCTAGTTTTTAAATAAAAGGTGATATCGCTGGTGACCTATTTATAACAAAACATGAGTTTAGGAATTCCAAGATGAGTTCCATGAATTTGATTCAGCCTATGTACGCCATTAACTACCCTCCATATATTTGGAACTAATTTTGCAGGTACAATATCAAAATATTGGCAAAATTTCAAACACAGGGGATTAGGCGAGAAATAAAAACCACATTTTTCTATAAAAATCATCTTAAGAAAATAAGTCAGAAGGACAAGTAGGTTCCTCCAAATCAACCCAATAAGGAATTTCAAAATTGGCTATAAACTTATCTAATGACTCGATAAGGTAAACAATGGTGGTTAAAGCAAAGAAAGAAGAAAGAAGGAAGAGATTCTTAGAGAAGATTAAGGAATCAGCTAAGGCAGGTGACAGAAAGAACATTCCTAAGAAGAAAAACGAGAAAACAAGGACTTTGGAAACAAGATGACAAAAACTAGAAGACAATCGGATTTTGCCGCCTTTATATATACTGCCTTGAAAAATGAGAAAAGTAATGATCACAGATGACAATGGTTGCACTCTCGATGGCTAATTGAAGGAAAAAGATGCAGATACCCAAGCGGTCATCAGAATTCAAAATATTTACAAATTTTCCAGTTCGCACTCGAAACAGTTACGCAAAGTGGAAAATTTTTGCAAGTGTTGAAGGTTTGTAATTAATCAAGACAAGAAAAATACGCCCGAGCAACTTTTTGGGTAAAATGTTCCACACTCTCACATCCAACCTCAACTGTGAAACATTGGGGGCTTCTGTTGATATAAAATTAGTCAGCTGATGTGGATAAATTATATGGAGACACATATCATCCAACATGGCACAAGGTCAAGTACAGAGATACTCGGAGTACTGAGCTACTTAGCGTACCGAGCTACTTAGAGTACCGAGATACTCAGCGTACCGAGCTACTTACTGGGAAGACCAAACGACCAGACATATTCAATATTTATTGTATTACATTCATTCCTTACCATGTACAGATGTATACGCCTATTCAATAAAGGCATACTATCTATTCACATTAACAGCCCAAGGGCTATAAATACATTGTAACATCCTCTCAGCAGAGGGGGCGAAGTAAGCAAGCAGAATTGTGATCAAAGCAAGATACCCAGTAATACAGGATAGTGGACGTAGGCCATTTTTTGAGGTTGAACCACTTTAAAAATCTCTTGTCTTATTTCATATTTATCTGTGATTAATTAATTAGGTCAAATCTAGTTTTTTACATCAACAGTTAGGTTGACCCTTTCCTCGTATTTAACTTTTCTTGGTTCTTTCTTAACATATGAAGTTACTTTATTTCCCTTAAAATTTCACCATTGAAAATGTGTGCATTCGTTATTTGATATTTTTCATTTCTTTCAAATTTTCTAATATCTATATAATGTAGGATCATGGATATGGGTTACCCCTATTCATTACAACTGTTACATACTAGTTTGCGGGTTAATTCATCTCCTACATGCAACCTCCATAAGGATTAATGACGATGGTTCTAGTAATAATTTGATAGGATAGGAAGTGGTGGACAAGGTATGACTATGAATAGAGAGACTCACCAGTTCTTGGTGATATACCAAAATACACCCTCGGCTAGGACGAGGGTTCAACTCTACTACATCGGGGGTCTTATCAGAGATCGAACGACCCTACAATAAGTCGACCCATCATCATAGGCCGGACGACCCTACAATAGCCCGACCCATCATCATAGTCTGGACAACCCTATAACAGGTCGACCCCTCATCATATGCCGGACGACCATGCGACAGGATGAGGCTAACTATCAGCACGACCGAACGACCATATGAGGGGACGACAATACGAGGCCTACATCTAGCAGGAGACCCAGTGCCAGTAAGAACCTTAGCCCCGGCCAGACATCATAAGCCGAGGGTGATATCACAATGGCGCGTGATTTGGGAGAAGCGTGGGACAGTGCGCGTGGGACTCATATAGCACGTGGACATGACGGTTATAATAATATCATTCCCTAACGCGAGAGAATATTATGCCATCATTAATCACCAGTGGCACAGCCAGGTGTCAAGAGGGAATTGGTTAGATCATCATTCACATTCTCAATGCATGCTGGGGGTACACTACACCACCCAAGCCCTATATATACTTGTCATCTTCAACCTTGCAAGGGATGGATAATGAAAACCCTCGCTAGACCTTTTCTTATACACACAGTGGAGAGAGAGAGTGAGCTTATGAGCATTGTTTCCAAGGCCATTAGCGCCCATATTTAGTGGATCACACACTCACAGTGGATATAGGCCTGATTGGCTTAACCACTATACATCATTGTCTTCATTCCTCTTATATTCATCCCCTTATATATACTTATACAGATATATAAATCTATTACTTCCATTACTACTGTTTGAGCTCTCCACCTCTTATCTGGTAGTGCTGAATCTTAGCAGCATCAGTTTGGCGTCGTCTGCGGGAACGAGAAGCTATCTCTTCCTTTATACAGCTTAACCTCACCGGAAACTCTGGTGGTGAATCAGTTCTCCCCCTTAGTGTGGAGCTATTTCACAATTGAAAGAGATCCATTAAGGTTCTCAAGCTCATCAGTCTTTTGATCATTTAACTTTTCACAGCTCAAACATATGGCACCGGAGTTACCACCTCCTCCTCCTCCTCCAGCTAGTGGAGTAGGACCTAGTTCCAGCCAGGTACCACCCTAGTCTGAGATGGATGAGGTGGATACCGCCCTGAAATCTTTAGCAGCAATCCAACATGTTATGAAAGAGCAATTTGCAGCTCTTAGCCAAAACATATTGAGACCCCCTGGAGTCTCATCGGAGATGATTACTCCGGCAGCTATGCCGAGATAACATGATGCCAGGGGACCACCCCAGGCACCACGCAAAGACTTGAAACCTCCACAACGACGGAGGGATGTTGCTGACCCCCGACGTCTACGCCTGGAGAGGCACGGGAACCCTCGCCCGGACGATAGATATGATGATGTGGAAGTGGAAGAGGACCCCATAGAATGCTGGGAGCCATATGAGGTCTCCAAAAACACTGTACGACCTATCCAGGAAAACATAGGGAAGTGTGGAAGGCAAAATCCCGACGATCACCCGAAAGCCTCATCTTTTGATCGTCTGAGCAGGGGGTCGCCTTCGAGAGGCTGGGCCTAGTAAATGACCTGAGGGAAAGATTGTCCAGATTGAGGAGTATTACGAGGTCCAGAAGAAAGGTAGTGGATGGCTGACCCCATGGGGCCTGACCCCACAGATGGGACGATGATCAGGGGGAAGTGAACAACCGACATAGAACTATCGCAGCAGATCCCTCAGTTAACCCCAAAGAGGTGACAGGGGATAACATCAACCAAGCTGACCCTACGAGGTCGTAGAACGACTCGATCCAAAGGCTGGAGGATAACATTGGTGATATTCTGAAAATCCAGGATCCCCTTCAAATAGGGTACTCCATAGGTTCACCCTTTGTGGCGGAGATAGTTAACTTCCTAACGCCATCCAAGTTTAAGCCACCTGTGGTCACCCCAGAGTATGGCGGGAGTACCAACCCAGTCCATCATATTGAGATGTACCAATCAATGGCAAACATATACTCCCTCTCATAAGAGATGAGGTGTCATGCTTTTTCCATCACTTTGATCGGGGCCGCACATGTCTGGTATACCTCTCTCCCAAAGAACTCTATTGAAATCTTTAAGAAGCCGACATACCGATTCATCTATAACTTTTGCTTCAGAGTAAGGCCATAGAAGAAGACCACACACATGTTTTATGTTAAGTAAGGGAGGAATGAGAGCTTGAAAGACTACATAGCCAGGTTTAACAAACATAAGTTAAAGGTCGAAGACTATGAGGAAAGTATAGCCATGACAGCCCTCATCGGAGGACTCCAAAAGGGAAAGCTATTATGGAAGCTTGCTGAAGACCCCTCGAAGATGATGGCTGAATTGCTGGCAATAGCGAAAAAGGTGATGAACACCGAAGAGGCGATGGCCGCTAAGTACGAACGTGAAAAAGGAGGCACTAGTGGGGGTAAGTACCAGAATAAGAATAAAGAGGGGAAGAAGAAGCTAGCAGATGACAAATTCATTGATTACACCCTTCTGACGGCCATCTACGAACACATTCTAAATGAGATAAAGAGTGATCGATCCCTAAAATGGCCAGAGAAGTTGAGGACACCTCACAAGAGGAATAAAAACCTGTGGTGTGAATTTCACCAAGACCATGGTCATCTCACCGATAAGAGTTTCGCCTTGAAAGATGAAATTGAAAAAATGCTAAAAGAAGGGAAGTTAAGAAAATACGTGGATAAGGGGGCCCTCAACAGGGGCCGAGGGGATGACCCCAGGAAGAAGAGAAGCGATGCATGTAGAGAAGATCCCCCCAACAGGATAGATGACCCTTTAAAGGACGGTGATGATCCTGACCTCCCGCCAAGAGATGACCACGACCCTGTGAAAAGACTCAGTGTGATCCCGTTTGGTGTTGGAATGATCTTTGGGGACCTGGAAGGTGGAGGATCAAAAGTCACAGACAGGAAGTCCCATGTAGCTGAAGCCAAGGCAGTGATAAAAGTTATGCATTCAACCTCTATTGAGTCCAAGCCAGAGAAGAGGAAGAAAGTTGATATGGATACTCTGATAGTGGGATTCTCAAGAATGGACCTCAAGGGCCTCTTAGACCCACATGATGGCCCTCTCATCATCACTACCAGGGTACATGGATGCGAGGTGCCGAGGATCTTGGTAGATGGGGGTAGTTCTGCAGATGAGATGTTCTTGTCGTTCTTTAAAGCCTTAGGACTCAGCCGTTCTAGGCTCATCCCATACCATCACCCCTTGATTGGTTTCAGTGGGGAAAACGTTCATCCCCTAGGAGTGTATGAGGCTGATGTTAGAATAGGGGATGAGTGGACAAGATGGCTTACCAAGAAGGTCAACTTTTTCGTGATGGATGAACATGCCTTCTCATCCTACAACATTATACTGGGGCGAGTGGCCCTCAAGGAATTTGAGGTCGTGCCCTCCACGGTTCATTAGATGATAAAATTCCCGACCCCTTACGGGGTAGGGGAAGTTCAGGGAGACTAGACGACGGCACGGGAATGCTACTTTAACTTCGTCGAAGAAAAAGAGGCGCATAAGAAAGCAGCAACTACTTACAATATTGATACCCTCGACCCCAAGGATAAGACAAAGCTGAAGAAAGGAGAAGCCGTAGAAGAGGTAGAATCCATCAACCTCAATAAGAATGAGCCGGAAAAAATTATCCAAGTTGGCAAAGCTCTAAAGATAGATATAAAAAAAGACCTCATCAAGCTACTAAGGAGAAGACAAAACATCTTTGCATGGAGTCATGCAGACATGTCGGGGATCGACCCCGAAATCATGTGCCACAAGCTCAACGTGGTAGAGGACGCAAAGCCGATAAAGCAGAAGAGGGGAATTTATTCTCGAGAAAAATATGAGGTCATAAGGGATGAGGTCAATAAGCTAGAAGATGCTGATTTTATCAGGGAGGTCATCTATCCCGAATGGCTATCTAACGCAGTCATAGTCCCCAAAGCCAGCGAGAAATGAAGGATGTGTGTAGACTTCATCAACCTCAACAAACATTTCCCCAAAGACAGTTTCCCTTTTCCCCGCATTGATCAGATGGTGGATGCTACCGCGGTCCATGAGCTAATGAGCTTCATGAATGCGTATTTGAGCTATAACTAGATCTTCATGAACACTGAGGACTCAGAAAAAATGGCTTTCATTACTGACAAGGGGACATACTGTTATAGGGTCATGCCTTTTCGCCTAAAGAATACGGGGGCAATGTATTAGTGCCTTGTGAATAAAATATTCAAAGATAAAATCAGGAAGTCTATGGAGGTCTATGTAGATGACATGTTGACCAAGAGCTTAAAGGTCGAGGATCATGTGGCCGACCGAGAGAGGACCTTTGACACAATGGACAGATACCGGATGAAGCTCAACCCGACCAAGTGTCTCTTTAGGGTCGGAGCAGGAAAGTTCTTATGGTTCATCATCAATTAAAGAGGCATCGAAGCCAATCCCGAGAAGATAAAGGCTCTATTAGAAATGAAGACCCCCAGGACCATTAAAGACATTCATAGGCTCACAAGGCGAGTGGCTACTCTGAATAGGTTCGTATCCAGAGCCACAGATAAGTGTCTACCATTTTTCAAAATTCTCAGAAAGGCATTTGAATGGAAAGAAGAGTGTGACAAGGCTTTCAAAGAACTAAAGTCATACTTAGGGTCTCCCTTGCTATTGTCATGGCCAGTTCAAGGCGAAAGATTATGCGTGTACTTAGCCATCTCAAAGTCAGCCATCAGTGCAGCCATTATAAGAAAAGAAGACGGAGTGCACATGCCTATGTATTTCAATAGTAAGGCACTCCAAGGGGCAGAGCAAAGGTACCCTAGGATGGAGAAGCTAAATTATGTCCTCATTCATGCATCAAGGAAGATGAAGCCATACTTCCAATCCCATACAATGGTCATCCTCACTGATTCCCCTCTTAGGCAGGTCATACACAATCCAGAAAAAGTGGGGAGGCTAATGGCCTGGGCTATAGAGCTGGGAGAGTTCGATATTGTGTACCAACCTAGGGTGGCCATCAAAGGGCAAGCATTGGCAAATTTTGTGGTTGAATTTACTTGGGAAGAGGATGAGTCTGAAAATAAGAACCTCAAGAAGACATATATCCATCAAGACAGAGCTGTTGACCCGTCCACAGGTAAGGCTGAGACAAGTACCGCTAGAGAAAAAGTTATCAAAAATAAGGAAGGAAGATACCTCTTTAGACAGGGATCCCTCGTCGAAGGAAATTTCTCAGAAGAACAGGTTGTGTGGAACCTCTTTGGTGACAGGTCCTCTTGCGAGAGCGGAAGTGGAGCTGGATTAATAGTATCAGCACCTGACGGCACGAACATTGAGTATGCCCTGAGGTTCAACTTCAAAGCCTCCAACAACGAGTCTGAATATGAGGCCCTGATAGCTGGCCTCACATTGTCTAAGTCTCTTAGTGTTGGCCAGATCTTGGTCCATAGTGATTCAAAATGGGTGGTGAATCAGATACTAGGAGCATACGAGGCTAAAGATGAGAAAATGGAAAAATATCTTGAAAGAGTAAAGTCACTATTGAAGAGCTTCAGAGAAGTAAAGTTAACGAGGATACCTAGGCTGGATAATGGTCGAGCCGATGCACTTGCTAGGTTAGCCTCAGCAACTAGGACAGATATCAGGAGAACAGTCCCAATGGAAATCTTGCTTCAGCCAATGATTGAAGATGCAGATGGAACACTTAGAACTTGCTTAAATATTAGCAGAGAAGCTTCATGGATGGACCCTCTAATCAGATACATTAAAGAGGGAGAGATGCTAGAAGCAAAATAAGAAAGGAAGAAGGTTAGATACAGAGCAACAAAATTCATTGTCATCGAAGACACCTTGTACAAAAATGGGTTCTTGCTCCCTTTACTCAGATGTGTGCACCCGTCTGAAGTTCCACACATATTGCAAGATGTGCACGAGGGGTTTTATTCAAGCCATATTTAGGGCAGATCGTTAACAAAGAGGATAGTCACCCAGGGATACTGGTGGCCGACCTTGGGGAAGGATGCTACGGTGTACGTAAAGAGGTGCGATAAATGTCAGAGGTTCGCCACCATCCCTCATCAGCCCCACTATTCTCTTACCTCCATCACGTCCCCATGGCCATTCGTAGTATGGGGAATCAATTTGGTAGGACCCTTGATTAGGGTTGTCAATAACTATCGATACTTTATCGTAGCAATTGACTATTTCTCAAAATGAGTGGAAGAGGATCCGATGGTCACAATCACCGAGTAGAAGACCTTCCAGTTCATCTGAGAAAACATTATATGCAGATATGGTCTCCCCAACACCCTCATCTCAGATGACAGAACTCAATTTGAGAATGTATTCCTGGAAAAATACTGCGAAAGAGTGGGGGTCAAACAGTTCTTCTCTACCCCAGGACGACCTCAGGCTAATGGGAAAACTGAAGTTACAAATAGAAAAATCCTAGACGGGATCAAGAAAAAACTCGAGGAGGTAAAAGGAAGATGGGTTGAGGAGGTATACGCTGTACTGTGGGCCTACAGGACGATGATCAATACTCATACCGGGGAAATCCCATTCATGTTGGCATATGGCTCAGAAGCCATCATCCCCACTGAAATTGGGTTTCCTACTCACAGAGTCCAAATGTATGACCCTCGGAGAAATATGGAAGAAAGAAGACTTAATCTAGACTTGATCGAGGAGAGAAGAGAAGACTTTGAGATAAGATAAGAAGCCTATCAGCAGAGGACTGCTAGGTTTTATAATCAGAGGGTAAAGAAAAGGCCAATCGCTGTGAGGGACCTAGTCCTCAAAAAGACATAGCAGATACCTAACAAGCTCCACCGAAATTGGCATGGACCATATAGGGTTATTGATGAAGTTGTCCATGGAACCTATAGACTAGAGAACCTTGAAGGGGAACCCTTTACGAACCCCTAGAATGCAGATCATTTGAAGAAATAATATCAATAATGTTGTAATGTCCTATCGGACCACCGTTGTAATGAATGTGTTTCTCCAATAGAATACTTAGAATGTTAATGATAATATTATATTGGACCTTCATCTTGTGTTTGTCAATTTAGATACATTGGGGGAATTCTTGCTAAACCACCCTCGGCTATAATGAGGGTGAATGGTAGGGATGACCCTCCATTCACTCTGAAGAAAGACGAGGGAAGACTTGAATTGAAAAACACCATTAATTTAGTAAATATCAACCCTCGACTATGATGAGGGTGAGTGGTAGGGACGACCCTCCATTCACTCTAAAAAAAGACGATGGAAGACTTAAAATTGAAAAATATCATTAATTTGGTGAATATTAACCCTCAGCTACGATGAGGGTGAATGGTAGGGATGACCCTCCATTCACTCTCAAGAAAAGACGAGGGAAGACTTGAAATTGAAAAACATCATTAATTTGATGGATACAACCTTCGGCTATGATGAGGGTGAATGGTAGGGATGACCCTCCATTCACTCTCAAGAAAGACGAGGGAAGACTTGAATTGAAAAACACCATTAATTTGGTGGGTATCAACCCTCGGCTATAATGAGAGTGAGATGACCCTCCATTCACTCTCAAGAAAGACGAAGGAAGACTTGAAATTAAAAAACACCATTAATTTAGTGGGTATCAACCCTCGACTATAATGAGGGTGAATGGTAGGGACGACCCTCCATTCACTCTTAAGAAAGACGAGGGGGACTTAAAATTGAAAAACACCATTAATTTGGTGGGTATCAACCCTTGGCTATAATGAGGGTGAATGGTAGGGACGACCCTCCATTCACTCTCAAGAAAGACGAGGGGGGACTTAAAATTAAAAAACACCATTAATTTGGTGGGTATCAACCCTCGGCTATGATGAGGGTGAATGGTAGGGACGACCCTCCATTCACTCTCAAGAAGACGAGTGAAGACTTAAAATTAAAAAACATCATTAATTTGGAATATCAACCCTCGACTATGATGAGGGATAATGGTAGGGACGACCCTCCATTCACTCTCAAGAAAGACGGCGGAAGACTTGGAATGGAAAAACATCATTAATTTGGTGAATATCAACCCTCGGCTATGATGAGGGTGAATGGTAGGGATGACCCTCCATTCACTCTCAAGAAAGACGAGGGAAGACTTGAAATTGAAAAACACCATTAATTTGGTGGGTATCAAACATCGGCTATGATGAGGGTGAATGGTAGGGATGAGCCTCGATTCACTCTCAAGAAAGACGAGGGAAGACTTGAAATGGAAAAATATCATTAGTTTGGTGGATATCAATCCTCGTCTATGATGAGGGTGAATGGTAGGGATGACCGTCCATTGACTCTCACCCTAGCCGAAGTACATCAGCACAAATCATAAAAGGGGGCAACATAGAAGATAGAAAAGGGAAACACTTCCATTACAAAAATTAAAAGTTACAGTATACGTCCAAAAGAAAGCAAAAAACAAAATTTTTACAAGTAGAGGGTATAGGCCACAGACGACCACCCTAATGTGCAACATCAGAAGGCAAAGCATTAGCATCATCACAACGAGTCCCTTCGACGACCATAACAGGAGGCCGATCCTCAAACATTCCGATGCCTTCGATGTCAACTTGAGACTTAACATGGGATAGAGCCTCAAATATCAAGGGGTCATCCAACTCCACTACTTCAATGGAGGGGTGAATATATGACACTACATCAGCAAATTTCAAGAGGACCCACCGACAGGCCGTTTTGATTCCCCTCTCCAAGTACTCAAGACTGAAGCCTTGGAATTCATCGGAGAGTTTGTAAGCCTCCACAGCATCAGCCTCAACCCTTCGTACAACATCAACAAGTTCATTTTTGTAAGGACACAAATTTTCAATTGAGTCCTTTGTAGTTTTGGCTCAATTCCGAACAAAAATATTTGAGTCATAGGATAGAGTTTAAGTTTATCCATTCAAGCCTATGACGTGTTTGTTGAAGACGTAGCGGCCAAAATATTAAAGCTTCATCAAATACCGAGTTTAATGTGCCTCGTTTCTACGTCAACAACATTTGTTCTATTTACTCCTAAGGTATGAATGCATTACATATTTATATAAGATCTTGGAACTATTTATATGGGTGTAATTTGTTTTAAACTACTGTTTATTTTTAGAAAGTTTCATTAAAACTTTAAAATATAGTTTCTGGGCTAAATCTAAATTTTTATAATTTCTGGAAGTTCGTTCGATATTGTCGTTCGAACGAGGTTTGCCAACGATCTTGCCACTGGAACTTCATTCCATATTGTCTTTCGAACGAGTTAGTGTGTTATAATGATAATGTCGTTCGAACGAGTTTGGCAATGAGATTTCCCATTAGGCCACTGGAACTTCCTTAAAAGGGACATTCGAACGAGGCTTCGTTCGAACGAGATTTGGCGGGAACAGTTTATTTGGTAGTTTAAAGAAGTTTTTCCCACATTTCCCACTTCTTTCCCCACTAACTTTTGACAGACCTATCAACTGCGGGAACCAACTTTGGAAAAGTAACTTTTTCACTATCATCCATCTCCTAGAGAGAGTTTTGAGAGTTCAAGTTTTCAAGAAAAAGTTCATGTTTTTTATTGTCTATTTTTCAAGAAGAAAATCATAAAATACTCTTGTTTTCACCCATATTGTTTATTCTAAGTTTTAATATATATATATATATATATATATATCATTGCTTGGAGTGTTTGGCACCGGTTTATCTCTACACCTTGAATAAGAGAAGCTTGGGTTTACTTCTACATCCCTCAAAGAATAAGTCTCATGTTTTGCTGCGGCATTCTCACATGGTGAAAGGGACCATGTGTGGTTGACGGTGTACCTAAAGTCTCATTAGCGAAGTCCAAGATTCCGGTGGAGCTCCGGGGTTGTCGACTAGGCGGAGGTGTTTACAAGAAGACGCGTCAAGGCTTGAAAGGGGTCGAGTCGAGGAAGTAAGTCATATGTCTTGTAATTGTAAAATCATGCTTAGTGGACTTAAGGCTAGGGTCGTCCGAGGTTTTTTCCCGTTGTGGATTTTTCCTCGTACATCGCGGCGTAGTGGTTTGTTTATTTTATCTTTTGCAAAATTCACCTTAGATGCATGCTTAGGTAAAAAGATAAAATTTGGTTTAAATCACTACTTGTGTAATTTGGTGCTAAATCAATTTGGGTAATGTTTATATTAATTTAATTCAAGTCATCACTTAATTTGATAAAATTGGTTTGGCGTAATTTGGGACTTGGGTTGAATTAAGTTGGTTTAAGTGAAATTAAAAATATGTGTATGTTTAATCTTATTTCACTTGGTTTAATTTTAATTTGAAAATAATTAAAATTTGTTTGTAATTGTTTAGTTGAACCATCTCCGTTTTCGCATTTAAAAGGAAATTACTTTTTGTGTAAAGTCTAAAAATTCGGGGCCTCGTGTCCCAACAAGTGGTATCAGAGCGGGATCGCTAAATTATTCCGTATAAGATCCTTTAAATATTTTTGCTAAAATGGAATTTTCCCCGTTTTCAAAATTTCCTATTTTCGATGGTTCTAATTACGCGTATTGGAAAGCGTGGATGAAATCGGCACTAAAATCTATCGACGAGAGTTTGGTTATCTGTTGTTAACGGGTGGTCCCCACCTACACATTTAGTAGATAATGAGCGTGTTCCCAAACCCGCCGATAGATAGAGTGAGAACGAATTTAAACTTGCTAACTTTCATTTTCGAGGTTTAAATGCCTTGTTTAGCGCTGTCACACCGGATGAATTCTGACGCATTATGATGTGTGAAATCTCTAAAGAAGCTTGGGATGTTTTACAACTCACTCATGAAGGAACTAGTGTCGTAAAATCTTCGAAACTCCAAAACCTCACCACTCAATTTGAAACCATCAAAATGAACGAAAAAGAAACTTTTGATGAATTTTATGCTCGACTTTCCGATATTGTTAATTCATTTTTTAATTTGGGAGAGAAAATACCCTACAATCGAGTAGTAAAGAAAATTTTAAGGTCCTTACCCGATAGATTCATTCCTAAGGTGACCGTGTTAAATTCTTTACCAACTTTAGCCTCTACAAAATTAGAAGAGCTCGTAGGTAATTTACAAACCTATGAACTAGACATGTTTTCCTCTAAAATTGAAGAGAAAATAGATAAGGGCATTGCTTTGAAAGCCCGAAAAGAGGAAAAACAAGTAGTAGAGAGTGAAAGTGATAGTGACTCGGAAAACATGGATATGTTTGCTTCAAAGTTTTGAAAATTTCTTAAATTTAACAAAGATAAATTTAAAAATGATTTTAAGAAATTTGAAAAATCTACGCATGACAAAGCCGAGAAGATCCCTAAAACTATTAATGAACATTTAAATAGGGACAAGTCAAATAGGAGTTTTGGTTGTGAAGGGTATGGCCATAGGGAAAAAGAGTGTCCCGCTAAACTAAGGAGAGAGGGTAATCAACCAATTTCTTTTAATGCAACCCTTAGTGATAGTGATAATGAAGAGGGACCCGATTCCCCCACTAAGCCCAACTTTGTGGCTTTTATGGCTAGTCATATGAGTGATAGTGAGAACTCGTCTATTGATGAAAATTTAACACATGACACTTCCAAGGTCAAAGTTTATGATTCCCTTGTTTTTGATGGTAGTGAAAGTGGAGAAGAAAGACAGAGTGAACGTAAAAATGAGGTTGATGTGGGTGAACTTCAAAATGATTTTCAAGAATTATATGAAGAATCTATTAAATTAAAAAGAGCTAATTTGAAGTTAGAAGTGAGTTTAAAAGAGCGTGTAAAGGTCGTTGATGATAGTGCGTTAGTGGAAGACCTTAGGACACGAGAGAGCTCTTCGTGAGAAGCTTGAATATATAGAAAGCGAGAGAGATAGCCTTAGAAGTTTAATGGAGTCAATGAAAAAAGGGCTTCTCGAGTTTGAAGAGAGAAATATTTTATTAGAGTCTAACATTTTAGAATTAGAAAATAAATTAAAAGACTCTAGTAAAGTCAAATTTGATTTGGAGTGTAGGTTCGAAAAACTAGATAAAATCTTAGGCACGATCCAAATAAAAAATGACACTTGTGGTTTAGGCTTCGACACTTGTAATGAATCAAATCATAAAGCCAAAACCAATATTTTAGGAGAATCTCTTAGGCAAGCTTTTAGAGATCATTCCTTTGGTAAGTCTTTTCGCCGAGTCTTTAAGTGCTCACATTGTGGTCGAAAAGGTCATCTTAGGAAATTTTGTTTTGATCTTAAACGAGTTCCTAGAAAATCCAAATGTAAGGCAAACGAGGTAGCCAAGATTCCTACACCCCGAGATCGTCATTCGTCATTAGTTTGGGTTAGGAGATCCGACTTGGTAGCTTTATAAGATAGGGTATTTGATTCTCATTTACTTTCACATACTTCCTCCCTTGTAAAATTTAAAGGTTGAATGTGTTAGTTTTATTTGCATACTTTAGCTTTTGTGCCTCATACTATATCTCCATACTAATTGTATGCTTGTTTTAATCATTTTCTAGTCTATGCTCCATGTTTAATCACATGTTAGAATAATGATTTTTGGTTATCTTTTGCATTGTACTTCTTTCATTTTAGTTTGCATTAAATGAAAAATACAAAAAGATTTTTGTTTATCATTTGTGTTTCAATTTTTTCTTTAAGCTCTATGAAAAATACAAATGATTTTGTTTGTCTTTTGAGTAAATATTTTTGTTGTTTGGTTTAAAAAATTTCAAAAACTCAAAAAGATTTTATTTTTTATGTATTTGGTTTGACAGACTTTATGTGGCATACACTTGTGTTAGAATCCCATCTTTTTCGCTCTCATGTGGCTAGAACTTTTGGTTTAGATTTTCAATCCTTATTATGTTCTTTACCATGCTTACATGGAGTAGTTGGATTTCGTGTTGATTAAATGGATTCTATTTTTATATGCCTCAATTCACACATGAGCGAGCTCTTTTGAAATTTAACTTCACATGTTATATTTGAGCTTTATGAGGTGTTCTCCTACCAATATTGTCATCTACATATTTGTGACCTAGAAGGACTAGTGCATGTCAAAATCCATTGCAGGTGAGATTTGTGAGATATAAATATGTTATATATAAATGTGCACGGGGAAGGGCTCCAAAAGGATTTATTATCCTTTGCGAATAGTAATCCACCGTTTACTTGGACCTAAAAGAAATACATGGTCCAAAGGCCTAAAAGAAAACATGGCATTAAAAAGAAAAATAATTTCCAAGGCCTATGTTTAATTGATATATTCATTCAAAAATTAATATATGCTTACTGAGGGAGATTGGATGATATATCAACGGTTTGCACAGTGTCCGGTTATCCTAGTTGTACTTTCAATGTCATGACTTTATTCGTTTGTAGAATCATCAAAAGGATACGCTTGTATGCATTGTATATGTTTGTTCATTGAGTTCAATCTCTATTGTCACATGAGGTTATATTCAAATATGATGAAGTTTGTAATCAATTGAGAACTCCGTGAACATGTTTTAAGTGTTTGGGTCTAAATTTAATTGTTACTAGTTCACACCCCTACACTTCCGTTTCCATATGACATATTTTTGCCATACGAGTGTGAAAAACTTATTTTATTTTGTGTCATTTGTTTGTTTATATCTATATATACGTGCATGAGCATTATTGGTATATTTATTCTATGTATATATATGATATTTTTCTGTCTTTGCCTTGCTTTCTAGTCCATCTATGCTTTACTTCATAATTGGTATCTATCTTGTTGCATTCCTTGTTGATATCACATGCTTAATTCTTATGTATCATATTGGTATTCTTTATTCTTTGTATGGACTAGTTATGCTTTTGTTGCCTATATGCTTTCATGTTCTTATCACTCTATGCATCATGTTTAAATTAGTTTTATCCTTTGTCTATTCCGAAACAAAAAGGAGGGGAATAATAGTGGGAGAGATAGTATTTAACTCTATTGTAATCTTATCTAAGTTTAGGCGATTTAACTTAGGGGGAGAGCGCTATCTTCTTAGGTTGATCATAGTTGATAAAGGTGAGAATTAATTTAGGGGAATCAATTATTTTTAATTGCATTATTTTGATATTCCCTATGCGTTTGATAGTTTGCTTAAGTGTGCAGGAATTCTTCTAAATTGCAACTTTCATCTTCGGCAAAGATATTGATCCTTGGGTTGTTTGAGTCAAGCTATATTTATTTTTATTTTGGGTGGGACATTTTTTTTGTCTAGTAGAGCTTGACGGCCCTTTAGGATTTTGGTTGGTTTTTGTCCCGGAATAGCCAAAGGGGGAGATTTGTAAGGACATAAATTTTCAATTGAGTCCTTTGTAGTTTTGGCTCAATTCCGTACAAAAATATTTGAGTCATAGGATAGAGTTTAAGTTTATCCATTCAAGCCTATGATGTGTTTATCGAAGACGTAGCGGCCAAGATATTAAAGCTTCGTCAAATGTCGAGTTTAATGTGCCTCGTTTCTACGTCAACAACATTTGTTCTGTTTACTCCTAAGGTATGAATGCATTACATATTTATAAAGGAGGTTGGAACTATTTATATGGGTGTACTTTGTTTTAAACTATTGTTTATTTTTAGAAAGTTTCATTAAAACTTTAAAATAAAGTTTCTGGGATAAATCTAAATTTTTATACTTTCTGGAAGTTTGTTCGATATTGTCGTTCGAACGAATTTTTCGTTCGAACGAGAATGTCGTTCGAACGAGGTTTGCCAACGATCTTGCCACTGGAACTTCATTCGATATTATCGTTCGAACGAGTTAGTTTGTTCTAACGATAATGTCGTTCGAACGAGTTTGGCAACGAGATTTCCCATCAGGCCACTAGAACTTCGTTATAAGGGTCGTTCGAATGAAACTTCGTTCGAACTAAAATCTCGTTCAAACGAGATTTAGTGGGAACATTTTATTTGGTAGTTTTAAGCAGTTTTAAGCAGTTTTTCCCACATTTCCCACTTCTTTCCCCACTAACTTTTGACAGACTTATCAAGTGCGGGAACCAACTTTGGAAAAGTAACTTTTTCACTATCCTCCATCTCCTAAAGAGAGTTTTGAGAGTTCAAGTTTTCAAGAAAAAGTTCATGTTTTTGAGTGTCTATTTTTCAAGAAAAAATTCATAAAACACTCTTGTTTTCACCCATATTGTGTATTCCAAGTTTCAATATATATATATATATATATATCATTGCTTGGAGTGTTTGGCACCAGTTTATCTCTACACCTTGAATAAGAGAAGCTTGGGTTTACTTCTACATCCCTCAAAGAGGAATTCTCATGTTTTGCTGTGGCATTCTCACATGGTGAAAGGGACCATGTGTGGTTGACGGTGTACCTAAAGTCTCATTGGTGAAGTCCAAGATTTCGGTGGAGCTCCGGGGTTATCGACTAGGCGGAGGTGTTTACAAGAAGACGCGTCAAGGCTTGAAAGGGGTCGAGTCGAGGAAGTAAGTCATTTGTCTTGTAATTGTAAAACCATACTTAGTAGACTTAAGGCTAGGGCCGTCCAAGTTTTTTTTTCGTTGTGGTTTTTTCTTCATACATCACGGCGTAGTGGTTTATTTATTTTATCTTTTACAAAATTCACCTTATATGCATGCTTAGGTAAAAAGAATAAAATTTGGTTTAAATCACTACTTGTGTAATTTGGTGCTAAATTAATTTGGGTAATGTTTATGTGAATTTAATTCAAGTCATCACTTAATTTGATAAAATTGGTTTGGCCTAATTTGGGATTTGGGTTGAATTAAGTTGGTTTAAGTGAAATTAAAAATATGTGTATGTTTAATCTTATTTCACTTGGTTTAATTTTAATTTGAAAAGTAATTAAAATTTGTTTATAATTGTTTAATTGAACCATCTCCGCTTCCGCATTTAAAAGGAAATTACTTTTTGTGTAAAATCTAAAAATTGGGGGCCTCGTGTTCTAATAATTTTTGAAGTGGACCCCTTGGCTGGTCAGAGCCTCGTCCTTGGCTAGTATGAGCTCGTCCTTGGCTAGTATGAGCTCGTCCTTTAGTTTAAGCTGAGAAGCATGCTCCTTTATAAGCTCGTCCAAAACCCTTGCATGCTCATTCTTCAGGTTCTCCAGCTCAACCTTGGTTGTCTCCAACTCAGTCTTTAAGTTGACCTCATTCTCAATAGCTCTCTCGGCCTCATGAAACTTTTGTTGGTTCGTAGCCATCCACTTGGTGGCAGATGTGAAGGCGCAGACAGATTGTAAAAGACGAGAGAAAAGGCATGTTAAAGGGAGGAGGGAACATTTTGTAAAATACCGGTGAATCAAAATTGAAGGCATGAACGAAATACCTGAGCCAGAGTATGAAGACTATAGTCATAAACCTTGGCCGGGGGCATTTTGGCCAAAAATTCATAATCGACAGCCGATGGTGTCGAGAACATGGAGGCCTTGGCAACTCTCATCTTGGCGATTAGGGAGGAAGGGTCGATCTTTAAGAAGGTCATATTAGACGTCTAATAGGTTCCCATGGACGAGGAAGAGCTAGTGCCCTCGGTGTTCGCCTGAGGGACCTCTATCCTTGCCCTTGTATGCGAATCAGGCCGAGAGCCAACAGGGACTTCTGGCTCCTTACGTTTGCAGGTATCGATTATCGGCTCGACTTCGATCTTCCCCACGGCCTTTGTCTTTTTGGGGGGCAGCTGAGGCTCCTTACCCTTCTTCTTGTTTAGGCCTGACATCAAGATGGGGGCAGTCATTTCCCAAAGATGATCAGATATGCTGGGTGGCCTACCTGAAAAAATGAGACGACATTAGAAACAAGTGAGAGTACTGAGGAAACACTTGGAAATAAATGAAATAAAAAAGTAACTCACATAATTCTGTCAATGGGCCGACCCTCAGACCTGCTTCTTTGAGGAAATGAGGGGCCATTAAATCTTCAAACTTGGCAAGTCCACCCTCTTTCCCTTGTTCCCTCAGGTAGTCAACTATATCCCTTTCATCCAAGCTAAGTCCAGGTTCTAACCTTGCTTTCATGGAGGGGTTAGACCATTTCCTTGGGACCCTCGGACTGTCTTCTAGAGGCTCAACCCCAGCGGGTAATTCCCAGTCCTCAGAGACGAAGAAGAACCTCCTCTTCCAATCATAGTTGAAAGTTTGGGCTACATGGAGAAGTTTTTTATCGGACTTTCTAGCCCATAGATGACAATATCCAGGTTGCTTGGACGAGGAAGCTATGTTGTAGCAGGCTAAGAACAAGTCAGCTGAGGGCTCGTCAGTGAATATGTTCTTTCAGAGGGAGATGTAATTAAGGATGGTCCTCCAAGAGTTAGGAGGAAGTTGGGAAGGAGTAACCCCGAGGGCAGAGAGTATGTTAACTATCGCAGGGTGAAGAGGGAACCTAACGACGACCCTAAGCATCTTCTCATAAACAACAACCTCTTCTTCTTTCCCATGGAAGGCCCTATCATCTTCATTTGGGACCCTCATGCTTACATTAGGTTGTATGCCAAAAAGGTGCCTCCATAGAAAGAGGTCACGATCCTTAACAGACGAGATGTAAGATGAGGCCCCTGAGGTATCAACTTGATCATTATCAGAATCCCCACTATCATCCTCAACCCTATCGTCCCCAAACCTCTCAGCCTCATCGTCTATTGGAGGGCCATCTGAAAATGCATCTTAGAAAGCAAGAGGGGACAGGGTTGTCACAGGGAAAACCTCAGAATGAACTTCCCCCTCGGCCTGTCGGTTTGGGCTAAGTGTTGATGCCTCTCTTCTCCCAGAAGTCCCAGCACCCGTCGGCGACGATGCTCTTTCGTTCATTTCTCCCTCTTGTGTCTGACACTCGGTTGGACGAGAGGAAGACCCAAAGGTCTCACAGGGTGAAATTGTGGCTAATGGAATTAGGAAGATGGGTCGTACCCAAACATGGTCGGCCCCTCGTCTACGCTCGTTCTCTTCCTCTATTCACCTAATCTCTGTGAAACACCTCTCTCTCAAAGTCGAAAACTCCTCAGCTAAATCATAAAGTCCTTTGAGCATTAAGAGGGAGACCATATGCTTGCAGGAATTTTCTCAAATAACCTACAAACAAATTAAACAGTTGACCATGTTGATTTTTGGATCAAACCTAGAGAAATGAAAGGTTTTTGTGGATGAACACCCAAGAACAGGAAGAACAAGGTTCACCGGAGAAGGAAATCAGCGGTTCACCGGAGAACCTCACAGTATCGAAACTTAAGGCAGAACCACCACTATACGGTAGAAGAGGGATTGGGGAAAGCCTAAGGCCTAATATCTAGCCCTATAACCGCCACAGGAGGGCGGGTTCTCGCGCCGAAAAATTGTAAAATAACTAAGAAAATGCGTAAGAGACCCAAAGCAAGAAACAAAGGAAAATGGAAGATAAAAGGGAATGTAGGGCAGAGAAGTTACCTGAGGATGAAGACTGAGAGTGAGCAAAGCTTGTAACATAGGTGGAAATGCAGAAAATCGCAGAAATGGCGTTTGAGCTGCTAAGAAGATAGAGAGAGAGAGAGTACACGGGAAGAAGAAGAAGAAAAGAAATGATTGTTTGAAAAAGGGTTTAAATATTTTGTTATTAGTGGTCCCATTAACCAAAGTAGTGCACAACCCACAAGGAGAAGCATCATTAGGGCACAAAGCCCCAAGCATAGCGTGCAACCGTCACATCTGGGAAATGCAAATGATGATTGCCATCTGATAAGATGTCAATCAATTTGACAAATGTCACTCATCAACTTGACCACCCATTTGGCATTTAAACGCAACATTACCCCTCAGCCATCTCAACAACATCGACGACCAAGGGCTAGGGGTGATTGATATACCAAAATATACCCTCGGCTAGGCCGAGGGTATCCTCATCCAGGACGAGGGTCTAACTCTACTACACCAGGGGTCTTATAAGCGATCGGACGACCCTACAATAGGTTGACCCCTCATCATAGGTCGGACCCTATAATAGGCCGACCCATCATTATAGTCCAGACGACCCTATAACAGGCCGACCCCTCATCATATGCCAGACGATCATGCGACCGAATGAGGCTAACTATCAGCATGACCGGACGACCCTATGAGGGAATGATAGTACGAGGCCTACATCCAGCAGGAGACCCAGTGCCAGCATGAACCTTAGCCTCGGCCAGACATCATAAGCTGAGGGTGACATCACCATGGCGCGTGATTTGGGAGACGCGTGGCACAGTGCGCGTGGGACTCATATAGCACGTGGACCAGACTGTTATAACAATATCATTCCTTCACGTGAGAGAATATTATGTCATCATTAATCACCAGTGGCACAACCATGTGTCAAGAGGGAATTGGTTAGATCATCATTCACATGCTCAATGCATGCTGGGGAGGTACACTACACCACCCAAGCCCTATATATACTTGTCATCTTCAACCTTGCAAGGGATGGAGAATGAAAATCCTAGCTAGAACTCAGCTTGTACACATAGTGGAGAGAGAGAGGGTGAGCTTATGAGCATTGTATCCAAGGCCATTAGCGCCCATATTTAGTGGATCACACACTCACAGTGGATGTAGGCCTGATTGGCTGAACCGCTATACATCATTGTCTTCAGTCCTCTTTTACTCATCCCCTTCTATATAATTATACACATATATAACTCTATTGCTGCCATTGCTACTGTTTAAGCTCTCCACCTCTTATCTGATGGTGCTGAATCTTAGCATCATCACTTGGCACGTCGGGTGGTTAGTTTGTGAATATTCTCTCCTTCTGAATCTCTGCTGCCAGTTTCTATTATAGGGGTATATTTAGATGGTCTTCTTCTAACCATGCTTGACATGAGCATCCATGATTTGTGGTTGGGATGACCATTGTAGTGTGACCATTCTAGTATGCACGAATATTGTACTAGCAATTATACTTGTTATCACTAGGGGAGCAATAGTAATCAATGCAAGTGATAAGTCCTCCATGAGCAAACAAGGACATGATAAAAAGAACTACAAGGGTTGAGCTTTTTCTAGAGGTGGATTAAAGATTGGATGAGTTGTTTTAGTCTTTTAGCATGAAGAGGGAAGAAATGGTTATCTAAGAGATCAGGTCTCCATGTTTTTTTTCTCCCTCCTCGCACCAAAAAGGGACTACTTGGGTTTAGGGTTTTCTCGAAGATGGATATGAGCAGTTGTAGCCGTCAGATTCGGATTCTCATTAACTCTAAGGACATACGAAAGACAATCTTAAATAGGAAGTATGGGTTGCATGAGTGGACAATCGTGTTGGCTGTTTGTTCAATGGCCCTGCCTTCATCTGGATCAAGACGGCGGATCCTCTATCCCTTTATTTTGGGTTAGTTTATTGTGCTTTATTTTGACGAAATTTTGGAACACCGTAGTTCAGAAGAGGAGATATATCCTAGGTTACTCAATTTTTAGACTACAATTTCAATTCCATGGTTCTATCTAGGGTATCTTGTTTTGGGTGATAAGGTCTGTGTTGATATAGCTAAGGTCCAATCTATAATTGAATGTACCACCCCGTTTATGTGGGGAAGATTTAGAGTTTTTGTGGCTGGCCAAAGCTTAATAACATTTTCATTATCATATTCTATTTTGTGATAGCTCCGATCACCAAATTGATGGGGCACTCCACATTGGAGTTGACTACTGTGGTCGAGACGTCCTTCCAGCTCATTAAATATATGATTATCTCAAGCCATGTAATAACACTCTTGAACTTCATGGCAGTTGTTTGACTTGATACGCAACGAGTGTAAAAACTTGCAATAATGATGTTTTGTAACCAAACAAATGGGAAGATTAGTTCCATTTTTAACCATACAGTATCATGTTAAGCCCTTAATTATCTCACCTGTTACTTTAAGTTGTATAAAATTGTTCAATTAATCTAGTTTTGAAAGGAATACCTTCTCCACTACGAGTTTGTGATAAAATATCACTATGAGAAGCTCAGGGGTTTAAATAGCAAGAAGCAAGTTAGTGTCTGGAATGCTAAGTGGTCAAATTACTATTCATGAAATACATTCAACCTCAAACTAAAATTAGAAATTATAATGAGATTAACGATGCTTTGACCTACTACATCCCTGCCTTGGACATTAACCAGATGTGCAGACTATATGTTATTGGCCATATTTTGTGCCACTCATAGAGTCTTGTCATTAACATCACGTGATTCTCAGTAGCTTACTTCTCCATGAACACTTCCTATTCCGGTATCTTTTCTCCGGGGCGGTGAGGTTAATATCGTGGATTCATGATAGTAAGTTATTGGGTCACATGGGCGTTACTTGTTCTCTGAAATCCTTTCAAGAAAAATTCCTACGATCATCAATGGTCAATGAGACGAAGAACAACTGACTGTTAGTTGGCTTGTTCTTTCCTTGATATGGGTGCCATGCGCAGGAGTTGATGGATTTTTGTTATTAATACAAACGCTAGCGGATGGTTTCCGACTTCGGTTTTCTGCCTCAAGCATAACTCTCTAACACCAAATGGTAACTTAAGTACCTACATTATGGTATTCCTTTTAAGTAAGGACATTGGATTTTATACATAAAGGAGTTTTACTCCAATTATTACCCACTTTGCGGACGAGATTTTGTGACTTGGATCCAAAGTTAGTTTTATCTGCTATGACATTGTTTTCTACAAAGAAAAACGTGGGAGTGAAAAATTAAGGGTTTCTTTTTGTATAAAATTGATTATTTTGAGAATTAATTTCGATTATTTTTTATTATAGATTTGGGTAGAATTGATTAGTCTTTTATGGCGAGGTTACTATTATGACAGTCTTTTGTTATTATCTGAAGGTTATTTTATGTAAGAAAAAAGAGATTATTTTTTGTGAGGGAAGAAACAAAAAGTTCTTCAATTCATAACATTTTTTTTTTCATATTTAGTGACACGGATCGCCATTGCCACTATATTTATGTTCTTTATCCTTCTTTGTTTATTTATTTGGTTTGATATATTTGTGTGATTATTTGTTGGTAACCGGAACCCTAAATGTAAATATGTTCTCCCACATAACAAATTGTTATCAAAGCCTAAGCTGCAAACTATGGTCGTTTTTTTGTGGATGTCAAGATAAAGCATGATGTTGAGAAGATTGGCAATAAGAACAATTTTCGCTTATGACAAGTTGAGGTGATGAACATCCTTATCAAGGAGGTCTTGATCTAAGCATTAAAAGGAAAACTCGATGCAATGAAGGACAATGAGTGGAAAAATATTGATAGGGAGACTTTTTCCACGATTTGGTTGTGTTTTCCTGAGGAGATCAAACATAATGTTATGACAGAAATTTTCGCTTAGGTGATTTAAGAAAAACTTGAGAAGCTTTATTTGAAGAAGTTTTTGATAAATTGGATTAAACTAAAATATAAGTTCTACCAATTTAGTATGGGTCCACGTTCTTTGTTATAAGACCACTTGAATGAGTTTAATAGGCTTCTCTAGGAATTATTAAACACAGAGGTGAAGATGGATGAAGAGGACAAGTTGGCTTCTCTTCCCAAGAGGTAAGATCATTTGGTGATTATGATGTGAACGACAACATAAGTATTATTTTAGATAACATCACATCAATACTTCTCTCCAATGAGAATTGGAGGAATGTGGTTAAGGGTGACGGTGATGCCACAATCCTAGTCGTAAAAGGAAGATTGGAGAACCGAGATTCGATGAGCTACAAGTCTATGTCAAAGGGTCACAAGGACCGAGATTTTTACCACGATCATGAGGTTGGGCACATCATTCCTTCTTATCTCAAACATAAGGATAATAATGGGAAAGGCGAGGAAAAGGTTCAAGACACGTCAACAACGATTGTGAATATAAGTGATTCGACGGATGTCAATGATTTTGCTCTCATGACACCCCAAAAATTTGATAAATTGTTTAATAAAGTTTGGGTTCTTAATTCGGGTTATTCAATTTATATGTGCCCCAATCGGAATTCCTTATCCTCTTATAAAAAGGTGAACATTGGTTCTATTTCGATGGCCGGTGGGAGAACCTTAAGAGTTTTAGGAATTGTTTCATTTAAAATCAAACTTATGATGGGTTAATGAGAATTTTGTATGGCGTGAAACATGTTTTGGTCCTGAGGTGAACCTTATATCGGTAAATGTACTAGATCAATGGGTTGCAAGGTTGTAACATTGAATGGAGTTGTGAGGATTGTGACATGGTACCTTGTGGTGTTTAGAGGCATCAAGGTGAGAAATTTATATATTCTCTGGAGGAGCATGCAAGTATGGCTTGCACTATGGTAAGAGTCACGATGTTTACTCTCATTTGAGTTATGGGGGGTTATACCAGATTTTTGGAGTGTGAAATTCGCTTTGATATGGAAATCAAAATTATAGCAATCCTTAAAGGGAGGTAGACCTGTGTGGATAAGCATGATTTTGGCTAGCAGTAGTCATAGTGGCATTAAGAGAAACCATTCGAGTTCCATAAATATGTGTGAGATGTAAGTAGTGGGCCATGTTAGAGATGTGGGGAAAATTAGGGACGTCTTATTTTCCAAAAGTGGAGGAAGATGACTTTCAATTACCAACCGGTGGTTAGGAGGTGGTTAGTAAAGGTTGCTAGGTGTGATATCAAATCGAAGGATTCTAAGAGTGTTATGGAGAATTCTGAGTTTGATAGAGATGGTGGGAACATTCATGTGGTTGCGCGAGATTGCATCGGCCGAAGAGTGAGTTGAGGTATAGGTTTGAGGAGTATTCAAACCTGGTTAGAAATCTTCATTAATGTGTTATTTTGGGGGCAATGTCGATCCTATATTTTTGGGCAACTCTCATAGTACGATTTTGTCTTGAAAATTAAGCTTTGGGTAATTTTTTGTTGGTACATTTCGTTAAAATTTACTAAGTGGATTTATTTGTGAATGATTTTTTTTCTATAAGAGTTCGCAACCAACAAAATCAGCTTCGCCTCAACGAAGGATTCCTTTAATGCAATAAAAGGTATTATATTTTTTGAGGAAATTGTTTTGCTTTATGGCATAACCAGCGAAGTTATACTTCGCTCCAACGATGAGACCACAAGTAGTCAAGGATTTTGTCGCTTCAGTGAACGATGTACAATTTTTTGGAAGACTTATTTTTCTGGTATTTTGTTTATCTAGTCAAAGTGGAGATCTCTTAGTTGTCTCAATTATTCCTTTAATTAGGTCCCATATACAAGAGATGGTGAGGTGTTTGTTACTAATACAAACACTAGCATAAGGTTTCCAATGTGGGTTTTATGCCTTAAGTTAGGGCATTGATCTTATACGTAGAGGAGTTATCCTTTCTACCTTTCAAGTCATGCTTGGTTATTACCCTCATATGCCGAGCTTTGCCCAACATCCATACGAGCTCCAATGAAATAGAGTTCGCTAGCCTGTTAATGTCCATTCATGGTGATGTGCATCCACGGTTGCATCAAATTTATTCTTCTGTAAGTATACTTAAAGAAGTCATGGCTCAAAGGTTAGAGGCAAACGCTTTAATTGAGACAATACTTTGCATTATCCATGGTGCATTGCTAGAGTTAAAACACATACAATTGATTTTTTTTTTCTATATATTGAAGCATTACACGTATAAGAAGGTTGTTCATTTTTTGTTAAGAGGTTCCCACAGCCCTCCCATTCCATTGCTTTTAGATTTACACCATTACCATGTTGACCAGTGCAAGGTTGCCCTTGATTTCGAGTTAGTTGATTCCCACTCCGACAACTAAACCAACTTTTGTGTGAGTTGTCTAGACACGATGATGAAAACACATGGACTATCGAGGCTACACCTTCGATTTTTTTACTATATGTATAAGGACTCTATGACGACTTCCTAGGGGGTGGAGACCATGTAAGAGCATAAGGACCTTTATTATCATTATCGTATTGTATTATTTCATTATTTATTCAACCTTACTTCTTTTGTCATTACAGGTACTCGTTATTTAGGCCCCTTAGCTTATTAAAGGACTTGTTCTTTTTATTATATCTACTACACTACTGAAAATGATATGAGAATTCAGAGTTGAAACCATAAACATAAACTTTGTTGTTTTATTATCTCTTCCTCTAGCCTCCGCATTATAGGTTAAGTAAATTTGAAATTTACTTGTTGGATGTCAAATTATAGCAATTACATGTTCCTACAACACAATAAAATCTATTGATAAGGTGAATTACCCGTATGTAAGTGTCCTAGTACAATATGTTCATGCTTTCTAAAAAAGATACCAAAGAAATTGGGATTATTCTCATAAACTATATCTTAAGGGATCCTGGTAATAAGGAAAATAATTTGGAAATTGTAGTGCTTTTCAAAGATGGTGGTTCGGGTCAAACAATTTCGTTACATGGACAAGGTATCATAAGACACATATGGACATTTTTCAAGAGGAAAACATTGGGTAAGTAGTGATACGTATATTTTATATTAAGGATATCTTGAGAGATCCGTATGCCTATTGTTACACCTTGGTTTTGGAGAAATATGTTATAATTGTAGAACAATTCTACGGGTTTTATTTTTTGGGGAATTTCAGCAATATGTCTCGTTTACAAAGTTTATAGTCCAATAGATCCTACGAATTTTTTTGTTCCATTTAGTCTAATTAGATAACATTTTTACTCTAATAAGTCACATTCGTAAACATCTGGTAAATATTTACTCGTATAACTTGCGCGAAATATATTGTAAAAATTTACTACCTGTTGTAAATATGGAATGTAAAAACATTTTCCATCTGTGTTAAACATGTAATAGGACTTATTAGCAAAGTTTTTTTTCCTATTGGTACCGATTAGAAAATGTTTTTTTGTAAAAGAGACTTATTTGACGAAGTCCTTCTATTGTTAATAACATTTGAAATTGCTTGAATATTTGCATATGGTGTAAAAGTTAACATTTTTTGGGATCTCTTATGTAGAGATCTCGTGAAAGAATGATAATTGATGCTGTAAGTATACTTGAAACTAAAGTCTTTGATTTGTTCTTAAACGTGTTTGATGTTAGCCCAATATTTTTTTTAGGATAATGATGTTCGGGGTTAGCTTAATCTAGTTTTATTAGATGTTAATGAATTGGAAGACTAGCATCAGAAATTATATATGTAAATTAAGTGGTTGAATCTAACAAACGGGTTGATCGGTTTGAGGATAATATAACTGGAACATCAATAATAATGGTGATTTTTCAATGGAACTTTCTTTTGGAGAGTTGAGTGAGAAAATGAATGTTATTTGAATGGGACAATGATGTTTGATTTTCCATGAGCTCCAAAGTATCTTTATTGTATTGATGCTTTACTTAAAGTGGATCCAAAATAGAGAATAACTCAAGGAGTGGGGAATGATCAATAATGTGTGAAATTAGTTCAAAATTTCCATATCTTCATTATAGCATAGAAGGTTTCGCGGGGCCCGACTGGTGACTGATATTTTGGGATTTTTTTGTTTATAGGGAAGGCATTTGTTCTCTCCAGCTAACAAGTGACCTATATTTTTTAAAATAGTTTTAAAGTGGAGGTATGTTGGGGGTTTTCACATGTAACACTTTGGGGGTATATATACAATGATGAAAATAGTTTCTCAATAAGGTTTTATATGATATTGAGAAAACTATTCATTAAAAGACATGCTTCAAACAGTGAAATGTTTAGGAATTCGAAACCTGAATACAAGATGAGATTTAGGTCCAATGAGTGGACAATCATGATGGTTTGTTATCTAACTCCCCTATCTTTATGCGGATCATTGCCCAGATCCTCTATCCCTTTTTGCTTATTTTTATTAAAGTTTAATATGCAAGTTTGGAAAATGAGATATATCTTATCTTACTCAGGTTTTAAAGGTCTGAGATGAGAGAAGTTCTATTTGATATAGTCACTCACAAAAGTGTTGTTTCATAGTGATAGGTAGGGTATATAGTTTTAGGTAAAGGGGTTCATGTTCACACGATTAAGGTCTAAGCCATAATTTAATGGCCCATGCCACTTATGTGTTATAGGATAAGAGTTTTATTGATGGTCCATGTTATATAAACTTTTCATTATCTTATCCAATTTTATGATGCCCCACTCACAGATTGGATAGGATCCTCTACAATCGAGTTGAATAATGCATCCGAGAGGGCCATCCATTTTATAAAATAAATGATGAGCTTAATACATCTATTAACACTCGTGAACTTCCGACAGTTATTTGAGTTGACATGCAATTCGTGTAAAGAATTGCAATAATGCTATTTTGAACTAGAATGGGAATATTGTTGCCTTTTGTAACCATAAGGTATTATGTCCAGCCCTTAGTTAGCTCACTTATAAATTGGAGTTCTATATGATGGTTTGGTTAATCTACTTTTGGAAGGCATGCCTTTTCCATTTTGAGTTTGAAATAAAATTTCACTATGATCGATGATCTAGTGTTTGAATAGCATGAAGAAAATCAGTGACTGGAATGTTAAGTGGTCTAATTAATATTTATGACACATTCCACCTCTAGTAAAATTTGGGCAATTATAGTTGCAAATGCTTTGAGTTTACACAGACATGTCTTAGTGATTAAAAAGGTGTGCGACCCATATGTTATGACCTTTATTTGTGGCTCTAATCTCCATGAAAAGTACCTATTCTAGGGTACCACCCTTTATGTTCCCACTTCTCTCCGCGATGAGATTGCATCTCATATTCATGACGAGAACTTTGGGCTACATGGGTGTTACTCTTACTAGGACATCCTTACAATAGAAGTTATTTCTATCATCAGTGACCATTGAGTTGGAGATAAATTCCTTCATTCCCCATTGTTATACTTGTTAGACGAGTATGACTCAACATTCCTTTGTCGATTATGAACCTTCCATTACAGGATGATTTTATGGGTTTTTAAATGAGTCTCTCATGTATGACTGTAACAACCCTCGCTTCTGCGAACTTATTTTATATTAATTTACGATGTGAAGTAATTATATAAAATGTTGGAATATGGAGTAAGTATTAATTGAATGAGATAAAAGTTAATATTTACTAGATTGTTGCATATTTACTATATGTGTAAGTAAATATCACCATGTTGTGTTTTATAGTGTCATAAGATTTAAATGACATTTATGGTTTAAATGAAACCGAAACTTGAAATGAGTTATAAAAATTGTCAGATGCCAATTTAGAGGGCGTAGTTAGTCCCAAAATGTGCGAGATAGTCGAAATAAGTGCCATATTGTATTTTTATGTTTCGGACACTTTTGAGTGGTTATAGCTTAAATGTGTAGTTGCGAGTCATTTTAATGACGTATTAACCATTTAAGTTGGGAATTTAGACTAAAGCCACGATTTAAGTCTTGCACCTCATTTATTTCTCTTAAGTGTATTAAAACCCTATAGAAGAGAAAGAGAGTGAGAAGAGTGTGGGGAAAGATAGAGAAAGAAGAAAATTGAAGAGTTTGGCTTGGAATCGTTGCTACTGGAAGGAAGATTCGAGACTACAACCCTAAGGCAAGTTTTCTACTTGAAAATATATGATTCCTTGTGGATAAATTGCAATGATAATTGTATATTTGGGAGATTTGGGCAAATATCAGGTTTTGATACATATGTTGGTGTTTAAATCATTAGATCTTGAATTTGTAGGATCTAAATGGATTTTATTGGTTCGTTGAAGTTTTGAATTGTTGCGGTTATGTTATTGATGTGAGCCAAGGGAAGGGAGGAAAGAATATGAGGTTAGGCTTTGGTTTTAGCTTTGTAGAAAAGAAAGGAATTCTAGGTCTGCTAAGCGCGGTCGACCGCGATCCCAGGACCGGTCGACCGGGCCTTCGAGGGAGAGCCCACTGCTTTCCTTCATAAGTATAAATTTAGGTAGCGGTCGACCGCGGTCCCATGACCGGTCGATCGGCCCCTCTAAACTCAGCTTTCTGCTTTTCTTTGTAGATAAAATCTTGAGACGCGGTCGAACGCGGTCTCTTGACCGGTCGATCGGTCCTCTGTTTTTCACCCACAAATCCTAAATGTCTTCTAGTATCTTTCTCTTAAGATAGGGACTTAGGAACCTTCTTGTATGAAGTAAACTTAGAGTCCTAGAGTCTTAGATGAGTTGGGTCACTACCCTACATTAGAAATGGGTTAAACGGGGCTTATTCCGGGGTGTACAAATTGAGGTTAGGGCCTTTCTTTCCTTTAGTTAAATTATTAGGATTCTAGGAGTTGTAAGCCCATACTTGGAGACTTTAGGGGCTCAATTGAGGTATATAAAACCTTGTGACTTGTAGAAATATTGTGATCTCTTGGAGAATAATTCCGGACTTAGTAGACGATGAATATTAATGAGAATATTCAGTGATTATGGTTTCGGATAAAATGAAACATACGCATGTAAAATGGAAATGAAAATGAGACTAATATCGTAAATGCTAATTTACTTAAACACACTTCTCTAAATGCCATCATAAGGGAAGTTGCGCGCGTGAGGTGAGGCCCCCTGGCTAATGAATGGAGGGTGTATATATTCCTAGGCCATATGAGCGTTGTTGTATATTTTTCTACGATGGAGAGGTAATTCTGGGTGTGGTTATGACTCTCCCGCAGGCATATGGCCGTTTCCCGACATCTTGCGTTACGTGCCCAGGTTGTCTTGGTATATAGGCCCTGGAAGATGATGGTCATTTAGGGGCGCGCACAGTGGGAAAAATCGGACGGGCAATCTTAGAATCGTTATATGTATATGAATATAACTATTCTTAATCAAGTGGGACTTGATGTATAATACATGCCACAAAGAGCATGTAACAGTGATTATAGTCCTGCTAAGGAATGGAATGCCACAAAGGGCAAACGACAGTAATTATATTCCTGATAAGGAATAGAAAGACGAAATGAAATAGTGAAAAATGATGGAGGCTTTTAATTAATGATACTCATTTAAATCCTCTTGCATAATTAAAAGAAATTTATTATCATTTACATTGTCTTAGTTTATGCTTTGGGATTATGTTGATAGATTCTCATCTTTATCATTTATGATTAACTGTCATACTTTTTATTCGTCTGGTGATCATATAAAATCGGGCCCTGGCCCGTTCATAATTCTTGTTGTGCATGAATATTGTATCCGCTCAGGTGCTCCGCCGCAAGGACTCCCGTTCTGACTTTCCTATTCCGGTGTTTTGGGGGAGCCGTGATACTTTGCGAATATTACGGGATATTTTGTGTAGACGCCATCATTTTTGGTATTCTAGTTACGATCTAGTCATTTACTCGGGCGTGTGGCCCAAGCTTTTGTATTTTCTTATTGTAATGTATTATGTAACATTAACTAAATTTATGTTATACGTCGTATGTACCTGTTGACCGACAACATATTCGGTCCCCATATTGTATTCTTGTCGCGGATGTAATATAAGTTTTCTTGGGTTTCTACTTTCTTTTCAAATTGGGTTGTTTAAATTATTTCCGTAACTTATAATAAAACAAAAATTTTGGCAACCTGTTTTCTAAATTATTGGGTGGTTATCCCGTGTACTTATTATATTATTGCGATGCTGAGAATGATTCCATCCATGATTCCTGTTATATTTGAGTATCGGGCTGGCCACCCCTTATTTTGGTGAGCGGGTTGTCACAGATGGTATCAGAGCATCAAGTTCTAGAGTCTTTAGGATCTATGTGGACTTAGCACGTTCTACCGTAGCGTTCTTTGATATAGAGCTTAATGTTAGGACTGTTTTGATGTCGATGTTTGCAATCTTCTGCATATTTGATTGATTTAAATAGTATTGTAACTCTATTATTTCTTCATCTCAGATGCCGCCTAAGAGAGGCCGCCCTGCTAGAAGGAATAGAGTAGCAGAAGAGGATGATGGTCCTCCGCCACCGCCACAGGGAAATATAAATGTTGCTGATGTAGCAAATATCGTGGCCCAAGCGATCAACGCAGTGATGACTGCCGTGGTGCAGCAAATGCCACAAGCTCAACAACGAGCGCAGGATGTACAAGCTCCTACGGGACCTTCTCCGTGGGAGATAGTCAGAGAGTCCTTTTTAAAGGGCTATCCCCCGAAATTAGATGGAGGCTCTGATGTTATTAGAGCTAATCAGTGGAAGAAGGATATACAGCGCCATATTCGAATGGTGGAATGTAGTGAGGAGAAGAAACAAGTCCTTGCTACTTTCAAGCTTGTCGGATCTGCGTTACATTGGTGGGAGTCGATGAATACACCAGAGCAGAGGGATACCATGACTATCAATGATTTATGGGCTCTGTTTGATCGGAAGTATTTCCCTCCCACAATTCAAAGGGAGATGAGAAGGAAGCTTCAGGATGTGGTGCAAGGTGAGAGATCCGTGGCGGAATATGAAGAGAAGTTCACCCGATTAGCAAGTTTTGTACCGGATGAGGTAACTACGGAAGAGAGGAAGGTATCGAAGTTCATGGGAGGTCCAAACTGGAGGACCCGACAATATTTGCTGGGCAATCCAGCTTTGCAGACTTTTGGGGATGTGATGAATGCGGCATTGCTTCATTGCCAAGAACATCGTTTGTAGGTCCAGAGTAGCAAGAAGGCTACAGTAATGGGGCAAGCGGGAAAACCCGAAGGCAATGGGACTGGAGGAGGAGCATTTCCCTCGTCCCAATCTTCGGGAAATAAGCAGAAAGAAAGGGATCCCTAGCAAGGGGACTTGTCTAAACGGCAACGTTTTGGTGGGTTTATTGCGGGTGGAAATAACAATAGGCAAGGTCAGGGTGGACCGCAACCGCATCAAGTAGGTAGAGGTGGAAACGGAGGTAGAGGCCATCCGGGCCAAGGCTTCGGGCAGAATCGAAACAATCGGGATCAAAACTAAGAGAATCTGACGAATCGATGTTTTCAGTGTGGAGAGCCGGGCCATATCAAGAGGTCGTGTCCTCACTTGATTGGGGGACAGCTTCCTAGGATCCCACAACAGCCACAGGCTCAATTACCGCCACAGACACCTAATCTAGTTGCCCCTCCACAGCAGGGTCAACTACAGTATGGGTGTGTTTATCATATTCAGGATGCTATGCTTCCTCCGGCTCTGCCGGCGCCGCCAGCTATTGAGGGTAAGTTTCTCATTCAGGGGCTCATGGGTCGTGTGTTATTTGATACGGGTGCGACACACTCGTTCATTTCTAGAAGTTTTGCTCAGACTACAGAGTTGATAAAATCTGTAGTGAGTACCTTCACTAGTGTTGAGTCTTCTATGGGTGATGGTTCACTCATTTTCTTTGTTTGTAAACAAATAGGAATAAATTTTGGTAGTTTGTGTTTTGAGGCCGATTTGCTCGTCCTGGACATGGTCGGGTATGATGTGATTTTGGGTATGGATTGTCTAGTGAAGTATCATGCGATAGTAAATTGCTATGGGAAGAGTATAGTTTTTTCCATTTCAAGAAATGTTTTTAGCGGTTATGCCTCATTCAGAAGGAGGTACTAGCGCTTACTTGTATTGTATCGCGGAGGATACTTCTCGAGATATAGTTGTTTCCTTAAGTTCTATTCTGGTTGTTAGAGATTTCCAAGATGTTTTTCGAAAAATACCGGGTTTGCCTCCCAGTAGGGAGATTGAGTTTGTAATTGACTTAGCACCGGGAACTCGACCAATTGCCAGAGCTCCGTATCGTATGGCTCCTGTTGAGATGAGGGAGTTAAGGGATCAGATTCAGGACTTGCTAGAGAAAGGGTTTATTAGGCGTAGTACGTCGCCGTGGGGTGCTTCGGTGTTATTTGTGAAGAAAAGAGACGGTTCCCTCCGGTTATGTGTTGACTACAGAGAGTTGAATAAAGTCACCATCCAGAACAAATACCCATTGCCTCGGATCGATGATTTGTTTGATCAACTTAGGGGAGCGTCGTACTTCTCTAAAATATATTTGAGGACGGGGTATCACCAGTTGCGGATACGGGAGCAAGATGTGTCCAAGACTGCTTTCCTAATGAGATATAGGTCCTATGAATTTGTAGTTATGCCTTTCGGACTAACCAATGCTCCCGTCGTGTTTATGGACCTCATGAATAGGGTGTTTCGAGACTTCCTGGACCAGTTTTCATTGTGTTCATTGATGATATTCTAGTGTATTCTCAAATAGAAACCGATCATGCTACTCATTTGCGATTGGTCCTGCAAAGGTTGAGGGATCACCAATTGTACGCCAAGTTCGAGAAGTGTGTTTTTTTATTGCAGGAAGTACAGTTTTCTGGGTCACATTGTGACAGCTCAAGGTATTTCGGCAGACCCAAGCAAAGTGGTTGCGGTAAGGGAGTGGGGACAACCCACGACACCTACCGAGATTCGTAGTTTTTTGGGTTTGGCTGGTTATTACCGCCGGTTTATCAAGGGTTTCTCTACAATTGCAAGCCCTTTGATAAATTTAACCCGGAAAGGGGTGAGGTTTGTTTGGGATAATTCTTGTCAGTCGGCTTTTGAAGAGATCAAGGATAGATTAACTTATACTCTATTCCTTGCGTTACCAAGGCCAGGGTTGAAATATTTAGTTTTTATCGATGCATCCCTACAAGGATTGGGAGGTGTACTTCAACAAGAGCGACGGGCTATTGCTTATGCTTCTCGCAAGCTAAAGCCCCATGAGAAGAATTATTCGGTACATGATCTGGAACTTGCCGCAGTTGTTTTTGCCTTGAAGATTTGGAGGCATTATCTCCTAGGGGAGAAATTTAGTCTTTTCACGGACCAAAAATCGTTGCAGTATTTATTTTCACAGAAGGATTTAAATATGCGACAACGCCGGTGGTTGGAGTTTGTTAAAGACTATCAATTTGATATCCACTATCACCTTGGCAAGGCAAATGTGGTGGCGTATGCTTTGAGTAGAAAGCCCGATGGGGAGTTAGCGGAGGTATGGAAAGCTAAATGGAAGGATCTTAGTCAGGAGGATGCTGTTGCTAGGGCGTTCATGTCGGTGTTGATCGTTACGCCTACTATTGTGGCAAGGGTGGTTGGAACCCAAAGGAGGGACAAAGGTTATCAGGACCATATATACAAGTTGTTGACCGAGGGAGCAGAATCCTACTCTATAGTCTCTGAGGGTGGGGTATGTTTCCACGGGAGACTCATTGTCCCGGACGAAGAGGACTTAAGACGGGCCGTAATGACGGAATCTCACGATTCCAAGTTTGCAGTGCATCCGGGTAATGACAAAATGTATCAAGACATGCGCCGTCACTATTGGTGGCCAGGCATGAAGCGGGATATTTCTGAGTTCGTGTCCCAATGCACCACTTGTCAATTGGTAAAGATAGATCATCAGCGACCGATAGGTTTGTTGCAACCATTGGAAATTCCGGTGTGGAAGTGGGAGAGCATATCAATGGATTTTGTCACAGGCTTGCCAACGTCGTAAAATGGTCACGATTCTATTTGGGTTATCGTTCATCGTTTGACTAAGTCGGCACATTTCCTACCGGTACGCACCGATTACAATACTGCTCGCTATGCCCGGCTATTTATTATGGAGGTTGTTAGACTGCATGGGGTGCCAATAAACATAGTCTCCGACAGAGACAAGATCTTTGTTTCCAACTTTTGGCCAAGTTTCCAAGAAGCTATTGGTACCAAATTGAAATTGAGTACTTCTTATCACCCTCAAACAGATGGGCAGACAGAAAGAGTCAACCAAATGTTGGAGGATATGCTCCGAATGTGTGTGCTTGATTTCAAGGGTAGTTGGGAACAATATCTCCCTTTGGTCGAATTTGCTTACAATAATTCGTACCAATTTACTATTGGGATGGCACCCTATGAAGCACTTTATGTCCGGCCTTTTAGGTCGCCCACTTGTTGCTTGGAGGTGGGGGATAATAAGTTTCTTGGACCTGAAATGATCCAAGATACTTCCTCCAAGATTGAACTCATCCGGAATCGCATTTGAATAGCTCAAGACCGTCAAAAGGGTTATGCCGATGCAAATAGAAGGTATGTAGAGATGGAGATTTGGGATCAAGTGTTGGTGAGAATATCGCCTATGAAAGGTATCAAGCGTTTTGGGAAGAAAGGGAAGCTTGCGCCGCGCTATATGGGACCTTTTCCTATCATTGCTAAGGTAGGTCCAGTGGCGTATCAACTTGACTTACTGGAACACTTACAACAACTCCATGATGTGTTTCATGTTCCCTCTTTGAAGAAGTATAAGAGGTGTGAAGGAGCCCTTTGGCATATTCCTTTGGAAGATATCGATTTGCAACCCGATATTTCATATGAAGAACAATCGGTTGCTATCTTAGAGCACGTGGAGCGACGATTGAGATCACGAGTGGTACCCTTGGTTAGAGTTCAATGGGGTCATCAAAATGCCGAGGAATCGACGTGGGAGCTCAAGGATGACATGCGGGAAAAGTATCCGCATCTCTTCTTGCAAGGTACGCTTGAATTTTGGGGGCAAAATTCCCTCATAAGGGGGGGGGGGGGGGGGGGAGTATGTAAGAAGCCTCGCTTTTGAGAACTTGTTTTATATTAATTTACGGTGTGAAGTAATTATATAAAATGTTGGAATATGGAGTAAGTATTAATTGAATGAGATAAAAATTAATATTTACTAGATTGTTGCATATTTATAGTATGTGTAAGTAAATATCACCATGTTGTGTTTTATAGTGTCATAAGATTTAAATGACATTTATGGTTTAAATGAAACCGGAACTTGAAACGAGTTATAAAAATTTTCGGATGCTAATTTAGAGGGCGTAGTTAGTCCCGAAATGTGCGAGATAGTCGAAATAAGTGCCATATTATATTTTTATGTTTCGGGCACTTTTGACTGGTTATAGCTTAAATGTGTAGTTGCGAGTCATTTTAATGACGTATTAACCATTTAAGTTGGGAATTTAGACTAAAGCCATGATTTAAGTCTTGCACCTCATTTATTTCTCTTAAGTGTATTAAAACCCTAGAGAAGAGAAAGAGACAGAGACGAGTGTGGGGAAAGATAGAGAAAGAAGAAAATTGAAGAGTTTGGCTTGGAATCGTTGCTACCGAAAGGAAGATTCGAGACTACAACCCTAAGGCAAGTTTTCTACTTGCAAATATATGATTCCTTGTGGATAAATTTCAATGATAGTTGTATATTTGGGAGATTTGGGCAAATATTAGGTTTTGATACATATGTTGGTGTTTAAATCATTAGATCTTGAATTTGTAGGATCTAAATGGATTTTATTGGTTTGCTGAAGTTTTGAATTGTTGTGGTTATGTTATTGATGTGAGTCAAGGGAAGGGAGGAAAGAATATTAGGTTAGGCTTTGGTTTTAGCTTTGTAGAAAAGAAAGGAATTATAGGTCTGCTAAGCGCGGTCGACTGCGATCCCAGGACCGGTCGACCTGGCCATCGAGGGAGAGCCTACTAATTTCCCTCATAAGTATAAATTTCAGTAGCGGTCGACCGCGGTCCCATGACCGATCGACTGTCCCCTCCGAACTCAGCTTTCTGCTTTTCTTCATAGATAAAATCTTGAGACGCGATCGATCGCGGTCTCTTGACCGGTCGATCGGTCCTCTGTTTTTCACCCATAAATCCTAAATGTCTTCTAGTATCTTTCTCTTAAGATAGGGACTTAGGAACCTTCTTGTATGAAGTAAACTTAGAGTCCTAGAGTCTTAGACGAGTTGGGTCACTACCCTACATTAGAAATGGGTTAAACGGGGCTTATTCCGGGGGTGTACAAATTGAGGTTAGGGCCTTTCTTTCCTTTAGTTAAATTATTAGGAGTCTAGGAGTTGTAAGCCCATACTTGGAAACTTTAGGGGCTCAATTGAGGTATATAAAATCTTGTGACTTGTAGAAATATTGTGATCTCTTGGAGAATAATTCCGGACTTAGTAGACGATGAATATTAATGAGAATATTCAATGATTATGGTTTCGGATAAAATGAAACATACGCATGTAAAATAGAAATGAAAATGAGACTAATATGGTAAATGCTAATTTACTTAAACACACCTCTCTAAATGCCATCATAAGGGAAGTTGCGCGCGTGAGGTGAGGCCCCCTGGCTAATGAATGCAGGGTGGATATAGTCCTAGGCCATATGAGCGTTGTTGTATATTTTTCTGCGATGGAGAGGTAATTCCGGGTGTGGTTATGACTCTCCCATAGGCATAAGGCCGCTTCCCGGCGTCTTGCGTTAGGTGCCCAGGTTGTCTTGGTATATAGGCCCTGGAAGATGATCGTCATTTAGGAGCGCGCACAGTGGGGAAACCCGGACGGACAGTCTTAGAATCGTTATATGTATATGAATATAACTATTCCTAATTAAGTGGGACTTGATGTATAATAAATGCCACAAAGAGCATGTAACAGTGATTATATTCCTTCTAAGGAATGGAATGCCACAAAAGGCAAATGACAGTAATTATATTCCTGATAAGGAATGGAAAGACGAAATGAAATAGTGAAAAATGATGGAGGCTTTTAATTAATGATACTCATTTAAATCCTCTTATATAATTAAATGAAATTTATAATCATTTACATTTTCTTAGCTTATGCTTTAAGATTATGTTGATAGATTCTCATCTTTATCATTCATGATTAACTGTCATACTTTTTATTCATCTGGTGATCATATAAAATCGGGCCCTGACCCGTTCATAATTCTTGTTGTGCATGAATCTTGTATCCGCTCAGGTGCTCCGCCGCAAGGACGCCCGTTCTGACTTTCCTATTCTGGTGTTTTTGGGGAGCCGTGATACTTTGCAGATATTACGGGATATTTTGTGTAGACGCCATCATTTTTGGTATTCTAATTACGATATGATCATTTACTCGGGCGTGTGGCCCAAGCTTTTGTATTTGCTTATTGTAATGTATTATGTAACATTAACTAAATTGATGTTATACGTTGTATGTACCTATTGACCGACAGCATATTCGGTCCCCATATTATATTCTTGTCGCGGATGTAATATAAGTTTTCTTGGGTTTCCACTTTCTTTTCAAATTGGGTTGTTTAAATTATTTTCGTAACTTATAATAAAACAAAAATTTTGGCAACCCGTTTTCTAAATTACTGGGTGGTTATCCCGTGTACTTATTATATTATTGCGATGCTGAGAATGATTCCATCCATGATTCCTGTTATATTTGAGTATCGGGCTGGCCACCCCTTATTTTGGTGAGCGGGTTGTCACAATGACCCGTGGTAATGATTCCATATTTGTAGTGGTAGAATAGTTAAGATGACCTTACTAGAGAAGTTCTTTCGATAATCAATGATTATTGAGCTGGAGAAAAAATTTCTTTGTTATCCATTGTTATAATTAGCAGATAGGTATCACTCAACATTCCCTTGTTGATTCTGGACCTTCCGTTGTAGGATGATTTTATGGGCTTTTTAGCAAGTCTCTCGTGCATAACTCGTGGTAATGATTCCATATTTTTAGTGGTGGACTAGTTAAGATGGCTTGCTTCATCTCGAAACGAGCAAATGATGCCTCACGGACGCATCACATGATTCCAACCTTTAAATCTTGGGAGATTACTAGATTACATGATATTTACTGTTATTTAAGCTCTAATAGAGATGTCATGTTCACTTCGCACACTTTGTTGCACCTTCTAAGTTGTTCCCGATATATCTCAATGACCTTTCATCTATAAACTTATATACTGGTGGAAAACCTAAGGAGGTCAAGCAATGTGGGGGGAATTTTCTTCTCTTCTTTATTTCTTACACTCCTAAGTGATGGAGTCTCGTAATATAGTTGACTAAGTTTCCACTAATTATTTATGATCCCTTCAGCCTTTCAAGTCGTTCTTAGGTATTCCTCTCTTATGTCGAGCTTCCCCCACCATCCCTATGATCTCCTACGCGGTTGAGTTGGCTAATCTATTAATGTCCATTTATGGTGATGTGTATCCACGTTTATAACAAATTTATTTTGGCAATTTTACTAGTAGGTATGGTTCACTAAGTTGTAATTCAATAGATCTTATGTATTTTTTGCTCCATTTAATCCATTTAAAAATATTTTTACTCCAATAGGTCACATTCGTAAACATGTAGTAAATATTTACTCATATAATACTTATAGTAAATATTTACTACGTATTGTAAATTTGAAAAGTAGTAATACTTGGGAGAATGGGGACTTATGTAAACGGGAGTTAGACAAACTCTATTATTTTCATAAAATTAGGAAATGTCTTGAATACTTTGATTTAGTTTAAAAGTTGGCACCTTTTGGGATCTCTGAGGTGAGGCAGAGATGTTGTGAAAGAATTATAACTGATGTTGCTAGTAGGCCTAACACTAAAGTGGTTGATTTATAGTTAACCATGTTTGGGGTTGGCATAATCTTGTTTCTTTGGAAGATAATGATGTTTGGGTTGGCTTAATCTAGTTACTTAAGTGGGTAATGAACCACTGCAGTAGCATCCAAAATTAGTAATGATGGTGATTTTTCTATGAAGCCTCGTTATGAAGGCTTGAGAGAGAAATTGAATGTTATTTCATTTGGGAGAAGGGTGTTTGGTTTTCCAAGAGCTCCAAAATATATCTTTATCTTATGGACGTTTTACTTAAAGCGGCTCTGAAATAAGGAGAACTTAAAAGAGTGGGGGATGATGGAAAACGTTCAAAATTGGCTCAAAATTCCCAAAGAGGGTTTCACGGGGCACTACCGTTGACAATTATTTTGGGATTTTTTCCTATTTGAAACCCGCGACAAGAGGTCTAAATTCGCTTCAACGAACAACCGGCAGCCCAGATCAGCTAAATGGGTTTAAAGTGATGATATTTTTTGGGCTTTTCACATATAACACTTTTGGGGTATAAATAGAATTACCAAAGGGGTTTCAAGTTAGTTTTTTATACATTAAGAGAGCTATTCATTAAAAAAAGTGGCTTAAAAGAGTGAGAAGTTTAGGGGTTCTAAACTTAAATCTAAGATCAGATTTTGTGAAATATGAAGTTGGGGTTGAGAGTGTGCATAGCTGTTTATGATCGGAGGAATTAATTATTAGGAATTTGCTGCAAATCAAACAAGCGTTTTACCTTGTACACTGGACCGAAACCTCCCTGCCCAAGCTTATTGGCCAATTGGAAGTTTGTTGTGGCAGTTGCTAGCATCTGAAAAGTAAATAGTGGCAATTCTTCAAGTTTAACTTTGTTCATTGTATCTCTGCGAGAGCTTTTATCTGAATCCCCTCTGTTAATTTCCCCTTCTGTAGAGAACTGCAGCTCATTTTTGCGATTCCTTCCTGGTTCAGAAATTAGTTTGATGTCATGTATCTTAAAAAATAAATTTCTGATCTTTTGAGCTTATTCCTATAAAATTATTATCTCACCTTTTCTTTTGTCCATGAACTTCCAAGAAAAGTAGGCACATATGCCAATGGCTATTGACCCTAAAATCACTGTTATGGAAATAACTACTTCCGGGCTTCTCTTCTTTTTTTTATCTGTAAAGTCGAACAAATGTACAAACACGTTTAGTGATAACATAATAGACTGCTTAACTTACAGTAAAGACAAAAATTCCAGCAATACTCTTTTATCCACTAATTGGAACAAGTTAAACTAATGAGGTGGATATGTAGTAAAGGATTTTGGAAAAATTAGAATTCCCATATCCTAAACGTATTTAGAATGTTTGCTGATTGAATCGAACTTATATAGAAATTTGTTGCAAAAGTTAAAAGTAAAATAGGATAAATGACAAAAGAGACATATTACCAAGATCTGAGTACGCAACGCGAATGTAAAGATTCACTCCATCATGACCAGAAAACTTTTGCATGTCAATCAAGCTACCACTCCATTGCATACACCCGATCCCAGAAGGATACGCATAAGCTACACATGAACAATTGCTTAAGCACTCGCTGAAACAGTAGTCTGCTGTAACATTTAACCACTCAGCAAAATCTGGCACTTTCATTCCAGTATGCTTATTGAATCCATCTTCTTTGTCAATACTAGTGTTTCTGTCACATTGCAACGGTGTTCTCCTCACACATCCACTAGTCCAATTTCCGCTGCTCCATTCCTCAATATTGTTTGGCTCAAACCCTTTCAAACACCCACAAATTGGCGAATTTAGTGAATTACAGCTTCCAAATGGCCCACACTTACCATATACATCACAGTCAGTCAGTAGTGCCTTCCAAGAAATATCCCAATCGTTATTCTCATGAGACCAATACTTCTCCTCTAGTCTTCCTTCGTAGCTTAAAGTCATATGGGTCGGAATAGTACCGTGTGCATAGTTGTAAGTTAATGCAGCACCTCCTTCTTTATCGTCTGCAAGATCAAACCCATTGATATATACGGATTCCATGTTGGGTACCCCAAGAAAAATCTGACCGTCCCAAGGACCGGAACGCCAGTATGGTTTACTACCATTCCACACAAAGGCTTCGGGAATGTTTAGCGGATCAACACCGGCCGTGAAGCTCCCAATGGATGGATCTGAAGGACTTTTCCATGATGTCAGCAAACTTTTCTCATTTTTATTTATATCGGTTCGCAATGTCATCATCTGAAAAAATGTGTCTGTAGGATGTTCAAAACTCTCCCAGAGTGTCATTCCACTAGGGATATCTCGCAAAACAAGGTTCCCAGTATGTAAAAGCTGGACACTTGAATTTCCATTAGAAATTGAAACATTTGTTGACCATATGATATTTTGACCCCCATCAAGGACTACAAGATTGCCATCTTCTGAGACCGCCACACTCCCATGAGTATCATTTAGAGGCTTGTCTCTGTTTGCTACCCAAACTGCTGTTAGAGGGCGGACGTTGTATAAGATACCAGCATAGCGATGCGTTGTATTAGGAGGGCTGAAAAAACCCAACCTGAAAATTTTGTCATTGGAGACTATAGTTTCAGAGTCTTTGATGGATTGAGTGGATGTGAGAGTGTCTCTGCAAGAGCAAAATTCTAAACAAAAACATAGTATTAAAACAAGTGGTTTAAGAAAAGGCATTGAATTTGCACGGTTGGCAATTCCCCCAAAAGGTGTCGAGCTAAATAATAAATTTATTTATGCTCCCTCCCTCTCTCTCTCTCTCTATATAATATTAGGACGACGTTATGTAGAAAGAAAGTCAATGGCTCTTTGTCTCTAATTATTGCTCGAAGCTGTCAGGTTAGAGTTATTTATCGTGAAAGGACCATTTTCGTTTTTTGGAAATATCTATTTTCCTGCTGTCCAGCCATACAAAAAATTGAAGAATCTTATTAATAAAACTAGAAACACATTTTTAGCTGATGAACAGAAAAGCAGCAACATTTTGGAAATTAATTGCACATTGACGGTATTTTCGTTTCATAATTAAAGGACGTAAATAAATCAAAAAGTTTTGTAACTCAGAACAAAGTTTATCAGCTTCGAAGCCCACTGACCTTCAAAAATGAAAGTATAAGTATACTTTATTTTATTCATAAATTCTACAAAATGTCAGGGTAGTTGTTCACGTCATACTTTTAACTCAAAATCATTAAGGATATTTTGATTAACAATTATAATTTTATTTTTTTTATTTAAATAAAATTTTAATAAATTTTTTTATTTTTGTCACACTTATTTTTAAATACTTAATTATAATATTTCTGTGTGTGTAATTCTAATAAATAAAAAATATATATATGCATGTACACAAAATTACATATATGTATATTTTATTAAACTATATAATATACTAAGATTCATATGTTAAATACTATTATTATTATATACATGATATTGGTATATAGTTTTATATATGTATAAGTAATTTTTGTTTTATATATGTATAAGTAATTTTTGGAGTAATATAAAATATACATATGGTACATATGTATTTAATAATAATCTCAATTCATGTATGTATATAATTTTATTGTGGATTATATATGTAATATCATAATATACACATATATAGACACACAGACACACACATTTATGTACGTATGCGTTGTAGCCTAAAATAATTAGGCGACATGGACTAATAAAAGGGTGAAACATATTATCACAATTAGTTAACCCTAAAGCATCATATAAGTATGGTTGACTCATTTATCTTACCGGTCAGCCATCTAGCCGACGACACCCGCGAATGTGAATAGTCAATAATATAAACACACACACGTGAAATATTTAACAATCACAATGCAAATGCAACTGAATAATATCCAGCTGTCTATTATCGTGTAAAGATGTAAATGTCTAGTATATAAAGGTATTCCATCCCTTTAACTTCCGGCTACTATAAATAGATTACTATCTATCTCAACTAAGAGCACGAAACTGCTTCATTCAAACACTAGCGAGAGTTCTTGAAAGAATTGTACTAAACCCAACATACATAGTGGTATTATACCCGTAGATGTAGACACCATATTTGGGCTAAACCACGTAAAACCTTTGTGTCTCTTTATAATTCTCCCCTTCTCTCTAGCTTATTGTTTTATCTGTGATTATAATTATTGGTTAAATCGAGCTAAGAGTATTCCAAATAAGTAAGTCAATTGTAGACACCAACAGCATTTATACACTTATATTAAGTATGTATGTTTATGTACATCTAGTCAAACTCCATAACATACCTCATTACATATACATAAAGAGCACATGATATATTTTTGCATTTATGATATACGTATGTATGCATATATGTTGGCATTCGTGTATCATATATGTATGGAAGTTATATATATATATATAAAGTAGCAAGGTATTTTACTATTCCATAAGTTTATAAGACACTTCATGGTGACGATTAAAGTCAATAAGGCTAGAAATCAAGGGTATTAAAAGTCCCTATTTTCCTCTTTTGGTCCTTTATTATTTCATTCCCCCCACTTTTTTAGCACTTGATTTTCTTCCCCTCTCTTATATAAAATTCCAAAGCATGGGTGAAATAGTAAATTACAAATTTCAATCATCTTATAAGGTACACTACACACGACTAAAGAGACAAACACTACAGTAGTTTCTCTCTCCCTCTCGAAAGATTCCTGAATGCCTCTCTCTCTCTCTCTCTCTCTCTCTCAAATCAGTGGAAACCGTCTTATTTGTATTTCTTTCATTTTTCATCCATTTGCACTAATCGATTCATCAAAGTTGATATACATATGTAACAGATGATGTAGAAAAACTCACTTTCCCTCACACTAGGTTGATATACACATACGTAGAGAACAAATGTAATATATGTAATAGATGATATGAAACAGATGTAATCGAAATAGAGAATCTCCCACTTGTTTTTTTCTAAATCATATATTACAGATGTAATAGATGATGTAGGAGAGATTTTACAACCGCAACTCTTCGGCTCCATATCGCCTCTTCTACCTGTATCTTTCTTAAGAATTTCCTTTTTTTCCACTTGCGTTTTCCTTTAGGTTAACGACGTCGTTTGGATGGTCTTTATGAGGAAAGAATTATGGTTTCCTAATTTTTTTAGAGTCGGCGCCCACGTGTTTTCTTTAAATAAATGGTCCTATAACTGATTGTATAAGAGACACGTAGGAAAGCATAAAATTGTTGTAAAATGGTAAACATACCCTTCTGCAAAAAAAAAATAAAAATTAGGCCTTGTCTGCGATTCTATTTTGGAGAGAAAAGAAAGGAAAGGAAGGGAAAATGTGTTTCCTTTCCTTCGTTTTGGATTTTAAGTAAGAAAAAAATGACTTTCTCTCGTTTCGGAGTTTAAAAGGAGAGAAAAGAAAAGAATTTTTTAAAAAAACTTTCCCTTCCTTTCTCTGCAAAACTTTCTTTCCAAATCGAAAAGAAATGGAAAGAAAAGAAAGTTTTTTAATTAATTGTTCCTTCTTCCTCTAAAAAAAGTTATTTTCCTCCCAAATTTCCAAACGCAAGGAAGAAAATTAGTTTTTTCTCTCTTCCAAACTCCTTTCTCTTATCTTCTTTTATTTTCCCTCTTATTAACTTTATGTTATTTTATTTTCTCTCCTAATAAAATTTCCCTGTCCCTTCTTTTCTCTCTAAAACTCCCAAACGAGCTCTTACAGTTTCCATTTCGCTCAAATCAAATAAGATTTCAAAAACCATATTTGTTATAAAATCACTTTGTGCAATTTTACACTTCTATTTTTGTATCGGTTCAACTCAATGAAGAATTCCAAAACCATATTTGATAAAAAAAAAACTCACCTTCCCTCACACTAATCAATTACAATCCTTTATGTCTTCACCCAGTAGTTAAAATGCATAAGTTCCTCTCATTTTAAGCATTGTTGTGAAGGAGATATGGAGGCAAATAGTTGCGGTTGTAAAAGCTAAGCAGAGATATAAAAATAGAGGGGAGAAGCCATTAATGGGGTTTTAACATTCCACAATCGTCTCTCTCTCTTTCTTTCCTTCATAACTTGATCCACCCTCTATTGTCCAAAAGCAAATAGTTACGAATCATCATTTTCTTACGCTTAGGGTACAGAGGTACATATCCGACCCTTAATGTCCATGAGAAAATACAAACAACTGCAATGATAAACGAGTGAGGGTTTAATAGCTTTGTGGGTCAAAATTGTATGGATACCTATTCATCTTGGTTCAATTTTGGTTGGCCTACAGATTAGTTGTTGGCCATGAATAACTAACCCAATATTGGATTTTTTTCTCATTGATTTCAAGACTAAAGGTACAAAACAAGGGTTTAAAAAAATTGTTAGTGTCTTTCTTTTTTTACTTCTTTTTTTGTTAATTATTAATTTGTAATGATTTGTAATTTGAGAGGTTGAATCGATTTATGTGGATGATTTTATGGTTGAATCGATTTACTATTTTTAGTGTTTGTGTCATTTAATGTGTCTTAGGTTGTGTTTGTTTTTTCATCTTAATCTGAAGTCTGAATTTGAAATTTGAAGTCTGAAATTTGAATATGTAAAATACGTTTGTTTTTATGTCTGAATGAACCTTTGAATGAATGAATGTATTTAGACTGATTCAGATTTCAGATTCAGACTTCAGATGTTCATTTACCTTTAACCATTCAGAGGCCAAAATAGTCATTAACCTCTTAATCATTAAAAAAAAAACTATTTAGTACCTCTTAAGTCTGAATCGTTCATATTCAGACTTAAGAGGTAAAAACAAAAAACACCTTAGTATATTTTTTTATGATATCACTTAACTAAATAAATTTCCCATATATGGTGAGAGGATGAGCCCATAAAATTGAAAGTGATGCCATTTTTTCTCTGGTATTATTATTTATATGAATATTTATGATATTTTTTCCACGACAATATTGTTTCTGATTTTAGCTCTCGTTTGTTTAGTATTGGTGCGTAATGTGTTTGTAAGAAACTTGGTGTATTAGTTTCACTTCATTTTAGCTCAGGTTTAGTTACTATAAGAAACTAGGTTTTGATTGGTTTTGATTTTAGCTTTAGTTTTTTATTTTAGCTTTCGTATCATTATTAGTGCAATTTTAGCCTTTGTTTTAATTGGTTTTGATTTTAGCTTTGATTTTAAGCGTATCTGTAAGGACACAAATTTCCAATTGAGTCTTAATGTAGTGTTGGCTCAATTTCGGACAAAAACATTTGTGTTATATGATAGTATTGAGTGAGTATCCTTCAAGCCTACGACATGCAAGAGTTGAAGACGTAGCGACCAAGACTTATAAAGCTTCATCATTACCGTGTTTCAAAGTGCCATGTTTCTACGTCATCAACATCATATTCCATAGTATCCAAATGGTATGAATGCATTTCTATATATATATAGGGAGACTTGGAATAATTTTATAAAGGGTGTAATTTTACTTTAAACTGACTTTTATTTTGAGAAGCTATTTTAGAACTTTGAATAAAAAGTTTTTGGGCTTAAAATTGAATTTTGAACTTTCTGGGATCTTGTTCGATATTGTCGTTTGAACGAGTTTGTCATTCGAGCGAGAATGTCATTTGAAAGAGTTTGCCAATGACTTTTCCCAATTGGCCTCTGGAACATCGTTAGATATGTCGTTCGAATGAGACTTCGTTCGAACGAAAATGTTATTCGAACGACATTTCTGGCGGGAAATCTTTTTGGCAGTTTTGACAGTTTTTCTCTATGTTCCCACTTTTTTTTCCCACTAACTTTTGACAGTCTTAATATGTGCGGGAACCAACATTGAGAAACCAACTTTTGATAACTTCTAAACACTCCTTGAGAGAAAGTTTTGAAGATAAAATTTCCTAACTTCAAAAGTTAATAGTTTTTGTGAATCCATGAAATAAATCCTACCAAAACACATACACCCAATTGTTTGTTTTAATCCAAGTTTATATATATATATGTTGCTTAGAGAGTTTGTTTGGCACCGAATTCATCTCTACCGTAAAAGAGAGTTTGGGTTTGCTTCTACATTCCACAAAGAAGAAGAGTTTGTTTGTTGTGACATACTGACTTGGAGAAAGGGTCCTTTTCGGGTGGCAGTGACCAGAAAAAGTCTGATCGGTGGATTCCAAGACTGCGGTGGACCTTCGTGGTTATTCTCTAGGCAGAGGTGTGTGCAAGAAGAAGCGTCGAGGCTTGGACGGAGTCAAGTCGAGTGTTGTAAGTCCTTTCGTCTTGTACTTGTAAAATCGTACTTAGTGGATTTGAGACTAGGGTTGTTCGAGGTTTTTCCCGTTGTGGGTTTTCCTTGTACATCACGGCGTAGCGTTACTAATTTACTTTTATCTTGCAAAATCACTTACAACGCATGCTTAGGATAATTCAAGATAAAATTTGGTTTAATTATCACACTTAATTAAATTGGTGCTTAATTTAATTTGTGTAAATAGTAATTTAATTCAAGTAATTATTTTATTGGATAAAATTTGGTTTGTCATAATTTACAAAATTGAATTAATTAATGTTAGGAAAATTTCTAGGACTTGGGTTAAATTAATTTGGTTTAACTGAATTTCGTGTATGTGTGTGTGTTCATCATAATTCACTTATTTAGGTTTAATTTTAATTTTGTTTTTAGAAATTAAAATTTGTGTTTAACTTAATTTTTCATCTTTTTAAGAAAAGAAAATCAAATAAAATTTGGAAAATTAAATTGTTGGGTTGAACCACTTTATTCCGCATTTACAGGAAATTCTAAATTGAGAATTTAAAATTGGGGGTCTATGTTTCCAACAAGTGGTATCAGAGTCGGAGCGCTAATTTATTGCGTTAAGGTCCTTTCAAATATTTTTGACTAAAATTGAATTTTCTCCATTTTCTATTTTCGATGGTTCCAACTACGCGTATTGGAAAGCGCGTATGAAATAGATACTTAGGTATCTAGATGAGAGAGTTTGGTTGTCAGTTGTTAACGGGTGGTACCCACCTACATATTTGGTAGAAAATGAGCTTGTTTCCAAACCCACAGATAGATGGAGTGAGAATGAATTGAAACTTGCAAATTTTAATTCCCGAGCTTTAAATGCCTTGTTTAGCACGATCACACCGGATGAATTCCGATGCATTATGACGTGTGAAACCGCTAAAGAAGCTTGGGATATTTTACAACTCAATCATGAAGGAACTTTTGTCGTAAAAGATTCTAAACTCCAAAACCTCACCACTCAATTTGAAACCATCAAAATGAATGAAAAAGAAGTATTTGATGAATTTTATGCTAGACTTTCCGATATAGTTAATTCATCTTTTAATTTGTGAGAGAAAATACCCGATAACCGAGTAGTAAAGAAAATTTTAATGTCCCTACCCAATAGATTTATTCCTAAGGTGACCGTGTTAAATTCATTACCCACATTAGCCTCAATGAAATTAGAAGAGCTCGTAGGTGATTTACAAACCTATGAACTAAACATGTTTCCCTCTAAAATTGAGAAGAACATCGATAAGGGCATTGCTTTGAAAGTCCAAAAGGAGAAAAAATAAGTAGTAGAGAGCGACAATGATAGTGACTAGGAGGAGATGTCTATGTTCGCTAAGAAATTTTAAAAATTTATCAAGTTTAACAAATATAAAAATGATTTTAAGAAATTCAAAAACTCAAAGCATGACAAACGGATAAGATCCCTAAAGTTCAAAAAGATGATCTTAATAGGGACAAGTCTAATAGGTGTTACGGTTGTGAGGGTTATGGCCATAGGGCGAGAGAGTGCCCCATTAAACTAAGGAGAGAGGGTAAGAAACCAATTTCCTACAATACAACCCTTAGTGATAGTGATAAGGAAGAGGGAACCGATTCCCCCACTAAGCCCAACTTTGTGGCTTTTATGGCAAGTCATGTGAGTGAAAGTGATCAATCCTTTACTGATGAAATTTTAACACATAACACTTCCAAGGCCATAGTTTGTGAATACCAAAGCGATGATGGTAGTGAGAGTGAAAAAGAAAGAGATAGAGAAAGTGATGAGGAGGTTGAAGAGAGTGAATTTCAATTTGCATTTCAAGATTTATATGAAGAATCTATGAAATTAAAAAGAGCAAATTTGAAGTTAGAAGCTATTTTAAGAGAGCTTGCCAAGGTCGTTGATGAGAGTGCGTTAGTTAAAGACCTTAGGATATGAGAGAGAGGTCTTATAGAGAAGCTTGAGTATGTAGAAGGCGAGAGAGATAGTCTTAAGGGCTTAATGGAATCCTTAAAAAAGGAGCTTTTCGAGTTTGAAGAGAGAAATGGTTTTCTTGAGTCTAGGATTGTAGAGCTTGAGAAGAAAGCGAGGGACTCAAGTAGAGTCAAATTTGATTTGGAGAGCCGTTAGGAGAAATTAGATAAAATCTTAGGAATGGTCCAAATTAAAAATGACTCTTGTGGTTTAGGCTTTGATTCTTATAACGATTCCACTAATAAAGCTAAAACCAATATTTTAGGAGAGTCCTCTAGGAACAATGTTATACATCATTCCTTAGGTAAGTCTTTTCGTCGAATCTTTAGGTGCTCACATTGTGGTCGAAAAGGTCATCTTAGAAAATTTTATTTCGATCTTAAACGAGGTCCTAGAAAATCCCAACGTAAGGAAGCCGAGGTAGCCAGGATTCCTATATCCTGAGATCGTCACTCTTCATTAGTTTGGGTTAGGAGATCCGACTTGGCAGCTTTACAAGATAGGATTTTTTATTCTCATTTACTTTCACACGATACCTCCCAAGCTAAATCTAATGGTTGAATGTGTTAGTTGTTTGCATACTTTAGCTTTTGTGCTTCATTTTATATTATCATGCTAATTGTATGCTTGTTTATCATCTTCTAGTCATTGCTTTATCACATATCCCATGCTAGAATTATGATGTTTGTTTGTCTTTTGTATTATATTTATTTTGTTTGCATTAAATGAAAAATACAAAAAGATTTTTGTTTATCATTTTTGTTTTACCTTTTAGTAATTTAGGCTTAATGAAAAATACAAATGATTTTGTTTGTCTTTTGAGTAAATATTTTTGTTTGTTTGGTTAAAAATTTCAAAAAAAAACTCAAAAAGATTGTTTTGTGTGTATTTTGGTTTTACACACCTTTTGTGGCATATTGTTTTTGTTTGAATTCCTTCTTTTTCGCTTCCATGTGGCTAGAACTTTTGGTTAAGATTGTCAATCCTTAAAATATTCTTTACTATACTTACATGGAGTAGTTGGATTTTGTGTAGCTATAATGGATTCTATTTTGATATGCCTCAATTCACACATGCACGAGCTCTTTTGAAATTGTAACTTCACATGTATATTTAAGCTTTATGAGGTGTTCTCTTACCAGTCTAGTCATCTACGTATTATGTGACCTAGGAGGAATAGTGCATGCTTAAATCCATTGCATGTGAGATTTGAACGATAAAAAATAATATATATAAATGTGCACGGGGAAGGGCTCCGAAAGGAAAAATATTATCCTTTGCGAGTAAGCCACCGTTTGGAATGGACCTAAAAGAAATACGTGGTCCAAAGGCCTAAGAGAAAACATGGAATTAAAAGAAACTTAATTTTCCAAGGCCTAATTTGTTTATTTAATTTATTCATTCAAAAGATTAAATTAATATGCTTATTTTGAGGGAGTTTGGATCATATATCAACGGTTTGCACAATGTTCATTTATCCTAGTTGCGATTTCAATGTCATGACTCTATTGGTTTGTAGAATCATCAATATGTTAGGCTTGTATACATTGTGTTTGTTTGTTCATTGAGTTCAATTTATATTGTCACATGAGGCTATATCTAAATGTGATAAAATTTTGGAATCAAATGAGAACTCCGTGAATATGTTTTAAGTGATTGGGTATAAATTTGATTGTTACTAGTTCACACCCCTACACTTACGTTTCCATATGACACATTTATGCTATAAGAGTGTGGAAAACTCATGTTAATTTATATTTGTGTCATTTATGTGTCTATATCTATATATATATATGTGCTTGTACATATTTTATATCTATTGTGTATACATATATATGATATCATATTTTATTTTGAGTCTTTTTCATTTTAGTTAGTCCACTTATGCATTAATTCTTAATTGGTACCTAACTTGTTGCAAAATTTTGTTTGATATCACATGTCTAGTTTCTTATGTTTCAAATTGATATCATATTTTTTCGCTTCATATTTAGCAATCCATTATTCTTGCTTGGATTAGTTATTATCTATTTGTTGCCCATATGCTGCCATGTCTTTAACACTTATTGCATCTTCTCTCTACTTATTTTCCCATATATATGTCCCTTGTGAAGTTTTTAGGGAGATTCATGTACTTAATTATCTTGGGGGGGAATGAGCACTTTATTAATTCAATCACCTTGGTCTATTCTTGAACAAAAAGGGAGAGAATGATAGGGGAAGAAATGGTATCTAATCCTATTATAATCATATCTTAGTTTAGGCGATTTAACGTAGGGGGAGAGCGCTATCTTCTTAGGTTGATCATAGTTGCTTAATTGTGCAGGAATTTTTCTAGCTGCAATTCTCATCGGCAAAGATAGTCATCCTTGGGTTTTGAGTCAAGCTTGTATTTTTTTTTATTTTGGGTGGGATTTTTGAGTCTAGTAGAGCTTGACGGTCCTTTAGTATTTTGATTTGGTTTTTATCCCGAAATAGCCAAAGGGGGAGATTTGTATGGACACAAATTTCCAATTGAGTCTTAATGTAGTGTTGGCTCAATTTCGAACAAAAACATTTGTGTTATATGATAGTATTGAGTGAGTATCCTTTAAGCCTATGACATGCAAGAGTTGAAGACGTATCAACCAAGACTTATAAAGCTTCATCATTGTCGTGTTTCAAACTGCCATGTTTCTATATCAACATCATATTCCATAGTCTCCAAAAGGTATGAATGCATTTATATATATATATATATATATATATATAGGGAGACTTGGAATAATTTTATAAAGGTTGTAATTTAACTTTAAACTAACTTTTATTTTCAGAAGGTTATTTTAGAACATTGAATAAAAAGTTTTGGGGCTTAAAATTGAATTTTGAACTTTCTAGGATCTCATTCGATATTGTCGTTCGAATGAGTTTGTCGTTCGAACGAGAATGTCATTTGAACGAGTTTGCCAATGACTTTTCCCAATTGGCCTCTGGAACATCTTTAGATAGGTCATTCGAATGAGACTTCGTTGGAACGAAAATGTCGTTCGAACGACATTTCTGGGGGGAAATCTTTTTGGCAGTTTTGATAGTTTTTCTCCATGTTTCCACTTCTTTTTCCCCACTAACTTTTGACAGTCTTAATATGTACGGGTACCAACATTGAGAAACTAACTTTTGACAACTTCTAAACACTCCTTGAGAGAAAATTTTGAAGAGAAAATTTCTCAACATCAAAAGTTCATAGTTTTTGTGTTTTTGTGAATCCATGAAATAAATCCTACCAAAACACATACATCCAATTGTTTGTTTTAATCCAAGTTTATATCTGTATATATACATCTTGTTAAAGAGTTTGTTTGGCACCGGATTCATCTCTACCATAAAAGAGAGCTTGGGGTTGCTTCTACATCCAACAAAGAAGAAGAGTTTGTTTGTTGTGACATACCCACTTGGAGAAAGGCTCCTTTTTGGGTGGCAGTGACTAGAAAAAGTCTGATCGATGGATTCCAAGACTGTGGTGGACCTCCGTTGTTATTCGCTAGGCAGAGGTGTGTACAAAAAGAAGCGTCGGGGCTTGGACGGAGTCAAGTCGAGTGTTGTAAGTCCTTTGGTCTTGTAGTTGTAAAACCGTACTTAGTGGATTTGACGCTAGGGTCGTCCGAGATTTTTCCCGTTGTTGGTTTTCCTCATACATCACGGCGTAGCGTTACTAATTTACTTTTATCTTGCAAAATCACTTAGAACGCATGCTTAGGATAATTCAAGATAAAATTTGGTTTAATTATCACACTTAATTAAATTGGTGCTTAATTTAATTTGGGTAAATAGTAATTTAATTCAAGTCATTATTTTATTGGATAAAATCTGGTTTGGTGTAATTTGCAAAATTGAATTAATTAATGTTAGGAAAATTTCTAGTTCTTGGGTTAAATTAATTTGGTTTAAGTGAATTTCGTGTATGTGTGTGTGTTCATCATAATTCACTTATTTAGGTTTAATTTTAATTTTATTTTTGGAAATTAAAATTTGTGTGTAACTTAATTTTTCATCTTTTTCAAAAAAGAAAATCAAATAAAATTTGGAAAATTAAATTGTTGGGTTGAACCATATTTATTCCGCATTTAAAGGAAATTCTAAATTGAGAATTTAAAATTGGGGGTCTACGTTTCCAACAATATCGATTTCGTTTCATTTTAGCCTAGGTTCTCTCGGATCAGTTTTAGTTTTGTTATTTTTTTGTGCGTTTATTTTTCAAGCATTGGAATTTCTTTATTGCTTATTCTCTATTCAATCTCCGCTCATTTATTTTTGTTTTAGTTTCTTATTTTATAGTCATTATCATTTTCTTTTTACAGGTTTATATAGTTGTATTCAATTTGGCTTTATACCATGTGGATATGTGTTACTTAAAATCCCAAGAAAAGAACTTGCTGTAATGTATTTATCATTAACTATTGTACTTGCTAATGTTCAAAATTATTTTAAACTATGCAATTTCTGTTTTTTAAGCTATGTCATTATGTTAACTTGGATGATTCTTATATGAACAATTAAAACCACTAGCATGTTCACTTGGATGATTCTATTTTACACTAATTATTTATACACTCTTTTTAAATTTGAAGGGATGAAGTCAATCGTTAAAGCTGAGTATTGGAGGGTGAATATTATATTGACGAAGACTAAACAATGTGGATAAAATTCAAAATAGTTAGCGTCGATATTCAGAACACTTGGCATCAATATTATTTTTTTGGCTAATATCCAGGCTATGATGAAGAGCACTCAAGGAGGCTTTTATGTTGTTCTTCGGAAGAATGACAACGAATGCCTTCCTCCATTGGTAAATTTTCGCTTGATTTATATACCCTTGGTTATATTGTGTACAAATCTTATTATTAAATAAAATGATAAGAATAAGAAATTTTAATATTTTTGAATGTTAGGACAAATGGGATGCATATATAACTATCTTTACGAGTGATAAATAGGTGTGCACATTATGTATTGTTTAGCGATTGGTTTAATTATGACATAATAATATTTAGTTTACACCTTCGTATTCTATATTGATTTCATCCATCCAGCTTATATATTTATACTGCTTACTATGTCTGCTCTATTTTGTTCAACTGTTATAAGATGATAATGGAATAAATAGGTAATGACTATGACAACCAATTGTTCGCTTGAATATTTTTTATGATACTTTTACTTGGAATATTTTTTTATTAAGATATTCGAGCACTTGAGCTATGTGAGAGCATGTGTAAGTTTATTTGAGCTACACTAACTATGTTATTAAGCCTTACTGGACTAGCACAATGGCTTTGGGACACAAATATTTTATACAAATATCTTTTTTCATTTGGGTAGGTGAAAAAAATTAGTCATTAAGAGATTAACTTTGTCTACTATGTTGATTTGGTATTATTATTATTATTATTATTATTATTATTATTATTATTATTATTATTATTATTATTATTATTATTTCTCCTTTTTATTTTCAGCATTCCACACAAATTTTTGGTTAAACCATTTTTAAGATTGGATCGAATTCTAAATAATGGTATCACCACTTTGTATGTGGGCACTTTGTTTCACTATTTTGATTAATAATAATACATCACTTATGTTAATAAAGCAGACTGCTTGGTAAACCTTAGTCTTATTATCACAATTACTAAGAAAGAAGATTGTTTGGTAAGCCTTACTCTTATTATTACAATTTCTATAATCTCTATAGCAATGTCAAGTAAGAGTCTCTATAATCTTCGAATTCTTGTTTTTAGTTCATATTTTTCATGATTCTAAAAAATGATAGTCAACATTTGTCTTTATCGAGTTTAATGTCTGTTTCCATAGATATTGGTGTATAAATATTTCATTAATTAATTTTGATTATGCCTATACATCGTATTATGTAGCCCTATTATGAAATGTTAACCCTCATTTATATGTGGGCATCAATTTCTTCCTTAATAAATGGAGCTTTTAAATGACACCACCGAAGCTTTCACCTCACCCTCATTTACTCTCATCCCGATACTTATAATTAAATTAAAAGTATGGTGACATTCAAGATTTAATGGATGCAATTAAAAGTTCACTAAAAATTAGTGTATTTACTAATGTAGTACTTTATTTTGTCTTTATCTTTTATTTTCATTATAAAGACATGGACTTGCAAGTCAGTAGTAAAATATTTTATTGGATTACGTTTTCAAATTAATTTACTATCATGAATGGTCCGTAGAATTCTTTCAAATGAAAATCATCCACCCCTTTGGTAAGTGTTTAAATTTGTGTGTTGGCTTGGGTTTTTTCCTTTTTAGTGATGTTTGGAGTTCAGAACAGTTTTAGGAATTTATGATTAAAATTTATTTCTCCATTTTATTTCTTTCACCCTCATTAGTTCTGATTTTTAATCTAAAGGATATTAGGTTAATGTGTATTTGAAAGTGGTTGTGCTTTTGTGTGCTTTGTATTCTTTAATAAATATATGCAGTTGATAGAGGAGTTTAGTCTAATTGTAGTGGAATTTTAAACATGTCATGTGTATATTTGAGTGTTACGAAAAAGTTCTATTTCATTTGCTTTACCAATTCATTAAATTTTTAGGTACTGAAAATTTGTGGTTTATCACTATCACCCCAAGGTTTTGTATCCTTATCATAATGAAAATTGGCAATCTTTAGTGTTAATATAATTTGTTTGCACATCAAAAGTTTGATGTCCCATTTATGTGGAAAAACTGATAAGAAAAAAAGGTTATTAATTTAATGCCAAAGCTCAATGGGTTTTAATATCTGGTATGAAAATGACATATTTTCCCTTTATTTTTGTTGGTTTATTGTCTTATATTGCATATAGGTGTTAATTTGTGTTTTCGCATAGTAGTTTGGGCTAACAAGATAAGGATTTTTTTTACTCGAACACGACAAGACACAACATTGTGTTTTTGTTACCTAACACTAACACATGACTCGACATTACTAACACGATTAGTTAAATGTTATGCTCAATTGAATACAAATAGGTAGAATAAACTAAATATGATTGACAAGACAATACATGAGGGCATGACCCGAAATATTAACGAGTGCATACACCTAACCCGATTCATAATTATTTTGATTAGGCTGACAGATTACTTGATGAAAAATTTGGGTCTTTATCTTTTTATTTATATTTTAGTTGGCATGTTGACACCGACCAATCCCACTAACCAATGTCCAAGAACCTTATCTATAATCTTATAGAAATAGTTATGAATATATTTTGATATATAATTCTGTAATGTTTGTGCATATGTAGGATATGGGGATGTTAAAATTAAGTCACTACCCAAAAAGTGGAGTCCAATATAGTTGAAGCATATATATTTCTTATATTTCATTATGTTATGTTATTTAAGTTTTGTGATTAGTAATGGGTCAAATGTACACTTTCAAACCAAATATTAACATTCTTTCATGTTCATGCTAATTATTTGCGAATAAAATAATATTTGGGTTCATACTTTGCTTTCCATTTAACCATTATTAAAGAAAAAATATATGGTTTGATTTTTTATGTAATTGATTATTTTTAAATTTTATGAGTCGTATTATTCTTCTACTAATATTACATTAACTTCTAACAAATAGATTGATGGTTATGAACTAAACACAACTGAGGATAAAACGCACCATAAGTGCATTATTAATTCTTATTTAGGTATGGTAACCTTTTATTAATGTTATTGTATTATATATTGGATTGATATGACTTCATTATTTATAACTATCACTAATCTTTACTGCTTTGTATTAGATGGATCTTTGCAAACTATGGACAATTCTTAAATTGGAACATGTGGGATGGCCTAAATTGATGTGTTGATTACTTTATTTTTCAATGTAATAAATTGGCAGATCTTAAAATGGAGCTCTCCTCTATATGGAAACCTTTGATATTCACACCCATAGGTAAAGTCTACTTTAATGTTCGTTTCTCTAATACCTCTGATTTGATTTTGGCATCATGTTCAGGTTGTTTTAAACTCTCCACTGGTTTTTTAAAAATATTTCCTTGGGTTCCCAACTTCAACCCAGAAATGCATAAAATCTCTACAGCTGATATTTGGGTTAGATTTATGGGGTTGTGTCAAGATTATTGGGACCCACGTCTACTTCTGCAAATCGCAAGAGGTGTGGGTCTACCCCTACGAATTGATAAAGCCACCATGGACAGGTCTGTTGGCAGCTATGCAAGAGTATTAGTTGATATTGATCTGTCAATAAAACTAGTTAATCGTATCCTTATGGAAAGACATGATGGTTCTTTTTTTGTTAACCTTATTTATGAGTCCTTGCCATAGTTTTGTAGATATTGCAAGGTATTGGACACTCTTTTAATGAGTGTAGAAACCTTCAGAATGAAGTCTGTATTTCTATGTCAAAAGACAAAGGCAACAAACATGGGGGCCTGGAAGGTAACGACGTTGATGTTCCAGGTCGTATTAGAAGTTTTGAAAGAAATGGTATTCAAGTTTGTAAAGGAATAATTTCTCAAAAAGAGATCGAAGACACATGTGATAGCTCCGGCAATAATGGTAAGGCAAGTTTTAAATGATGAGTCTGCAAGTCAGCAAAATAAAACATTACCTCCTAAACGAGTAAGGTTTTTGGCTAAAAATGGAATAGCTAGTCAGATGATGCCCGGAGAATCATTTTCAGGTGATATTTCCGGTGATAGGAAAATTAAGGAACCTGCTAAAAAGAGCTTTAAAATTTCCAATATCTGTGGAGAAAATCACTCGCAAGAAGTTAATTTGTTTAAAGTCTAACAAGTGATAAATGGCTTACCATCCAACCCGTAATAACTGTATGGTCAAAAGGCTGGTCCTTCTAATAAGGAACAAGATATGCTTGTTGAAAAGGAAACGCAAGCCCACGATTTTGTGCAAAAATATAATAATTTACGTGTAGATATTTCGGATATAGAAGATAGTTACGGTGATATGCCTCCTCTTGAGGACATTCCAAACATGTCATATGAAGGGTCGAAAATTAATTTATATGTGGCGATTCCTAAGTTGGCGGACTCAGTTAAAAAAAATTGTGGGGAAAATTGAACTAAAATTACTCCAATTAGTAATTCTTTTGTTGTTCTAGGGAAAATTGAAGATTCCAATAACTCGCAACGTAAGACGAGGTGATCTTCGCAATCACTCTCTAAAACTTCGACTGTGAACGGTTCGCATATATGCAAAGACTTAAGTCGTGAAGAGATGAGTGCGATAAAAAACGCTTGCACACGAAGGTGAAAATAGTTTCTCTGGTGCTCATGCTCAAGGTCGATAGTCTGTTTTCTTTAGGTTTTATTAAAATTTTCGTTAGCGCATGTAAGAGCCACTAGGAGAGGCTATTTCTCCTAAGCTTATTTATAAATAAAGGCAACATTTATCTTAAAAAAAATTATTAAACCAGATTAAATATTTTGGGAGATTGTTTTACTAAGAGTGAAATTTTAATATTTGAATACTAATAGTACTCATACTTTGAGTTTATATTTGAATATTGTTGAATCAATAATGTGTTTTATAGGAGGTTTGGAATTTACTATTAGTATTGTTTGTATTATTGATGTTGAATATTTTTTTTATTTCTTAAATAGGGTGGGTAGTCTTATAAATAAAGAAAACTATGCCCAAATTTTCTAGATTTTTTACACTATTTGTGTTTTAAAATATTTTTTTTGATTTTAACATTGTATATTTATTGTGACTACATTTTTATTGGAATTTGGTTGTTATTAATTATAGTGTCAACCGAATGTGCTATGGTGGTAGTTTTAGATTATAACAATATTTATTAGTTTATATGTGCGGCCTAATATAGTCTATATATTGTGCCTTTAGTTAATTTTTTTTATTTACATTATACACTATTTTATACTTTTTCAAATGATCTGCGTGCCTTCAGGAACGGGCATACCCTACTACGCGCGCGTGTGTGTGTATATACATACACACATGCGTGCACACACACACACACACATGTTTGCCAATTTTGTAAAATTTAAAGAAAACTGTATTTAAAAATAAGTTTACCAATGCACACTAATATTTATAAACATAGAAAATTGATTTTTAAAACTATAATTAAAAATAGTGTTTAAATCCTGTTTTCTAAACACATAACTGTGTAAATCCGGGGTTGAATTCATCCGGCATGCGGGGATCGGGCCCCTTAATTATCAGGATGGTGGGGAGGAAGAAGGAATGAAAGAAGGTTCTCTCTCTCTCTCTCTCTCTCTCTCTCTCTTTTTATATATATATATATATATATATATATATATATATATATATATATATATATATATATATATCTTCATGATCCAACCTCAATTATAAAATTGGTCATTGTTAAATGGGGGTAACACGTAAAGATAGAGTCGCCATCCAATTTTGGTCAAAACAGGCAAACGAATGACGTCGCCTCGAGAGAACGACATCAAGATCAAATTAATGCATGCAAAACCAAATACTTCAAATGTTTGGGGGCTATGTTACATAATTGGAAGGTGTTACCCATTCCACACTTTCATTTTTTCATGGGAAAATGTTAATCTTCTTCTTTTTACTTCGTGATGTGTACGTACATGTTTATAATATAAGTAATAGGAGAATGTAATTATCCAACTCGTATCATGGAAGAAATGGAGTAGACTTATCCGTAAGAGTGTTCCCAAAAATAATAATAATTATGATGTAAGTGTTCGCCCAATCAAAAATTGCTATGAAAGAACGATTGTGAACGTCAAACGAGACACAAGTATATAGGAGTCTATAACTTGCAAAATAGATGTAATAAGATATAAAAGATGTATAAAATGAAAAGGAGGGGATTTATTCATAAGAGTGTTCCCACTTAGTTCGAAAATAGCATATAACTGGGGTTCAAGCCATAAATCCAAATATAAGACTCCTCTTATGTGGATGTGACGAAAATGCATTTTAAGAGTGAAAATGTAAAAAATGGAAATCCTGCATTTGGAGTTTATGGATAAATCCTCTTTTTGTCTTTTTTTTTTTATGAAATCGGTTATGTGTAACACTACTAATAAAGAGTACTGATTAGTGGATGTGAGATAATAAAACAAAATCATAAAATAGAAATAAGATGAATAAAACTACAATGGATAAGCTAGAGAAAGGTGTTGAGAAATAGACCTCCTTATGGATGCTTATTGTTGAATTTGGAATGCAAGTGTGATGGTTTTGAAGTGTCATGGAAGTGATGTAGAGAGGTGATATGAATTACAAAATAGGGAAAAAAGGTGAGGTAAGAGAGTGTGGGAAAATGAGCTTTGAGGTAAAGTGAAAGGCTTTGATTATGAGGAGAATGTTCTATGATTTTTTTGATGTGGTCCCTTTTTCTAATGGTGAGGTCATGACCTATTTGTATGAGAATTTAATCTAGGGGTGCCGATCAGTATGGCCCCTGGCCTTCCTATCAGCATAGTGCTTGCCTTGTTATGGAAGTAAAAGGATACCCTACTAATATGCAAGATTCCTATAGGTAGTTTGGAATGATTTTTTCAGAATAACATGCATAAAATGCAAACTGTAAGTCTGAATCGTGCACAGGGTAGACCATTAAAAATGTAATTTAGAGACCTTTAAGAATCCATTCATTCACTCATAGGTCTGAGAGTTAACCGATGTCAAATAGGGCTCGAAAGCATCTGATGGTCTTTAGACCGGAGTTTTTTGATGTAAAACGGATCGTTCGTTCGAATCGGGCGGCCAATTTGCAAACATAATGGACTATTGGAAAGGGGATTTAGGGCCCTTTAAAGATTTATTAAGCTATAATCAATTTGAAGAGTTGAATGGAGTCAAATGGGGTCCGGGATTGCTCGAAGACCTCCAAATTAGTACTCGAAGCATTACCTAGGGTTTATGGTGAATGGACGAGTGCTAAGGATATAAGCAGGTGCTTAAGGGGGTCCTAGGATGGGGTTTCCATAGATCCCCTCGATGGGTGATCTTGGAACAAATGAAGGTCGTAGAAAGATAGACACCACATCGATGCTGGAAAAGGGGATCGAGGTCAACTCTGTGGACTTGAGGGATGAGGGTGACCAATACAGTGGGTCAAGATTAAATCTTAGGAACTTAGGAGGGATGGCCAATTTATAGGGTCAAGGTCAATTCTACGGACCTAAGGAGGGATGACTGATTCAGAGGGTCGAGATTACTTTTGCGGACCTAAGGAGAGTTGGTGTTGATTCTGTAAACCTCAAGTTAGGGTGTCCAATTTCGTGGGTCGAGGTTAACTCTGATGACCTAAGGATGCAACGACTGATTCTGCGAGTTGAGGTTAATTTTGTGGACCTTGAGTTATAATGACTGATTCTTTGATTTGACTTTAATTCTGCAAACTTGAAGTTGTAGTGATCGGTTCCGCACATCGAGGTCGATTTTGAGGACCTTGGGAGGGACGACCAATTCTATGGGATGAGGTTAATTCTAAGGACCTGAAGTTAGGGGATCAATTTTGTGGATTGAGGTCAATTCAGAGGACGTGAAATTAGGATGGGGGGGGGATGTCAATTCCGAGGAGCTGGAGTTGGGATGACCAATTATGCAGGTCGAGGTCAATTCTACAGACCATAATTTGTAGTTTGTGGGGAGTATTTCTACTACTTTAGAATCCACTTGGGATTATGTAGACTTATGGTTCCTACTCGAAAAGTTTAGTAGGTTTAGATATGGGCGCGCCTTTAGTTCTGCTGGAGTATTTTGGTGATAAAAGTGTATGGTTTAGACGGATGGGATTTTTGAAAGTCTGTCGGGGGATTAGTACTCCAAAGATATTTTTCCTGGGAAAAATAATTATCTATATTTTTGGGGAATTTTTTGGGCAATTTTCAGATTTTTTTGTCATTTTGGGGACAAAAGTTTGAGGGGACTATCGATAGGTAGGTCTGGGAAGGTGACTATCAGCATAATGCATGGGATTCCTTGGCTTCTCGAGAAAGGGAAAAGGACACTATTAGTCAGGATGGTTAGGGGATTGTCGATCGGCATGCCCCTTAGCCTTCTATAAAGAAGGGGCGACCCCTCCTTATTTTCGACACATCTAAGCAATTAAGTCTCCTCTCTCTCTCTCTCTCTCTCTCTACAAGTCATTCTCAAGTTCTTCTTTCTTCAAGATTTTAAATAGCTGGGACTTCTGGCAACGTTAACAATGAGTGGGTATTTGTCTAAGATAGGGCAAGCCTGGAATGGCGGGTTGTGGTTCCACTTCCATTTGGTAATGAGAATGCCTACGACTCTTTTAAGTTGGTTACTAATGAGAGGGTTTTGTTGTGTGAGCCCGCACACCACTATTCGAAGAGGGTGAAGAACCCTAGTGGCTATGTGAGTATTTTGACCTTTGGTTTTCCGTTTTTATTTTCTCCTTTTCTTCTTGAAATAATAAAGGGTTTTCTTTCAATTTGGTTTGTAGACTGATATTTATTCTTTGAGCATCCAGTCCCAGGGAACGACTGGGTTGAAGGACGTTTGGGACCATCTTCTCGAGTCAATACATTGGATGGTGTCGTTTACCAAGTTTGGTACTTTGGCGAGTGAAATGAAAAATACACCAGGCTCTTCTGTAGTATTGTGTGCACTTGATGAGAAGTGGTGGGATATGACCCACACGTTCCATCTAGGGATCGGGTTGATGATCATTAATCCCTACGCTGTCCAGCAATTGACGGGGCTAGATTGATAGAGGCATCAGATTATGGTGGATCGTATATTGCGAGTCACAAAGGAGGCGGTGCGAGTTGCTTTATAAGACACTGGTAGAATCGTGTTGGGGGATTCTCTTCATATTTATGTGTTGAGGGAGACTCTATTGAATAGGTATATTGATGAGATGGATGGGCAGTAGGTGAGATAGGTAGCCCGCTTATTTAATTTGCTTTTACTTAGAGGATTTATGGTGGTGACGAACGAGAGTGGAGAGGTCATCCATAACTTATTTTTGCCATATTTGAGGAATATATCGGACATAAATATGTATTATTGGGGAAGATTTACTCTGGAGTCTCTTTATGCTTTGTTGGATGCGTTCAGTTGGTGCTGTCGACAGACTTTAAAAGGACCCACGTACCTTCTGAAGGTAATCTTTAAGTTTATTTTCCTTTATTTTCTTACAGTCTTCTTTTCATTCCTTTTTTTATTTTATTTTTCTTAGAGACGTGGTTTTTTGAGGTGATAGGGCTCAACATGGGTTTGATATCCCTGAAGGATAGTGGGTTGGTGTGCTTATGTAATATGTATCGATGGCAAAATTCAAACAGGCAGTCGAACTAATCCTTATCTTTGAAGGATGTACAAAAGGCACTGAACAACCTGACGAGCGATTAGGTTAGCCTTTTTTTAGTTGTTCAAAATCTTTATTTTTGAGTAGATATTGAATCTTTTCTGGGGATGTAGGTGACCTTCTACTCTTGGAGTATTTCTTCGCGGGCCATGGGGGTTACAAGCATACATTCGCAGATGAGGTCGTTGTTGATTCATAAGTTTGGGTAAGTCTGGTAAGTTAGGGATATAGTTGTGGGGAAAATTGTGGGCAAGGATGTGTAGGTCCCACCTTCGGCGCCCCCTGAGTACATGAGGCTGGTGAAAGAGATAACGGGCGATGCTAGGGCGGTGGCGATGATGGGTGAGCCTTACACACTTTACACCGGTGAAACCTAGATTTTGTGACCAGTTGGTTGATGCCTTCTTACATATATGACAAGGAGAATATTCCTCCACCTACCACTACTTTGAGGAGGGGTACCAGCTTATCGGTGGCATCGATCCCTAGCATGGGACGTGATATAGATGTAGTAGTGGAGGAGGCTTCGCTTATTCAGGTCACTCATATTTCTTACAAATTTTGATTGAGTAGTGGGGAGACTTTGAGGGTGCCCTATCGTCTTTATGCGTCGGTAGCCAGGTTAACGGGCCTTACTGATGATGCTCTCTGGCCTGAGGTATACTTATCTTTTTATTTTTTTTCATATTTTCTCTTTATTTTTCTTTGCACTTTACCGACTTTCTAGACTCTTGTTGTTTTTCTGTTTGCAGACTTTACGGGTGTCGACAAATTAGTTGCCGGACATCAAGGACTAGATGGCATCTATATCTACATATGTGAAGACGTCATCCACCTCTTGTATGGTATCATTGGCTACTTTCGATGACGGTTCTAGCTCCAGGAGTGGAGGGTCTATCACCCATTGTAGGGGCAAGCGTGTGTGCCGCGGAGGCTGAGGGTTGTCTTGAGAGGTTTTTTCGAAGGTTTGGGCAGTGTCCCATAGTATCTTTTTCTTTTTTTTTTCTTGAAAAAAATGTAATAGAGCCAGAGAAGAATTATATATATGCATCTTTTTGTCATTTTTCTTGATTTAGTGACTTATTCTACATGCACTTTAATTTTCTGCTAAGATTTCTCATTTTTTTGCAAAGACTGCGTTAAGTATGAAAATGGTTTTGAAGAAAAATGCTAATTTTATGAAAAGAGGATTAATATAAAGGAATAACCCAAGGATTAACTTTTTTCAAGGTAAGAACTTTTGAAAATTGGTTTTGGGCAAAAGATGAAAAATGAATTTTTCCCAAAATGGGGGATTGCCAAACAGCATACCCCTTGTCCTGCCTATCGGCATAAGGGTAAAGTAAAGTCTCTCATTTTTCTTTCATTACAATTTATGCGTAGTTGGAGTACCATGAGGGTAGAGGGATTGATGAGGTTTCAAGTAGTTTGTCCTTTGTGAGGACCTTTGTATATATAAAAGGGGGGTTTGTGGGGTGCATTCTTCACCACCATCCACATTCTCTATTTCATAGTTTTCTTCTCTTTCGCAAATGTCTCTCCCGATGCCCGAGGTCTTTTCTTCCTACCTTGAGGGTCTACAGGCAACATGCCTCTATAATGTTGACTTTAACACCTTAGTTTGCATCGTGTCTCTTTATATCGCAATCATGCTATAGACTAGAATTTACTGGAGGTGGCGGTACAATTCTTTCACCTCAAAGATTTGTTATAGATGCGGTGTGCCATACTTATGAGGAGTTTTTAACAATTTTGGGTGTTAGACCTAGTGCAGCGACAACTATGTTTGACTTGTCCTATTCTCCTCACACGTATTTGGATGAGTTACTTCATATCTTTCCCTCAGGAGCTCGACCATTGGTCCATGGAGGGAATATCTCCCTCCCAGATGTTATGAAATCGGTGTGCCAAAGGAATTTCTCTAATGCTAGTTTTGTCAGAGTCGTTTCCTTGGGCTTGACTGCTAGGTTGTTATTGGTGATAGGTGACTTGATGGTCAATCCTTAGGTGGCCACTTTAGTGGCGTGGGTGTATTACCACTATAGTTTTGCATCGGTGATGCTAGCGGAGACCTTGAATCATCTTGATACTTAGAAGGAGGGTCGTTCTGACTTTCTACGGGGGAGCCCGTGATGCTATTCATGTGTTTTTCTGAGAGATTTCGTCTGGTGGCCCCTCTTGAGTACCCCCTATCGGGCGTCCCTAACTTTTTCATTAGGACATTCTTCAGTTTTTCCCCTTTAATAAAGAACTGGACACTACCCCAAAAAGGACAAATTGTCACCTTTCAGCCGGCCACCCTTGTCACGGTCAATGATCATGACAAAAAAATACATGTTTTTTGTCACCATTGTTGACCATGATAACCTTATAAAGTTGTCACGGTCTTTGACCGTGACAGGTCCATGATAATTTTCCCATTAAAAAAACCTCCCCCTCCTTTTTTTTCCCACCGTTTTGGTTTCCCTCCCTCTTTCTCTCTCAAAGCGACTGCTCTCTCTCTCTCTCTCTCTGTCTCTACGATTTCAAGTTACTTTATTTATCTCTTTCTCTTCCATTTTTATATATGTGTGTGTGTGTGTGTATGTGTGTGTATATGTAGGGGAAGGGGGGATATGGGGTAGTGTTCGTGGTGAGGGGAGGGGGCAGTGGGGGGTGGGGGTGGGCCGAGCGTCCTATGTGAATAATTGGTTGGCCGATCATGTTTTTACGCCACATATATGATGGCCAGTGGATAACGAGGGGTTTGAGGGACCCGAATACCATCTCGGGTATGCCATTTCATGGATGTATCCTTCAAGACATCGAGGCCAAGGTTCTCGTCTCACATGTGATAACCACGTAGGATAACTCCGCATTATGGTAACACAAACAATGCAGCGTGACACATATTAAGAGGTGTGTCAATTCGTATATCGCGTGGCCTTCCTTCCACCTCGAACCTACCCCAGACACTTGGGCATGACATTATTTTTATTTATTTTTATTTGGACACTTGCATTATATTTGAATTATTTTGAGTTGTTACATTTTCATTTGGATATGGATTGTATTATTATTTGATTTGGATATTGAATTATATATGGAAAGATTTGGTGCATTATTTATATTTTATTTGGATATATGCTATTTGAACAGGTACAATTTTGCTATAACATGTACAAATATACTGCTAGGCAGTGGTAGTGGCCAAACTGCCCATCAGTTTTTTTAAATTCTTCCCAGATTTGTCACGGTCATTGAGCATGATAATTTTTTAAAGTGTGTCACCGATTTGTCACAGTCTTTAACCGTGACAAACCTTGTCAAGCTCAAAGACCATGACAGAACCCTGACAAGTCTAACGAACTTGTCACGATCAATGACCGTGACAGGTTCGTGAAAACAAAATTTGTCACCCCCAGACTTATCACGGTCATTGACGTTGACAAGTTGGACTTGTCATGGTCAATGACCGTGACAATTCGACAGTTTTGGTGTAGTGGGATTAACTAGTTCGTGGAGCACGGGTCCTGGTGTCTTTGCTGGTCTGTGCCATAGTGGGGGGGGACTCGTAGCCCATTTTGAAGTTGAGAGAGTACCGATATGTGCGTTTGGTTGGCTTTTTGAAGACTTCCTCTTATTTTTCTTGGTGGCTTCTGCGCCAAGTGGGTGGGAGTAGATTGTGCGTGCTCATATAACCAACTTCTTTCTAGTAGAGGACTTGACCGAGTCTCTAAGGATGATACTAGGACCTTTATAGCAGTGTCGTCATCCATATAACCATCCATTATAATCTGTTAAAGGATATTGGTATATGTCTAAGGACTATTTGATATGGTTATAAAAGCGGGTAGTTAGAAACATTTTAGGGGAGGGGACTGGGAAAAGATGGCTTGCGACATTAGATACCGTGGAGGAAGTTATTGTGGTTTGGGCAAAGTTTCTCAAGGCATACCGCTGCATGGAGCGCATATGGAGCATAAATCAGGAGTGGGAAACCTGGGGACCTTCGGGAGCAGGTAATGATGATGAGGTTGGAGTGTCTGGCAGCTGAGGGCAGCATTTTGTGAAGCTAGGTATTTCTATTTGAGGGTGGTTTGTGTCGGTGTAGCAGTTCGACATATTTTAGGATTTTCTATGAAGCTCATTTATTTGTTTGGTATTTGGTAGGTTAGTTTGTAGATTGGTTTTGGTAATAGTAAAGGGAGTGATATATTTTACTCCCTCTACTAATATTTCATGTAACAGTTGTGTTCCTTAATTTGAAATACAAATAACTTTAATCATATTTTATTATTCCATTATTAAATTTTGAAATTGAATTATCTATACCAATCGCTAAGGCATACATAATCCTTTTGTTCATGTATATGATGAGATTGGTCGCCGTTCTCGGGGGTTAGAAAATAATAGCATTTTTTCAGAAAGAAAGGATCATGCCCATATATATCATATGGGTTGTCTACATACAACTATGGGTTTCAAAAATTTCACGAGATTTATTGTTAAAAGATTCATTTTGAGAAAATAAGGTCCCACGTAGTTCTAGGTAAGGGAAATGAAGAGTTTTTTTAGATTAGAAGGATTGTGAGAAGAGTCGTAGCGTGCTGAGAGTTTGGATTAAGTGTAAAATTTCTTGAAAGTTCCAGATCTATTGGACGCATCATTTCTTCTCCATCGAGATCCTTGAGCATAGTGTCACCACCTGACATGATTTTCTTTGCGATGTAGGGGTCGTTCTAATTAGGTTTGAACTTCCCCCAAGGTCCCAAATGGGTTCTACAATTTCTTTGAGGGAAAAGTCTCCTTCTTGGAAACCGTGGTCGTTGACTTTCTTGTTAAAAGTATTGCACTATCCAGTGATAATACTCATATATGTGATATATAACTTTGAGTCTCTTTTCATCTAAGAGTGAGAGTTCATCATAAAGGCTCTGATGTAAGTCTTCTTCATTGACCCTGCATTCAAGCATAACACATAAAAAAGGAAATTCCAGTTCAACGAGGACCACCGAATCCATGATGTATACCTAAGGGTAAAGGGTAGCCCTAGTGGGCATCCTAATAGAGGTTTTGTATACCAAGAGGGCATATGGGATCCAGTTGACCCAGTCTCTACAATTTTAGGTCATCTTGTTGATGATGGTTTTGAGGATCTTGTTAGCGGCTTCAACAACATCATTGGTTTGGAGATGGTTGTGTCTTTGAATCCCATACTCGTCGACTAGTTCTGTAACCTCGGATTCGAAATGGATTTCATTGTTTGATACCAACTCATAGGAAACCTTGTATTGGCAAATAATATTCTTTCCAATAAAATTGCCCAATTTTTTTGAATTTAGCACTACGTATGACTCGGCTTTGACCCATATCATGAAGTAATAAATGGCGAATAGAATGAACTTGTTCCTGTTGGAATCCTTGGGGGTGACCTTCCCTATGATATATATGCCCCATGTGGAGAAAGGACTGGAGAGGTCATGTTATAATATTCTTGGGAGGCAAGTGTTAGAGATTGGTGAACTGTTGGCATTTGAGGCATCTTTAAACATAAGGGCAATGCAGTTTTGAACCATGTGATCATTCATGTTAGGACTCATTACCCATTGCAAATTTTCTGCAACATTTATTCAATATCATCCCCTGTTATGCAATGTAAATGGGTTTCATCAAAGTTTTTCTTAAAAAGTTCTCTGTCACAGATGACACAGGGTCGTATGATCTTTTTTATCTTCATCTCGGGGATTCCTAACATGTTTGAGAAGGTTCCAACTATCATAGTACCATAACCTGGACATGTCCAAGTCTTCTTCAGTGATGAGCTCAATGCGGTAATAGTAGGTCGGTGCAACCTTTTTCTGAACTAGTAAAAGGACCATTGTTATTCCCTCGGGCATGTCGACCATGGAGGTCGGGGTTGCAAGGTCATTAACTAAACTGCTCTTTTAGAGACAAAAGGCAATGGAAGGTAACATCTTTGAACTAGGAGGGGAGATCTTCTAGGTGGGCGTGGAATGGAAAAAGCTTATCGTCTTGACTTTTCATTTCCTAAGAACTTTTCCCACCATGAAGGTAGAGTCCCTATAGATTTCTAGATTTTTTATGCCTTTCTCTAAGGCGATCTCGAGGCCTATGATGCATGATTCATATTCGATCATGTTATTAGTGTAAAGGATGTGTAGATTAATGGCAATGGGGGGTGAGAGTCATTAAAAGTGACTAGGAGTATCCCAATGTCATACCCTTTTTTGTTGGCAGCTCCATCAAAGAGCATCTGCCATATGAGATCCTCCTGAAATGTTAATAGAATATCTTCATCTAAGAAATCAAAGACCCAAACATCTGTTCATTTTATGGTGTAATCGATAAGGTAGTCGAAAATGGTCCTCCCTTTCATAGCTTTCTATGTGACATACACAATGTCGAACTTGGCCAACATCATCAACTAATGGGCCATTCGGCTTGACAAACCGTGTTTCTCTAAAAGGTATTTTATGGGATCAATTTGAGATACTAGTCTGATGATAAAAACAAGCATCTAGTGCCGTAATTTTTGCATGACTCAGACTAGGACGACTCACGCTTTCACCAAGTTAGTGTAATTGACTCCCTACCTGGTCAATTTTTTACTAGCTTAGTAGATGGAATTTTCCTTGCGGAATTCTTCAATGTATTGGTCTAGTAAATCCCCTATTGTGATATTAGTGATAGTCAAGTATAGGAGGAGGGGGAGACCTGGATGTAGAGGCATGAGCATCAGAGGTCGGGTGAGGTATTTCTTAATTTTGTCAAAGTCTTCTTGGCACGCCTCATTATAAAATTTGGTTGAATCCTCTTTGAGAAGTCTGAAAATGGGTTCACAAATAGAGGTCATCTTTTTTATGAACCAATTGACGTATTGAAATTTACCTAGGAATCCTCGTACTCCCTTCTCCGTTCGAGGTGGTGGCATTTGGAGTAAAGCTTTTAGTTTGACAGGGACTCATTTAACTCCTTTCTCACTGACCATGAATCCTAAGAGTTTACCTTTAGTGATGTTAAAAACACACTTTTGTGGGTTAAGTCGAATCTGATATTATTGCAGTCACTTGAAGTACTTTTGAAAGGTGGGAATGTGACCTTTCTGAGTCTTAGACGTGATAATTATGTCATCAACCTAGACCTAGACCTCAATCCCTTTGTGAATAAGATCATGCAAGATGGTTGTGGCATCCCTTTGGTGGGTATCTCTAGCATATTTGAGCCTGAATGGCATGAGAGTGTAGCAGAAAGTTCCCTGAGGGGTGATGAAAGAAGTTTTTTCTTAGTGCCCAAGGTTCATCCTAACCTGGTTATAACCAGCAAATGTGTCAACTAATTATTTGAGGTCTTGAATGGGTGTGTTTCCACGGTCATATCGATGTTGGGCAATAGATAATCATCTTTCGGGGATGCTTTGTTCAAATTTTGATAGTTTACCCACATGCGGACTTTTCCTCTCGACTTCGGCATGGGGACGATGTTGGCAAGCCATGTAGGGTATTTGACCATGCAAATGAAGCCCAGATTTATCCATTTGACCTCCTCCTCCTTGACCTCGAGGGACCATTCCATTCGGAGTTTCCTTAATTTTTATTTGGCTGCTTTGTGGTATGGGAATGTTGGGATCTCATGCTGAGATATCTCTCGGTTAATGCCAATCATCTCATTATAGGAACATGCAAAGTCGTCTATGAATTCTTTCAGCAGTTCTTCAAATGGAGCACGCTCATGCTCGTTAAGGGTGGAACCTATACTAATCTCATGCTGATGGCTACTAGAATCGAGATTAATAGCAACAATATCATCATCATTAGTTTAAACACAATTATGTTATTTATAATTTTCCTTACTAATATTGGTTAAGAATTCTTCATTTACAAAATCATCACCATCAAAAGTTTGATTGGAATCAATGCAATTAATGTAAGGCACAAAAAGATACTCAAAATCTTCATTTATTTCATTTTTAGGGAAAATAGCATTGAGAACCTCATAAAAGGAGGCATTTGTTACATTGACATCGAGAAAAGGAGAAAGAAGAATAGGTACAGAGATTTCATAGATGCAATAAACAATGGGGTTTGGCTGAGCTTGAGCAGGATGGCGTCGGATGGCATACCAGTTTAGGAGAATTACATCTACAATTGTCATCTGAACAGACTTGTCTGACGGCGCAGCATCTTGGTGGATCATGAAGAGACTCAGCCCAATGTTTGTAAGTCAACGGATTATTCAGAGTAACTTCCCTCTTTGTTTTCAGTGATTTTTGTGGTTTTTTCGGTCAAATTTTGTACCTCGTGCTTCAAGTCTTCATCCCAAGTGGGTAAGTCTTCGCCTTTGGATTCTCCATTCAATCTTTCAAAGTGATCACCCCATCCAATAGCAACAATGTATTCCTCCCAATAGTAATTAATCCACTCGATAACCATTATAGTTTCATCATATAAATTTTCCCAATAAGTGGGTAAGTACATGAGTGAAGGGAGTAGGCATCCCTGAAGTTTGAGGGTAGTGAGCAACTCGAAAATGCTGCATATTTTTGTTCTCTGGAAAAACATATTGACCGTGATTTTCAGAATATCGTCTAGACTAATTTCCTCAATGGGTACCAACCGCTTATTTGATTTTTGAGCCTACCTCCGGGCTTTCATGAACAGGAAACATAATCTTTGGTAGTCGGTGGACATTTCAGTGGGAAATTATAGCCTAAAACTTTGGAGTTCGTCTAGCACAACAGGTAGTTCCGTGCCTCCCCAGATTGGATGCGAGAAATAATAAAGTTTCACGTAAGGAGAGATAAAGCTTGGTGACGTGACTTTAAAAGTGTTTCTAGTGCGTGCTTCTATCGACTAAAGTGTAAGTCGGTGACTCAAGTATAAATCCAGTAAAAACAGGTTTCGAACACAGGGACTAAGATGAACGCTCATGACAACGAATAGGAATATCAGTTAACCCTACTAATGATAAGAAAAAGAAGAAAAAGATGATTGATTTGATATCCGTTAACTAACTAAAAAAAGTAAATTTAAACTAATGACTTAACTATGCATGCAAGAATAATGAATTGGTTTCAAACTATATGAGAGAATGGGATTAGGGTACACTCCCCCAACCATCGGTAATTGCATAGAACATAAAAGTTTCATAAATAGGATTCTCCACTCTAAGAGACATCAAATACTCTCTAGGCATTCGACATATGAGGACTTTAATCCACATAATATCAAATAAAAATTGTATTAGATGAGTATGAGAAATTATCAATAAGCCAGTTACACCCTTAAACATTCTGGTTACCTAGGGAAAGAGAAATTAAAAAACCTACAACCTTTATCTCGATAAAGTTCAAACCTTTGAATGAAAAATTACTTTTTATTCACTTTTAAGTCCATATGGATTGACTAGGTTGGGTCCATGTACCCTAACCCGTTAGAAAGCTAGCATAATATGGTAAAACTATAACTAATCACGATAATTACGTTGCATGAATTCATTCTTACATGGAAAATATAATCAAGCATGTGAAAGATAATTCTAGCTAAGAAATAATTAATTATAAGACAAAAAGATGAGAGAAATTGAAAGCAATAATGAAACTATACTTGTATTGAAGAAAAACCCTTGAATTCAATGTAAAAGATGAACAATTGTTGAAGAAGATCAATCTTAAGGTTCTTGCCTTAATAAGCTCTAAAAACTATGTAAAAACTAACTCCCTAAAGTCTGGTATTACCATAGACTATATTTCTCATGTTTTTTTAAGTGTTTGCACCATGCACAACTCTAATTTTCAAGAAATAAAAATTCAAAATATGTCACGCGGAACTGGTTCGATTTTTTTCTTCTTTCTTGTCCCAACCGATTGTCTTATTATAGTGTGCCAAAGCGTTTCTGAGTCTTGATCATTGGTTCGATTTGACCTTATCAGTTTATCGAACCGGTGCTCTTATTTTTCCATTGGTTCGGTTTGCCTCTTCGAGTGAGAGGAACCGGTTCAGCTACACTTCAATGGGTTCGGTTCTCTGGATATTTTTCTTTATTTATCCTTGATTTCTTCTCAACTTAGAATCTTCATAACTTGGCAATTGTGACTCGAATTTGGATGTCGTTTCTTCCTACACTCTTATGGACTCAAGGTCATTGACTTCTCTTTAGGGTCCGTGTCTGGATTCCATATATATAATTACTCTTTTGCCCTTAATTTTCCTTCTTTTCTTTCTTTCTAGATTTTGAGTTTTCTCCTTTCTTCACTTGTATAAAATACCTGCAAAATGTAAGAGAAATTCACGAAACTCGATGTACTGGACAAGATGTCATTAGCAAGAATATGAGATAAATAAACTCAACTTACACCACACGGGGTAATAATATCCTCTAAATTACGGGGATAAATATGAAGAATTTATGCGTAATCAAACCCCCACAACTTAGAACTTTGATCATCCCGGGCAATGTAAAAGAATCAAAGCAAGGTCAAAACACTTAGAAAACATGATATTAGGATAAAATACCTTTTTCGCGAGCAATGAATTGCTAGCGTATGTAACAATCCTTTTAACCCCCAGGTTACCCAAGTAAGACGAGTTGTGTCTCGTGAGGGTTTGCAGTGAATATACTCACAAAATTTATTTTCGACTCAAAGGAAAACTCAAAATAATTAAAAACTGTACAAATTAAATTCCCCAAAAATAGTCACCGTAAATTCATATTCGATAGTCTCAATTTGTTGTGTGTGTGTGTGAAGCCGAAAATCGAACCGCTAATTTCCATCGATTCATCATTACGTTACTTTCTGAGAATTCTCTTTGATTCAATTCTCACGGATATAATCACAAATGAATCACAAGGATTGCGGCTAATTGTCTTAGTATGCGTGATTTATAAGAGTAAATATAATGTAAAACTAATTCATGCACAAAAATTAGAAGAGACGAAATTTTTATGGTAAAAAGATGTCATCATTGGAATACGATTATTGAAAAACTGGAAACATCGCCTCTTATCCACACCAATTAATCTCTCTTATTATCTTTTTATGTCTTAGCTCTCCACACGGTAATTAATTTATAAATTCGGACTCGGTTGGGACTTTCTTGGGTTAAAGGTGTATAGGATAAAAATGGGGATGGTTGGAAAATTCAGATTTGAAAAATGTCCTTATGATGTCCGTTAGTGCTTTTTCAGGCTTTTGCTCATTTTTCTCTTCTTTTTCCTTTTTTTTTACTTTTTCTATATTTTTCTTTCTTGTTATTTTTGTTGAGCATTTTGCTATATTCATTTTCTTTCCCCTTTTTATTGCAATACTTGGACATAATTGATGAACTTTTAATTTCACAACTCCGGGCTAAATGGGTTTTTCGAGTGATCAAACAAAATTGGAAAATTTATTCATCTCAATTAGGTTTTCAAACGGGTATTATTTTTCACAACTTTTTATGGCTAATATTTTTGGACAAACAAACGATGGCCTAACTTCCTTGTCCGTATTACTAATTATTTTACCATATGTGTCTCAACATTTAATTTAATTTAAAGATATTTTAGCACGTGTTCAAGACGACAACTCACTCATTTCCCGTAACCAATCAAAACAAAGGAGTTGAGATCCTCAATGACTTATTTTAAACATTGAATTGAACTTTGAGTTAATTATAACTTGGATTGATTTTAAAAATTCACAAAAATCGATAGGCTCAAAATCTCACCGGGTTAATTAATCTCTACATTTATTCACAAAGTCAACAATTTTCGCTCAATTTCCATCTTTGGTCAATTTCGACTTAATGCCTCTGGTTTTTACAATTTGAGACTTTAACAAAATTTTGTGACATTTTCGAAGTTTTTTAATTCCAATTTTTATGTATTTTGAAGGAAAATATCTTTGACTTTTTTAAAATTCTCAATTTTCTTTGAATTTTTATAATTTTTTCTGGGCATTTTGAAATATGTAAATTTTTTAAAGAACATGGGTGCCCCCCCCCCCCCCCTCTCAACTTAGACTTTTGCAAAGTCCCTATGCAAAAGTACTAAAATCCAAACAAAAGGAGAGTGCATAAAAATGAACAAAGGCCAAAATGCTAATTGTTTATATTAATAAAAAAACAAATACAAGCCATAGAAAGATTAAATAGTCCCTTGTTGACAAGGTATACCATAAAGCACCAAAACAACAAAGAACTACATAAGAAATGCAAAAGGAACCAACATATAAAAAAAAACGGGCCTATTGCGGAGGTGGATGAGATGTTCCGGGAGCGCTGGAGTCATATGGCTTATAAAAACATGTCGGAAGAGCAACATTGGACCCAACTTGGAGCTTATATAATTCTTCTTGTAGGCGAAACATCATGCTAGTGTCTCGGTGATGGGCTTCTTGGTCCGCCCGATAGTCAGACGAAAACCCATTGAAACTCGCCTCTACATTCTAAATGCAGCCAGTGAGACCCTATCCCACCAGTTCATAGTTGGATTCCTCATCTTCATTGTACTCAGGCTCCTCCTCCTCCACACCGACATCCTCATCTGCTGAGGGGCCTGTAGAACATCCATTTGTCGCTCACCCCTTGTTCGAGATTCCTACCCAATGGGCTTTGGAAGGCGAGGAACCGCTCAGGGGGCCACAATACCGGCGTCTCCAAGGATGGAAGCGATGAGAAGGGGATATAGGAGAGAGGCCTTACCCTTATGATCCATGGCAGCGTGAAGGATGTCAACGTAGAAGATACGGGCAATGTGGATAGTGGTGCCCGGATCAAGGAGGTGGAACAAAAGGTTGGCTTAGTGAAGGCGCATCGCCGAGTTGTTTAAGGTTTGGAGGATATTGGCATAGATAATATGAAAGGAGATGCAGGCCCTTTCATTAAGATTCCCCACGGGAAAAGTGTCTCTATCCCATGCATTACCGGTTGTAATGCAATTGATGCATATGCTTTTTAAGACAGACATGGCATTGGTGGGGTAATCCTACTGGTTAGGGCTTAAAACCCCCATATCTCGTAACTTTTGGATTAGAAATTAAAGTGAGAAGGGGATTGGATTCTCATCCACATATGCCTCGGCTTCAAACTCTCCCGTGTAGACGAGAGTGCCGTAAAAAGTGCACACCTCATCCTCCCAAACCACCAGATGTGGCTCCTCGAATAAGCAGCAGCACCCCCTTAGGCGAAAAATATTTTTGACTGATTGAGGGAGTTCGTCCCACTTAACTTGTAGCTCAATATGCATGGAGCAGGCTACGACGAAGAAAGTTTCGCACCATATGCGCTCTTGGCGAGAGCGGAACTCACCGTTTCCATTGGGAAGGATTTTGGTGGATTCATATTTGACGGGGCATGGTCTATTGGCCATGGGAGAGGGATTTGAATTTCTAGAAAGATAATCTGAGATTGGAATAGGAGTTTGGAGGTGTGAAGTGGAGTGGGGGAGGTGAGATGAATTTATAGGTGAGGATGGGGGTGTGGGGTGGGGGGAGGGGGGGGGGGAGGGGGGAGGATTTAGTGGTAAATGGAATGGAGGGAAAATGGGTGAATAATGGAGGGAAAGAAGAGTGGGGAATGGAGGGAAATCATAATTGGAAGGAAGAATGTGGAGGGAAAAGAGTTGGAGGGATAAGGGGGATAAACCATTGGAAGATGAAAAACTCTGCAGACAACCGAACCATTTCACCCCCTTTTCATTTTAATCGATCTCTACAGTGAACTGGTTCGGACCTTTAGTGAAGAAAAGGGAGAACCGCTTCGGTAGACTGTAAAAAAACTCCTCCGTTCTTCTCCTAAACAAACTAAGTGTGGTTGTAACACCCCGTGTTTATATTTATTATTTTAATTAATTAATTGGAATTTAATAATTTTTATTGGCTAAATATGTTGGTTAAGATTTTAGAAGAATAAAACTTCAAGCGGAATTAAAATCGGAGTTAAAATGGATTTTATATTGATTTTTCAATTTTTGTCTCGCATAATTGTTTTTGGGCGAACTGTCAGATTTTAGGCAAGATCGATCGATCGATGCCTGGGGGTAGATCGATCGACCCTCCCAGAAAACGTGCGCTGTAAGCTGTTTTTAGAGTTTGTGTAGGATTAGGACTCCTAATCACTATATAACCTTATTAATCCGTAGGGGGACTTCTCATTATCACTTTTTCTCCAGTTTTTCACCAGAGAACACTTCCAAATATTTTTCCTCTCACTCATAATCATCAACCTTCAACAAAATCAAGTTTTTGTCACAAGTTTTGCCACAAGTTTTTGAAGGCTTAATTGGGGTTTAATCAAGATCGTTCAAGAACACTCTTTTGCTAATTTTTTGAGAGGAATCCAGATTTCTAATTAGATTTTCCCCACGATCTTCACAGGCATGAATACTCTATTCTTTTCCTTTAGTATTATGCATTTTAAGTGTCGCGCAAACACTTAATTACATGTTTTCTTAAAATAAAGTAGTGACTTAATTAGGAAAAGTGGACACTAATTATGGGGCTGTTTTTATTAAATCTTTTGATCTGAATAATATTCATAACCCTTGGATACGTAGGATTGATGAGTGGATTTTGGGTTTTATTGGTGTAGGTTGCATGTAGAAAAACCCTAGTTTTAAAACAAATAATTTTTGGGTGCGTATAACTCATGTAATACATGTAGAGATAATAAAATTTGATTTTGATGAATATATGATGAAAAGTTGGTATATTTAATTTAAAATAATTAAATGAGATTAATTGGGTATTGTTGACAAGGTGATAGTTAAATTAAGATTTAATTGAATTGGACTATCATGCGTAGTTTTATACGTTGATTAATTATGCTTGTTTGTGTGATTTTTTGGTATTATTATATTGCCTTGTGACGACGGGTTGTTGGGAAATTTTGCTCTCCCTATATTTTAGAATGCCTTCTTGGTATGGGACTAGTGGGTATGCCTTTTGATGATTTACGCCTTCTAGGTATGGGACTAGTGAGGGTAGATTATCGTGTTTTTATCATCCTGGGGGTCGGCTGATTTTTGGTACTTTATCGTCGTTACGCTAGCCTAAGCATGAGACTAGGTCAAAATTTAAGTTAGAAATTCATCCTATACATAGGTTAGGACGTATTGATAACTTGAGGACCCTTAGTTATGGAACTAAGGGGTATTTTGAGGATCTCACATCGATTAAAAGGGTGGGGTGATTATAAATTGAGAATTAATGCCTAAGATAAAAACGGGTATTAAAATTTGTGGGGACATAATGTGTCGGGGCCGACAGTTTAAACGGGTCAGAGGACGATTTATGTCTTGTCGTGTGTGGAACCTTGTCATGTGTCGGGGCCGACAGTTTAAACGGGTCAGAGGACGATTAACAAGGAGAAGTGTGACACTTTAATAAAAAAGTGAGAACAATAATAAAAGTTGGTTAATTTAATTAAATTAACATCGTGGGACTTGGGAATTTAAAATCATATTGGTGTGCCTTTATATATGTGGATTTTTGCGGGTAGTTAGTAGTTTATATTTATCGCGTTTAAATTATTCCGTTTAATTTATAATATTCTATTGTGATATTTATTTCGTATAATGCTACTGTCTGGATTCAAGGATCCTATTTGAGCAGAGTAGTGCGTATTCTTTCTCGGGGCTTTGGCTCTGACCCATGCGTTGACTAATCTTTTTCAAGATTAGAATTGGAGAAGCTGCATAAGTTTATCAGAGTTATCATTTGGAGGTGTAGCTGGAGTTATTCATTTTATGACATAGTTTAGTTAGACTTTCTTTTCCAGTCGTATTTAATTATGAAACTTCATTTGAGTTTTATTGGGCCATTCGGTTCCAAAGTTGTTTAGAGGATTTATTTTTGGATTATTTCAGATTTTATTTAATCATTATTGGAGAATGGATTATTGGAGTTAGCATGTGATGGATCTTTTATCGCTTAGTTGTTTATGAGCATTTGAGTTTGATTTAATTATGTATCTTATGGACTGGTTTATTTATGTCTCATATCTGTCTCATGCTAAGAATGGTAATTATGTACTCACGCCCGGCATAGTTTTGGTGGTGGCCGACGCTAGAATTAGGCAGGGTGTGACAGTGGTCTTCTTCTAAACTCGATTTTTGGAAAATTCCCAAAATGTCGCTACTCATAATTTTGCTCCGAAATTTGCGACAACTCCCCTCGAAATGCTCTACACTCTTTTGTGTTGTTCCTTAGCATTCATTTATATACTAAATTGGCTCCTAAAGACCTATAACTACCCTAACCTATATACTAATTAATGTACACACGACTCATCCCATATGCGTCGGGAGTGCGAAGACCTCTCATATCACTCTCAATCAACCCCGTAAACGGTGTTCGACAACCAAATTGTGTCAGGTTCTTCAACACATGCCTCTAGATATGTCTTTTGGAGTTGTCTGTTAAGTTTGAATGTGTCCCCCCCTTTTAGATCTTCTAACTCCACAGCTTTGTGAGGGAATGCCTCTCTCACGACGAATGGGCCTGTCCACCATGAATGTAATTTGCTGGGAAACAAATGTAGACGGGAGTTGTAGAGAAGCACATTTTGACCTTTACGTCAGATAATTCTATCATGTGCGAGTTTCATCCTTTATTTGGTATTTTTTCATTCTCATACGCATCATTGAGCATCTCTTCTAACTCATTCAGTTGAAGCTTCCGTGCTTCACTGGCTTTGTCTAAATTGTAGTTCAAGATCTTGATTTCCCAATATGCCTTATGTTCTAGCTCCACAGGGAGATGCAAAGGCATGCATACACAAAGGGAAATGGGGACATCCTAAGGGGGTCTTATATGAGGTTCTATAAGCCTAGGGCTGTGTTTTTTTTCCGAACATTCCGATTTTTCCGATGTCCGATCCGATATTTTCCGATTTTGGAACATATATAAGGTTTTCAATTTCCGATTTTCCGATTTCCGATTTTTCCGAATTAAATTGGATAGGAAATTGGAACTATGTTTTAGATTCCGATTTTCTGATTTTTCCGATATAATTTCCGAATCTTTTTTCCGATTAATATTCCGAATATATCTTCCGATTAATATTTCGAATATTTTTTCCGAATATTTTCTATATATATTTTTTTACCTTATAAGTTATATCCTTATGTAATAAGAATGTGTACAATTTAGATTTCCTTTATTTTTTACCTTACCCCATATATTTATATATGCCGTTAGTAGAGAGCAACTAGGGTTGTATCATATTCTTATTAAAATATCTCTCACATCTCTCTCTCTCTCTCTCTCTCTCTCTCTCTCTCTCTCTCTCTCTCGTCTCGCCCCTTTCTCCTCGGCGGTGCATATCTCTCACCTCTCTCTCTCGACCCAATCTCTATACGGTCGTCCAACCCTTTTCTTCTACTTTCGGCGGCGCATATTTGTTTACATCGTCCGACCCTTATAGTCTCGAACATAGGTAAGCCTTTTCTAGTTTATTTTTATCTGTTTATTTTTTTTATTTCTACTTATTTACAGATCTGTTTACATCGGTTTACATCTTATTTACATATGTTTACACCTTTTTTATTTCATCTAATACATCTGTTGGAATCGAGTTTGTTATATTGATCGGTTTATAGGTTTACAGATTTGTTTACATCGGTTTGTTATATTGATGGCTGCGGCAGAACAGAAAAAAACTAATTTCTAATTTCTCATACTGTCTTCATGCGGCAGAACAGAAAAAAATACCATATTTCTAATTTCCGAATTTTTCCGATTTTTTTTCGATTTTCCGATATTTCCGAATTCAGAAACTTTTTTGATTTTCCGAAAAAATTGGATAGGAAATTGGAAAAAATATTTTATTTTCGAAAAAATTGGAATTTTTTCCGAAAGGTCATTTTTCGATCCGATCCGGCCGAAACACAGCCCTATATAAGCCCATAGCGCATTATTCAATAAGATGGACCAATCTATTCGATTAGGATATACGGTCTTTTCTAGAATGTTCTTGATTTCATGATTTGCTAACTCAACTTTCCCACTCGTTTGGAGGTGCCATCCCAACCTCGTGGACAACTCCATAATTTCTCATAAGTTTCTCAAATGACCGATTGCAAAAGTGTTTGTCGTTGTCACTAATAATTGGCTTCGGAGCTCATAAGCGAGAAAGTATGTGTTCTTGCAAGAACTTAATCACCACCTTATTTTCATTAGTCTTTGTAGCTATGGTGTTAGCCCATTTTTGAAACATAGTCTACCATGACTAGGATGTATAAGAAGACAAAATAAGGGGGAAAAGGTCCCATGAAGTAAATACCCCAACAATCAAATATCTCAATGACGAGTATGGGGGTCAATGGAATCATGCCTCATCGAGTGGTGGATCCCATCATTTGACATCTATCATGATATTTGCAATAAACGTTAACATCCCTGAAAACTGTGGGCTAATAAAGGTAACTTTAAAGGATCTTAGCGGTCATATTATTTGTCCAAAAATGGCCTCCACATGCTTCCATATGATAAAAGCGAATGATGCTAGGAATCTCATCATCTGGTAAACATCTTCGGATAATTTGGTCCGTGTAATATTTGAATAAATATGGATCATCATAGAATAATATGCGCGACCAAGTGAGGAACTTCTATCTCGCTTGCAGTGTCCAATTGGAAGGAACGACTCCCATGACAAGGTAATTCACTATTTCCAAAAATCAGGGGAGAGAAGAAGTGGAAAATAAATGATCATCCGAAAAATATTTATTTATGGGTATAGGATCACTAGGTACGTCGAACGAAAGATGGGACAAGTGGCTGGTGACGACATTTTCTACTCCGTTCTTGTCTTGTATGGAGAGATTAAAGTCTTGTAGGAGTAAGATCCACCTTATGAGGCGCAACTTAGAATTCTTTTTGTAAAGGAGATACTTAAGCGCCGCGTGGTCGGTAAAGTAAGTGATTAGTGAACCAACAAGTTAAGAGAGGAATTAATCTAGGACAAAAAATACGGCTAGTAATTATTTCTCCATGGTGGAGTAATTGATTTGTGGTACGGTTAGCGTTCGGCTAGCCTAGTAGTTTATATGAGCCTTCTTATCTTCTTTTGGGCCCAAAACATCCCCTATAGCATAATCACTCGCATCACACATGAGCTCGAATGGAAGAGACCAATCTGGAGCTTGCATAATGGGAGCGGAAACGAGCATGCTTTTAAATTTTTGAAAAGCTCTTTGACTTCCTTCATTCCACTCAAAGGGGGAATCCTTCATAAGGAGGTCACTCAAGGGTCTAGCGATGACACTAAAATCCTTAATAAACTTTTGACAAAATCCTGTGTGGCCCACGAGAGAGCGCACATTATTTAATGACTTAGGACGGGTAAGATTATCTATAACATCGATTTTTTCCCTATCAACTTCAATTCCTTTGGACGACACTATGTGGCCAAGAACTATTCATTTGGTTGCCATGAAATGGAACTTCTCCCAATTTAGTACCAAGTTCTTTTCCACACAACGGGCTAGCACTTTTTCAAGATTCGCGAGACAAAGGTCAACAGAGGGGCCAAAAATACTAAATTCATCCATAAAAACCTCAAGGTCCCTTTCGACCTTGTCGCTAAAGACACTAAGCATGCACCTTTGAAGAGTTGTAGGGGCATTGCATAATCCAAATGGAATACGTTTGTAGGAAAATGTTCCAAAAGGACATGTGAAGGCCATCTTCTCTTGATAAAAAACATCTACCTCAATTGTTTTATATCCAGAATAACCATTGAGGAAGCAATAGTGTGGGTGTCCTTCTACTCCCTTTAGCATTTGGTCGATGAATGGCAAGGGGAAATGGTATTTTCTCGTGTTGACATTGAGCTTTCGGAATTCAATGCAAATGCGCCACCCGGTGGTGGTACGTTGAGGAATTAGCTCACCCTTGGCATTCTCGACCACAGTCATTCCCGAATTCTTCGGGACGACTTGGATCGGACTCACCCTTTGCCATTCGAGATTAGGTAAATAATACCCACGTCCAATAGGTTAATGATCTCCAATCTCACTACTTCTTTCACAGTGGGGTTCAATCATCGTTGCATCTCCCTCGAAGGCTTTATGTCCTCCTCGAGGTGGATTTTATGGGTACAAATCAGGGGACTTATACCTTTCAAATTTGTAATGCTCCAACCAAAACCACTTCAGTGCTTCTTCAAAATTGCTAACAATTTACCATCTTGCTCTTCATGTAGGCTAGAGGAGACAACAATGGGAAATGTCTCATCCTCTCCCAAATAAGTATATTTTACATTGGAGGGTAGTTTATTTAATTCGAGGGTGGGAAATTTCCATCGGAGGGAGTCATACGCGACTCCCTCGGTGGTAACTCCTCGAATCTAGAAACCCAATTTACATCTCTTACATCCTCATACGGCGCTCTCTCATCTAATATCCCTCTAAACTCTTCCACCTCCCTCTCTAAGTCGGTGTACGCCCCATCACTTTCATTACCCGAAATAAGGCACGCACCTAAGGCATCCCCATCGATATTTCCCTCTATATGCTCCTCTACTAGTTCCTCGATAAGATCTACCATGTGAACATTGTCCTCCTCACCCACTTTCCTATAGATATTGAAAATATTTATCTCAAGGGTCATGTTCCCTAATGTGGGTTACATTTGCCCATTTCGAGTGTTGATTAATACGTTAGCTATATCTAAGAATGGGCATCCTAGGATAACGGGAACATTATTACTCGAGGGGATGGAGGCATCCATGTCCGAAATGACAAAATCTACCAGGAAGTAGATACACTTGGACTATCACGTTCTCGATAATTCCTCGAGGTATTTTCACTGTACGATCTGCAAGTTGGAGAGCGATCGATTTGGCTTGAGGTCCCCCAAATCTAGTTGCCTATATATCCAATAAGGGATAATGTTAACACTTGCCCCTAAATCAAGTAAGGCTTTTTCTATTCAGTTCCCTCAAATGATGCACGAGATGATAGGTGCACTCGGATCTTTAAACTTGGACGGGAGATCATTAAGTAGAACGGAGGTCACATTTTTTGCTAGGAAAACGTTATTTTTCACCTTTAGCCTTCTTTTCACCATCAATAAGTCCTTAAGGACTTTAGCATAGGTGGAAATTTTCTTTTTGGCATTGAGGAAAGGTAAATTAAGATTTACTTTCTTAAACACATCTAGCACATCATCATGAGACGCCACTTTCTGAGGTGGAATCAACCGTTGAGGGAAAGGCATAGTAGTGGGTGGTTTCACTATGACTTCGGGCCCACTAGTGTGTTTTTTTGTTGTCACTTTCATTTAAGGGGGAATCCTCAGCCTCTTGCGTGCCGAGCGAAACCTGCTTATCTTTAGATTCGTCGTGTGGAGGAGGTGATAAATCAATAACTCTACCACTTCATAAATTGGTGACTACTTGACATTGCTCTTGATGGTCGTTAGACGTAGAGCTAACACTAGGTTGACCTCGGGGAGGTCTTTGCCCTTAGGCTGGAAACTTACCCTTATCTTGGATACTTAAAGATGATTGCACCATTGAAATTCTTGCATTTATCTCGGCAAACATTTTGGTACTTTGAGCATTGGTTTCATGTTGGGCTTGTATGAATTGATTTATCGTATGCTCAAAATTTCTCCTCGGTGGGGTGATATACAACTCAGGAAGTGGTACTTGAATATGTGGAGTTTGTTGAAAGTGCGAAGGCAGTGGTGGAGGAGGGGCAATGTGTGAAGTACTTAAGATGGGCCTCTACATCATTATTGTTTAACCCAAAAAATTCTCTGTCACACATAGTTTCAACGAGTTGTTTGGAAGCTATACTTAGCCCTTGATGGAAGAAAGAGATAAGACAATATTTCTCAAAACCATGATGTGGTCATGTGTTGACTAACTTGTTGAATCACTCCCAACATCGGTCAAATGGCTCATTTTCTTGTTGTCTAAAAGTTTGAATTTCATCCTTGATGGAGTTCATTCTATGTTGGAGGAATAATTTCAAACTAAATTTGGCTTGCATATATCTCCATTATCCGATTGAGTTCATTGATAAAGACCAACGCCATGTCTTAGCTTTATGCTTTAAAGAGAAAGAAAAAATATTTAGAGGAACGACATCTTGAGTGCAAGCATGATCGCTAAACGTATCACATGCCTCTTCGAACTCACGGATGTGGAGGTTTGGTTTCTCCGAATCCAAACCATGAAAGGTATCTCACCCTCACCCGTGCCATAAATAGCATGATCCGACATCGCTATCTCTCCAAATGAATCCGTATCCTCACTCGGTGCCCTAGAAGTGTGACTTGGAATGGAATTGTGCGGTGTAGGAGGTGGAACCCAAAATTGTGGAGCATTAGAAGTGGGTGCACTATCGGGGTCGTATTCTCCTACAGGATTTTCGAGAATGCAGGTGGAAGTTGATTTAGGAGTTTGTTGTGGGTTTTTCATGAAAGGACTTCGAGAGATTCTATATTTTTTTTTGCTTTTTATTTTTTTGAATTTTGATTTTATGCTTTTTTAGCTTTTAAGAATTAGAGTCAAATTTGTGAATTAAATCGACCTAACCTGCAAGTCTACCGAATCCCCGGTAATGGCGCCAAAAACTTGATGTGACTTTAAAAGTGTTTCCAGTGCTTGCTTCTATCGACTCAAGTGTAAGTCGGTCACTCAAGTATAAATTCGATAAAAATGGGAATCGAACATATGGATTAAGACGAATGCTCGTGACGACGAATAGGAAGATTAGTTAACCCTACTAATGACTCGGAAAAAGAAAAAAAAGATGATTTATTTGAAATTCGTTAACTAACTAAAACAAATAAATTTAAACTACTGACCTAACTATTCATGCAAGAATAATGAATTGGTTTCAAACTATATGAGAGAATGGGATTATGGTACACTCCCCGAAACCATCAGTAATTGCATAGAACATAAAAGCTTCAAAAATCTAATTCTCCATTCTAAAAGTCATCAAATACTCTCTAAGCATTCTACATATGAGGATTTTATTCCGCACAATAGCAAATCAAAAATTTTATTTGACGAGGATAAGAAATTATCAAGAAGCCAGTTGCACCCTTAAAGATTCCGGTTACCTAAGGCAAAAGAAATAAAAAGACCTATAACCTTTATCTCGATAAAGTTCAAACCTTTGAATGAAGAATTACTTTTTATTCACTTTTAAATCCATATGTATTACCTAGGTTGGGTTCATGTTCCCCAGCCCGTTAGAAATCTAGCCTAACATGGTAAAATTATAACTAATCACGATAACTACATTGCATGAATTCATTCTTACGTAGAAAATATAATCAAATATGTGAAAGAGAATTCTATCTAAGAAATAATGAATCATAAGAAAAAAACATTACTGAAATTTGAAGCAATAATGAAACAATACTTGTATTGAAGAAAAACACTAAAATTCAATGTAAAAGATGAACAATTGTTGAAGAAGATCAATCCTAGGGTTCTTGCCTTCAAGAATCCCTCAAAACTATGTAAAAACAAACTCCCTAAAGTCTGGTATTACCATAGACTATATTTCTCACACTTTGTTTAAGTGCTTGCACCATGCATGACTTTAATTTTTAAGAATTAAAAATTTAATCCCTCACAATGAATCGGTTCGATTTTTTTCTTCTTTCCTGGGCTAACCGGTTCACTTATTACATTGTTCTGAACCAGTTCTGAGCCTTGATCATTGATTCATTTTGGCCTTAAAAGTTTATCGAATCGCTCCTCTTATTTTTTCATCGGTTCCATTTGCCTTTTCCAGTGAGGGGAACTGATTATGCTACACTTTTATCGGTTGGGTTTTCAGGATTTTTTTCTTCAATTCTCTTTGATTTCTTCTCAACTTTGAAGCTTCATAACTTCACAAATCGAGACTCTGATTTAGATGTTATTTCTTCTTACACGCTTATGGACTCAAGGTCTTTGACTTCTCATTAGGGTTCCATCCCGGATTCCAAATGTACAATTAATCTTTTGCCTTTGACTTTCCTTCTTTTCTTTCTTTCTAGATTTTGAGTTTTCTCTTTTCTACACTTGTATAAAATACCTGCAAAATGTAAGAGAAACACATGAAACTCGATGAACTAGATAAAAGATGTCAGTAGCAAGGATATGAGATAAATCAACTAAACTTACACCGAATGGGGTAATAAAAGACTCTAAATTATGGGAATAAATATGAAGAATTTATGCCTAATCACTTGGTCAACAAAACATGTGGGATGCAAGAGAAAGGATGGGAGAACTTTAAGAGGTTTGGGTGAGATTGTGGAGGTGCCGGGTGATGATCCTGAAAATAGCACCACCCTTCAAGGTCTTTGTAAGCTCAATTCAGTCTTAACAATGGCAGTATAAAGGTATATAGTAGAAGGAGGTGAGGAGAAGAGGATTAACACCGAAATATAAGTGGTTAATCTAATCAGGCTTACGTCCACTGTGAAGCTGTGTGGTTAATATCACTGTATGAGGGCACTGATGGTCATGAATACAAACCTCTCAAGCTTTTTCTCTCTACTGCGTATTTAGACAGAGTTTCAGCTAGGGTTGCTATTTTCGGATCTTTTACAAGGTAGAGGATGACCTCTATATATAGTGCCTGAGGGGTGTAATGTACCCCCAAGCATGCAATGAGCATGTGCATGAGGATCCATCCAGTATGAGAATGACACCTGGCTTATATCATGCAGATAATGATGACCTCAATATTCCCTCACATGAGGGGAATGATTCGATTATAACTGATTGTGTACATGTGTTCCCAATAGAGCATATGCTGATAAGAACTTGGCCATCCCTGAATGGTCCCAACCTTGGCCTGGAAGAGGACGAGGTGGTGACCGTAGTTCAGTGGGAGAACCAAAGTAAGACATGTTGAGCTATGACGTTGGCCTGGGCCAAGGTAGTGGTGGTAAAGAAGGAACGTCGGCCAATCCCTATCCGAGATTGATGTTGATGATGGGATGGCAACCTCTTCATCTTTCGAGATGCTGTTGCAATCCTTGGAAGACCAGGTGGATAACTGCCCCTGGATCATGGTGACCTCACCTGCTGAGGTATCTAGCAACGTCGGTCTTGGCCGACCTTGCCTAGGACGAGACTGCTAGTTGATGATCTAAGGTCCCTCTAACATCGGCCATCTCCATGCCGGAGGTTGTTGTCTCTGAGCCGAGGGGGTACATTCAGGGCATATCAATCACCCCTAGCCCTTAGTTTCATGTGGGTGCAGGTGACTATGGGGTCTACAACTCCGAGGTCCTTTTGCTTTGTACCAATGTTCCTTTTTTGACACTTGTCAATTGCTGAAGTGGCTTGCGTGTCTGACAAGTGTGATGATGTTGGTTGTCGTTTGGGCTCCCAAGGCAATGATGGGCTTTGGGACGTGTGCAATCATACTTAAGGGTTTAAACCCATTTTTCTTCTCTTTCTTCCTCATTTCTCTCCTTCTCCTGATTTGGCTGTTTCTACAACTCTCTTTCTCTCTTCAAAGCTTGGCTACTTCGTTCTTTGGGATTTCTGTGTTTCTTCAAACCTCTCTTCACTCCACAAGTCTTTAGGTATCATCTCCACCTTACTCTGCAAATTTTTGCCCCTTTTATTCTTGTCTCCTCAATTTCCGGTGAGATTTTTGAGTTTTCATGCGACTGCTTGCATTTTTCGGCGGTACTTGTTCTTGCTGTTCTTGGTTGTTTTTGTTCAAAGTTTAATAGTTTAATCTTTAATTAAATTTGCCAATCCTATTTATTTAGGAGAGTCATAAGTGTAGGGTCTTCCTCATATGCTCAAACCTCTTTACCAACTCTTAGAGGAATTCCCCTCTCTTAGGGAGCAGACCTTAGATAAAATTAGGCAAATAGAAAGGGCCCAAGAGGAAGCTCATAGGTCAGAGGAGTTCTCCCTCAGACCTATCTTTCCACCCCCTCAGTAGGTTATATACCCTGAGCCATCTGAACCAGTTAAATCAGTAGAGGCCACAGTTGAACCCTCTCCCATGTCTGAGTCTGATTCGTCTACCTCAGACCCTATGTCTGTGGACTCTTTTTAAGAGGCCATGGATTTTATCACTCGACAGGATCAGGTCCCTGATCAAGCCGAGGTTTCTAGTCGGGCATCGTCCCACAATAGTTCAAGCACGTCGCACTCTTCCTCTCACATTGAGGTTATAGGTCCTAGTGTCGCGGTTCCACCAATTCTTGAAGCCATTCCTTTATCGGCTGTCACGGGTGCTGAGTTCGCTCAGAGGTTCCCAAGTGGTGCCCCATCGTCTGCTCAGGCCGACGTTAAACTGGATGATGATGATGTTGAGAGCGATGTTGACACCTCTGAGGCGGATGAGATAGAGAGCATAGTCACCAAGATTTATCTTCTTGCCTTCGGGCATCTATATTCCATTCGACCCTCCATAAAACTCAGGAGACCTCTGAGGGAAGAGAGGGCTTTTGGCGGTCGAGATGGTGAGATCTGTCTATACGAGCAGATGCTCAAGTTGGGGTTTTGTCTGCCCATTTATCCCGTCATTAGGGCTATACTTTCTTATATTAACTTAGCTCCTTCTCAGTTATCCCCTAATTCTTGGAGGGTGATAATTGGAGCCATAGTTCTATGGAAGGCAGTCCACCACTCAGACCTTCCTGTCCAGGTCTTCACTGGGTGTTACATCCCTTCCTCTGCCAGGAATCATCTGAGCTAATATCATTTCCTATCTCGAAAGTCAACTAAGAAGATGTTACAGGTTACCCAAACTAGTAATCATAATTGGAAGTCGAGGTATTTCTTTGCCTCGGGGGCATGGGAATTTTGCCCTAGTGTCCCCTCTTCAAACTTAGAGCTGAGGATAATGGCTGCCAGGGCCGACCCTTGGCTAAGCCAAAATAATCTTCAAAAAGACCTTCAAGATCAGGGGGAGAATGGTCTGTTGGTCATGTTCGAACATCTGATGTCCCCTTATTATCTTTCTGAGACTGGGCTTGGGGGTAGTCCCCTGACCGAGCTACGTAAGTGCTTATTTCATTATTTTAGCAAGTTAAACCTCTGAGTTTTTTATGTCTCTGACTTTCTAACTCAGACCTTTTCCTTTTGCAGAGTGCCCAAAGGCATTTCGAACGAAGTCTTATAGATGTATGCACCGAGCCTTACGAAGCTGGTGAAGAAAGCAGGCTTGAATGCACCTCCTCCCCTCCATCTACATCAAGGGCTGAGGCTACCAAGAAGAGAAAACCTACCGACCCTGCCCCTGAAGATCAGAGGTAGAAGAAAAATAAGAAGGGGGATCGTTTCATCCCTATTTCTTCTGAGGATGCATTGATTGCTCGTCTTGAGGAATTGAAGATTGGCGACAGTGTCATTAGCCATAGTCTCAAGGCCTTGGATGCTATCGGTGATGTCATGACCGAGTCTGATAAGTACTTTTGTCGCTCTTTGGATAAGCCTCTGCTGGTTGAATTCTCTCTTCACCGTTCTATCAAAGTAAGCCCTTTAACTTTTTTCTTCTGAATGTGTATCATCGGCCTTTGAACTATATCAGACCTTAGACTGACATCTTTGCACATGTTCTGCAGGGTCTTCTCACCATGCATTACTATGTCAATCGGACCTTGGGAAAACTTCCTCTGATTGAGAAGGGCCAAGAGGCCGAGAAGGCTGAGCCCACTTTAAACGCTGAAGTGTAACGTCTGAAGGCTGCTCTGAAGAAGGCTGAGACCAGCGTGAAGGGGATGCATAAGGACATGGACAAGAAGAGGGAAGATCATAACGCTGCCCTGAAGGCTCAGGATGACTCTCTCCAATGTAAAGTCGATGTGGGTGTCAAGGCTGCCTTGGATGATGCCTCCGGGAAGATCTTAGAGGAGTACAAGGTCTCTGATGAGTTTGTCAGTTTCGGCTTTGAATATCTGGAGAGAGGGGTCAAGGCTACTGGCAAATGGGCTGCCATGAAGGAGAAGGAAATAGGGAACCTTGTAGCAGCTAACTTCATCAGCTTGGGTTCTGCCGACCCTAAATTTGCTCAGGCTCTGCAGAAAGTTGAGGAGGAGGGAGGTGCTGCACCTACCGAGACTGCCCCCCAAGGTGACACCATGACTGGAGATATTGGTGCACAAGACGACGGGGTGGAAGTAACCACCCTCGACCAGGGAGATGCAGACGTGGTACCTAACCCTGAGGCTGCAAACACTTGACTTCTTTGTTTATTTTATCAATTTTAATTTCTCCGAAGATTTGTAACCTCCGACAAACTCTGTTATTTTGTATTTTGTAACTCCTAACTTTAATCTATGTCAACCTCTAGGAGGGCTTTACTTCTTCAACTGATAAGTGTTATTTGAATGGTTTTCCTTGCCATGCAATGTCTATTTAGGTCTGAGGTCATCTAAGTATGATGTCTGACCTCAGACCTTGCCACCAAATCATGATGTTATAAGGTCTGAGGGCATCACATAAGATGTTATCCCCATAAAATTTTCACCAAATTAATGATGTCAAGGGTCTGAGGTCATCTAAGTATGATGTCTGACCTAATACCTTGTCACCAAATCATGATGTTTGAAGGCCTGAGGTCATCAACTAAGATGTTACCCTCATAAATAATTTTCACCAAATTAACGATGTCTAGGGTCTGAGGTCATCCAAGTATGATGTCTGACCTCAGACCTTATCACCAAATCATGATGTTATAAGGTCTGAGGTCATCAACCAAGATGTTAGCCTCATAAATAATTTTCACCAAATTAATGATGTTAAGGGTCTGAGGTCATCCAAGTATGATGTCTGACCTCAGACCTTATCACCAAATCATGATGTTATAAGGTCTGAGGTCATCAACTAAGATGTTAGCCTCATAAATAATTTTCACCAAATTAATGATGTTAAGGGTATGAGGTCATCCAAGTGTGATGTCTGACCTCAGACCTTGTCACCAAATCATGATGTTTTAAGGTCTGAGGTCATCAACTAAGATGTTACCCTCTTAAATAATTTTTACCAAATTAATGATGTTAAGGGTCCGAGGTTATCCAAGTGTGATGTCTGACCTGAGACCTTGTCACCAAATTATAAGGTTATAAGGTCTGAGGTCATCAACCAAGATGTTAGCCTTATAAATAATTTTTACCTAATTAATGATGTCTAGGGTCTGAGGTCATCCAAGTATGATGTCTGACCTCAGACCTTATCACCAAATCATGATGTTTTAAGGTTTTAGGTCATTAACTAAGATGTTATCCCTATAAAATTTTCACCAAATTAATGATGTCTAGGGTATAAGGTCATCCAAGTATGATGTCTGACCTCAGAGCTTGTCACCAAATCGTGATGTTATAAGGTCTGAGGCCGTCACATAAGATGTTATCCCCATAAAATTTTCTTCATTTTAGCACAATGAACCAAGTATTGACACAGGAACTGATCTTCTCATTAATAATCTTTTTGTAAGATGATACATTTACATGAAAGCTCTTGCAATATCATATGTAATACTTTTTTAGATGATCAGCATTCCAAGGGTTGGAAAAAGGTTCCCCTTTGAGGTTCTCTAGCCTGTAGGTTCTTAGTACAACCTCCTCAATTACTTTGTAATGACCATGCCAATTTGGGTGAAGCTTATTTGCCTTATGTAACGTCTTCTTCAGCACCAGGTCCCCTACAACTATGGGCCTTGATTTTACCCTTTGATTGTAGAACTTTACTGTTCTGTACTGGTAAGCTACTTGCCTGATTTCTGCATCTTCCCTTCTCTCTTCAATCAAGTCTAGGTTGAGTCTTCTCTCCTCCCCATTCTTCTCAGGGTCATAGGTCTAAACCCTATGAGTAGGGAGTCCTACCTCTGTTGGTATGATGGCCTCTAAGCCATGTGATAACATAAATGGGGTCTCCCCCGTTGGTGTTCTTATCATTATTCTGTAGGACTATAACACAGCGTAAACCTCTTCAGCCCATCTACCCTTAGCTTCTTCTAACCTCTTCCTGATCCTGTCAAGGATCGTTCTGTTTGTGACTTCAGTTTGACCGTTTGCTTGAGGCCGGCCAGGAGAAGAGAAAAAATGCTTTATCCCAACACTTTCGCAGTATTTTCTAAGGAAGAATTCTTGAACTGGGTTCCATTGTCCGAAATGAGGGTATTTGGGAGGCCATGTCTGCATATGATGTCATTCCAAATAAATTGGAAGGTCTTCTGCTCTGTAATCATGATCATCGACTCTGCCTCTACCCATTTGGAGAAGTAATCAATGGTAATTATCAGAAATCAGTAATTATTTACACCCCTTGGCAGGGGACCCACTAAGTTAATTCCCCATACTACGAATGGCTAAGGGTAATTGATAGACGTCATAGGATGATGAGGTTGATGGGGGATAGTGGAGAATCTTTGACACTTGTCGCACCTCTTTACGTAGGCAGCAACATCTTTGGCCAAGGTCGGCCACCAATATCCTTGCATGATAATCCTCTTCGCCAAAGGTCTCCCTCTTATGTGACTGGAGCAAGAACCCTCGTGTACCTCCTGTAGGACGTGGGGAACTTATGCGGGATGAATGCATCTGACGAGAGGTAATAGGAATCCCTTCCTATACAGGACATCTCTTACTATTTAGAACTTTGCGGCTCTGTACCTCAATTTCCTCCTTTCTAACTTTGACTCTAGTACCACCCCCTCTATGATATATCTGACATGGGGATCCATCCATGAGTCCCCTAGGTTTAAATTGAGGCAAGGGTTACTTAACTCTTCTTCTTCAATGGTTGCTCTAGGCAAGATCTCAACAGGGACTGTCTTTCTGATATCTGTCCTTGTTACCGAAGCTAGCCTTGCTAATGCATCTGCATGACTGTTGTTTTGCCGAGGTATTCTGTTCATTTTTACCTCTTCGAAGCCTTCGAGTATTATTCTCACCCTCTTCAGGCATTTGGCCATCCTTTCGTCCATGGCCTCATAAACCCCTAATACTTGATTAACAACCAACCTTGAGTCACTGTGAAGGATGAGTCGTCTTATACCAACGGTACTTGACAAGGAAAGGCCTGATATCCTAGCCTCATATTCTGACTCGTTGTTTGACGCCTTAAAGTTAAATCTAAGGGCATATTCGATGTTGGTACCATCCAGGTCTGAAAGTATCAGGCCCGCACCGCTTCCACTTTCGCAAGAAGACCCGTCGAAGAAGATGTTCCAGATGTCTTTATCTGATGAGAAACCCTCTTCCAACATGATTCCCTGCCTGAAGAGGTAGAGATCTTCCTCATTCTCAGCTATTCCATCTCTGACTCTCTTAGGCATAACCTCTTCCGGGTGTCGGAATACGTTGCTTGTGAACGTTGTGAATCCCCAGATTTCCTTTTGTATATTTTGAGATGCGGAAGCATTAGGATGGTTCAACAAAACAGACGGATTACCGAGTTTTAATATTCTTAAACAAGTACTAATTTTCACTTAAACTAATGTTAATTAATCCAAGCCCTAGAATTTGCCTAAGTCATAATTATCAATATTTCGAAGCTAGGCCAAACCAATTTTAGCAAATGACTTGTATTAAATAAACTTTACCCAATATTTAATTTAGCACCAAATTAAATTAAGTGTGATAATTTAAACCAAATTTTATCTTGAATTATCCTACGCATGCATTCTAAATTATTATGCAAGATAAAATAAATCAATCACACTACGCCGCGATCTACGAGGAAAAACCCAAGACGGGAAACAACCTCGGACGGCCCTAGCCACAAATCCACTAGATACAGATTTACAAGTACAAGAAAGAAAGACTTACAACACACGACTCGATCCCTCTCAAGCCCGGACGCTTATTCTTGTAGACACCTCTTCCTAGCGGATAACCTTGGAGCTCCACCGCGGTCTCGGAATCCACCGATTGGACTTATTATGGTCACCGTCACCCGAACTAGGAGACTTTCTCCAAGTGGGTAAATCAAAGTAAACAACTTCTTCTTTGTTTATGGGATGTAGAAGAAAACCCGAAACTTCTCTTCTTCAAATCGGTAGAGAAAAACCGGTGCCAAACTCCAAGCAATTGATATGTATATATGTGAACTTTGATGAAACTATGGGTGTAAAAACTAGAGTGGTAAGTGATTTTCTCTTGAAAATTAACACTCAAAACTTGATCTTTTTCTCCTTTTAATTTTGATCTCTAAACAATCTCTAAGAGTTAGTAGGATATGAAAAAGATGCCTTGGAAAAATGGTTTCCCGCACATCATAAAGTCTGGAAAAAATCAGTTAAGAAACAAGTGGGAAAATGGGTGAAAAACTGCTCAAAACTGTTCCCGCCTGACATCTCGTTCGAACGACATTTCGTTCGAACGAAATCTCGTTCGAACGAGACTTCTAACGAAGTTCCAGATTGAACTCGTTAGAAATCTCGTTGGATATCTCGTTCGAACATAAGGTTCGTTCGAACGACATATCGAACGTCATTTCAAAGGCCTATACTGGGAACTCGTTGGCAAACTCGTTCGAACGACATCTGGTTCGAACGAAAAACTCGTTCGAACGACCTATCGAACGAACTTCCAGAAACTTTGGAAAATTCAATTTTAGCCCATAAAACTTTATAAACTTATTTTAAAGTTTTAACTAATTCTTTTTGAAAATAAAACACAGTTTTAATTAAACCTAACACCCAATCGACTTGTTCCAAGCTCCTATATATATAATATTGCATTCATACCTTGGGAGCATGGAACCTTAGTTTGATGACATAGAAACGAGGCACGCAAACCGGCATATTGATGAAGCTTTATACTCTTTGCCTCTACGTCTTCAACAAACACTTCATAGGCTTGAGAATATTACAATTAAATACAATCCTATGAATAAATGTTTTTGTCCGGAATTGAGCCAAAACTATATATGGACTCAATTGGAAATTTGTGTCCTTAAAAATCTTCCCCTTTGGCTATTTCGGAACAAAAACCAAACAAAAATCCTAAAGGGCCGTCAAGCTCACTAGACTCAAAAACATAACCCACCCGAACTTGACTCAACCCAAGGATCAAACGTTTTGCCATTGAAAGATGCCTCTTTAGAAGAATTCCTGCACACTCAAGCAAACTATCAAACGCATAGGGAATATCAAAATATTAAATGCAATTAATTAATTACTCCCCCTAAATTAATTCTTCCCTTTATCAAACAAATGACATACTTAGAAAGACGTCTCCCCCTAAGATAAATCTCCCCCAAACTAGGATACGATAATAATAGGATTAGATACCATTTCTCTCCCTATCATTCTCTCCCTTTTTGTTCAGGAATAGACAAAGGCTAAAGAATCAAAACAGTAACTTATCTCCCCCAAATAAAGCATATAAACCCTCTAGAATAAGCAAGGGATAAAAGAATGGGATAATAAGCTAAAACATGTAATGGTGCATATAGTGATGAGAACGTTAAAGCATATGGGCAACAAAAGTTCAACTAATCCAAACAATAACATCGGATACCAACTAGGAAGCAATAAAATGATACCAATATGATATATAAATTATTAAGGATGTGATATCAACAAAGAATGCAATAAGATGGATACCAAGTATGAATTAAAAAATATATGGATTAGAAATCAAAGCAAAGACTAAATAAAAATATCAAATATATGTATACATAATATATATTAAAGAGACTCAAGTACACATATATAGATATAAACACACAAATGACACACACAACATATAATAGGAGTCCTTCACACTCGTATGGCAAAAATGTGTCATATGGAAACGGAAGTGTAGGGGTGTGAACTAGTAACGATTAAATTTAGACCCAAACACTTAATAAACGTTCACGGAGTTCTCATTTGATTGCAAATTTCATCACATTTAAATATAACCTCATGTGACAATATAGATTGAACTCAATGAACAAACATACACAATGCATACAAGCCTAGCATATTGATGATTCTACAAACCAATAGAGTCATGACATGAAATATGCAACTAGGATAAACGGACATTGTGCAAACCGTTGATATACCATCCAATCTCCCTCAATATGCATTTATATTAAATTGAATGAATATATCAATCAAACATAGGCCTTGGCAATTTAGTTTCTTTTAATGCCATATTTTCTGATTTTAGGCCTTTGGACCACGTATTTCTTTTAGGTCTATTCCAAACGGTGGTTTACAATCGCAAAGGATCACTTAGTCCTTTCGGAGCCCTTCACCGTGCACATTTATATTTATCATGTTTTTCACTTTTCACACAAATCTCAGATGCAACGGATTTTGACATGCACTAGTCCTCCTAAGTCACAAATATGTAGATGACAAGATTGGTAGGAGAACACCTCACATAGCTCAAATATACATATGTAGTTAAAAATTCAAAGGAGCTCGTGCATGTGTGAATATAGGCATATAAAAATAGAATCCATTTAAACAACACAAAATCCAACTACTCCATAAAATATGGTAAAGAACATAATAAGGATTGATAATCTGAACCAAAAGTTCTAGACACATGGGAGAGTTAAAAGAGGGATTCAAACACAAGTATATGTCACTTAAAGTGTGTCAACTAAAATACACACACAATAAAATCTTTTTGAGTTTTTTTTTTTTTTAAACCCAAAAAAATTTATATACTCAAAAGACAAATAAAAATCATTTGAATTTTTCATTAAGTTTAAATTACCAATAGATAAAATCCAAATGATAAACAAAATCTTTTTTATTTTTCATTTGATGCAAACAAAATGAAGGAAATATAATACAAAAGATAAACAAAAATCATAATTCTAGCATGTGATAAGCATGGAGCATAAACTAGAAAATGATTAAACAAGCATACATTTAGCATGTTAATATAGCATGAAGTATAAAAACTAAAGTATGCAAACACTAACACATTCATCCTTTAGATTTAGCAAGGGAGGAAGCATGTGAAAGTAAATGAGAATCAAAAACCCTATTTTGCAAGGCAACCAAGTCGGATTTCCTAACCCAAATTAATGAAGAATGACTATCTTGGGGTGTTGGAACTTTAACTGCCGTGGTTACTTTACTATGGGATTTTCTAGGAATTCGTTTAAGATCAAAACAAAATTTCCTAAGATGACCTTTTCGACCACAATGAGTACAAGTAAAAATATGCCAAAAAGATTTACCAATGGAGTGATCTCTAAAATCTTTCCTAGACGATTCTCCAAGAACGTTGGTCTTGGCTTCATGAGTAGATTCATTACAAGTATTGAAGTCTAAATCGCAAGTGTCATTTTTAATTTGGATCGTTCCTAATATTTTATCTAATTTTTCTGAACGACACTCCAAATCAAATTTGACATTACTAGTCTTTTAATTTATTTTGCAATTCTAAAATGTTAGACTCTAATAAAGCATTTCGCTCTTCAAAAGCAAGAAGCTCATTTTTCAAGGATTCCATTAAACCCCTAAGGCTATTGTAACAACCCACGTAATTTTGGGCTATTTTAATTAATTTCTGGAAAATGGAGGAAAATAAAGTTTTTGATAAAATTATTTTTATTGCTCAAATATGTTGGTTATTATTTTTAAAGGCGATAATTTCAAACGGTTTCAAAAACGGAGTTAAAACGGATTTTAAAATGATTTTTAAATGTTTTAAACTCTTGGAATTCTAAGTCGGAGAAAAACAAGTAATTTTCAAGAGTTGTTTTGACTTCCAACTCTTCATTTCTTTGCCTTATTTAAAGGAGTCTTTTGGATTCCAACTTTTCATTTCTTTGCATTATAAAAGGAAGTCTTGGGCAAGCCTTTTTAACATACTTTTGGCACAAATTTTGGCAACAAATATATTTTATATTCCTCTTCTTTTTATATACACATTGGCCCTTGAGATTTGTGAGTTCCAACCTTAGATTAGAGGTGTTCTTGGGGCAATTTTGTTGGAGGTTCTTGGAGGAGATTCTGTAGATCCTTTGAGTTGATCTTGAGGAAGTGATCGTCGGTTTCTCATCATGGTTTGAGGTATGGGGTTTTACACAATATGATCCTTAAATCTCGCGAGTGTCATTCTCTTTGAATTCTTGTTTAATTGAACTCATATTTGAATTGATAAATTCATTGAAATCTGGAAAATAATTGTTGAAATTATTTTGATTCATGTGGTATCATTATATTATTGATGAGCACGTTGTCATGAGATTTTAATATGGCACGGATGTTGGGCACCCGCCAAAATTCTTATTTCCCGGGCTATGGCTTGATAAAGCATATACGGATGTGGTGAGGCCTGGTGACCCATTGACGTGTTGTTGAGAAATTTATTGATAAAATGCTATTGAGATTTGCATTTTGATTTGAATATTCGTACTCGTGTTGTTACGTTTTATTCATCGCTAATATATATTTGTTGAGCATCTTTCTTGTCGTATTGTGTACTTCCCCATATTTTCTTTTAGTGGCAGGTTAGCGTGGATTTGGGCGCTATGGATTATTGGAGATTGATTTTATCTTAGATATTTTGGGAAGAATTTTTAATACATTTGAGAAGACTTGTATTTATTTATTTTGATGTATAGAGCATTGGGATTTATTTTATTTCGAGTTAGATGTTGTATTTAATTCGGGAGATGTTGTTGTAATTGAAGAGCTTGAGATTAGTGGATTTATATTATTGTGAGTTTATTTAGATGCTCTATACCTTGTCACTTGTGGATTTGGATTTATTTTATCGCATTAGCGCTCCGTTCGCTCTCCCCGGGCGGGCGGGGTGTTACAAATGGTATCAGAGCTTAGAGCTTAGGTATACGGCAACCCTCGGGGCTTGGGTTTTGGGTTCATTGCGTGGTTAGTAATTTTTGGAGATAGAAAATTTTAGGTGATATTCGTGATAGGTATCTAGATTAGATGTGAGGAATTTATTTTTGGGAGACGTGATTTATTTTTGGAGATAGTGTAGTGGACTGATTTTTGAGAGTTAGGCATTCGGCGAATTTCGAGGGCGAAATTCCATTGTTAGTGGGGAAGTGTAACAACCCGCGTAATTTTGGGCTATTTTAATTAATTTCTGGAAAATGGAGGAAAATAAAGTTTTTGATAAAATTATTTTTATTGCTCAAATATGTTGGTTATTATTTTTAAAGGCGAGAATTTCAAACGGTTTCGAAAACGGAGTTAAAACGGATTTTAAAATAATTTTTAAATGTTTTTAACTCTTGGAATTCTAAGTCGGCGAACAACAAGTAATTTTCAAGAGTTGTTTTGACTTCCAACTCTTCATTTCTTTGCCTTATTTAAAGGAGTCTTTTGGATTCCAACTTTTCATTTCTTTGCATTATAAAAGGAAGTCTTGGGTAAGCCTTTTTAACAGACTTTTGGCACAAATTTTGGCAACAAATATATTTTATATTCCTCTTCTTTTTATATACACATTGGCCCTTGAGATTTGTGAGTTCCAACCTTAGATTAGATGTGTTCTTGGGGTTATTTTGTTGGAGGTTCTTGGAGGAGATTCTATAGATCTTTTGAGTTGATCTTGAGGAAGTGATCGTCGGTTTCTCATCATGGTTTGAGGTATGGGGTTTTACACAATATGGTCCTTAAATCTCGCGAGTGTCATTCTCTTTGAATTCTTGTTTAATTTAACTCATATTTGAATTGATAAATTCATTGAAATCTGGAAAATAATTGTTGAGATTATTTTGATTCATGTGGTATCATTATATTATTGATGAGCACGTTGTCATGAGATTTTAATATGGCACGGATGTTGGGCACCCGCCAAAATTCCTGTTTCCCGGGCTATGGCTTGATAAAGCATATACGGATGTGGTGAGGCCTGGTGACCCATTGACGTGTTGTTGAGAAATTTATTGATAAAATGCTATTGAGATTTGCATTTTGATTTGAATATTCGTACTCGTGTTGTTACGTTTTATTCATCGCTAATATATATTTGTTGAGCATCTTTCTTGTCGTATTGTGTACTTCCCCATATTTTCTTTTAGTGGCAGGTTAGCGTGGATTTGGGCGCTATGGATTATTGGAGATTGATTTTATCTTAGATATTTTGGGAAGAATTTTTAATACATTTGAGAAGACTTGTATTTATTTATTTTGATGTATAGAGCATTGGGATTTATTTTATTTTGAGTTAGATGTTGTATTTAATTCGGGAGATGTTGTTGTAATTGAAGAGCTTGAGATTAGTGGATTTATATTATTGTGAGTTTATTTAGATGATCTATACCTTGTCACTTGTGGATTTGGATTTATTTTATCGCATTAGCGCTCCGTTCGCTCTCCCCGGGCGAGCGGGGTGTTACAGCTATCTCTCTCGCCTTCTATATATTCAAGCTTCTCTAGAAGAGCTTTCTCTCGTGTCCTAAGGTCTTCAACCAACATACTATTATCAACAACCTTGACACCTTCTTTTAAATTAGCTTCTAACTTCAAATTAGCTCTTTTCAATTTAATAGATTCTTTATAAAGTTCTTGAAAAGCATTTTGAAGTTCACTCGCATTAACCTCTTCTTCATTTTGACTCTCTCTTTCTTCCCCACTCTCACTGTCATCAAACACAAGAGAATCATAAACAATGAACTTGGAAGTGTCATGTGTTAACGTTTCATCAATCGATGAGTTCTCACTATCACTCACATGACTAGCCATAAAAGCCACAAAATTAGGCTTAGTGGGGGAATCGGGTCCCTCTTCCTTATCACTATCACTAAGGGTCGCATTATATGCAACGGGTCGTTTACCCTCTTTCCTTAGTTTAGTGGGGCACTCATAAGCCCTATGGCCATAACCTTCACAACCAAAAACACTTATTAGACTCGTCCCTATCTAAATTTTCATTACTAGGTTTAGGGATCTTCTCGGCTTTAGGGATCTTCTCGCCTTTGTGATGTTTAGAAGTTTCAAATTTCTTAAAATCATTTTTAAATTTATCTTTGTTGAACTTAAGAAACTTTCAAAATTTATGAGCAAACAAAGCCATGTCTCCTGAGTCACTATCACTCTCGCTCTCTACTACTTGTTTGACCTCTTTTCGGGCTTTTAAAGCAATGCCCTTTTCGATTTTCTTTTCAGTTTTAGAGGGAAACATATCTAGTTCATAGGTTTGTAAATCACCTACAAGCTCTTCTAATTTCGTAGAGGCTAAAGTTGGTAAAGAATTTAAAACGGTCACTTTTGGAATAAATCTATCGGGTAGGGACCTTAAAATTTTCTTTACAACACGGTTGTCAGGTATTTTATCTCCCAAGTTAAAAGATGAATTAACAATATCAGAAAGTCTAGCATAAAATTCATCAAAATTTTCTTTTTCATTCATTTTGATAGTTTCAAATTAAGTGGTGAGGTTTTGGAGTTTTGAAGTTTTAACAACACTAGTTCCTTCATGAGTTAATTGTAAAATATCCCAAGCTTCTTTAGCGGTTTCACACGTCATAATACGTCGGAATTCATCCGGTGTGACAGCGCTAAACAAGGCATTCAAACCACGGGAATTGAAATTAGAAAGTTTAAACTCATTTTCAGTCCATCTATCGGAGGGTTTGGGAACACGTTCATTTTCAACTAAATAAGTTGGTGGGGACCACCCGTTAACAACTGACATCCAAACTCTCTCGTCGATAGATTTTAGTGTCGATTTCATTCGCGCTTTCCAATACGCGTAGTTTGAACCATCGAAAATAGGAAATTTTGAAAATGGGGAAAATTCCATTTTAGCCAAAAATTATTTAAGGATCTTTAACAAAATAATTTATCGCTTTGGCTCTGATACCAATTTGTGAACGTTGTGAATCCCCGGATTTCCTTTTGTATATTTCGAGATGCGGAAGCGTTAGGATGGTTCAACAAAACAGACGGATTACCGAGTTTTAATATTCTTAAACAAGTACTAATTTTCACTTAAACCAATGTTAATTAATCCAAGCCCTAGAATTTTCCTAAGTCATAATTATCAATATTTCGAAGTTAGGCCAAACCAATTTTAGAAAATGACTTGTATTAAATAAACTTTACCCAATATTTAATTTAGCACCAAATTAAATTAAGTGTGATAATTTAAACCAAATTTTATCTTGAATTATCCTACGCATGCATTCTAAATTATTATGCAAGATAAAATAAATCAATCACACTACGCCGCGATGTACGAGGAAAAACCCAAGACGGGAAACAACCTTGGACGGACCTAGCCACAAATCCACTAGATACGAATTTACAAGTACAAGACAGAAAGACTTACAACACACGACTCGATCCCTCTCAAGCCCCGACACTTCTTCTTGTAGACACCTCTTCCTAGCGGATAACCTTGGAGCTCCACCGCGGTCTCGGAATCCACCAATTGGACTTAGTATGGTCACCGTCACCCGAACTAGGAGCCTTTCTCCAAGTGGGTAAATCAAAGTAAACAACTTCTTCTTTGTTTATGGGATGTAGAAGAAAACTCGAAACTTCTCTTCTTCAAATCGGTAGAGAAAAACCGGTGCCAAACTCCAAGCAATTGATATGTATATATGTGAACTTGGATGAAACTATGGGTGTAAAAACTAGAGTAGTAATTGATTTTCTCTTGAAAATTAACACTCAAAACTTGATCTTTTTCTCCTTTTAATTTTTCTCTCTAAACACTCTCTAAGAGTTAGTAGGATATGAAAAAGATGCCTTGGAAAAATGGTTTCCCGCACATCATAAAGTCTGGAAAAAATCAGTTAAGAAACAAGTGGGAAAGTGGGTGAAAAACTGCTGAAAACTGCCAAAAACTGTTCCCGCCTGACATCTCGTTCGAACGACATTTCGTTCGAACGAAATCTCGTTCGAACGAGACTTCTAAAGAAGTTCCAGATTGAAATCGTTAGAAATCTCGTTCGAACATAAGGTTCGTTCTAACGACATATCGAACGACATATCGAACGACATTTCAAAGGCCTATAGTGGGAACTCATTGGCAAACTCGTTCGAACGACATCTGGTTCGAACGAAAAAATCGTTCGAACGACCTATCGAACGAACTTCCAGAAACTTTGGAAAATTCAATTTTAGCCCATAAAACTTTATAAACTTATTTTAAAGTTTTAACTAATTCTTTATGAAAATAAAACACAGTTTTAATTAAACCTAACACCCAATCAACTTGTTCCAAGCTCCTATATATATAATATTGCATTCATACCTTGGGAGCATGGAACCTTAGTTTGATGACGTAGAAACGAGGCACGCAAACTGGCATATTGATGAAGCTTTATACTCTTTGCCTCTACGTCTTCAACAAACACTTCATAGGCTTGAGAATATTACAATTAAATACAATCCTATGAATAAATGTTTTTTCCGGAATTGAGCCAAAACTATATATGGACTCAATTGGAAATTTGTGTCCTTACATTGCTATTTGTCCCTTCTCTAGTCTCTAGATTATTATCAACCTCGGCGTCTTCCCGTGTGAACTCGGTGACAAAATCTACCAGTGCTTGCCCTTTGATGGTCGTCCTAGGCTGATAGGTAAGGTCATACTCCCCTAGTTCAATGGCCCATGACATCAATCTTCCTGACTTTTTAGGTTTATGGAGGACCTGTCTTAGTGGGGATTCAATGAGGACGACCATAGAATGGGCTTGAAAGTAGGGCTTCATCTTCCTAGAGGCATGCATCAAGGCGTAGGTTAACTTTTCCATGCAAGGGTAATTCTTTTCAGATCCCTGAAGGGCCTTACTGTTGAAGTATATGGGCCTTTGAACCCCAACGTCCTCCCGTACAATGGCTGCACTTATAGCTGATTCAGAGACCGTTAGATAAACAAACAGCCTCTCTCCCGCTATTTCTTGAGATAAGAGCGAGGGAGATCCAAGGTATGACTTGAGTTGATCAAAAGACTCATCACACTCTTTGTCACACTCGAAGGCCTTTCTAAGCACCTTGAAGAATGGAAGACACTTATCGATCGCCCTGGAAACAAATCTGTTAAGCGCAGCGACTCTTCCCGTGAGCCTCTAAACGTCCTTGATTCTCCTAGGTGTCTTCATGTCTAGCAAATCCTTGATTTTCTCAGGGTTCGCCTCTATTCCTCTTTGATTGATGATGAATCCAAGAAACCTCCCAACTCCTACCCCGAAGACACACTTTTTCGGATTGAGTTTCATCCTGTACAGGTCCATGGTATTGAAGGTCTTTTCTAGGTCTGCCACATAAGTGCAAGCCTTTAAGCTCTTCATCAACATATCATCTACATACACCTCCATAGTCTTACCTATTTGGTCTTCAAACATCTTATTCACAAGACGTTGGTACGTTGCCCTCGCATTTTTCAATCCAAAGGCCATAACTGTGTATTAATATGTCCCTTTATCAGTGATGAAGGCTGTCTTCTCTGAGTCTTTGGCATCCATAAAGATCTGGTTATAGCCTGAATACGCATCCATGAAGCTCATGAGCTCATGCCATGCAGTTGTATATACCATCTGACCGATCCGGGGTAGGGGATAACTGTCTGGGCAAGTCTTGTTTAGGTTAGTAAAATCTACGCACATTCTCCACTTTTCGTTGGCTTTGGGCACAATGACTGCATTTGATAGCCACTCCGGATATATCACTTCCCTGATGAATTCAGCCTCTTCTAAATTTCTGACCTCTTCTCGAATGACGTCGTACTTCTCCCTAGAGTAGACTCTTAGTCTTTGCTTTATTGGTTTTGCATCCTTAGATACGTTGAGTTTATGTCACATGACCTCGGGGTTGATGCCAGGCATGTCTGCGTGACTCTAAGTGAATACACTCTCCCTCTTCCTCAGGAAGTTTATCAGCTCTTCCTTGATCTCCACTTTTAATGCTTTGTCGACATGGAAGGTTTTTTTCGGCTCGTCCTCATTGAGGACGATGGATTCTACCTCTTCCATGGCCTCTCCTTTCTTCAACTTTATTTCATCTATAGGGTCAAGTGTATTGATGTTATAAGTGGTAGTTTCTCTCTTATGAGACTCTCTCTCTTCAGCTCAGTTGAAGTAGCATTCTCGTGCTATGGTCTAGTCACCCTGCACTTCCCCTACCCCATAGGGGGTCAGGAATTTTAGCATCTGGTGGACCGTCGATGGAACGACTTCAAACTCTTTAAGGACTACTCTTCCTATGACGAGGTTATAGGCCGAGAAGACATTTTCGTCCATAACGAAAAAATTGAGCTTCCGGGTTAACCTCTTAGGCCACTCATCACCCATTCGCACGTCCATCTCATACATGCTCAGTGGATGGACCTTTTCACCGCTGAACCCCATTAACGGATGATGATAGGGTACCAGCCTAGCTATGCTAAGGCCTAGGCTTTTAAAGAAGGGCCAAAACATCACATCTGCTGAACTCCCTCCGTTTATAAGAATTATCTGCACCTCACATCCATGAACTCTTGTTGTGATCACCAAAGGGTCAACATGTGGAGATAGGATGCCTTGGAAGTCTAGTCGGGAGAACCCAACTACGAGAATGTCCATGTCTACCTTTTTTCTCTTCTGTGTAGTCTGAGAAGACGTTAAGTTTACCACTTCATGTTTGGCCACTGATTTGGCCTCTGCCACATTAGCTTTTCTGTCAGCAACCTTAGAACCACCCCTTGCAAGTCCTCTGCATATGGTGCTAATGCCAAAGGATATCATACCAACCCTCTTCACTGGGGTGTTATCATCTTTTGGCCGGAGGTCTGGATCGTCTTCATCATCTCCTTCTGAGTAACCATATCTTCTTGATGTGGTATCCTCACGACACTTGTCGTGTCTCTTCTTTTTGGGGTCTTCCCTTCCCCTTTTGGGAGCTTTACCATCAACATATTTCCTTAACTTTCTTGACTTCAAGATCTTCTCGATCTCATCCTTCAAGGTGAAGCACTTGTCTATTATATGGCCATGGTCGTGGTGGAATTCACACCATAAGTTTTGGTTCCTATTATGTGGAGGAGCCTTAAACTTCTCTGGCCATCTTAGGGATCGGTTATTCTTAATCTCATTGAAGATGTGTTCGCAGCTAAGTGTAAGAGGGGTATAACGCGCAAACTTATCATCAACTGACCTCTTCTTTCCATCCTTCTTTCTTTGGAACTTTCCGCTGCTACCGCCGTTCTCATCTTCATACTTAGCGGCCATGGTCTCTTTAGTGTTCATGACCTTCCCCGCAGTTGCCAATAGCTCCGCCATGGACTTTGGAGGGTCTTCTGCAAGTTTCCACAACAACTTCCCCTTCTAAAGACCTCCTATGGGGCGGTTATGGCAATATTCTCTTCGTAATCTTCAACCTCAAGTTTTTCTTTGTTGAACCTGGCGATGTAGTCTCTTAGGCTCTCATGCTTGCCTTGCTTGATGTAGATGGGTGGTCTTCTTTTGAGGTCTTACCCCAAAGCAGAAATTATGAATGAACCGTTCAGCCAAGCCCTTAAAGTTCTCAATTGAATTCTTTGGAAGAGATGTAAACCATATGTGCGCAGCTCCCGTCAAGGACCCGGAGAAGGCTCTGCAGTTCATCTCATCTGGTATCGAGTAGGTGTCCGCCGCTGACTGGTACATCTCAATATGATGTACATGATTGGTTCTACCGTCATACTTGGGAGTTACTGTAGGTGGCTTGAACTTAGCTAGGGTAGTGAAGCTTACTATCTTAGCCACGAACAGAAAGCCCTCTAAGAAACCTCCTTGCAGTGGATCCCGACTTTTGATGAGGTCTCCTATCTTGTCTTCAAGACATTGGATGGAGTCATTCCATGGTCTTGCAACGTCGTCCTGGCCGAGGTTATCCCTAGCCACCTCCAAGGGGTGGACCGAGGGTTCCCCAACCACGGTACAATGCCTACTGTTGACCTCTTCTTGGTCTCTTCCTCATCCCGGTTGGGGCCAACGTTGTCTCTCTTCCCTTTGTGAGCCTGTTGCACTTCTCGACCTTGACAACCTTTATCTTAGGTTGTTTACTGGGCTGAGCCTTTCAAAGGATGACCCTCTGCTCAGTCAATCCAAAGCTGATCCTCGTTGTCGGGCTTCGTCACCCCTTCGGCCTCCACAATGTTGGCTCCGGTTGGCAGGACGAACCGTGTTGTTCGAAACCTCATATGGCTCTTAACTGTCTTCTTGGACGTCTTCCTCCTCTACATCATCATACCTGTCCACAGGTCAAGGGTTTCCTTACCTCCCCAGGCGCAAGCACCTAGGGTCAGCAACGTCCCTCCTTCGCTGGGGTGTAGGTTGGTCTTTTCGCGGTGCCTGGGGTGGTCCCCTGGCATCAGGATGGGGCTAAACAGCCGTCGGGGTGATCATTTTCGATGAGACTCCAGGTGGCCTCATTATATTTTGGCTGAGCTGTGCAAATTTCTCCGCTATTTTGGATTGGGGCGGTGCCTGGCTGGAGCTAGGTCCTCTTGCACCAGGCAGAGGAAGAGGTGGTGGTAATTTCGGTGCCATGTGTTAACACAAAAGAGTTGGTTTAGTAAATGAGCTTAATACCTTACAGGACCTGTTTCAATGGTGAAACAGCTCTGTGCAAGGGGGGAGGCCGGGTTCACCACCAGAGTCTCCGATGAGTTTAAGCGAATAAAGAGGAAGAGACAGCTTCTCGTTCCCATAAACGATGCCAAAATGATGATGCTAGAAATAACACCACCCTTCAAGGTGTTTGTAAGCTCAATTTAGTGTTAACAATGTCAGTATAAAGGTATATAGCAGAAGGAGGTGAGGAGAAGAGGATTAACACCGAAATATAAGTGGTTAAGCCAATCAGGCCTACGTCCACTGTGAAGGTGTGTGGTTAATATCACTATATGAGGGCACTAATGGCCATGAATACAAACCTCTCAAGCTTTCTCTCTCTACTATGTATTTAGATAGAGTTTCAGCTAGGGTTGCTAATTTCGGATCTTTTACAAGGTAGAGGATGACCTCTATATATAGTTCTTGGGGGGTGTATTGTACCCCCCAAGCATGCAATGAGCATGTGCATAAGGATCCATCCAGTATGAGAATGACACCTTGCTGATATCATGCAGATAATGATGACCTCAATATTCCCTCGCGTGAGGGGAATGCTTCGGTTATAACTGATTGTGTACACGTGTTCCCAATAGAGCATATGTTGATAAGAACTTGGCCATCCGTCAATGGTCCCAACCTCGACCTGGAAGAGGATGAGGTGGTGACCTTGGTTCAGTGGGAGAGCCGAAGTAAGACATGTTGAGCTATGACGTCGGCCTAGGCCGAGGTAGTGGGGGCAAAGCAGGAACGTCGGCCGATCCCTAGTCGAGATTGATGTTGATGATGTGATGGCAACCTCTTCATCTTCTGAGCCGAGGTTGCAATCCTTGGAAGACCAGTTGGATAACCTCCCCTGGATCATGGTGACCTCACCTGTTCAGGTATCTAGGAACGTTGGTCGTGGCCGACCTTGCCTAGGACGAGACTGCTAGTTGATGATCCAAGGTCCCTCTAACATCGGCCATCTCCATGACCGAGGTTGTTGTCTCTGAGCTAAGGAGGTACATTCATGGCATATCACCGGGTATTTTGATAGGCACAATTTGGGTAAAAGGGTTGATTTTGGGATTGTTTATAGGAAGATGGCATTTGTTCGGGTTTCATGTGCTGGGAGAGGATTGTGAGTGGTGTTGGGCTTAGGATTAGATAGCAAGGTAATGATACCCCATTTTATCGGCCTTAGATCATGTTTCTGAAGTGAAAGCATTGGTCGGTGGTGTGTCCTGTAACTAAGTGGAAGTCATAGTGGATATCGTGCTCAATGTTTTTAGGGAGTGGGTTTGATAAGGGTCGGGGTTCCAATGGTTTAATGAGATTTTAGGTTAGCAAGTCATGTTATACCTTTGACAGGTGAGCATGGATCTCCATGTACTCTTTTCTGATGGGGTTGGGGAGTCATTCTAGTTCCCTAAAAGTAGTATGTTATGATATGTTATTGATGGTTGAGACTGAGATATTGGAAGAATTTTCATACTTCCTCGGTGTGAATTATCCGGTCATATTCTTCAGTTCATAGTTTACATTGGTAGCCTCTTCTATGATTTCCACACCAGCCTCTCGCAAGGCTCGTAAGTGTTTCTAGTATTGTCCTCCCATTGATGCTCGGATATGAGGAAATAAGTTCTTCATAATGCTCATCGATTCTTCCTTTAAGGGCCCATGGTCATAGTGGTGGCTTTCTTTTTCAACCTTATAATGAAGCAACTGACTAATTCCCCAGGGTATTTATTTAGAAATTCTAGGTCCCTACATGAGACCTTTATTTCTCCGTTGTATTTGCTTTGAGATATGAATTCTAGGGCTACATCTCCCAGCTGCAGATTTTGGATTATTTCAGAGATAAGAGCCATCGAAGAGCACTTTCTTTTAAGTTATGCTGAAACATTTAGGCCATTATCTCTTTTGAGTCACCAAGAAGGGCCATGGATCAATGGTAGCACGTAGGTGCACAATTAGGGGCCCAATGACCTCAAACTTGTCAATGTCTAGTATCTTTAACTCCTCTAGAAATATGGATTTAGGATAAGGAGATATGTGGGTGTAATCCATGTAGTTCCCGGAGATCTTGACCTAGTTGAACTTCTTAGAAAGTAGCTTAATGTCTTCTTTGACCTTGTTCAGTTCCTCTTCTTTGAGATCCGTAGGTACTAGTAGATTGGCCCTTGACTAGGCAAGGTTCAGAATCGGGAGCTGAGCAGGTGGCGGCCCGTTTATAGGTAGGGCAATTGGGACATGTTGGTATTCCTCTGGTACCCATATAGTCTCGGTGGTAGGTGGACCCATAGCATAACAAAAGAGGATCTCAGGTTCATGGGTGAAATACCTCGTATTTCTGCGTATTTGGAATTTAATTAATTTATTTTACTTTAATTTACACGAGGGATGTAATTTAATTGAACTGAATAATAACGTGACCATTAAATATTAATCAAGAGGGACATAACGATTAATATGATGTGTTAAATTTACTAAGTGAGCAGTAACAAATTTATAAAAATTATTACGCGTCATAGCGAGTGATATGGGCGTAATTTGATTTTTATCTCAATCGAGAGTCGCGTGTTAACTAATATGGAATCGCCAATCGAGAGTCGCATGTTTATAGTGACTCGGATGATGATTTTGAGGTCATAAATGACTCCGGAACAGTCGAAATAGTCAAAATCGTATACTCGGGAGTATTAATTGGGTCTCGAGCAATTTTAGACTAAATCGACACCGTATGGGGGTATTTTAGTCATTCGATAGCCTAGGGTAGAGAGAGAAATGAAATTCTTAACCTTATATCATATGGTAGATAGCAGAGTCTTTGCTTAAGAGATTAGAAAACAAAGGGCAGCCATTGGAGAAAGAAGGGACAACATTCATGGATAATGGAGGAGGATTCTTGAAGTGTTACTCATTGATCTTGCACCATCATCAATCTTGGAGTGAGGATTGGAAGAGAATACACACAATCCATCATCTAAACCACAAAATCAGATCATCCAACATAAGGCAAGTGTGTATTTACGATTTCTTTTGGAGTTATAATACCCATGTGCTTAGGGTTTAAAAATATATTGAATAAAATGATGTTCTTGGAAGAAAAAAATGATTAGAACTTATGTTTTAGGTAGAAATTGCAAGTAGTATGATTCAACATCTCTAGAGGATAAGAAATCAGAGGGTATGTGATAATCACCATGAATTAAATTTAGGTTTTATGTTGAATATGAATGAAAAACATATAATCTAGGGTTTTTCGTGAATAGGTGATTTGATCCGTTCTTGAATAGGAATCGTAATGTTTTAATGTTAAAATTACGTTAGAAATAATCCTAATGCATGTATATAACGTTTGGGACAATTGGTTTTGAGTTCAGTAAATAATCATGAGAGTTTTGAAAAAACAAAATGGTCAAAAATGCATATACCAAACGGAGAAGTTGACCTACTACAAAACGAATCGATTCAGACCAAGGGAGAACCGAGTTGGACCCAGGGTGAATCGATTTGGTCTACCCAGATTTGCCAATTATTCCCTTTTAAGCCTAGAACTCCCATAATTTTATCAGAAAAACTTTTGGGACTTTATTAAAATATAATGAGGGACTTACTATATTAATGTAGGCCTATGATAGGATTAAGACTTAGTCTTATTGCGAGAATCAAGATGAGGATTAAACGAGTTTAAATTGGGACATAATTAATGTGAGAGAATGAGAATGATTTACGGGAATTCCGAGTGAACTTGTTTTGTAGACCAGTAGTGTATGATTGAGTTAACTACTAAATTTATATAAGGGATAACTAGGACCCTTAGATTTGAGAATAATACTCAGATTTATATGATAGTGAGTAAAATCCTAAAACAATAAGTACGACGAGTATTCGGGTGATATACACTACGTACGAAGTATAACTATTAGGTTGTGTGTATACATATTGAATAAATGTATATTTAGGTTTTGTGTATACCTATTATATGATTTGTGTTAAATGTTAACATACATACGCTTCATGATATCACGAAGGTTCCCGCACAGTTGGCGATCCCACCTTGACGATTCCAGTGAGGTTTAGATTTGTGCCCCAGAACATAGAACTTAAGTCGGCTCACTATGTGTCGTGTATTAATGGGACTTGAAGCTCATTTGAGTACCTTAGGTATGTGCATAGCCCAAAGTCTTAGAATTATGTTTGCCTCCATTGCTTGTTATTTGATTTTGGGTTCGAGGAGGCATGCCGAACCAATAGTCCTTCTTTTGTACGAGAGGTACATGGACTGATAGCAGAGTATGCCTATTTCACAGTGGTCATTCTGAGAGACGCCATAATTATATATACTAGTGAGATAAGTATATATCTGTTTAAATATTCTACTTACGTGTGACAATAGACAACTAAGAAGTATATTTCTAAAGAAATGAATTAAGTAGTGAAACTTAATTAATTGTTTAAATGAGAACATAAGTGAAATGTTAATTTCAACGCTTATAATGTTTGAGAAACGTTAACTATCGGGTAGTGTCCTGTACAGGCGACACGAGGATTTAAATGTGTCGCAATTTAGTTAGATATTTATGTCTATTAAGCATGGGTAGTATGGCTAGGTGGGCTAAGTAGAAAAATGTTAGGCGTTCACTATAGAGGAGAGGTGAGGAAACTCGAGAGAATGTACGTGAACCTAACATATGTATCTAATAACAGATTTTAAATTGTGATAAATACTTTATAAATATTTTCAAAATATTTTGGGTTCTAACCCTTTCTATAAACATTTTCAAAACCTTTTAGGTGTCCAGCCACAGGGACGCCAGACTTGACGATCCATTCCAGCGACGTGTAGCTGCAGCACTCTGGAGGCTTGCAGGATTTGACTAGACGCTTCTATTTTTCATTCCTAGTGTAGGATTTCATTTCAGTTTCTTAGTTGGGCATGTTTCTCCATTCAGACTTTGCTTACTCAATTATGTAGTTTAGACTTGTGTTCAGATTATTTATTATTTGTCGAATTCATTATTCTGGGATATGGATTTTAGCCAATGGTTTATTCACCAAGGCATTTATTTATTTATATCATGTGGTGGTTTGGACTATACTATTATGTGAAGGGTTTAAATTTAGTTTTACGCATATTACTATTTGTTTAATGAAAGATAAAATTTGACACCGGCTTAATTAACTAATTGGTGATTACAAATTAATATTGTTTTCGACAATGATGGTGAGAATGAACCAAATCAGTTACCTTTTTTAATTTAATAAAGGACTGATCACTCGGTATTTACTTAGGCGGGGTGTCACAATGAGCTTCTTAAGTCTAGTCTCGATGTCGCTGTATCTCCTTGACATCGTTTTGAAGGTTATCAATCTTGGCATTAAGTTGGGATAGGATGGCCATCAGATCTAGCTGAACATTCGGTGCTTGGTAAGTATTCTCCATGAATAACTTATCGAGGTAGTTACCAAATTCGGTTGAAGTAGCACAAGAAGTAATGGAGCTTCAAGGCAGTGTAATGAAAGATCGAAGTCAATAGGGAGTCAGGACAAAGTTGAGTATATGATCGACTTGAGAGGGATAGTGATTTGGGATTATTTTTTTAAGGAAGAATGGAGTATTCTTGGTATTTTTGAAAGAGGAGAAAAATATTTTTGTTTTTGAAAAGAGGAAAAAAGGGAGAAACGTCGACATTATTATTATTATTATTATTATTATTATTATTATTATTATTATTATTATTATTATTATTATTATTATTATTATTATTATTATTATTATTATTATTATTATTATTATTATTATTATTATTATTATTATTATTATTATTATTATTATTATTATTATTATTATTATTATTACGTTTTCACTTGTATTATGTTTTTCCAAATGCTAAAAAAATACTGGACAGGACCCGATCCTAGGAAAGATAGGGTTTAAGAATATAAGATATGGTTTGACTTGTTTCCAGGCTCACGGACAGTGTCCTATTTTATAAAAGACGAATTAACATAAAAATTGGGGTGGTATTCCGACCTAAAAGTTTGACAAAGTTTCGCATGATAACTTGACAAATAATTATGATTACCCTGAGGTTGACATTTATATGAGGTTTATGCACTTGGGGAGTTAGTGGAAGGGTTCCCCTTTTTAGCATGACTTTCATGATATACGTCTTGCCTATAAGGGAAACCATTTATTGGTACGTATGGACAAGTCATTTCATATATCTGAGTGTACATTAATTGCCTCGCGATATACCTCATGCGGATGGTACATGTGAGAGAATTTTATGTACTCGACGTACGTGAATGAGTTCCCTACTATATACCTCCAGTCATGAGCTCGATAAAGTAGTACGATGTGGCAGGAATTGATGATGCAATATAAGTGGTTCGATAATTGCCTACGTCCACTGTGCAAGTGAGTGTTAGTATCACTATCAGAAGAGGGCTCTAATGGCCTTAGCAATACAATCACTCCACTTTCTCTCTCTACTATGTATTTTGATAGAGCTTCAGCTAGGGTTTTGTAATTGAGGACCCTTTCCAAAGTAGAGGAAGACCTCTATATATAGTGCTTGGGGTGTGTCATGTACCCCCCAAGCATGCAATGAGTATGTTTATGAGGATTGAACCAGTATGATGATGACACTTGGCTAATATCCTGTAGATAATGATGACCACAATATTCCCCATGTGAGGGGAATAATTCGGTTATAACTGATTTGCTCACGTGTTCCAAACCTTTCATGTGCTTGCATATGATCGGACTTCTGTCCTTGACTGATGTAACCTCGGCCTGGACGAGTATGAGGTTGGTGAAGTCTATCAGTGTTGCTTTGTCTTGTCAATGGCCATGATGACCTCGATCGGGAAGACTGGCCGAGGTTAGTCCTAAAGGTGAGATGTAACGTTGGCTCAAGCAGAGTAAGATGTTGACAATAACCTGTCCCCATAAGGCAATACTGACCCCAGCTGCTGTAGAGCTGAGATCGGTAGTAGAGAGCCGACCTTGCAAAATACGACCTTTCTGATGGTAGTTTGTGAGCTTCTTGTTAACTCGGTTATGAGACATGCCAAGGTTGGTGACTCTGAGTGTGAGGGTGCAATTTGGGCATATTAATCACCCCCTAGACCTTAGTCTCCTATGTGAATAGGTGAATGAGGGGTATGCTAGGCCAAAGCTGAGTTTCTTTTAGTGCCTTGGGGTGTGAAGTGGCTAACGTATTCCCCAAGGTGTTTATATTTTTGGCAGCGTCTTTTAGGTTTCCAAGGGTAATGATGGGGGCATTGGAAATCATGCCCCATCATTGAGAAGGTTTAAAACCTTCCTCTCTTTCCTCTCTCTTTTTCTTCTTTCCTCTTCCAATTTTCTACAGCCTAAGCTTTTTTGCAACTGTCATCATGATTTCCTTCAATCCCTCCTTTGCTTGCTGTGATTCGAGGTTTTCCACTTCTAACCTATTACTTTTTCAATTGTAATCAATCAGGTATTGATCCTCAACCTTTCATTTTCCATATCTGGTCATTATTTTTACAGTTTTAATTTTTCGGCGAGTTTTTCTTTTTCCGGCGAGGGTTTCTACTACTGTCAAGTGGTTGTACAGCTAGGCTTGTAGCAGTTAGGTAGTTTTGAGACTGTTTTAGGCTGCTCCGAGGTTATTTCAGCCACAAACAACCCTTTTTAGGTTTTCTGGTGACCCCCCAATAATCTTCTCCGGCAACAAGCTTAGGGTGTTCTTTGTTTGAGACCTTTCAACTTCTGACCTTTGATCTTTAATTTTAGTTCTTTAAGTTGTGTACCTATTTGTAGTTTGAGTCCTTCCCTTGAGCATCTTCCTTATGCTCAGACCCTTTTACCAACTTATAGAAGAGTTTCCCTCTCTTCGTGAGAAGACTTTTGAGAAGATTAGGCAGATAGAACTAGCCCAAGAGGAAGCTCGTAGGGCTGAGGCCTTTCCCCTCACACCAATTTTTCCTCCTCCACTAAAGGTCATATACCATGAGACTGCATAGCCTATTGAGCCTACAGAGATTCCTGAGGATCCTGTCCCAATGTCTGAGTCCTCTTCCTCAGACCCTATGTCAACGTCTGAAGCAGGTGAGTCTGTAGACTCTTCTCAAGAGGCTATGGATTATTCTCTTAGGCAAGGTGATGTTCCTAAGGAAGTCGAGGTTTAAATCCGTGCCTCATCTCACCAAGGTGTTAGCACTTTGCGTAGGTCTTCCGATGTTGAAATCTTAGGGCTAAGTGTGGCAATTACCCTTCCTATTGACGTTATTCCCTTATCAGCTGCCACCTAGGTTGAATTTCCTCAGAGGTTTCCTGGTTGTGCTCCTAAATATGCCCATGTTGACGTTGCTGGGGATGGTGACGATGATTAAGGGAGCGAACTTGATACCTCTTTGGTCTCCGAGTACAAGAGTATCGTGAACGAGTACGACCTTCTCTCTTTCAGGCACCTATATTCCATAGATTCTTCGATCATCCTTAGGAAACCTCTGAGGGATGAGAGGGCCTTCGATGGCCGAGATGGAGAAATCGGTGTTTATGATCATATGTTTAAGTTGGGCTTTCGTCTTCTTATCCACCCAACCATCAGATCTATACTTTCTCACATAAATCTTGCCCCTTCTCAACTGTCCCCAAATGCCTGGAGGGTTATGATTGGGGCCATCATCCTTTGGAGGGTTGTTCACCATTCAGACCTTCCAGTTAGAGTTTTTATCTGCTGTTATGTTCCTTCATCTACCAAAAACCACCCCAGCTACTACCACTTCCTAGATCAGAAATTAGGGAAAAAAATGCTCTTAGTTACCCAAACTTCACACCAGAATTAGAAACCTCGGTACTTCTTTATTTTCGGGGCGTGAGAATTTGGTTCAGATGAGGCTTCTGGGACGTCGGTTCTAAGGACATCTCAGAGATGGGGGAAGGTATCTCTTACTACCAAAGCCGACCCTAGGCTTAGCCAGAGAAATTGCAAGAACGTTGAGAACCTTCGCAATCAGGGCGAGAAAGGTCATCTCGTTAAATATGAGCATCTGATGACCCCCCATTACCTTTCTCAGATAGGTTTGGGGGTGGTCCCCTAGAAGAGCTTCGTAAGTTTTTAACATTTTTCTTATCCAAGTCATACCTCTTATATTTTTGTAACTTTGACTGACTAACTCAGGGACTTATCTTGTAGAGTGTCCAACGAGTATACAAGATGAGTTTTGGGAAAGGTCTCCTCCTAGTCTTATGAAGCTCATGTAAAAGAGAGGTGGTAAGAGTGCACCACCAGCTTTAAAAAAGAACGTCGACATCTTTAGGGCTGACGCTAATAAAAAGAAAAAGTCATTGGTTGACCCGACGCATGCGAGGCCGAGAAAGACCCAGTCCAATGATCATTCCATACCCATCTCTACAGACGATGCCTTGGATGCTCGTCTATCAGTGCTCAAGATTGGAGATAGCTTGATTGGCAACAGTCTGAAAGGTACCAATGCTATTGGAACAATAATGATCGAGGAAGATAAGCGTTTCCTAAGCGCATTATATGTACCTTTATTAGCCGAGTTTGCTCTCCATAAATCAATCCAGGTATCAGTTTTTTGCTAAAAAAAGTGTAACATTGGCTTTTTTAGAAATTATAACACATATGTTCATACACCTGATCTTCTTCTGCCGGGAGTCTTGTTTTTCATCGTCTTATTGATTGGACTTTGAAGAAGATGCCCCTTATAGAAAAGGGTAAGGAAGTTGAGAAGGTTGAGGCCTCTCTGAATGCAGAGGTTACAAGGTTGAATGGAGTCATCAAAAAGAGGGACAAAGACATGTATCAGCTCAAGAAGGAACATGATAAAGCTCTGAAGGCCAAGGACAACGTTCTTTAATCGAAAGTTGATGCTGCAGTCAGAGCTGCTTTAGAAGATGTTGCTGAGAAGACCATCGAGGACTACAAGGTCTCTAACGAGTTTGTCACCTTTAACTTTGAGTACCTAGAGAGGGTCATCAAAGTGACTGGAGAATGGGCATCCATGAAAGAGAGTGAGTCCGGGAGCTTGACTGCAACAAACTTTGTTGATCTCGGCTTTAGAGACCCTCGGTTCGCTCAGGCCTTAAAAGAAGTTGAAGAGGATGATGCTTCTCCAGTCGAGACTGCTCCACTCGAGGTTACAGAGATTGAGGATTATACTCATCATGATGATGGAGTTGAAGTCACAAATGTCGACCTAGACCGGACGACGGATGTTGTTGGTGGGTCGGCTCCCGCAGAGACATAGGCTTTTTTGCTAGTGAAGCTTTTCAATATTTATAACTTTGATAAACTTCTGTAATTCTTGTTTTTATGAACTCTGATGGCCTCTTGACACTCTGGCTTATAACTCTAAACCCTTTTAATGATAATCATAGGTAGTTCAACTTCTTTAGCTTCTATTTCTTCATCCGATGTTTTATTTAAAATTCTTTTGTTGGTGTTTCCCTATAATTGCGATGATCTACCTCTTATTTTCACCAACTTAATGATGTTTTAAGGTCTTAGGGCACCAAATTATGATGTTTAACCTCCAATTTTCACCAACTTAATGATGTTTTAAGGTCCGAGGTCACCACATTATGATGTTTTACCCTCATATTTTCACCAAATAATGATTTTTAAGGTCTGAGGTCACCAAATTATGATGTTTCACCTCATATTTTCACCAACTTAATGATGTTTTAAGGTCTGAGGCCACCAAATTATGATGTTTAACCTCAAATTTTCACTAACTTAATGATGTTTTAAGGTCTGAGGTCACCAAATTATGATGTTTTACCCTCATATTTTCACCAAATAATGATGTTTAAGGTCTGAGGTCACCAAATTATGATGTTTGACCTCATATTTTCACCAAATAATGATGTTTAAGGTCTCAGGTCACCAAATTATGATGTTTAACCTCCAATTTTCACCAACTTAATGACGTTTAAGGTTCGAGGTCTCCAAATTATGATGTTTCACGTCATATTTTTATCAACTAAACGATGTTTAGGGTCTGAGGTCAACAAATTATGATGTTTAACCTCCAATTTTGACCAACTTAATGATGTTTAAGGTATGAGGTCTCCAAATTATGATGTTTCACCTCATATTTTTATCAACTACATGATGTTTAGGGCCTGAGGTCACCAAATTATGAAATTTAACCTATAATTTTGACCAACTTAATGATGTTTAAGGCCCGAGGTCACCAAATTATGATGCTTCACCTCATATTTTCACCAAATAATGATGTTTAAGGTCTCAGGTCATCAAATTATGATGTTTAACCTCCAATTTTCACCAACTTAATGACGTTTAAGGTTCGAGGTCTCCAAATTATGATGTTTCACGTCATATTTTTATCAACTAAATGATATTTAGGGTCTAAGGTCAACAAATTATGATGTTTAACCTCTAATTTTAACCAACTTAATGATGTTTAAGGTATGAGGTCACCAAATTATGATGTTTCACCTCATATTTTTATCAACTACATGATGTTTAGGGCCCGAGGTCACCAAGTTATGAAATTTAACCTATAATTTTGACCATCTTAATGATGTTTAAGGCCTGAGGTCACCAAATTATGATGTTTCACCTCATATTTTTATCAACTAAATGATGTTTAAGGTCTGAGGTCACTAAGTTATGATGTTTAACCACCAATTTTGACCAACTTAATGATGTTTTAAGGTCTGAGGTCACCAAAATATGATGTTTTACCCTCATATTTTCACTAACTTAATGTTGTTTTAAGGTCTGAGGTCACCAAAATACGATTTTTTACCCTCATATTTTCACCAACTTAATGATATTTTAAGGTCTGAGGTCACCATAATATGATGTTTTACCCTCATATTTTCACCAACTTAATGATGTTTTAAGGTGTGAGGTCACCAAATTATGATGTTTCACCTCATATTTTAATCAACCAAATGATGTTTAATACACATACATCGGAGCAAGAGCATTAACACAACACTGCTACTTTTTCATTAACATCCTCTATTTAAGTTGATATATGTATTACAAAAAGATAACAATTGCAACATCATAAGTAATATTTCTTTAAGTGATCTGCATTCCAAGTGTTGGAGAAAGGTTCTCTTTCCAGATTTTCTAGCCGGTAGGTACCAGGTACAACCTCATCAATTACCCTATAAGGACAATGCCAATTGGGGTGGAGCTTGTTTATTTTTTTCCACGTCTTCTTCAGGACTAGGTTTCCTACAACTATCGGCCTTAACTTCACCCTCTAATTGTAGAATCTGGCAGTTCTTTGCTGATAGGCTACCTGTCTTATCTCTGCATCCTTTCTTCTTTCCTCAATCAAATCAAGATCAAGTCTTCTTTTCTCCCCATTCCTCTGAGGGTCATATGTGTGAACTCTATGAGTGGGAAGTCCTACCTCTGTTGGGATGACAGCCTCTGAGCCATGGACTAACATAAATGGAGTTTCTCCTGTTGGTGTCCTCACTGTCGTCCTGTAGGCCCAAAATCATAGCATATACCTCCTCTATCCATCTACCTTTGGCCTCTTCCAATCTCTTTTTTATCCCATCAAGGATTGTTCGATTTGTGACCTCGGTCTGGCAGTTTTCCTGAGGTCGTCCAGGAGAAGAGAAGAACTTCCTGATCCTTACTCTTTCGCAGTATTTTTCTAAGGATATATTCGTGAATTGAGTTCCATTATCTGAGATGAGGGTGTTTGGAAGACCATACCTTCATATGATGTTCTTCCAGATGAACTGGAAGGTCTTTTGCTCAGTAATTGTGATCATTGGCTCAACTTCTACCCATTTGGAGAAATAATCAATAGCCACTATTAAGAACCGATAATTATTTACAGCTCTTGGCAAGGGTCCTACCAAATTAATGCCCTATACTCCAAATGTATAAGGGGAGCTGATGGAAGTCAGAGGTTGGTGAGGCTGATGAGGAATTGGGGAGAACCTCTGACACTTATCACACCTCTTCACATATGCGACTGCATCTTTTGCCAAGGTCGGCCACCAGTATCCCTGAGTGATTATCCTCCTATTCAATGGCCTTCCTCCTATGTGACTGGAATAAGAGCCCTCATGAACATCGTGCAAGATGTGTGGAACCTCCGAAGGATGGACACATCTAAGGAGAGGGTGCAAGAGTCCCTTTTTATATAGGACATTTCCTACAATTGAGAGTTTAGCAGCTCTGGACGTCAGCTTTCTACTTTCTAACTTTGACTCTGAAATCTCTCCCTCTCTGATGTATCTGATAGGAGGATCCATCCATGAGGCTCTCATGACCAGATTTAGGCAAGGTCTGGCAACCTCTTCCTCTTCGATGGTTTCCTTGAGCAGAATCTCAACTGGCACTATTCTCCTTATGTCTGTCCTTATTATTGAGGCCAATCTTGCGAGTGCATCACCTCGGTTGTTGTCTAGTTAAGGTATCCTCTTTATCTTTACATCCTTGAAGATTTATAGCATTCCTCTCACCCTCTTCCGGTATCTGTCCATTCTTTCATCTTTAGCCTCACATACCCCCAGGATTTGATTCACGACCAATCTTGAGTCACTGTGGACTCATAGATGGCCGATATTGAGGGATCTTGCCAAAGAGAGATCTGCTATTAATGCCTCATACTCTGACTCATTGTTTGAGGCTTTAAATTTAAACCTCAATGCATATTTAATATCGTCATCGTCTGGTGTCGAGACCATCAGCCTTGCTCCACTCCCACTTTCACAGGATGACCCATCAATGAAGAGGTTTCAGATGGCTTCATATGAAGAGAAGTAACCCTCTACAAAGGTCCCCTGCCTGAGGAGGTATTTCTCCTCTTTATTCTAATCCGTTCTTTATCTGACAGTACTTGTTTCGACCTCGTTCAAAGCTCGACCAACGTTTCTCTCTTCTGGATCTTCTGCAACCTCTTGATTCTTTTCAACCTCGGTCTCATCCCAGGTAAACTCGACCATAAAATCTTCAAGTTCTTATCCCTTAATGGAAACCCTGGGTTGATAAACAATATCATACTCCCCCAACTCAATGACCCAGGTCATTAGCCTTCCTGACTTCTCAGGCTTATAGAGGACCTGTCTGAGTGGGGAGTCAGTGAGGATGACCATGGAGTGGGCCTGGAAATATGGCTTCATTTTCCTAAAAAATGTATCAAAGCATAGGCTAGCTTTTCAATCTTAGGGTATTTCTTCTCAGACCCCTATATTTCCTTGCTATTGATGTACACTAGTCTCTACACTCCATCCTCCTCTCTTAGTATTACAGAACTAATGGCTGACTCTGAGACAACTAAGTATACATATAGCCTCTCCCCTTGAATTGACCGGGATAGTAGTAGGGAAGAATCGAGGTAGTACTTGAGCTCATTAAAAGCTATGTCACATTACTCATCACATTTGAAGTCCTTTGAAAGAACTTTGAAAAAATGAAGACAGTTATCTGTAGCTCTTGAAACGAACCTGTTAAGTGAATCAACTCTTCCGGTTAGCCTCTAAATGTCTTTGATAGTTTTGGGTGTCTTCATTTCCCGCAAAGCCTTGATCTTATCAGGGATAGCCTCTATTCCCCTTTAGTTGACGATGAATCCCATAAACTTTCCTTCTCATACCCCAAAGACACATTTGGGGGGGGGGGGGGGGGTGAGCTTCATTTTGTATTTATCCATGGTGTTAAAAGTTCTTTCAAGGTCGGCCACATGAGTATCGATCTTCAGACTCTTCGTCAGCATGTCATCCACGTAAACCTCCTTGGACTTTCCTATATGATCCTTGAACATCTTATTTACAAGAGGTTGGTATGTAGCCCCTGCGTTCTTGAGGCCGAAGGGCATGACCTTAAGCAATAGGTCCCCTTATCTGTAACGAAGTTTGCCTTCCCTAAGTCAACCGAGTCCATGAAGATATTATTATACCCCGAATAGGCATCCATGAAGGTCATGAGCTCATGCCCTGTTGTGGCATCCACCATCTGATCTATGCGAAGCAAGGGAAAACTGTCTTTTGGGCAAGACTTGTTTAAATAAGTGAAATCAACACACATCCTCCATTCCCCATTAGCTTTGGGCACTATGACGGCGTTAGACAACCACTCAGGGTATATAACTTCTCTGATGAACTTGGCCTCTTCAAGCTTTCTTACCTCGTCTTTGATGACATCATACTTCCCTCTTGAGTATATTCTTCTTCTCTGTTTAATGGCCTTGACATGCTCTACAACATTGAGTTTATGACACATAATCTCAGGATCAATAACTGGCATGTCTGCATGGTTCCAGGCAAAGATACTTTGTCTGTTCCTTAACAGCTTCACTAGTTCCTCTTTGTTCTCAGGCTTTAGGTCTTTTTCGACTTTAATGGGTTTTTCCAGCTCGTCCTCATTGAGGATGATGGATGGCCTCCCCCTTTTTTAGTTTTGTTTCATCTCTAGGATCAAGTGTGTCGATGTTGTACGTGGTTGTTGCCCTCTTATGAGCCTCTCTCTCTTCCGCAGAGTTAAAGTAGCATTCTCTTACCAACTTTTGGAAACCTTTCACTTCCCCTACTCCATAAGGAGTCGAGAATTTTAGCATTTGGTGGACCATTGAAGGCATGGCCTCAAATTCCTTGAGGGCTACTCGGCCCACAATGAGGTTGTAAGTTGAGAAGACATTTTCATCCATCACAAAGAAATTGATTTTCCTTGTCAACCTCTTAGGAAATTCATCTCCCATTCTCACATCCATCCCATACATACCCAATGGATGGACTTTTTCACCACTGAAGCCAATCAAGGGATGATGATAAGGGATGAGCCTAGCTCCGCTGAGTCCCAAGCTCTTGAAGCAAGGCCAAAACATAATGTTTGCAAAACTGCCCCCATCCACAAGGATCCTCTGAACTTTACATACATAAACCCTCGTGGTGATGACTAGAGGACCATCAGGAGGGGCTAAGATACCCGTGAAATGAAGTCGTGAAAAGACGACTATGAGGGTGTCCATATCTACCTTCTTTCTTTTCTCGTGTTTAACCTCTGCTGAAGCCAAGTTTATAACCTCATATTTAGTCACAGCCTTTACCTCTGCCAAATGAGCCTTGCGATCCGCTACCTCTGCACCACCTCCTGCTAGTCCCCCGCGGATAGTGCTCACACCAAAAGAGATCATGTTGACCTTCTTAACTGGGATATTATCATCCTTTGGGGGGAGATCAGGGTCACCGTCTTAGTCATCTGAGTCATCATCTTTCCTGGCAGGGGTATCATACCGGCATTTATCATTTCTCTTCTTCCTAAGGTCGGCTCGGCTCCCCTCCAAGGATTTATTATCCACGTACTTCCTCAATTTTCTAGACTTCAACATCTTTTCAATCTCGTCCCTCAAGGCGAAGCATTTATTAGTTAAATGAATGTGATCTTAATGGAATTCGCACCATAAACTCTCGTTTCTTTTGTGTGCAGGAGCCTTCAACTTCTCCGGCCATCTCAGAGACCTATCATTCTTTATTTAATTGAGGATGTGTTCATAGTTCACAGTTAGGGAGTATAGTCTGCAAATTTGTCGTCTGCAGACCTCTTCTTCCCATCCTTTTTCTTCGGGAACTTCCCACTACTACTCCCATTCTCATCCTCGTATTTTGCAGCCATAGCATCCTCTGCGTTCATGATCTTATTAACTCTTGTTAGCAACTCGACCATTGACTTGGGAGGATCTTTGGCTAGTTTCCATAAGAGATTTCCCTTCTGCAGACCTCCAATGAGAACTGTCATTGCTATACTGTCTTCATAATCTTCTACCTCTAATTTTTCCTTGTTGAACCTCGCGATGTCATCTCTGAGGCTTTCATTCTTCCACTGCTTGACATAAAGAAGATGGTTCATCTTATTCTAAGGCTTTACCCCGAAAAAGAAGTTGTGAATGAACCGCTCGACCAAGCCATTAAAATTCTCAATTGAATTTTTAGGAAGAGAAGTGAACCAGATATGAGCAACCCCTGTTAGAGTGCTTGAGAAAGCTCGGCACCTCATTTCATCAGAGATTGAATAAATTTATGATGCAGACTAGTACATTTCAATGTGATGGACTAGGTTCGAACTTCCAACATATTTGGGAGACACCGCTACGAGATTAAATTTGGCAGGAATTGTGAAGTTGACAATCCTCGCCACAAATGGTGAACCCTTTATATACCCCCTCTGCAAGGGGTCTCGACTTTCTAAGAGGCTCCCTATCTTATCTTCCAGCCTTTGAATAGAGTCATTCCATGGTTTGGTAACATCGACTTCGCCGAGGTTATCCCAGCCACTTCTAATGGGTGGACTGAGGGTTCCCTAGTTGATGCACAACGTCGGCTGTTTACCTCCCCCTGACCATAATCTCGTCCATGTGGGGGTCGGCCATGATGAGGACGATGATTACAACATTCCCTACATGAGCCAGATATGCTTCTTAACCTGGAAAGCCTTTTCCTTTGATCATTAACTAGGCCGAGCCTTTCAAAGGTCGACCCTCTACTTAAGCGATCGAAAGATGCCCTCTTTGTTGTGCATCACCATCTCGTCTTTCACAATGATCTTGACTCTGTTGTATAAGGCCTACGGTGTTGTTTGAGACCTCATATGGCTCCCAATAGTTTGTCGGAGCATCCTCTACCTCAATGTCATCATACCTATCCTCAGGGCAATGGTTTACTTTCATCCCCAGGCGTAATCACCTATGGTCAGCAACATCCCTCCTCCGTTGAGGAGTAGGTTTTTCTTTTCTTGGTGCCTGGGGTGGTCCCCTGGACTCATGGTGTGGCTGAGAAGCCGCCGGAGTAATCATTTTCGGTGAGAACCCAAGTGGTCTCATTATTACGTTCTGGCTTAGTTGGGTAAATTTCTCCTGCATCGCTTGTTGAGTTGCAGCTAAGGACTTTAAGGCTACTGCCACCTCAGCCATCTCGGACTGGGGTAGTGCCTGGCTGGAGCTGGGTCCTCCAACACCATATGGTGGAGGAGGCGATGGTAACTCTGGTGACATATGCTTGAGCTTTTGATGAAAGTATTATAGAGCTTGAAAACCATAAGGGACCTCTTTTAATGGTGACTCAGCTCCATGCGAAGGGTGAGGCCTAGTCCTCCACCCGAGCCTCCCGTGAGGTTAAGCAGTAAAAGAGTAAGAGATGAATCTTCTTATTCCCACAGACGACACCAAAATGATGATGCAATATAAGTGGTTCGGCAATTGCTTGCGTACACTGTGCAAGTGAGTGTAAGTATCACTGTCAGAAGAGGGCTCTAATGGACTTAGCAATACAATCACTCCACTTTATCTCTGAACTATGTATTTTGATAGAGATTCAGCTAGTTTTTTTTAATTGAGGACCCTTTTCAAGGTAGATGAATACCTATATATATAGTGCTTGGGGGGTGGCATGTACCCCCAAGCATGCAATGAGGATTGAACTAGTATGATGATGACACCTGGCTAATCTCCTGTAGATAATAATGATCACAATATTGCCCCATGTGAGGGGAATGATTCGATTATAACTGATTTACTCACGTGTTAAAACCTTGCATGTGCTTGCATATGCTCGAACTTTTGTCCTTGACTGATGTAACCTCGACCTGGACGAGTATGAGGTTGATGAAGTCTATCAGTATTGCTTTGTCTTGTCAATAGCCGTGATGACCTCGGTCGGGAAGACTAGCTGAGGTTAGGCCCAGAGGTGAGATGTAACGTCGGATCCAGCAGAGTAGGATGTTGACAACAACCTGTCCCCATAAGTCACTGCTAACCTCTGCTGCTGCAGAGCCAAGGTTGGTAGTAAAGAGCCGACCATACAGAATATGACCTTTCTGATGGTAGTTTGTGAGCTTCTTATCAACTCGGCCGTGAGACAGGTCGAGGTTGGTGACTTTGAGTACAAGGGTGCACTTTGGGCATATTAAATATCGTTCGATATACGTCGAAGGTACGAGGTCAATTGAAGGTGAGAATCATATCACTTAGTTTAATCGCGCCCCAATGAAGTCGGCACCCATGACGAAGTGACCTAGTATGAGATAAAATTTTGGTCAATATTATCATGCTCTAGTGAAGTAGTGTTAAAAAATGCACGAGTCTTAATTAGAATCTTATGGAAATATTTTTTTATTTGCATACTAAGTAGAGTGAGTATTACCACTATGAGGGGGAGTGTACAAATATCATTAAAAAAGTAAAGCTAGAATGACATGTGAAGACTATACCAAGCATGGTGATAGAGAAGCATGTGAGTATATACAAGTTAGTGAGGTATATGTGAAAAGTAAGATAAGTACAAGGGAATATTGTAAGTGATCATGTGAATATATACAAGTGAAGGTGTGTGTTAGTGAGCGTAAGCATGGATCATCTACAGGTGGCGTGTGACATGTGTCAGTGAGGATTGAAATATATGGGAGTGTGCGAAGTGAGGGTGTGTGCTAGTGAAACTAAGAATGGAAACTCTACAAGTGATGTGTGAGGCATATAAGTAAAGGTAAAACTATATACTAGTGTGATTGAGTGAAGTGAGCATGGAGAATATATACAAGTGTGAGAAGTTAACATGTACAAGTGAGTGGAAAGAGATATATACAAGAGGAGGGAGCATGGTAGAGGTAAGCATAAGATAAATATACTAAAGGTGAGTAAAGGAGTAAAGGGAACATTCAAGTGAGAGAATATGTACACATGAAGAAAAGAAGAATAGAAAAGAATAACACTTATGTAGAAATAAGGTCTAGTCCTCTAAAAGTATCCCCATCGGAGTCACCACCATGGCCATTCGGGGTCGGATTCCTCCGGCTCACGTTGATCAGGCCCCTCGATTTTCAAGACGGTGATGAGGAAGAAAAAAGGAAAGAAGGTTTCCTTCTTATCTCTATTCCTTTTTTTTTATAGTTCAGCCTCGAATAAAAAATTGGACGTTGTCAAATGAGGTAATACGAAGAGATAGAGTTGCCAATCTTTTTTCTCAAAATAGACAAAAGATTATCACCGCCTCAAGAGAATGGCATAAAGATCAAAGTGATTCATGAGAAACTAAATAATTCGAAGGTCTGGGGACTAAGTTATGGAACGGAAAGGTGTTAGGCACACATTTCTCCCTTCCGGTCTCTCATGGGAAAACGTTAATCTTCTCCTTTTTACTCTGTGATATGTGTGTACATGTGAATAATATAAATAATGGAATCGTCCAACTCGCGTCGTAGAAGGGACGGAGGGGAGTCATCCGTAAGAGTGTTCCCGAAAATAATAATAAAAATATCATGTAAATATTAGCCAAATCACAAATCACTATGAAAGAACGAATGTGCACATCAAAAGAGACACAAGTATGTAGGAGTATATAACTCACAAAATAGATATAATAAGATATAAAAGATGTATAAAATGAAAAAGGGAGGACTCAAATCTTGAGATTATCCCAAGACGCATACATAGCCCAAGGGGCATCAAAGTCTATATAGTTTGAATATCATAGAGTTGTGGTTCAAACCATAAATTCAAATTTGGGACTTATCTTATGTGTATGTGAAGAAAATGTGTTTTAAGAACGAAAATCTAAAAATGGAAATCCCACTTTTGGAGTTTATGGACAAACCCTCCTTTTATCGTATTTGTTTTTTCAATGAAAATAGGTTAGGTGCAATACTACTACTAAAGAGTATATATTAGTGGATGTGAGATAATGAAACAAAAGCGCAAAATAGAAATAAGATGAATAACACTAAAATGGATAAACTAGAGAAAGGGTTAATAAAGAGACCTCCTTATAGATGCTTATTGCTGAATTTGGAATGCAAGTGTGCTGGTTTTAAAATGGCATGGAAGAGATGTTGAGAAGTGAAATGAAGTATCAAGTGGGGAAAATATGTGAGGTAAGAGAGTGTGGGAAAGTGGATTTTTTGGTAAAGGGAAAGGCTCTAATTATGAGGAGAATATTCTTTGATTTTTTGAGAGGTTCCTTTTTCCAATGGTGAGGCCATAACCTATATATAGAGGAATTTGAGCCAAGGGGGTGCCAATCGGCAAGGCCCCTGACCTGCCTATTAGCATAGTGCTTGCTTTGCTATGCAAGGAAAAGGACACCATGTCGATAGGCAAGATTCATGAGGTGCCTATAGGCAGTCCGGAACGATTCTTTCGAAAAAATGAGCATAGAATGCAAAACATAAGTCCAAATCCCACACGGGGAAGATCGTTGGAAAGGTGATTCAGGGATCTTTGAGAATCCATGAGCCACTCCTAGGTGCGGGAGTTGACTGGAGACAAATAGGGATCGAAATTTCCCTATGATCTCTAGACGAAAGATTTTCGAAGGAAGACAGATCGTTCTTTCAAATCATAAGGTTGATTCATGCATGGGGTAGACTGTTAGAAAGGGAATTCAGATACTTTTGAGATTTCATTGAGCTTCACTTGGTTTAAAAAGTTAACCAAGATCAAATGGGCCTCGAAGCACTCGATGGCCCTTCGGAGTATAAGGGATTGTTCGTCCGAACCGGAGAGGGACGGACCTTTGGAAAGGGAATTGAGAGCCCTTTGAAGATTCATTTGGCTTCGCTCGAGAGGGAGAGGTGACTAGAGTCAAATGGATCCGGGAGGGCCAACGGTCTGCAAATCAATAATCGGAGCATGACATAGGGTTTATGGTGAATGGACGAGTTCTAGGGACCTAAGGAGGTGGTTACGGAGGTCCTAGGATGGGGTGTCTACAATAATAAAATGGGCCCTAAGAATCCTCATAAGTATGGTTTGGCATTTCAAATGAAAGAAAATGACAAATGATGAATTTCTCCACTTATGCATGCATTTGATAGATACAATTTGTTGTGGAATACAATTATGATTTGTCATTCACTCCTATAGTTTGTCATTTTTTATATCAAAATTTATTCACCTCAAACTTAAACAAAAAAATTTCACCCTAATTTGCTAACATTATTTTTCTTAAAATAAAAGAAATCTACATTATTAAAATTAATAATTTCTTTTTATATAAGATTTTTTTTAACCACCACCTTTTAGTAAAAAGAGAACAGTGTTTTATTTTAAAAGTGTTTCATTTAAATAAAACTATTTTCATAAAAAATGTTGACTTAAAAAACTCGTTTAGCATTTTAACAAAAATGTAATTTTTAACAAAAACTATTTTACAAAAAAAATTGTTATGACTATTTTAACAAAAGGTGTTTTTATCAAAAAAACTGTTTTGAATTTAAAAAAATTGTTTCATAAAATAAACACTCTTTTTAATATTAAAAAAAATATTTCGGCCTTTTTCCGAAAACCTTTTTTTTAAGAAAACTCTTTAAACAAAAATAGTACACTTAAAAAAAACTGTTTTATATAAAAAACTTTTTGGTTAAATTTTTTTATTTTATATGGTAAAAACTATATTGAGGTTAAAAAAATGTTTGAACTTTTTTAAAAACTATTTTGTTTAAAAAAATGTGGAATTAATGAAAAAAGGTTTTATTTTTTTTAAAGAAAAACTATTTGTAGAACCAAACATGTTTCATAAAAAAATATTTTGTTTTTGAGAAGATGGTTCTAATTTTATTTTTTAAGTGTCAAAATTATACTATTCTAAAAAATAAAAAACTTTTGTTTTACAATAAAAACTATTTTATATAAAAATTATTTTTTTTAGAAAAAAAGATTTATATGACAAAAAGTCATCATTTTACGTTGTTCTATAGTAATTTTTAAAATTTTATTTTTTATAATAAAATAGTTTTTCCTTTAAAATAATAGTTTTATGTCTTTTAAAAATATCAAAATTAGACTAATCCTAAAGACAACAAATTAAAAAAGGGAAAATTGACCTCCTCTACATTTTTAAGGCTTTGAAACTATTGTTCATGATCCTCCTATATAATAAATTAAATTAATAAACATTGTGATCTATTTTATGAACCGCCTTTTCTTCTTCATAAAAACGTTTCTCATCCATATTCTAATGTGTGTGTGTGTGTGTGTCTATATATATCGAAATAAATTGTCTCAATTGTATATAGTATAATTTATCCATCCCCGTCACACGTTCCATAGAGATTACATTTGCTTTAATTTTCAATCTGTAAAATGAGTGCGAGATACTGATTAAACTAAATTTCGCAAGTTTTCAATTTAAACTCATTTAATCGGTGACAAAAAATAAACTAAATTAATTCAGACCCTAAACATGCAACTACGAGTGTGTTAGTGTGTCAAACCATCACAAATAAAATTGCTAAATCACATATTTCAGGAAAAATTCCTTTCAGGCAAAACCTTTATTTCACTATAAACTAGTAAATCTCAACTTACAAGGAGTATAATGAAATCTGCAATGATCACTCCTCGGAACAATCACATAGAGACGCAGTCTAGAGTCAGCAATGGAGCAATCGTAGCAGTCCAATCAGCTAGAAACACCCTCGACCACTCCCTATCGACATGCAATTGTCAGTCGTAGATTTACCCTCTCTACAAGAGAAACACTTCACCAAAGTCGTATCTTGGGTTCCAAAATAATTCACATAAACATTGGGACGTTTTGTGAATTGAAAATAAAAAAGGATTAAACCTAAACGAAGAAAACAAAGTGTTTTGTCAATTCAAAGTGTTTGCTGAAACTAAAACGCCAGGTCTTCTTAACGAAAATCAAGTTATTTAATAAGCTTTATATAAAAAATTTAAGGCGACCCGTCGCTCGAACGAATCTGGCATCTCGCTCGAACGTGGACATGTGTCGCTCAAAAGGGATCCCCTGTCTCTCAAACGAGATTAAATAATTCTTTTTATTTTCCCATAAAATATTTCGCCTCAAAATTTTAAAAAAGCTTTTGACAAAAAACTCCGCTCCAACACTTAGAAAATGTTTTGTAAAAAATATCCCAACACTCTAAGTGAAATGCTAAGGTATTTAAACACAACTTCACCAAAATTAATCTCGAGCAGGCTTGAATGCTGAAGAACTTTGATATTCGGATCCGTCTTGACGCTTGAATGATCTTGAATACTTCTCCGACGGTTGTAGCGGTATACAACATACTCAATACAAAGTACGGACAATGAAATAATGTCCTTACAAATCTCACATTATGTCTATGCCATCACTTAGAAAATATTTTGTAAAAAATATCCCAACACTCTAGGTGAAATGCTAAGGTACTTAAACATAATCTTACCAAAATTAATCTTATCGAGGCTTGAACGTTGAACAACTTTGATATTAGGATCTGTTTTGATGCTTGAATGATCTTGAATAATTCTTCGATGGTTGTAGCGGTATATGACATACTCAATACAAAGTACGGACAATGAAATAATATCCTTACAAATCTCAACATATGTATACGCCGGTACAAAATTAAAACATCCTAATACTGAAAACAAATTTCCTATACAAATCTAATACCCTCCAATGAACCCAAAACTGAAAAGGTATCAAAAATGCTAGTCTCAAAACTTTTCTTCAAAATCTTCAACTTCAAAATTCTTCAAACCTTTAAGATTTTCTCTTCAGGGTGTGCAACATGATTTCAAACTTTGAACCTACACACATGAGACGAAGCAAATACCTTCGTGATGCATAGATCTTTAAATGATATAAGAATAAATCAATCAATAATCAAATCTCCCCCTAATGCAAAAACTCCCCCATAATTCATTCCCCCCTTTTTATTTGACCGAAATAGACAAGGAAACGAATAAACAAAAACATGGAGTGTCACGATAAATATGCATAGGAAACATGGATCAAACCACGCTTATGCGAAAGAGTAACTCAAAAGCTTCCACAAAGTATTTTTGATTTTTCAAATTTTCATACAAAAATGCAAAAACTAATTTTTCAAAAAATCACACACCATGAATTCACTCTAAAACAACCAAATCATGGAAACGGAATGACTGGGTGTGAACATATTTGATAGGAAAATCAAAGTAATCAAACATAACATATGTGCATGATGAATATGTGTACTCATAATGAATTAATCTCAAAATCGTCCTTAGGTGTTTAAAGGTGTTGAATTTAATTGACATCGACTCAATCCATCCACCAATAACGTCTAAAACTATGTAATGCTTTTTCATGACGTTATCAGGTTGTGCAAACCCGTTTTTCATTTCTTTCCATCCAAACTCCCTCATAAATAATTATCATTTATTTTTCTTTTGAGGTGGCCCCTTTTTGGCATCTTTATCTTTTTATTGCCTTTAAATTTTTTTGGCTCTTTTTAACGGTGGCTTTCATGACGAGTTAATTTTGTTCTCTCGCAATCCTTTTCCTGCGATTCACTCATCATGTTTTGTTGCAATTAAATTCCCACGGTAATGATTTTTACATGCACTACTTCCATCGTCAAGTTTTATCGCAAATGGTTCGTTTAAAAGACAAAATTGAGATTACAACACTCCGAGCAATATGTGATAAACAAGTACAATAATCAAACAAATCCGTGCAAGTGTGCATTAAAGGAACTCTTGAGTCAAACATGCAGGTAGTAACAACAAATCACATCTTAATGACTCCAAACATTGTAAAGTACAAAAATGAAATGATGACGCATATCGAAACACTATCCAATCGTCCCATGGATATGGAATGAAATTGTGACTCAATCATCCTAAATGTCCATTCATATACAGTGAAAAACAGAATACAAAACTCTTTTTGACGTTTTCCAAAAAATTTATAAAAATAAAATCTTTTTGGCTTTTTCAAATTTTTCTAAAAAATCAAAATCTTTTTGTATTTTTCAATAATTTTCCAAAAATAAAAAATTAATACAAAAGTACCCACATCATAACACTAGTAAGAATATATCATGAAACACAACTAGCGTATGACAAACATGCGAACACAATCATCTATATGATATAGAAAGAGAAGAATCATGTGTAAGCAACCGATAATCAACAAGTCTAACATCTAGTTCCTCTAAAAGTGATTTCCTAACCCAAATAGGTGTGTAACGTCGCATAGGGGTTTTAGGAACCAAAGGAACAATAGATTTCAACTTCCTAGGACCTTTTCGAAGATCGAAACAAAAACACCGTAGGTGACCTTTCCTACCACAATGTGAACATGTGTAAACGGCCGGGACGACACCTATGGGGTGACCTTTTCTAATGCCCTTAGGATTGATTGACCCTAAAAAACAAATAATGGTCTTTGCTTTAACACTTGACACATTAGATCACGACGAGCCACTACCATTGCTACCAACACTACTCGAGTCAGTCAAATCATTATTTTAACTCCAAAATTTTTTACTCAAGCAAAGAATTAGACTCTTCCAATTTTAGGGACTTCTACTATAAATTTTCAATTATTCCTAGAAGGTTGTCACATTCGTTCTTAAAATATGCACTTTTATCCCTAAGAGTCTCCTCATGTGCCACAAACTCATCGAGTAAAATTTTTTTATACACTTTGACACAAACAGAAATCCTAGAATTTTTAAAGACTTCCAATTCTTTTTTTAAAACAAGGAATTTATCTTCACTCTCCTATTTGGACAATTTTAACGCATTAAAATCATGGTCCAAAGAAAACAAATTCTCATGATAAAAATCTCTTTAATTTTCAACCGTTTGTAAAAGATCCATAGCGGATTTAAAACAAAAATTTCTTTTTCCAAAAATTAATTCTTTTAGCAAACGTCAAATTCAAATTATTTAAATCATCAAAACTGTGACTCATGTCGTCAAGCGGGGGCATCCGATTACATAAGTGCTCCATCGAAAAAATTGCGATTTTTCACAAATTTAAAAAAAAAAAATTAGTATCACACAATTTTGCGGAAAATGGATCAAACGCAATAACTTAGCATAACAGGCTCTGATACCAATGTGTAGAATGAGTGCGCGATAGTGATTAAATCAAACGTTGAAAGCTTCCAATTTAGACTTATTTAATCGGTGACAAAATTAAAATTAAATTAATTTAGACCCTAAACATGCAACTATGTATGTGTGTGTCAAACCATCACAAATAAAATTGATAACTCCCTGATATCAGGAAAAATCCCTTTCGGGCAAAACCTGTATTTCACTATAAAATAGTAAATTGCAACTTACAAAGATAACTCCTCGAAACAATCACATTGACACACAACCTAGAGTCAACAATGGAACAACTTCAACAGTCCACATGAACACGCAATCCAATCATATAGGAACACCCTCAAGCACTCCCAATCAACACGCAGTCATCAATCGTAAATTTACCCTCTCCACAAGAGAAAAACTTCACCGAAGTTGTATCTTGGGTTCCAAAACAATTCACATATAGATTGGTACGTTTTGTGAATTGAAAACAAAAAGGATTAAACCCTAAACGAAGAAGAAAAAGTGTTCTGCTGATTTGAAGTGTTTGCAGAAACTAAAACGTCAGGTCTTCCAAACGAAAAATGAAGTTGTTTAACTTGCTTTAAATAAAAAAATTAAGGCGGCGTGTCGCTCAATAGAAATTGGCATCTCGCTCGAACATGGACACGTGTCGCTTGAACGAGATTAAATAAAAATAATTTTTTATTTTCTCAAAAAATATTTCGCCTCAAAACTTTAAAAAAATATTGACGAAAAACTCTGCTCCATCACTTAGAAAATATTTTGTAAAAAATGTCCCATCACTCTAAGTGAAATGCAAAGGTACTTAAACACAACCTTACAAAAATTAATCTCGTGGAAGCTTGAATATTGAAGAAATTTGATATTCGGATCCGTCTTAACTCCTGAATGATCTTGAATAATTTTTCGACGGTTGTAGCGGTATAAGACATACTCAATACAAAGTACGGACAATGAAATAATGTCCTTACATAATCCTCATTACTTGCTTCCCAAGCTTTCCAAGTTACATTTTAGTTGAGATTTGGCCAATCCTTCTACTTATATATCACTACTAGTTTAAGTTTACCACCTCATTTCATATGAATTTCCACTGTATATGTACCACTGCGAATTGTTCTTGTCAACTTTCGTTTATTAGTTGAATTTGAATTTAGCTTCTTCTAGTTGTGATTTTTCCAGTTTTTTTTAGTTACCCTAGACAATTTTTCCATGTAATAGAAATTTAGTAGTGATGAGAAGAGTTAATTATAACTCCTAATTGGGAAAAACTCACCTCCATGTGGATTTCATAAGTTTTCTTTTCTTTTTGTGGTATGTTGGTGAAATATTGAGGTGGGTGTGAAGGTGGGTGGGTGTATTGGTGGAGGTGGAGGTGGATGGGTGTGTTGGTGGAGGTGGAGGTGGGTTGGAGTGTTAGCGGAGATGGAGGTAGGTGTGGAATTGAGAGAGAGGGGGGGGGGGGGGGGTTCGAATTTGAAATTGGGTTTGGATTTTAAAATTGGTTTGGGTTAAATTTTTATTTACTTTTTATTTGTTTTGTTTTTATTTTAAGTTTTGGGTTTGAACTGGGGTGAGAAGTATTTTATAATTATAGGGAACATGTTTTTTAAGTTTAAATGCAATGAAATTATAATTATAAGGATGAATTTGTTGGGAATTTTCTTTAGGGTTAACTCAAAAATCCAAGATAGTTCAAAGGGGTTAAGTATAATTTTTCCTTAAAATTATTTTTTAAATAATATTATACTAATCATGCAAAAGAATTTGTAACCTAAAAATTAATCGTATTAAACACTGACACTTTGAAAATTATAGGATTGGTAATGGAAAAATTTATCATGGAAAATTATGCCACCCATTGTATTTGGTTACTTGGCTACCAAATGTACACTAGTATATATTTTTGGTCGAGTTTAAAGGCATGGAAGTTGTTTAGTTGCAACGAAAAGTCAGGATCACTCATGTATAAAATAAATAAAATAGAAGTACTAACATTAGGGTATCATTCTAAGCATGACTAGAATTAAACTAAATTCATAATATAACCAACTAATCAATAATAAAGGTGAACTTTATAAACTCTAATACAAATAAAACCAATACTATTATATAACTACGATTATGCCATAGTAAAATCACATACTAAATATTATAAATCCAACATGATAAATAAATATATAAGTATAAATGAATGAGAACCCAGAGTCGACACCTACATCTTATCAGAACATCAACTTAAAGGATAATGAGACTGGATCAGGGGTGAGGCAGCACTGGTAGCCTATGTCCTAAAAAGTTCATTCCATGACAATATTAACATGAAGTTTACAAAAAGTTATATTTTCACTGAGTTTGGGCCATAAATTAACTATGTATGTTCCTAGTGTATTTAGTTATTTTTTAGTTATCTCAAGCCGAAAACCCTTAGATATATCATGTATTTACTCCCAAAACCTATCGAACCCATGATTTCGTATTATTCATTTCCATCAAATATATTTAAAGGTTGCATTATTAAAGATTCTGTACATATCAAGTATATGAATAAATCTAGGAATAGAGACATTATATAAGTTTACAATGACATAAGTATTGTCCATATCATGTACATCAATAATGGGCTTGATAGTACAAATATAGCACCCTGCCGTGGAATGATATTCTTCTCTATTCAGTACACGACCGTACCTCATAGGTCATCTTGGGCGCGGCCAGATCTCACACAGGGCGCGGCATGCCATCTAGATGCCACGGAGATGGTCTTCACAGGGGGCTGCTCTGACCATTATAGGGCGCGTCACATAGTGATTATTCCCCAGGAACAGACCGCGACACTCCTCTATATGGTGCGCGGCACCCCCTCATTCGCAACTACTGCAGACTTGGTATAAGTCACGTGCTCAGGGCATTTACCTCATAAATAGAGGACCATACCTCGAGAAGAGGGGCGATTCCACACACACCCGAGGCAGGTTATAAAGTAATGGTTCTCTCTACACAACCTCAGCATACGATTTGAGGACTGTTCATCCACATCGCTGCTACCTCTCCGGCACATCGGAATCTTCAATACTGCCATGTACTCTCCTTTATTCTCATACTTGTACTCCTCTTTAGGCATGATTATGTTGTACAATGCAATCGTATATTGAGAAAGGAGCAACACAGTGGACGTAGGCCCATTTTAAAGGCTGAACCACTCTATATATGGTCTTCTCTCTATTTACTTGCTTGGTTTATTCATTATATATATATTTTACATATTGACTTGCTGATACGAGAGCGACTAGTGGGCGATTTCTCGTATCATCAATTTGGCGCCGTTTGGGGGAAACGAGATATTTCAATCTTGTTTCTCTACATATTTGAGTTCTTATACACCTTATTCGATCCCTGAGGGTCCTGTGAATCATCTTCTCACGGGTGGATTCTGGTTGTTGAGCTCTATACTATATTTTCCCCTTTAAATGGGTATTCCTTATATCTGGATCTACCATTTGGATCTTCATTTGATGGTTTTGGATCTATTTTACATATCCCTATGATATCATTCCATCTAGATAATGCTGAAAAGCATGGTGGACTTTAGTCCCGAAAAGGTGGATGATTAGGGAAGGGTTATATTTACTCCCCTTGTTGTTGCCATCGACCTATGATCTAGAGGTTATCATTGAAATTGTGACGTCTTGCACACCGCAAGGGAATTCTCTCATCGATGGACCCTAGTAGGGTTTCTTCACGTGTTGGGAGAGAAAATATCTATTTCTGGGTTCCTGTCTTGGGATCCCTCTACTGCCTAGGCAGGGGTGCGGCCTGTAAGTTAGAGGCCTTCGGATCAACCTTGGTGAATAACATTAAAGGGCTGCGGCAGTGCACTTGTATGCCATACTGGCTGCGGCCTCGCTAGCACATCACGGAGCAGTTCAAATCCTCCTTCCCAATATTCTTGTGATCACTCACTTCTGTTAGTTTTGTCTCAGATTCTATATACTTTATAAGGACTAACAAAAGCAGAAATGGAAGGAGAATCCAACCAGAACGCAGAAGTCAAGGATGAGATTGTACAACTGTACAATCACCTTAATCACCTCTATGATAGCCATGCCTCACTTCAGACCCAGGTCAATTATCTAACTCAGAGGGTGCTAATGCTAGAGGCCGCGGCCTCTCAGAATATAGGTGCGGGAGCAAAGGAAACAACTCCATCAGCCTTTACCGTCGTGGCAGTTAATGAAGCCGCAGAATCAATTGACATAAGTCAGAAAAGGAGAACTGAGAAATCATATAAGAAGTCGGGTGTCTGTACTCCGTTGACCTTCCTGATTGAAGAGATTTTTGAGTTCATCAAAGAGGACAAGCTTTTGAGTTGGTCAAAAAAGTTGAGAGCTCCACCCCACAAGAGGAACAAAGCTACTTGGTGCAAATTCCATCAGGACCATGGCCATGACACAGAGCAATGTTATGCTCTGAAGGATGAAGTTGAAAGGATAATTGGGCAAGGGATGCTGCAGCGATTCCTGAAGAATGCATAAAGGACTCAGCCGGACCCGACAGAGGCTGCATGCCGCATCTCATCCTTCGTCTTTCCAATTTCAACTATTTCTATTTATGTTTTATGAAGCTCATTATAACCTTAATACTCAAGACTTTATGTTTTGTTAACAAAGTCATTAGCTGAAGCATACATATATAAATATATGAAATAGCAAATTTTTCCATATCTGATATCTCTCTTGGTTTCATAATCTGTTATCTCACAAAAAGACTTTTTGTCTTAAACAGATTCCAGAGGAAGAATAATAAAATTATCTCAAAGGATTATTTTGCTTCGGGATGCACTTATGGAGGGATTGCGATCTTAATTAGCTCTGAAGTTCCCCTCACGATGTGCATCTATATCTTATCTTTTGATGATCATATTCGCGAAAGCATCTGAGAATTCAAGGAGCTCTTATTAGCCATGGAGGCTTACAATGCCCGTTCTCAGCATTTGGAAATCATAATTAGCCGCGGGGGCCTACACTGCTCGCTCTTAGCTTTCAGGATGCGTCATCGAGCTGGGAGGCTTATAATATCTAGACAGGGATGGCTTTATATATATCAGCAGCTGTGGGTGGCTTAATAAAATAACCCAGCCTGGGGAGGCTTGATAGTGTCCCGCATATTATCCGTGGGTGGATTAATAACATTACCCAGCCTGGGGAGGCTTGATAGTGTCCCGCATATTAGATGTGGGTGGCTTAATAACATAACCCAGTCTGGGGAGGCTTGATAGCATCTCGCATATTAGCTGTGGGTGGCTTAATAACATAATCCAGCCTGGAGAGGCTTGATAGTGTCCCGCATATTAGCTGTGGGTGGCTCAATAACATAACCCAGCCCAAGAAGGCTTGGAAATACCAACGTATGTCTACAGAGGCACATTGTTCAGATGGACCAAAAATGTGTCGTAGCCCACCGATACGGTTGCAGAGCTCTAGGAGCCATTCATTCATTCATGAAAGTGCTGAGACACTGACATCTTGAAGCATGAGAAAGCTATAATGTCAAATGTCACGGGGGAAGAGAATCAAATGTACCAAGACTAAGGAAAGGCTTTCTCTACATGTTCCATGTTGGTTATGGGATGGCAAAAGATAAGCAGTTCAGACAACCAGGTGCGATGAAGGCAGCTGGGGATCCATGTAATCAGCAAGCCCCAGCCTTGAAATCATGTCCGCGGCAATCAAGTGAAGATGTTTAGATGACGCGGCATAATAAAGGGCCGCGGCTTGCACGCAACAGCCTTATGACGCAACCAAATCCTTTACTTCAGAAGTAAAACATTGCACTGTTTATGTGCTTGCGGACATTGGAAAATAATCATCCCACGAATAAATTAATCTCTGTTCGCGGACTTAAAATGTTATGTTTACCTAGACAAGGATGCATTTTCAAATATGAAGAAGTTACGTTCAACCATTCCTTATAGCAAGCAATGTAAAACATGCAATGTAAAAGAGCAAGGAATTACAAGCAATCAATCGTGTACAAAGTAGTAAATATGGCCGCATCCTTGGTATTAGTAGTCAAGATTACAGAATGATGGCCGCATCCACAACAGAAATTAAGATTACAAAAAGGAGGGATGCAGCCCTGTATTAATGATGAGCAACATAAATTAAATGAGTTTAAGAGGCTGCATCATCATCATCATCATCATCAGCCTCTTCTCCGTCCGCGGCAGTCTCTATCTCTCCATCTGCAGCCGCTGCTTTAGCCTCAGCCCTCAGCCTTACTCTATCTTCCGCCGTGGCCTTAAGTTCAGCGATGCACTCTTGGTGTTCGACATCACTTAACTTCCAGACAAGGACCTCCTCCTTAGCCTCAGGGAAGCTCTTTATAAATATTTTCCGCAGCTCTTGATAGCCACGAAGGTAAGCCTTGTTGTTGATAAGGAAGAAGTCCTTGGAGCCTTTAAATGATTCCACAACATGGTCTATGGCTAGCTGGAGGGCATCACCATGGTCAGCCTCCAACTTTTTTATTTCCGCGGCATGATCTAGTGCATCCTGGGCGGACTTGGACTCTAGCTCATCATACTTCTTTTGAAGAAATAGGAGCTTGCTATTATCAATCTTTGCAGCTTGTGCAGCTTCTACGGTCTGAGCCTGGGAGGCTTTAAGGGATTCCACGACTTATATGAAGTTCTACTCCGCCTCCTCCCTCGCCTTTTCCACTGCCTCCAAGTTCATTTGGGCCGCCTGAAGGGCCGTGGCAGCAGATATCTTCCTTACTTCAAATAAAGAGATCCGTGCAGCCTGTAAGTCCGCGACATGAGTACTCTTCTCGGCCTCCTTCAGTCTGTACAAGGCCTCGTACTTCCTTTTCTAGACCACCATCACATCCGCGCCTGATATAAAAGAAGTTAGAAAAAATATGAAAAAAATATGGGATACAAAAGTTAAAGAATGACAACTGGCACGTACCCTCAGAAGACTATGGAGGCCACAGTCCTCCAGATCGTCATGATCTTATCCCAATAGCCCGTGGCGACCAGGTATTCCCCTATGTCATCATCAAACTGATCATATGGGAGGTTCTCATCATTAATCATTTTATCCACGGCAGGAGTTATAGTTTTATCGGCGGAGGAGATGATGAATGAAGGGGCACATATGTTGACATCAAGCCCGCCGCGACCAGGTTTTCCTCTATGTTATCATCAAACTGATCATGCGGGAGGTTCTCATCATTAACCATTTTATCCGCGGCAGGAGTTGTAGTTTTATCGGTGGAGTGAGCCGCGGCAGGTCCCTTGTTCTTGGACCTCTTCCTCTTTTTACTCCGTGCAGTGTTCTTTAGGATAACTGCGTCCTCATCCATCTCTGCTAGTTGCGTCGCTAGCAGTTCCCTGTCAACTTCTTCACCTGAAAAAGCAACTACATGAGTTCAAGAGAATAAGTGACCGCGGAGTAAAAAATAAAGTCGACCAATGAATTACCCTCCGTGCCCATCTATTGAGGAATGGACTTGTTTGGGAAAAATCCTGCTTCAAATATGGTTGCTGACGTTACAAGTGTACTGAACTTCTTATGTTCAGCAGGGACTTCCGCGGCCTCAGCTACTCTCTTTTCCTGCCGCTTGTTCAAATGCATATTGTCAAGGGCTGCAGAAAAGACAATGTAGAGGTTAATGGAAGTTAATAGGCAAGTCTATATCAAAGGACGCGTATACTATCTTATTACCTAATTTTGAGGGAGACCCCCACTGCCGCGACATTCTATATGTCTTTTCCCTCTCATTCTCCTAGGGGTGCATCTCCCAACCTTCGCCGGAGATGTAAAAATATTTCCCCTTCCAGTTCTTCACACTGGTTGGTCTCCCCGTGTAAAGTGTCTCATCCCTGCCGCCGCTTGAAAAGTAGTAATAGCTTGCGAACTTCACTGAATTCTCCTTGGGGCGATATAAGTGAAAGAATTCTGCGGGAGTGATGTCCTTTTTAAATTTTTTCTCCCAAAGGACAACTGCTGCAAGAATGGCTCTCCATCCATTAGGATCCAACTGTGATGGGGTCAGTTTCATTGTCTGAAAAATGCGGTGGATAGAAACTGGAACAGGCAGTCGCAGCCCGTGAATGAAGGCATGTAGAGGGAAGTAAATTCCACCATCGGGTAGAACCGTGCAAGGTCTCTGGTTCGCGGCAGGAGCCGAGCACCTCAAATTTTTTGGAAATTCGAAGGCCTCAGCCACCTGCTGCGCATCCAAGGGTCTCTCAGTCCTCCCAGATGTACCACCTGGGTTATCTCTAACTGTCGTGGCATCATCTCCTGCACCCATCAGATGAGTGCTTGAGTTGGCTTCCTCTTCCATCGGCGCGGATTGGAAATCCTTCCCAGTTGTAAAGTCCGCGAAGTCTGAGTCAAGTTTCACATAGTTTGGGCAATCTTTTAGTTTGCAAGGCCCTATTGATATTAGAGGGAGCACGGAAGGGACTTCAGGAGGAGTGGCTCCAAAGTGCTTTGCCCAAAAGCCTCTCAAGAACTCGTCTGGGTCAAAGCTCATATGGCTGCAGCAGTACCTGAAAAGCAGAATTAGCAGTTAGGCGCCGCAGCCAATGTGGTTTGGAAAAGACTTCAAGAAGCCGCAGAAGGGTTATTTTTAAATATTAAAAATGTGTTTGGAATTATTTCCCTAACGTAGTTATTAATGGGACAACTCTATTACTTATGGGATCGTACTCTGGCCCTATAAGCCGCGGCTACATCCGCATCAGCAATATAACATATACTGCCGCGGTCATAAGCTCGAATTTCTTAAAGAGATTCCTGGCCACGGCCATACCTAAATTTACTAAAAGGGGAATTTAGTAGCAATTACAGTTATCTAACATGGATATGTATTGGATTCATGAAAGTTTGAAGACTTCAAAACTACCAAGGGTGGTGATTTAATGCCGCGGATGACAATCTAAGGGACCGTGGCCATTTGGCACGGTATGACGAAGAGATCAGTTCAGGGAAATAGAGTATTGATGTCCTACCATTCTGCGGCCTCTATCCTAAACAGTTGATTATCTAACTTTCGATCGCTTTAAGATCAAACTCACAGAATATGAAGAGTTCGATTATGAACACCAAGAACATTTATATGTATTTCATATGAAGCATATGTGGGAAAGAACAAGTTGTACAAACAAAACCCTAGATTTCTATCAAACAATCCAGGAAAAAACAAATCATATTAAAAGGGAAGAAATCTATGAACTTAGAAAGCTTTTTTAAGAAAGTGAAGTGGTTGAAAAATCACCTGGAAATGAAGAAATTTGTAATGACTCAGCTTCAGACTGCCTTGCACCGCCACACACCGCCTCGGAAGGTTGCCGGAATATGCAAGAGAAAGGAAGTGCAGAGTTTCGATCTCGATGTGCTCTCAAAATTTTGGAAACGTAATGAAGTCCATGGTCAGGAACTATTTATATAAGGGAGCGCGGAAGACGAATCGTCGCTTTAGAAGCACCGCGACACATTAGCCATTAAGCCGCAACCCCAATTAATTTCTCTCGGCACTACGACTTGGGGGCTTATTGATAGTACAAATATTGTACCCTGTCGCGGAATGATATTCTTCTCTATTCGGTACACGATCGTACCTCATAGGTCATTCTGGGCGCGATCAGATCTCACACAGGGCGCGGCATGCCATCTAGATGCCATGGAGATGGTCTTCACAGTGGGTGGCCCTGACCATTATAGGGCACGACATATAGTGATTATTACCCAAGAATAGACCGCAGCACTTCTCTATATGGTGCGCGACACCCCCTCATCCGTAACTACTGCAAACTTGGTATAAGTCACGTGCTCAGGGCATGTGACTCGACACATTTACCTCATAAATAAAGGACCACACCTCGAGAAGAGGGGCGATTCCACACACACCCAGGGCAGGTTCTAAAGTAATGGTTCTCTCTACACAACCTCAACATACGATTTGAGGACTGTTCATCCACATCGCTACTACCTCTCCGGCACACCGAAATCTTCAATACTGCCATGTACTCTCCTTTATTCTCATACTTGTACGCCTCTTTAGGCATGATTATGTTGTACAATGCAACCGTATAATGAGAAAGGATCAACACAGTGGACGTAGGCCTATTTTAAAGGCTGAACCACTCTATATCTGGTCTTCTCTCTATTTACTTGCTTGGCTTATTCATTATATATATATATTTTACATATTGACTTGTTGATACGAGAGCGACTAGTGGGAGATTTCTCGTATCATCAGGGCTACTCGCAAGCCCTCACATAATGAAAGCATATTCCTACTACCTTCAAGGATCTTGCGAGAATACTAGGCATGGTTATAGGTCCTCCCAAACCGATAACCATCAATTCATAGGGATCATCACGATGATTTTACACTAATTATATATCCCCTTACCCAAATCTATATGAAAGGATCAGTCGGTATATATCAAATCTAAATACAACAAGTACTCCCAGCATGTAGTGTTCGTGGTAATCATAACCAATGCAAAGCCCGTCCCTATTTATCGGGGTACCAAAGTGGTCATCATCGCATGATCCAGGGTAAAATCTATCTCTATCTCTTGGGGTACCGAATTGGTCATCATCTCACACGCCCCATATGGATAACCCCTCCAGTACATATATTACTAGCACTCACACCATGTATGATGCATATAATACACAAGACACTTAATCCTATTCACATGATGATTTCCAACTCTTAAATCCAAATTCATTAACTTAATTAATCTCTTGCAACTAAGAATGCTATATCTCAAAACTGATTCCCCATTTCGAAATCTGATCAACAACCCTAACCATTTCTTGACCTAAACCAGAGAGGTAAATCGATCAATGCTCCAGAGACAGTGGATCCTTACAGCAATTATCTTATTATCCATTACAGAATTCAACCACAAAATCCACCACTAATGAACTCGCAAGAACCAAAATCATAACTTAATCCAACTATAATCATATACAATTATTCCAACATCACTTCTAACCTATAATTAAAGTTTTTACATGATTCCAATAAGATTTAATGTTATAAAATCCTAAATTCTCCAAAGATACCTAGAATTTCGCATTGAATCAATTTACTCAAATAGGTTATCATTTCGTTCCATTATTACAGGGCTTCCATAAGTTTATCAGTGTTAATTTTGTTCTAAAAGTTACAAATTAATTCTAACTCTATTTCATAAGGAATTTAACTAATTTCAATTTATGTCGAAAATATGAATATTAACTTATGTTATTATATAAATTTAATCATTAAACTAATGAATTAATCTCCAAAATAGATTTTAATTAATTTATGTTCGAAATACAATGAATAATTGTATAATAACACAATAATAATGAAAGTAGTACATTACGTAACTTTCCTTGATTAAAAAGGTTGAAATCAAAGTCCAATTGCCCCAATTTTCCTATCTCCAAGTTGTCGCCTCTCTTTATTGTTAGAGAAGTAGACTAAAACCATGCTTTATGTAATAATTTTAGTTATGGATTTATTGTTATAATAAAATCAGTTATTCCTATTTTAATGAGAATCATGTATGGACATAATGTTTGCAATATTTTATATATTATCGGTGTCTTTTATTCTACTCAATAGGTGTTTTGGTGTGTAGAGTACGATTAACACACAGAGGATCAAATCACCAATTCTTGTGGAATATAAGTTGTATCATTCACAGTCTTAGATAGAACTAAAAACACCATCAGTAGGACGATAGCACAATATTTTAGTAGATCTATCTTGATTATAGGAAACTGTATAATTTCAACTTATTGTGCTAGTACACTTTATGTGCATTGAACGGGACCATTTTGAGGTCATTGTTTTTATACTGATTTTATACAACAATTTACACCTCATACTTATTAGGTTTACTTAAGGCTCTTAATTTGGATATAATTGATGGACACATGCAGTATTTATGTATTGCTTTGACTTATCTGGTGAGATTCATTATTGCATCAACAATCTTGATAAATTGGGTGATGGTGATTAATGTATGGTGAAAGTCTTTTATGGATGGAATCCACATCGCGGTATAGATATTGGTGATGCCCCCTTAAGATACTTATAAGTTTTGTATGTGTCAAACCCTATAGGTGGATTATATTAATCTGACACTACAAATAAGTTAAGTTCGATCGATCAAGGACTTGAATAAGTTAATAAAATAAATTATCAGTAATTTATTTTATTAACGGGTATCCGTAACCTTAATGTGGGAAGAATTAAGTAATTAATAATGAGGAGCTCAAAATATAATTTTAAGTTAAGGAGTGGAGTTGTAATTATAATTATTTAGTGGTACTAATTATAATTACAGGACTACTATTAGAATCCGAGATGGATTAGGTTTTCTCAGGCCCATTAGGAGCCACATCCTTATCTCTCCTTAGGATCCCTACTGTAGCCTATATATATGAACCTAATTCTCATTCTTTTTGTAGCCTAGCCGTCACTCTTGGATACTCATAAGACACGATTTCAGATGTATGAAAAAGAGAGGATGTAGAGAAGAAAAAGGAGACAAGATGGTTATCATGAAATAGGAGCCCACCCTCTACTCATGGTTGTCCATGTTAGTCATACAGTAGAAGACTGTGAGGTGAGTCGAGACATCATATATTCTATTCTTGCAAAGGAGAGATCAAATCAAATAGATCTCGAAAGGTAAATCCTAATTCTGCTTTGTAGGATTTCACGCATGTGTTATTTTTTTTAGTTCGATCTATAAGCGTTTTCAATAAACCCTTCGACTTCCTCTCAAACATTTATTTCTAGGGGTTCTCCAAAAAAGGTTTAAAATGAATTAAGGTTAACCACCTAATCATTTTATTATGTTAATTTCAAAATTAGGGTTAGGCCCCATATGGACCTCAACCTAAAGAGTCCAAATGCCTCTCTATAATAAATCCCAAGCCCAATAGAAACCCATAGAACTAATAACCCATTATTTCAAGTCCTAACTAGACATTATACTTGTCCCAACGTCGTTCCTATGAAATAAGTCAACATATTATTCTTCTAAATGTGCAATTCTAAGATTAATAATCAAATTCTTCATTAAATAATTATTAATTCATTATTGTTTACTAAATCCAATTTAAAATTTTAAGAATATCCACACATAACATACATGAAATATACATATATCAAACATTATAGCGACGTCACGAGTCACTGAAGATAAATTAAATTTCATAAAGTAATTTTCATTAAGATTACGGGGTATCACATTCTCCCCCCTTAACTAAGGAATTTCACCCACCTGACTAAAATATCTTTGGATATCTTGGCTTCGTGATATCCTCTCTCTCCCACGTAGACTTTGTTTCTCTATGGTGTCCCCATTGGAATTTAACAAATAGTATGACCTTTAATCGCATGGTCTACTATCTTCGATGAATGATACGCGGTGATCACTCCTCATAGCTCGCATCCGGATGTAGCTCTATCTCATATGGGTTAATATGTCGATAGTTTTCCTCATCCCTTAGAAACTTCTTTAATATAGACACGTGGAAGATATTGTGTACTCACTACCGATGGTATAGTAGGCCAATCGATACACCATTGGTCCCACTCTACTAATATCATGAAGGGGCCTATGTAGCGGGGAGCCATATTCCCTATGGATCTAAATTAGACTACTCCATGAAAACCTCAACAATAGGTAAACCCCAACCTGGAAAGCTAGCTTCTGTATTCTATTGTTGTCTTGACCCTTTTATTTATACTGTGCTATCTTCATATGTGCTCGAATGAGTGCCACCTTGTTCAAGGTGTCCAGAATAATGTCTTGTCCAAATATAATGTGTTCTCGTGCTTCAAACCAACAACTCTGTGAATGATACGATGTCCTATATAATTACTCTTAAGGCGTCATACCAATAATTGAGTGATGAATATGGTTGTAGGATGAGTGGTAACTACTAATCCCAATGCGTATTACGATCTAAAAAAATCCCTAAACATATCCTCCAAAATCTAGTTCACTCGCCCAGTCTGATTTAGGGTGAAATGGCCTACTCATGTTCATATGTACCCTCATGGCCTCCTAAAACACCCTCCATAATTAAGATATACATGTATTGTCCTAATCGTATATAATGTCATGCAGTTCTCCATATAGTAGTACAATTTATGACACGTATAATCGGTGTACTACATAGCAGTGAAATCTATCCATAGCGGAATGAAATGAGTATCCTTAATCAATATATTGATGATTACCCATATGGAATAATTCCTTATCTCGAACCTTAATAATCCCACTATGAAATCCATGGAGATGTTATCACTCTTCCACTAGGGAATCTCCAAAGGTTGTAAGTCTCTTGTGCACGACTTTAGCCTCAATTACACACTACCTTGAATCGTGGGCATATCCAGATCTAAACGTGCACAAGGAAGCCCCAAATTTTGAAATTCTCCTATTTAAATGTCAATTTCTCTTCTATTATAAAATATCTAAAATTTACACAATTGAAACATTGATCTAAGAAATTTTTTAAAGTTAATGTCTCTTCCATATATATTTTATTTAAAACATTAAAACTTTTTCTATGTTTGATCCAAAGTGTTTTTGAAATAATTAATATTGTATTGAATCAAATCCACACTCTAGATTTTGTCAATTCAGTCTACATTTTCTGAATTTTTATGATCAACTAATCCATGATCTAAAATTGGAGGCATTCTGGATTATTGGGGAATTTGGAGTCTGACACAATTTCCAAGGAAGAAAATTGACTTCTTCATTCACATCACGGATATTGCGGTGGATTCTCATTGATTATGGGGGAATGTTGAAGGGTACATAAGTAACTACATGATGGATATTGTGTGAGAGGTACTTTTTGTCTTTTGTAAACTTACTTTCAAGTAGAATTGAGAATTGGAGTGCGTCATCTTTTCTTTACCCCTAAGTGGGTTTTTTTTTCTTATAAATCTTGTCTTATTCTTTCTTATGTAAGTTTTATATTTGTATGTACGCAATTGGCGAATTCCCCTAAATTTTGATTAAATGTCTTATATCAAGATTTCGCTACTAGATTCACTTAATTTTATCTTGCGAGAGTTCATCAACTCATTTAAAAAATATTTTTATTAAATCAAGTTTTGAGAATTTTAAATTTGGAAGAAATTTTGTGCATGTGAAAAAAATCACCTTAGGATATTTTCAATCCTCCTCACACTATCTAGGTTTGTGGTTTATGTTTATTTGAGCATGTTACACACATCTTCATCTCAAGCATAGGTGTTTCTTCAATAACTCTCCTCCTTTTATATGAAGACATGATTTATGTGGGAGGAATTGGATCCTTGTAGTATCGATTTGACCTGGTTATGTAGTTGACTGATAATGTAAAAAAAGAGAGAGTTTATTTCTTCATAACCTTAGGGGTTGTCGAAATTTTGTTGGTCTGTGGTAGGAGTTCTTTGAAGTAAATCACTCCACAGAAGGAGTTAAATAAAGTAGGAGATTTAATATTAGGTTCACTATTTGAATAATGTGAGCTATTGGAGTCCTCACCCAGCCTATGGTTTCCAATTAGTTGTTTCCATAGAAGTTTGTGCATTCCACAACTTCAGGTTCTTCATAGTATAAATTTTCTCATTCCTTAGAGAATTTTTTCTAAAAGGAGACTAGGTATCCTTTTAGTTTCATTGAAACATGTAGATCGGGTCGTCATAAATTCTTCCCCTCTTGAGGTTTTCCTCTATTAGGATCCGAAAAATGTAATCCAAGATGAATTGTTTAAGAAGTAAATACCAGTCATGTTATTAATTGTCCCACTTTTGGTCTACTATGTAAATATTATTCATCCATGCATAGTATTCGTCCTCGAGAGACCACTTTGGCATAACTTTCATCCCAAACTCTTTTAACTATTTAAGGATAACAAGCGGGTCCATGCTTCTTAGTTCTAATTATGTACAAGCAACTATAGAAGATCTTATCACCAGAGAGAGGGAACAATAATTGAGAGTATTATTATTATTATTATTAGTAGTATTAGTATTATTATTAGTAGTAGTAGTAGTAGTAGTAGTAGTAGTAGTAGTAGTAGTAGTAGTAGTAGTAGTAGTAGTAGTAGTAGTAGTAGTAGTAGTAGTAGTAGTAGTAGTAGTAGTAGTAGTAGTAGTAGTTGTTGTTGTTGTAGTAGTAGTAGTAGTTGTTGTTGTTGTTGTAGTAGTAGTAGTAGTTGTAGTAGTAGTAGTAGTAGTAGTAGTAGTAGTAGTAGTAGTAGTAGTAGTAGTAGTAGTAGTAGTAGTTGTAGTAGTTGTTGTTGTAGTAGTAGTAGTAGTAGTAGTAGTAGTAGTAGTAGTAGTAGTAGTAGTAGTAGTAGTAGTAGTAGTAGTAGTAGTAGTAGTAGTAGTAGTAGTAGTAGTAGTAGTATAATAGGTAGGATGGGCATATTTTCATAGGAGATAGGGGTTTTTCTAGGTTGACGGGTGAAGTAGTTTTATTTATGGGTTTAATTTTGGTTCATGGGTCAAGATAAGAGTCTTCATCAATGATTATGGCTTTCATACCTTCCTGATAAATTGGTAGAGAATTTTGGGCAGTGTTATGTTTAAGACCTACAGGAGGAGCAGTGATGCCCTTATAAATAAAACATTGTACAAAGTTTTTAACATGATGACATTGCTTAGTGGTATTACCAGTGTTTTATAGAAAATTAAAGTCGACATCATGTTTGAAATACTGGGAAAGTCCATAACTTTGATAGGTTTGTGGGATATAAGTTCTTGATACAAGTTAGAGAGGAGATCATGGATCTTGATATATTCTTTTCTGATTGTCGCGTGATGGATTTCTGATGCCCATAGAATTTTTTTTATCAAAGGATATGTTTTTTACGATGGTAGCATTGGGTTTCTCATACTTGTGAGGAGTAAATTGACTGATTGGCTTCTTTTCTTCTAATTTAGTCCTTTGATTCTTACTAGTATCATTATCTTCAATCTTCACCATAGCTTCTCGAAGGGCTCTAAAATAGGGGTAATACTGGTTACCCACGGGTCTTTGGATATGAGATAGAAAATTCTTCTTCATTATACTGACATGCTTTCCTTAGATGGGCAGTGGCTCTAAGTGGAAACTTTCTTACTCCCCCTATTATAAGGGCACAGACTGGTTCTAGAGGTCCTTGTTTCATTTTCTCAAGGTCTCGATCGGTTATTACTAGTTATTCTTTGTACCTATACGAAGCCCCAAATTCTCTAGACATCTGCCAAACTTCAAACTCAGGATTCCTCTAGCAACAAAAACCATCAAAGGGTAATTTTTGAGTGTTTGATGAAACATATGGTCCATAATTTCTTCCATAGCCCCTAGAAGACTCGGGTACATTGGTATTTTAGAAGATGCATAATAGGAGGCCCGTTTCCTCCGAATTTCTTAATAACAAGCATCTTGAATATTTTAGGTAGACGAGCGTTTAAATAAGGATACATGAGGGTATAGTCCACGTAATTTCGTAATAGATTGACTTGATCAAACTTTTGATATAGAATTTTGATGTCTTCTTTGATCCTTTTGATAGCTTCTTCTTTAGGGTATGACGGAATGGGAACGACTAAGTTAGTCCCTGGTTGAGGAAGATTCTCCATAGGTAGATGATCAGGATGCGATCCATTGATATGTGGGGCCCATGGAAGCATTTCATTACGTGAGCAATGATGACATTATTTATGGGCATACAAAGTCTCGAGCATCCAGTAACCCATAATAGGAAGAGAGGCAACATTCTCATTCAGTGTAATCTATGGTTCCAAATTTTTTAGAATCTTAGACTTATGTCCATACAATTATGAACATCCAACTACAGGCTGTCAATGTTAGCGGTGAGATGAGTTAGAATAATCATCAAATCAAGTTGAATGTTATCTTCTTACTTCGGGTTCTCCATGAGGTGATTATGGTAAGACTCCCATGTTTCTACTGAAGTTGGTGAAGATGAATTAGTATTCCAAGGTGGCCTTATAGTGTATCATAGACAATAGTGACCTAGTACAAGCTTGGCGTGATGCGACGACACCTCGAAGAAAAAAGGTATTTTTATTTATTTTGAGAAAAGAATGTTTTTGGTGTTTTTAGGAAAAGGTGAGGAAAGGAGAAAAGGTTCGCAAGTGTAGTTGTTATTATTAGGTTTCATTTGTATTATGTTACACCTCAGGAGAAAGTAAATTCTCGAACATGTTTTAAGCTTAGGAGAATCTAGAGTGCTTAATGTAAGACACAATTTAACTTTCCCCAAACTCAAAGATATGGTTCTGATTTTTAAAAAATGAGAGAAAGAGTACAAAATTGGGAGGTAAGATGAACCAAAATTTCTGTAGAGTTTCACACTGAAATCGATAATGTAGATATTAATCTCCTAGGGAAGACAAAAATATAAGGGTTTTGGATGGGAGGATATTGTCAAGATTCCTTCTTTTTAAATAACTTCCATGATATACATATATCTTATTAAGGAACCTATTCACGGGTAAGTGTGGATAATAAGCTTAATTAACCTTACTATATGTCAGTTGCCTCATGATATACATTGTGGTGACTGTACATGTGATAGATAATTTGATATACTCAACGTATGTGAATGGATTCCTTATACATACCTACCATAGTGAGATTGTTCGATAGGTACAATGTGGGGGGAACATTCAATATACATTTTAGGGTACCTGGCCAATGTAATATGGGAGCCTATTGAAGAGGTTAACCGCACCCCATATAACCGATAACCGTCATAAAAAGGCTCCCTCTTATGGGATAAATTTATGGTCAATACTCAATGCTTATTCGATGTATTATGAAAATTCATGAGATTTAATTAGTAATTTTATGCAATATATTTGTTATGCTAAGGATAATATGAGCAGCTACTAAGCATGAAGTGAAAAAGGGAAAATATATAAGTGGAATATGATAAAGATATATCTACATAAGTGAAGTAAAACATCTGGAATGTGTAAATGTGAAATTAATCATGTAAATATATATAAGTGGCATGAAAACATTGGCAAGCGGGGTGAAGCATGGATATATGTATATGGGATATGAAGCAAGTATATATATACAAAGGGAATAAAGAATGGATAAACCATAGATATAAGCAAGTGAAATAAAGCATGGATAAAGTTCAAATATAAAAAAGTTTAATAAAGCATGTATATATACAAGTGAAATAAAACAAGGATAAATACAAATTGACATGAAGCATGTGACGGAAAAAGTGAGAGATGTATGTAATGAAGAAACATATATGTACATGATATGGAGAGATTATACATGGATAATGTAATATGAGCATGGAATATAGAACATGTGAACTTGAGAGGAAAAAAATATACAAGTGAGAAAATATATACACATGTAGAAAATGAAGTAAAAGGAAAAATTCATGTGAATAGAGTTTAGTCCTCAAAATTACTCCCAACGGTGTCCACTATGGCATTCCTGCCCCTAGTTGCCCTAGCGCTAGCATGGAGGTTCCATGCAAGCCTCTTTTTAGATAAAGAGGGCTATGAAAGTGGTCTCTTTCGGTGATGTAAGGTGTGTGAATGTGTAGAGATCAGAGTCTCCAGACTATTTTACTCAAAACAAACAAAAGAGACAACGATATCAAAAGAAATGACATAAAAGACTACTAGAGCCCATGAAACCAAATAAGACATGGGCGCAGAGACTGTGTAATGGAATGCGAAAGTCTAAGGCACCCATTCCACCCCTTATTGGTTTATGATGGGGAACAAAAATGTTTTATCATTATCCTAAAGTGTGTGAACGTATGTATAATATGTGCAATGTGTCGTGTGTGCAATGTAATAGTATGCATAAGCGTGCAAGTGTGCATGTGTATACAGGAAATGAAATCATCGTGTTTCCATCATGGAAATATGGGATTTAATAATTTGAGGAATAAAATCTAACTAAAAGTTTGTGTGCAAATAATTAAGGTGAGAACAGTATCTCGCGATCGTAACATCACTATGGAAAACTGAGTACAAATGATATAGGCACCCTTAGAAGTGATAAATGTAACGAATCTAAATATATGGGTGAGACATGATAAGCATATGAGAAAGAATTAAAATGTGATAGATAATATAGCAATTGATTCCTAAAATTATTATGGACACCTCTGTAGGTGAAAACAACATCAAAGTACATGTAGTTCGCAAGCAAAATGAGGTGGTGTCTAACCCATAGTTCAAATTTAGAGTATATTTTTTAATTTTATGAAAAATGTGTGAAAAGTGTGAATTTTTTTATAGAAAGTGAGATAACCTTATATAGGGAGCTAAGGTATAAACATATTTTTTGGATTTTTTTTAATTTTTGAAAATAAGTTTGAGGCTATATATAATAAAAAGTAATGATATTGTAAAAATGAGTAAAAACCATCTAAGAATATGCTAAAAGTAGCAAAATAGGTAAAAAGGGCACTAATAGGAAAAATGGAATGAAAAGGGTTTAGACCTTCAAAGGTCTTTAATTTTGATTTTGTTTAGACTTTTGTACACTGATTCTTTAGTGGAGGTTGTGGTGGTGTAGTGTTGGTTAATGATGAAACAAGGGTTATGTAAGGGAATGGAACGAAATGTGTTGAAAGTGATATGATCTAAATTTGAAAAAAGTGGCCTTACTAATTTCAAGTTTTTCTCACAAATGAGGTTAGGGTATCCTTAAATATGAAAACTCTAAAGGTCAAAAATGACAAACATGACCTCGAGGTATGGTGGCCAGCATACTCAATGTTCTTCCTACCAATAGTGTTGATAAACTTGGGGGCCAAGGAAACTCCCACTTGCTTGCAGGCAGGTCAGGTGTTTTGCCAATCGGGAAATTAAATTTATTTTTAGGTCGTAAAATGTGAACCATATGTCCGATTCACACAAGGATAAAACCGTTGGATATCGTATTATGAGATTTATGAAAGTGTTCTATGAGACTATTAGGTTTGAGAGTTAAACAAATTCAAATGGGACTCTTGGAGTGTCCACTTGTTCTCCGATTAGGTTTAAAGGAGAATCGGGGATTGGGGACTTAGAAAGACTTTGTTTGGACCCTATGGAGGAGTGTGAGGGGTTTTATAATGGGGTGTCTACAACAAAATTTTAGTTTTCAACCAAATTGAGAGTCGTATGTTTGGTTGAGAATGAAGGGGAGTCTTGGTACTATTTACTCATTTATGGGTTATATGTGCCAGTCGAACACAACACGAATAATAAAAGTTGACATGAAGTTAAAATGATATGACCCCGACACAACATAAGACACTCAATGCTAACTCCAAATTTCGTATAACAATTGCAAACTATAATTTGACTTAAATTTTGAAGTGGTGGGATGCAATTTTTTCATAAACTATGACTGTGTGACTTTAAAATTCACAATGATTTTAGGCTTAATTATCTCACACTTGAAAATATCGAAGTCCATAAGATGTGGTAAAATAATATTATTAAAAATTAGAAAATTATGAATTCTTATTTGCATATTTAATAAAAAATATATGTTATTTTATGTAAATATTGTAAAGCATCTAAAAGTAAATTTAAATGTAGTTGATATTCTTTCCAAATCAAATTGTTTATAAAGTGATTTTAGATCTCAAAAAAATTAAAAAAAAATTATGTAAAACAAAAATCACTGACAAGAAATGTTTGAATAAAGTAACACCATCATATTTTTGTTTTATTATCTATTAAAATATACAAATTAAATGAGAACACTCCAAAGTAAATTTGTGATGTCATATTCGTTGGTTTTATTTTAAAAGTACATTCATATTAACTTTTAAATCCCTTTCAAAATTCAAAGGAATAAAAGATGGTTCTCATTAATTCATTATTTGATGAGTACATGATAGTGACTTTGAGTCATTTATCCCCTCATGTTAAACAATTATCCTAGCTATAAAAACAGGTTTATAGAGAAGCCCAAAACATGATATGTGGATGTAAAAATTCTTATATGGTCTTCGTCGGTTGTCTGATTTCTTATTTTTTGGGTTAATCTTTTATACAATATGCATATTAAATGTGTATAATTTATCCAAATTCTAACGAAATTACTTAAGGAAACATTTATATTTGGAAAATTTGTATGAGCAAACTTGAGACTATATATTTTTAAGAATTTCATATCCATTTTCATTTTCTCTTATTAGTTTATCGAAATAGGGTTTCCATTTGTGTATATTGAGGGTTAATAAATAACTTGTTTCGTTAGATTTAGTTGAATGAATGTCGATATTGCAATTTATCTTCATTATTGATATGAGGAGTTTGTTAGTACAATTTATTAAAATGGGATATATAAATTTTTATACAATTTTACATGAGTTTTGAAGTGAGCAGTGATTCTTATTACATGAATATGAGAAGGTTTATATAGAGAACATGCTTAAATATATCTATCCAAATGGTTTAGATAGAGTTGATATTTGAAAGTATTGATTTTGAATGAGTTTGATAAAGATTTTTAAATTTTATTTGATTAATTATGATATATTGTTTTAGATTAGGAGAATGAATTTATATATAATTGCTTTATCAAACAATTAAGGATATTGATGTGTGTTAATCATGGTTTGATTTGATTAGTGGTATGGAACAAATGTTATATGGTGATGATAGACATTACCGAATAAATTTATATCAATATACTGTTGCGGTTCATTTTCATTATTTGAATAATGAAAAGACAATGAATATTGCACAATGTTCAGTGAAGCTAGAAACTAGTTGGAGATGGTGCATTCACACTTTTATAAAAAAAATTAATGTTTTTTATTTATTAAAAAATTTGACAGTTTACATTCATGCGGATATTATACTGGAGTAGTAAGAGTTCAAAGGTAACATATAAATTGATGGAATAACTAATTCTAGATGAGATTCATAATAAACTTTTAACGCGTCTGTTGATACCAAAATTAATATGCTGATGTGGACGAATAGTATGAAGACACGTGTCAATCTACGTGGCACAATAACAGCGAGGAAGATCATTTACTGAACAACCATGGTCGGTACCGAGCAACGAGAATACACCGAGGAGCTCTATCATGCCGAGGAACTCCATCCGAGGAACTCTTTCATCCCGAGATACTCTAAGCACTCCGAGGAACTCTTGATCGACGAGCAACTAAGGCGGTCCGAACTGCACCTCGGCCGTGTCATCAATTATTAGACGAACAACTGTTCAACTATTCATTAGATTCTTGACGCACACGCCGCATTAAATGTATTACCCATTCATATGTATATCATTTAATGTATTGGACCTTTCATGAACAGCCTTGAGGCTATAAATACCTTGTATCAATCCCATAAAAAGGGGACCGGAATTTTCTTGAGAGAACTTGTAATCAAGAATTCCACAAACACTCAGCAATAACATAACAGTGGACGTAGGCTTTATTCCTAGCCGAACCACTTTAAAAATCTTTGTCTTATTTATTTATCTGTGATTGAAGAATTAGAGTGATCTAGTTTTTTACATCAACAGATTGGCGCCGTCTGTGGGAAACGACTGTTGTTATCGTTTTTCATAAAAATCATTTGTCACCAATGGCAGATAATCCAGAATCCAGTAATCGGAATGCTGGAAATACTGGAAATCTTCCAAATCTATCTGCATCTCCAGATCTGGCCGGAATTATGACGAATCTGGCTCAGGGACAAACCGCCATGCAAGAATCTATGAGGCAACTCCTTCAAACTCTTCAAGGCGGTGTACCTACTCATTCAGGGCAAAGGACTGATCATGGGCAATCACGATCCAGACGTATTGGGTCATATCGCAATGGGGAATCCAATGATTTTTCTTATCAACCTGGGCGAACTTCATCAATACAGGCTACGGATACAGATCAACATATCTCTCTTTCTCCGGAGAGAACTAGCGCTTTAGAAAGATTATGCAGGGTGTCTCCTTTCAGTCGGTTAGGACCAAGGAGGAACATGAGTCCATCTAGGGCTCCATCAGGAAGTTTTCGACCACCACCAGGTTTGAGAGAAGGATCCGCACAATCACGACCAATTACTCGTCGAGATAAATCTCAGGAAGCTACGTCAGGGCAATCAGTTGCTCGGACTAAGCGACCCGAGGAAGGGAATGAAGCATGGAAAGGTTCCATTCAACGATTGGAGGATAGATTGGGAGAAATGGCTAAGGCGAGGAACCCTTTACAGAGAACTTTTGTTCAAGGGACACCTTTTGTGCAAGCCATTGTGGATTTCCCCACACCGTCGAAATTCAAAGCACCTGTAGTGACCCCCAAGTACGATGGAAAGACAGATCCCGTACTTCATATAGAACAGTACCAAGCTGCTGCAGATATCTATGCTGTCCCCGACGAGATGAGGTGTAGAGCATTCTCGGGAACTCTTACCGGATCTGCACAGATATGGTACAATAATCTTCCTCGGGGTAAGATTTCAACTTTTGTTCAGTTAGCCGAGCTGTTTATTGGTAATTTTTGTTTTGGAGCAAAACCAGTAAAGCGAGTAGCGCACTTATTAAGTGTTAGACAAAAATCAGGAGAAAGTACTAGAGATTACATAACTCGTTTCAATAACGAGAAGTTGGAAGTCATAGATTATGAAGAAAAGACAGCAATCACTGCTTTGATGAGTGGTTTGCTGCCTAACAAGCTATACTATACTCTGGCCAAAGATCCGCCTAAAAATATGTCGGAATTGATGGCAAAGGCGGCCAAAATCATGAATGCCGAGGAGGCTATGACTGCGAAGAAAAATATGGATAAAGAAGTTAAAGTGGAGGTCGACAACTCTAAGAAGAAAGATCAGAAAGGTAATGGTGGTGACAAATATTCCAGGAATAACAGGATAAAGTTGGAAGCCCTAAAGAAGTATGATAATTATACTCCATTGAGAATGGGTATTAATCATGTTTTAGAAGAAATCAGGAATAACGAGGAAATCAAATGGCCAGAGAAACTGAAGTCAGATCCAGACATGAGGAATAAGACCAAATATTGCGAGTTTCACAAAGATCATGGCCATATGACCAAAAATTGTATAGCCCTTCAGAACGAGATTGAAACACTCATTCGAAGAGGAAAATTATCAAAGTATGTAGATCGCAGAAGTGAAAGGAGGAATGATGATAGAACTAGAGAGAGATCTAGATCTCCTCGTCGTGCAGAGGAGAAAAAGAGGAGGGCCCATGAAGAGGATCCAGATGATGACCCCGATCTTCCCAAGAAGCCAAGGAAACCTGAACGAGAGGTATTTTCCATACGTTTTGGATCATTTCATTGTAACGTTATTACAGGGGGAGATGCAGGAGGAGGAGACCTTACTGCAGAAAGAAAAGCTTATCTCGGAGAGGCTCAAGCTTGCTCATATATTCAGCGAATAAACCTGGCCGAGGATGATCGTCCGAGGAAGGTAAACAAAGAGAAGCTAGTAATTGGTTTTTCAAAAAATGACCTGGCAGGTGTTCTTTACCCTCATGATGATCCTTTGGTGATCAAAATGAGAATGAAGGACGTGATCATTTCAAGGGTGTTGGTAGATAATGGTAGTTCGGCGGACATCATGTACTATTCATGCTTTGATAGCCTGAATTTGAAATTATCTCAATTGGAACCTTATCACAGACCCCTTCTGGGTTTTGCTGGCGAGAAAGTTTTTCCACTTGGGACGATCAAGTTGGATATATTCATTGGAACCTGGCCTGTTTGTCGAACAGAAAGAATACGATTCTTTGTGATGGATAAGAATGTGCAGTCAGCCTACAACATCATCATGGGAAGAGTTGGATTGAAGAAGTTTGAAGCCGTTCCTTCTACAGTACATCAATGTTTGAAATTCCCAACAAATTTTGGAGTTGGAGTGGTGAAAGGTGATCAAAAAGTAGCTCGGGAATGCTATTATTCGTCGGCCGAGCAAGAAGAACTAGAAGGATCGATGAAAAAGACTACAACTTACCAGGTGGAGGAAGGTACAGAAATTGAAACTCTTGATCCCAGGGATGAATCTCAACTTGTAAAAGGACAGGTGATGGAATCTACAGAAAATGTTATTTTGGACGACGAACATCCTGAACGAATAACCCAGATAGGTTCATCGTTAGATATGTCAATAAAAGAGGAGTTGATAACTTTCTTGAAGAATAGGAAAAATACTTTTGCTTGGAGTCATGAAGACATGCCAGGAATAGATCCAAATTTCTTATGTCATGAACTCAATGTGAATAAGGAGATTAAACCTGTAAAGCAGAGAAGAAGGGTGTTTAGTCCCGAGAAGAACCAGGCCATACAAGAGGAAGTCGAGAAACTCCAGAAAGCCCAATTCATTGAAGATGTAAAATATCCAGATTGGTTGGCTAATGTGGTGATGGTAAAGAAGAAAAACAACAAATGGAGAATGTGTGTCGATTTCACCGATCTCAATAAGGCATGCCCCAAGGATCATTTTCCATTGCCCAGAATTGATCAACTGGTGGATGCTACCTCGGGACACGAGCTACTCAGCTTCATGGATGCTTACTCTGGCTACAACCAGATCAAAATGAAACCTGAAGACAGGGAAAGTACTTCTTTTATTACCCCTAGGGGAACTTATTGTTATAATGTTATGCCTTTTGGTTTAAAAAATGCAGGTGCAACATATCAGCGGTTGATGAACAAGGTTTTTACTGAACAAATCAGCCGCAACATGGAGGTCTATGTCGATGACATGCTCACTAAAAGCAAGAAAGCTACTGATCATTTGGTTGACTTGAGTCAAACTTTTGATCAATTGGATAAATACCAAATGAAGCTTAACCCGACGAAGTGCACCTTTGGAGTACGAGAAGGAATGTTCCTCGGATACATCGTCAATCAGCGAGGTATTGAGGCAAATCCAGATAAGATCAAAGCTCTTCTAGGGCTGCGATCTCCGACGACGAAGAAAGAAGTGCAGAGTCTTACCGGACGAGTTGCAGCGCTCAACAGATTTGTATCTCGAGCAACTGATAAATGCATACCATTCTTCAAAACACTTCGAAAAACCTTTGAATGGAATGAGGAATGTGAAAAAGCTTTTCAAGACTTGAAGAAATATTTGGGAGCACCTCCACTGTTGTCAAGACCAATAACAGGAGAAAAGTTGTATTTGTATTTGGCAGTATCAGAGAACGCAGTTAGTTCAGCGTTGATCAGATTGGAGAATGGAGTCCAGAAGCCAATTTATTACACAAGTAAGGCTTTCCGAGGTGCAGAAATCAGGTACCCAAGGCTAGAAAAATTGGCATTGGCACTAATTGAAGCAAGTAGAAGAATGAGGCCATATTTCCAAGCCCATACCATCATCGTTTATACTGATATGCCATTGAGACAAACCCTCCATAAGCCAGAAAAATCAGGGAGACTGATGTACTGGGCAGTAGAACTTGGTGAATATGATATTGTGTATGAGCCCAGATCATCATTGAAGGGGCAAGCTGTAGCAGATTTTATAGCAGAGTTCACGTACCCTGATACCCCCGAGGAGCAAAAGGTGCCTGCTGATCTACCTGTGGACGATACAGGATCAACAGAAACATTTGCTGACCTACCTGTGGACGATACAGGATCAGCAGAAATAGGTCCAAACCAACCAAGGTTGGTAAAAGGACTTGTGGATGTAGAGAAATCATTATATTCAAACTCAGACCAGCCACGGTTGGTAAAAGAGTACGAGCAGATGACTGACGAGGAGCGAAAGATACCGGGGGATGATGGAAGAAAACAGCAGATATTTTATCGAGGAACTCTGACAGATAAGAAATTTGAAGACGAAATACCTACATGGAGATTATATGTAGATGGATCATCCTGCACAGCTGGTTGTGGAGCAGGAATTGCTTTGATCACTCCAGACGAGATTGACATGGAATATGCTTTGCGATTCCAATTCAAAGCCTCTAACAATGAAGCGGAGTATGAGGCCATGATAGCAGGTCTTAATCTAGCAAAGACTATGGAAGCACAACAAGTGATGGTATTCAGTGATTCTCAATTAATTGTGAATCAGATGATGGGAATATATGCGATTAAAGGAGATTTAATGATCAAATATCATGCAAAGGTGATGAAATTGTTGACAGAATTTGAGGCCATTCAATTAGTGAGAATACCGAGGATGGAGAATGTACAAGCAGATGCACTGGCCCGACTAGCATCGGCTACTCGTACCGAGATGCGAAGAACCATACCGATTGAAGTATTAGAAGGTCGGAGCATAGATGAAGATCTGACAACGAATGTGATTACCCTTGATTTAGGACCATCTTGGATGGATCCAATCAGGAAATATGTTGAAGAGGGCGAATTGCCGGAGGACAAACTCGCTGCCAAGAAACTGAAGTATAAAGCTGCTCGGTATGTATTAACTAATGGTATTTTGTATAGACGAGGAATTATGGCAGGTTTGCAGAGATGTGTACATCCCACCGAGGTGAAAGAATTGATTGAAGAAATCCATGAAGGATCTTGTGGAGCTCATGTAGCAGGTCGAACACTTTTACAAAGAGTGATGACACAGGGATATTACTGGCCGACAATGAGAGCTGATTGTATAGCCTATGCCAAGAAATGTGACAAATGCCAACGTTTTTCCTCCATCCGACGAACTCCACAAGCATTGCTAACACCAATAACGTCCCCTTGGCCATTTGCCATGTGGGGAATTGATTTGGTTGGACCACTGCCGACCACCCGAGGAAGATTCAAGTATCTCGTAGTTGCAGTGGACTATTTTACTAAGTGGGTGGAAGCTGAGCCTCTTATCAATATGACGTACGAGAAGGTATACCAGTTTATAAGGAAAAATATCATTTGTCGATATGGTCTCCCTCATGCTTTCATCACAGATCATGGAACACAATTTGATAATGAAGAATTTGCTGCCTATTGTCATCAGTCGAACGTTTTGAAGTTTCATTCAGCACCAGGACATCCCCAAAGCAATGGACAGACTGAAGTGACGAACAGAACATTACTAAATGGGTTGAAAAAGAGGCTAAGTGAAGCTAAAGCAAATTGGATTAATGAGCTCCAATCAGTATTATGGGCCTACCGAACAACTCCCCGAGCAGCATCTGGAGAATCACCATATATGCTAGCATTTGGAAGTGAGGCTGTGATACCGGCCGAGTTGGGCCTCCCAACGCATAGAGTGCTGAATTTCAACTCTCCGATCAGTGACTTGATGAGAAGAATGGATTTGGACATGCTCGAAGAAGTAAGAGAAGAGGCAGCCATTAGGAATGCTGCTTATCAACAACGAACAGCTCTGTTCTACAACAAAAGGGTGAAGAAATGCGATTTGAAGGAGGGTGATTATGTGCTAAAAAAAGTCATTCAGAAACAGAATAAACTGGAAGCAAACTGGCATGGACCTTACCGAGTTACAGAGGTTGTTCGACCTGGAACCTACAGAATAGCAACTCTAGAAGGAGAAGAATTTCAGAATGCATGGAATGCTGAACACCTGCGAAAGTATTATCAGTAATGTAAAATGTAAAGCATTTCCTTCATTATGAATAAAACGAGAATGGTTCACCATTTTCTTTCTGTTGAAAGTTTTTCGGGGAATACTAGTGTTGAACACTACATTACTTGACAAGAAGAAGACATTACTTGACAAGAAGAAGACTGCTCTACGGAGTCATGCTCTACGGAGCCATGCTCTACGGAGTCAAGCTCTCCGGAGCGCTCTACGGAGCAAAAGTGCTATAAGTAGCCAACCTCCTTTGGTTAGGAGGATAAGCTCTCCGGAGCGCTCTACGGAGCAAAAGTGCTATAAGTAGCCAACCTCCTTTGGTTAGGAGGACATGCTCCAAGGAGCCAAAAAGTTCGAAAGAACCCTACTACTCCTTTGATTAGGAGGTGTAGACCAGCATGATCAACTACGGTTGGTAAGACTTTATATACTCTCGCATTACAGCTTATGTTTGTCGGGAGGTAACATTATTACAAAAAGTTCTTTAAAGAACAAAATATTCCAAACTGTACCAAGTATGGTTGGTCGGGGATAAAAACCCACTAACTGTAGTTGGTCGACAAGGATAAAAGTATTGACCTTAGTTGGTCGGACACATGTTTATATTTGAAAATTGAACCAAGTATGGTTGGTCGGAGATAGAAACCCATCAACTGTGGTTGGTCGACAAACATTATTTATCCACCTTGGTTGGTTGGAAACAATTTTGAACAATTTATGCTTATTATAAATTCTAATTTGGTTGATGAAGCATATAATTTGCAAACAGAAAAATAGCTATTGGCAAAACAGAAAATGAAATTCTTTCATTAAGATAAAAATGTATTACATGTTACATATATATGTGCTAACTATTACATTAAAGATTCCTACTCTATTGGTTTCTTTCCTTTATCCTTTGAGACAGGTTCTTCGCCGGCAGGAGCATCCTCTAGACAAAGAGGAGAATTAATAAAGTTCATGTCCTTCAACATTCTGACATTCATTATTGTCGGAGTGTCCAACAGGTGCTCAGGACGAGATACTTCAACTTGAGAATGAAGGTTATAATCACCAAGATATTTAGAGATCAAACTCCGAGGAATGGAGCGAGCAGGAATCCATGCCATATCCAATTTATAGGGAGGAACAGGCAAGTCTAGCAATCCAGGAGCATGATAATCCCATAAATAATGACCTTGTTCCAATTTTAATACACCCAGGGCGTTCAACCATCCCTGCTTATAACCTTCGTTGTTAGCATTTTCAAGGCGATCATCCAAATGGTAAAGAGCTTCATTATAGCCTGCATTCCAGAACTCCCGAGGTTGTTTATGGAATTGGAAAGTTAATCTATCTACTTGCTCGAGAAAGTTCTTGATAAGAGCATCTTTATTATTCAGATCAGATTTCATCGCAGTCAATTGATCCTCTAAAGATAAATTTTTCTTAGACAAATCAGACAGAGCACGATCCTTAACATTCAGTTGGAATGCTTGAGTTTCCAGAGTAGATTGGGTGCGAGATTCTTCAACATTACGGCTAAGAACTCTTGATCGGCTCCGAGAAGCAATTGGAGAATTTTGCTCCTCGACGATTCTTCCTCGTCCCCGAGAACTCCTTCCTCGTCCCCGAGCAGTTCCAGAAATGGAAGATCTTCTTAAATCCTCCAGCTCTTGCCTCAGTTTGGCATTTTCGACTTCTAAGAATGAGAAGCCTTCATCAGTGACTGGTATTAATGCAGTAGAGGATGAAGCAGCAGATTCATACTGAGCTAATTTTTTCTGCAAATTGTTATTTTCTTGCTCCAGGATCTCAGCGATTTGTCTGCAGGCTTCAATTTCACCTTTTAGAGTCCTCTCCCTGACGTCATACCCAGCAATGATTTTCTTGTGGCCTGTTTCTGAAGAGAGCTGCTGGTATCTATTTTCATAATCTTCATGTAACAAAGCCATTGATTCGTTATGTTGATTTTGAAGATCCTTTAAGGAACCATTAAGCTCTTCAATCAACTCATAGTAAGCAACATTGTTAGCTACAGCTCGGTCGAGTAAACTTTTCAAATACCTATAAGCCTCAGTCGCCTGTTCTGAAGCATCATGACCAAGAATGTCAGCAATTTCAGAAGAACTAAGGTCTGTATGACCAGCCCTATAGTATTGGTGACATTGCTGCATCAGCTCGGTATCATGAGAAGAGATTAGTTCCATTCTAGCAACAAACTAAAGACAAGAAAAAGACAACAATCAACAAAGAATCATCAATAACGGCGATGAGTAAAGAATTATTTTATTAGATCATAAAAGGAGTACAGTGTTCGATTACAAATGATAAAAGATAAGAATGATACCGAACAACTTCACACCTTTTCCTTGTCTCCCAAGACTTTCTCGGGAGGCTGGGACGAGGAGCTCGGTTGCTCGGTGATAACAACAGCTTGGTCGGCAGAAATCTTCTCGGTAGGAGGAGGCATAGAAGAAATGTCCTCAATGACAGAGGGTTGAGAAGCAGAGATTGGGACATCCACAGCTATGGAAGATTCATCTGATGCAGGTTCATCTTCTTCTTCTTCCACAATTGGTGGAGGAGGACCAGGGAGATGTCGTTGGAATAGCTCAGAATCAGCTTGGACTTTTAGCTCTTGCAGAGCAGCTACCCAACCATCATAGAAGTATTTCAACTCCCCATATTGGACTTGGGACGTCATTGCAGCTATCCCTCTCTCCCATCCTTTCTCCCAACCAACACTGAAATGTTTCTTGATAGCAACTTTTCTCCTCGATTTCTCCGAGGAAAGCTTCACCTCCAGTTCCTCTTTCTTAACTTTAATATCTCGCAGAGTAGATATTTCTTCTTCTGCCTTCTTCAATTTATCATCAGATTCCTGATGTTTAACTTCCAGATCTTTAATTTTCTCCTCCAAATTCTTGGAGGTTTCGGCCATCTTCATCTTATCAGCCTCAGCCACAGCCAATTTTGTCTCCCAAACAGTTTTCTCCTCGATGTACTGTTGGTGAGATTCCTTGACAGATTGGGTTAAACCCAACAAAGCATCGTCAACATCGGACGAGGAAGTGGAAGCTTTAATAGCTTGATCTTTCTTCACAATGGTATTGAAACAGTTAACCAGCTGAAAGATAAGAAAAACAATAGAGTCAACACAAATACAAGAGTTCAGGAAAAAGAAAAGAAAGACCAAAGGTATGAGAAATTTACTGAAGAAAGATGGCGAGCAGCTAGGGATGTCAGTGTATCCCTAGGAATCTTTTCATCAACCACGAGAACCTCGGGTATAACTGAGCTCGTTGAAGAGCTCGGAAGAATGATTTTTGAAATACTACTACCACCAGCGGGTAGAGAAGGTGCAGTTCCAGCAAGATTAACCGAGGATGATTTCCTCAATCTCTTCAAAGGACGGTCAGTAGCATCAACCAAGGAAGAAGTCTTGGTCGGAGAGATGGCAATTACATCAGCAGGAGCATTTTTCTTGCTCGGGGCCACTGGGGGCTTCTCGGCAATTTTGGAGGAACCAGCATCTACTTTTTTAGTCCCCTCCGGGACATCAATTTTGCCTTTCTGGGCTCCAACAGCAGAGGAAGTGTCACCAAATAGAGCAGGAGGAGCTCTTTTCTTGCCCATTCTCTGAGATAGGGGGATATGAGAATCTGAAGATGAACTTTCTGGTGTTGAAGCTGGTTCAACAGGGCGAGCAGTATAAGAGGTTGTGTAGCTCTTATACTGCAGCAAATATGATGCAGATCTAATATGCTCGTCTGCAATCGTCTTATGCAAATTCCAGATAAGTTTTAAATGCTTGATATTCACTTCCGACTCTTTTGGAGTTTTTCTTTTACTATCAACTGCAAATAAATACATAAATCTCAGTCATACATTTTGTCAAACATGATGAATACGCAATTTTATAAGTAAAATAAAAATGAAAAATAAACCTATCCCATTGCCGTATGGGGAGCATCTGGGACCGTTGTATACTTCATTCCCAGATAAAGGCGCGTGTTGCCAATTTTTTATGACCAACCCATGCTCAAAATAATCTCTATTTGAATCAGGGAGGTTAACTACAAGGGCTCTATTTAAAAACCTAGTTTTTAAATAATAAATATTATCTAAAGTGGCCCATTTATAGCAGTACATGATTTCTGGGATCCCTATACGAGTCCCATGAGTTAGATTTAACTTATGCACCCCGTTAATTATTCTCCATGAATTGGGGGCTATTTTTGCAGGAACAAGATCAAAATATTGACAAAACTCAAGACATAATGGATTTGGGGGAAAAGAAAAACCACATTCAGCAATGAAAAGACTGGGGAACCAATGTCCCTCAGCCAATCGAAAGTAATCTAAAGGCTCAGAAAGAACCTCTAGAGTTACCCAAGAAGGAATGGAAAAGTCAGAACGAAATTTCTCAGCAGATTCGACAATATAAACCATATTGAATAAAAGAGATGCAGAAGAAAAGAAGAAGATCTTACAGAAAGAAAGGAGATATGTTGACAACGAACGGAAACAATGATGAACACACAAGAGAGAGGAAGAGAATAGAAAACTTGAATGCAGAAAAATGGAAAGTGTAGACGACGGTATGGTTGCCAAAGGAGTTTAAATACTTTGCATTGGGAAGCGGCGAAAGAAATGATTACTAAAAAGAAACTACTGAACTTCCGGCGGCTAAAAAGACAAAAGTTGCACGAAGATCGAAGCGCTGGTAAAAAAGGCGGAAACTGCGAAATGAGAAGGAAATTTAAATACAATGCTCCTAAAACCCAGGAAGGTCATTTAATATTACCATATACCGAGAAAGAATGTCCCATACTCCTCAGAGTTCGAAATATGAAACATTGGGGGCTTCTGTTGATACCAAAATTAATATGCTGATGTGGACGAATAGTATGAAGACACGTGTCAATCTACGTGGCACAATAACAGCGAGGAAGATCATTTACTGAACAACCATGGTCGGTATCGAGCAACGAGAATACACCGAGGAGCTCTATCATGCCGAGGAACTCCATCCGAGGAACTCTTTCATCCCGAGATACTCTAAGCACTCCGAGGAACTCTTGATCGACGAGCAACTAAGGCGGTCCGAACTGCACCTCGGCCGTGTCATCAATTATTAGACGAACAACTGTTCAACTATTCATTAGATTCTTGACGCACACGCCGCATTAAATGTATTACCCATTCATATGTATATCATTTAATGTATTGGACCTTTCATGAACAGCCTTGAGGCTATAAATACCTTGTATCAATCCCATAAAAAGGGGACCGGAATTTTCTTGAGAGAACTTGTAATCAAGAATTCCACAAACACTCAGCAATAACATAACAGTGGACGTAGGCTTTATTCCTAGCCGAACCACTTTAAAAATCTTTGTCTTATTTATTTATCTGTGATTGAAGAATTAGAGTGATCTAGTTTTTTACATCAACAGCGTCCTTGTGAGAACATTGACAAATTGAACTCAAACTTTGAAATTGATATGCCATACCATACTACATATTTTGGGGTTTAGAAGGCCAATGCAAAATTATAGGGTGATGTGTGATTGTAATATGATCAACATAAATGCTATATTGATGTTGTTAATTCTATAAACCTTATAAGTGTTGTTAAATTTTACTGAGGTGATAGTACAAAGAGGTTCAAAAGATTATTTTTCAAGTATAAAGAAACTATTGGCATGCATTAAATAAGTATATAATGAGTTACTACCCCTACCTATGAAAATAGTGGTGCAAGTATATCTCAAATTCGAAATGGTTACATTAAAAGAAATATAAAATATACTTCTAAATCTTTTGACATAAGTGAACTCCTGGAGAGTCATGCAACTGAAGTTAAATAGATGTAATAAAGTGGAATTTTAACCTTTGTTGAATTCAATGTTTAGAAGAAAAATCATATTGCAGTAATAACCTATTTAATATTTCTACTAAGTCAATACTAATAAAAACATTAGAGAAGCTTATGAGATAGGAATGTGTTGATTGAATTACTAGAGAAATGCCATAAACATCAGGAACATCTTATTATTAGGGATTGATCTAGTAAAAAAGATTGGCTCACCGTTGATCTTTAATTCATCACGTTCCAAAAAATAAAATAAAACGACTAGATTTGAAGAAAAAATCCATGTATCGAATCATAATACCTTTGTGGACCTTGTACATGATCCGATGCAAAGGAAATGTGTGGATGAAAAGGTTGAATTTATTGATATTTTAAGGTATTGAAAAACCTTATGATGAGCGATAAAATCGTAAGTGAATTTAGACCCATAGGTGCTCCCGCTGGACCTCAGACTGATAAGAGGAGAGAAGTGTAAATGTAAGGGGAAAAGGTTTAAAATGGTATCAACTTCAAGAGATGGTCATATGTCCACTGTTCAAAGTTGGTATGCATGTGTATTAAAATGTAGTTGAGTAATACAGTCTAAGAGACACCTTGAGCTTTGATCAAGGGTGTTTGAGGTCTTTCAACCTTTTTCAATGGTACAATGGACTTTAGAAAGTAACCGAATAGATTTTCTAAGGTTTTCTAGGCATAGTTTTATGGATCTTCCAAGATGTATAAAGTTTATGAATAGATGAACTGGTCAAAATACAAATATAGGCTCGTTCCAGTGGTTGCGAGTGTAATTTAAGGTGGTAACACCTGTATAACACTAGAATTCTTATGAGACTGATTGATTGAAAGTTCTAATCTCTTTGAATGCTAGAGATCAATCCTCTTCCACCTTCTAATGGATCTTATTTATATGAGAACTCTAAGAGAGGGTGAACGGGGTGTCACGGCATAACATGACATTTCTGAAGTCTAATGATGCCCAAAGAGGGGTGGGGTATTGGAAAAAGTATTTAAAGGTGGGGTACCTTGGTTGTTGAGTTCATTATTTACTAATGTAAATACTTAATGAAAGTGGGGTTGGATAGTGTTGGTAGGTAGAAAGTTTTATGTTTTCTACCTGCTTCGTCAAACAGCTCTTCGGAGGTCCAAGTAGATAGGAGGGACTTAAGAATTATTGGGAATTGATCCTGAACTACCATGTGTGACCATAACCTAAGACTAAGGTCTAGGTAACCTCTTAGTCATTATCCCTTAATCTGAGGGAAGATGAGGGCACAAATTGTAACAGGACATTGATGCCAAGGTTTGTAAGCTTAATGGAGGGAATATATTATAACAACTAACCTTTTTTAAGTAAAGGATGCACGAATGAGGTCAGATATAGTACCGTGGATTTTCCTTTGTATTAGTGTAGGTCTCTAGTGTCAAGTAACAATTTACCAAAGGTTGAGGATCAGGTAAGGTCCAAGATTATGTGGGGATACTCTTTCCTTGTCCAGGGGTGTTTAGAGTCGTTTGAGCATTCCGAAGGTGGGTTTCAGAGGGTGTTACCAGTAGGCACTTGTTTATTGTTATAAGAATTGGAAAGGGAAACATTTGTCCTATTAATTTATAGTGGGGTTACGGTTGTAATTGTCCATTAAAATATACATTGGTGCATCAAGATGGAGCTCTTAAAATATTGAGAGCATTGATTTTACTATAATGATTGAATCACCATAATTTGGAGGATATAAGAAGCCTTTTTGGGAGATCTTAAATGTATAACCTTTTCTTTTGATATTTTGAAAAAATTGTCCTTCTTTTCCCTCTCATCGAAGATGTTTGCTTCCTATTTTGATGTCCTACACATAATGCTTAGATCTACTATGGGCCCCCATATTTCTCTTCCCTTGCCTGATTAGAAAAGCACTATAATGATTGAGAATAACTATTTGGGAGTGAGTGACCCCAACTTCACTAGTGGGTCTTATTCCACCTATTGACTTATCATATGTGATCTAGTGAATATCAGAAGGAATTACTAATTACTTGACTTTACCATTTTGAGGGATGTCAAGTCCGATGATAGGGCCCACTCTTTGATCACGGGATACATCTACTTCGATTATGTAACAACCCTCGCTTTTGGGAGGCTAATTTTATATTAATTTACCGCAAAAGGTAATTATATAAAAGGTTGGGCACTAGAGTAAATATTAATTGAATGAATTGAAAGTTAATATTTACTAGATTGATGTATATTTACTGTATGTGAAAGTAAATATCATTAGGGTGTATGTTTTATAGTGTCATGTATTTTAAATGACATTATGGTTTAAATGAAATTGGAACTGGAAATAATTTATAAAATTGCTGGATGACAGTTTAGAGGGTGTAGTTAGTCTCATAAGGTCCGAGACAGACAAAATAAGTGCCATATTGTATTTTTGGGTTTCGAGCACTTTTACCTGGTTTTAACCCAAACGCGTATTTGGGAGTCATTTTAATGTGGTATTAGCCACTTAAGTTGGAGACTTTAGACTTAAGCCATGATTTTATTCTTGCCCCTTTATTTCATTTCCTCATTTCATGTCTTAAAACATAGAGGAAAAAGGAGAGAAAGAGAGAGGAAGAGAAAAAATGGAGAAAGAAGAGAAATTTCGAGATTGAAGACTGAGATTGCTTCTACCCAAAAGAAATCTGAGATATCAACCCTAAGGCAAGTTTTCTACTTGCTAATATGTGATTTAAGATGAATAATTTGTGTGATATTTATGTATTTGTATTTGGGTATCAAAAATGGAGATTATGATATTTAAACCTAGATTTTGGTTTTGATGATGATATTGTGGGTTTTAATGGTTATAAACCATGTAGGATAATCTTTGGGTAGATAAATGTGGTTGGTTGTGTTTAAAATGAAAGAGATTTGAGGTTTGGGAAAAATTAGGGTTCATAACCCTTAAAGCCATTCTTGGCAAATCCGCAGGGGCGAATCGATTCGGCCCTTGGGCGAATCGATTCGCATAGGGTCAGCTTACAGGTCTTCTTGGACCGAATCGATTCGGCACAGCAGAATCGATTCGGTAGGTTACAGAGTCCCAGGTTCTCTTGTCCGAACCGATTCTCTTTTTGGGCGAATCGATTCGTTTTCCTACTGTTTTTGAGTTAATTTTATAACTTAATTTCAAATCATTTTCTTTAAATCTAGGGCCTAGGAACCTTCTTGAATGAAGTAAACTTAGAGTCTTAGAGTGTGAGATGAGCTAGTTGACTACCCCACATTAGGAATGGGTTATGTGGGGACTTTTCTGGGGTTATTCCTATTGATGCTAGGGCAATCTTTCTTCTACTTGATTTTTATGAAACTAGGAAATGTAGTGTTACGTTTGGGAGACTTTAGAAGCTCAATTGAGCTATATTAGTTTTGATGGTTTATATTATCACCCCAAAAGAATGCAGGGATATTTTAGAAGCTCAATTGAGCTATGTTAACCTTGATGGTTCATCATAACGTCGCAAACGAATGTGGTGAGAATAAATTGAAAGATTATTTATTCCTTTGAGGTATGATAGTGTTGGGGTTTTAAAGTAATACCCCAAAATATTTGGAGATAATTAAGAGTTTATTTCCTCCTTTGAGGTTGTAGTAACGACACAATTTATCGTATGGCTCCGGATAATAAGTTATATTATTTACAAAATGTAAATGATTATAGTTTCCTATAATCAAACGTACATATGAAAATGTAAATGGAATTGGAAATGGTAATGATGATGGTAAATGATAATTTACTTAATCATGGATATGGTAAATGATAATTTACTTGATTTTGAAAATGGAAAATAAAATGGTTGAAACACACCTCTCTAAATGACATCATAAGGGAAGTCCGCGCGCAAGGTGAAGCCCCCTGACTAATGAATGCAGGGTGGATATAGTCCTAGGTCATGTGAGCGTTTGTTGATATATTTTCTGTGATGGATAGGAGATTCCGGGTGTGATCTTGACTATCCCGCAGGCACATGGCCGCTTCCTGACGTATTGCGTTATAGGTGCCCAGGTTGTCTTGTGATAGGCCCTGGAAGATGATGGTCATTTAGGGGCGCGCACAGTGGGAAAACCCAGATGGGCGGTCTTAGAATCGTTATATGTATAAAAATATAACTATTCATAATCAAGTGGGACTTGATGGATTATATGACATAAAGAGCATAATGTAGTGCCACAAAGAGCGCATATAAATGCCACAAAGAGCGTTTGAAAATGATTATTTTCCTAATAAGGAAAGGATTTTTACAAAAGTTAAAATTGAGATAAAGATGCCATATAGTGCATAAGATTGTGACTATATATATATTTCCTATTAAGGAAAAGATATATGAAATAATCGGTGCACATGATGAAGTTTTAGATTAATGTTACTCATTTTATTTTCCTTCTTAGTTTATGTTTTAAATTGTGTAGGTAGATTCCTATTTCTCTTTCTTCATGATTTATCATTCATAACTGTCATACTCTTTATTCATCTGGTAATCATATAGAACCGAGTCCTGACCCATTTATACTTCTTGTTGTATATGCATCTTGTTTTCGCTCAGGTGCTCCGCCGCAATGGACGCCTGTTCTGACTTTCCAAATCCCGGTGTCTTTGTCGAGCCGTGATGCTTGGCGGGTATTACGGGACATTTCGCAATAGACGTTGTCATCCTTGCACTCTAGTTAGGATCAACATCTTTTTACTCGAGCGAGAGGCCCAAACTTTTGTAATTGATTAATGTAATGTATTATGTAATTATTTGAACTCGTTAAATTTTATTGTACGAGTCTGTGGCCGACAGCATATTCGGTCCCTTATTGTATATTTGTGGGTATGTAATATTACATTCTTGGGTTTCCACTTTCTTTTTATTGGGTTGTTAAGTCGTTTTCCGTTTCTTAACTTTAAAAACCAAAATTTTTGACAACCCATTTTTTTCTGAAATAAGGAGTGGTTATCCCAGATACTTCTTATTTTGTTGTGATGCTCAGAATGATTCCATCCATGATTTCGTTATTTTGGAGTATCGGGCTGGTCACCCCCTATTTTGGGACAGCGAGTTGTCACAGATGGTATCAGAGCATCAAGTTCTAAAGTCCTTAGGAATCTGTGTGAACACTTTACGCTTTCAGCGTTGCTTTTGATTTGACATAGAGCCTTAGGATTAAGATCGTTGATTTCTCTAGTGAGATCTCGTTCTTCTGCAATGAGGTAGAACCTATAGAATCTTTTGCGCGTTCGTCTGAGAGTATTAGGTCGATTGAAGAAGGGCGCCAAGGGAATGTTGTGGTGAAGGCGTCATTTGATGGAGCTAATGGGAACTGTAAGTTTTGGACGGGGATGAGGACCGCTTTGGAGGTCGCTCTCTTTTTGTAGCACTTTCTTGTCTTGCTACTGCGACCACTGATTTCAGGGGATGTAGTTTTCCAAGTACCGATGGACGTAGAGGGTGGTACTAAGCTTGAGATTTCAAACAACGTTAAATTGAAGTGGAGAAGTGCCCAGTAATAGGATGGAGGAGAATCCTTCACCCGTAGTAGTAGTGTTGAGATGGTGAGGACGTAGTCACCTTATATGTGGGCACATAAGTTTTACCCGTGGAGAAACCCAATAGATACTTTTTTATTGTAATTTTTCTGGGATAACTGGAAGGATGAAAAGGTAGATCCTTAAATGTTCACGCGAGGCTCGGTCAGAGGTCGACGTGTGAATGTAGAGTTGTGCGATTAGGGAGATCGTACACTAAAGAAAGCTAGGTATAAGGGAGAGCCCTTTGATGAAATTATAGGCTACAGAATAAGTGTAGCTAACACTTATGATGGAGCAGTGATCATGAAACCGCATTGATGGACATCTGCCTGGGAAGGTTTCATTGAACTAAGGAAGAGGAGGTCGAGAACGTGTTCTCTTTTATTGAGAAAGTAAAAGGAACTACGTGGGCTATTGTGACGTGGAAGAACCACACGTTTTCATTACACTGATTGGAGAACAAGGGCAAGAATAAAGTGCCTGGTTGGGGAGTTGATGGAAATAATGTTGGTTCGTGTAAGGCTCGAATATGGAGTCTGAGAACCATTAGTGTTGACCCGGAGTGATTGGCATAAAATTTTGGTGGGAATTCCACCTTATTAGTGGGTGGTGCATTCCTTAGGATAAGATTTAGTAGTATTGTATCTACTATAGATTTGGGTGTGTATATTGAGGTTGTGGTAGTTTCGATATTACTAAATAGGGTAATTATATGATTTTCGTGGTAAGGAAATTTTATATTTTCCTTCACTCGTTATAAAGCGAGTGACAATATAGTTTCTTTTAAGTAATACATGTGTAATGTACTACGTGTATGATGTATACTATACAAGTAAAGATATATTGGTTTAATTGGAGTGATAGCAAGCAATTAAATTGTCCTATGATATTTCCCTGGATACAGGCTGAGGCTTTATAGGGGTGGTTGAGGTAAGTAGGAGTTTTTTTATTTCTTATTGTGTACCTTGCATGTATGTTTGATTGCTTGTTTGCATTGTATGTGATTGATATGCCTTATCTACATGACCGACATAGTTGAGTAGTAATCCATATGAGGGGTTCCTTGTTTGGATTCCGCTTTGGCGGGACGCTCCACGCGTGAATCTCAATGACGTTGGAAGTGGGGAGATGCTGTTCTTTCTTCTTTTAGTTCATTCCATTTTATATATTTTTTATTTTGTTGGTTAAGAGATGGGTTGAAAGGTTTAGCCGAGAATCACGTAGAAGAGTGATTAAGGGCTATTAAAGTGCGAGATAGAAGCATTGTACATAGTTCTCTCCTCTGATCGATGTGAGGGAGACTGTGATACGAAGTCGAATTGAGACTTTGGGTTATGCATTGATAAGAGGGCTATTTGAATAGATGTATATATATTGTGGGATAAAATTTGTAAGACTTCACAGAAAGTGAATGTCTGGTTAATTGAAATCTTTAATGATGAAATGGTAATACGTAGAAGAAAATTCTTATTAATAGGATTGTGAGTTAGAATTTTACCTATCCTGATTATGTGTCTTAGACCGTCACATCTTGATGACCGACGATGCGAGGTAGTAGTGTAACGGGAGGGTTCCTTGTCTGGATTTTGCTTCGGCGAGACGTCCCACGCATTAACCCGAGCGAATGTCGGAAGTTGAGTAAAGTCTTGGGCACTAGGGATATATATTTAGTATTATAAGTCTATGCCTTAGATAGGATATATATATTGACCTTAGGATTATTAGGATGTAAAGCCATTAGGGCATGTGATGTTGATTTAGGATGGCTTTAGGGTGTTGACCACAAATATGTTGTGCGTTGACCTAAGGGGGACTAGGTCCCTAGAAACGAGGAGTATAGAATCTCGAGAGATTTTGAAGGCTAGGCCGATGGAGATGAGACCTTTCCTAGTTAAAGTGTTACATTGGTAACCTAACTTTTGGGGAGTTAAATGGATGAATTGACTTTCACTCCCGAGTTCATGTGGTTAAGCTCGCGGGCAAATTTAAGGGATGAATCTCTGCCAGGAGCGGGAAGTAATAATACTGGAGCATGGACTCGTTGTTTATGCATCTCACAAACTTCAACTCTGTGGGAAGTATTACCGCATGCTTGAATTGGAATTCATTGCAGTAGTGATCGCCTTAAAGAAATGGAGGCACTACTTCATGGGCAGGGAAATTTAGTCTTTCTCGGGAGCAACAAGTTGTTGCAATATGTTGTGGGAGGAATAGAGTTGGTGTTTAGAGTTCTTAAAGATCGGATTTTCTCATTTCGCTAAGGAAATGCGATTGGGGTAGTAATATCATTCCGGTCTATGGTTGACCATTTCACCTACTCGTGTGAGGAAGAGTAGCGGTGGAACGAAGAAGGGTATATTCATAGATGTCTTTATTAAATTTTTAGCATCAAACTGGTCATGATCCTATCTGAGAAGATTGTCGATCGTTCGACCAAGCCGTTGCTTTTTCGATCATTGTGGGCGGATGATATGCCCCGCTTCTTTATGGAGTGGTGGTAAAATCGTGTGAAGTGCCTAACATTGGGGGTGGACCGAGACGAGATATTCATGTCGAAGGCTTGGTAAAAGTTTCCATGAAGTAATGGGAACCGTATGGAAATAGCGTATATCTTACCACCCTAAAGAGGATAGATATATGGAGGAAATGGATTTAATGCCGAGAGGCTTACTTCGAATGTACGCCTTGGATTATATGGACATACGGGAGTAGTAGATTGTATGGAATGGAAATTCTCATACGATAATTAGGCTTTTTTAGTGGCCTTGTGTAGCCGGGTGAGAAAATTGCATACTCGTTGGATGAGGTCAGCGAATAATTGGCTCCTTGGACTAGGAGCGATCCCGGAACATTTCTTTAAGGATTGGGATTTTTAGCCATATGCCTTGAAGGGCTATGCCTATGCAAGGAGAAGTTGAGTGGTGTTGGGGTTAAGCCATTTAATGTTGGTGTGAGTGCCCCTGAGGTATGACGTAACGCGATTCAAGATGTGAATTACACCGAGTCGCGTGAATGGCATCTTCCGCCGTAGGAAGCTAGAATTGAGGGTCGTGAGGAATGCTTTGTGCTATGCCAGAGTACAAAGATTGTAGATCGATATCACTAAAGACGACCTTAGTCCGAGTCCATTTAGGACGTTGCGATAACGAGGGGTTTGTTTAGGGTGATAGAATCCTAGTTAAAGATAGTATACCCTTTATGCGTATAGGGTATGCCCGAATTTTGAGGGCAAAATTCCCTCATAAGGAGGGAGTATGTAACAACCCTCGCTTTTAGGAGGCTAATTTTATATTAATTTATCGTATAAAGTAATTATATAAAAGGTTGGGAACTAGAGTAAATATTAATTGAATGAATTGAAAGTTAATATTTACTAGATTGATGTATATTTACTGTATGTGAAAGTAAATATCATCACGATGTATGTTTTATAGTGTCATGTATTTTAAATGACATTATGGTTTAAATGAAATTGGAACTGGAAATAATTTATAAAATTATCGGATGCCAGTTTGGAGGGTGTAGTTAGTCTCAGAAGGTCCGAGATAGTCAAAATAAGTGCCATATTGTATTTTTGGGTTTAGGGCACTTTTACCTGGTTTTAACCCAAACGCGTATTTGGGAGTCATTTTAATGTGGTATTAACCACTTAAGTTGGAGACTTTAGACTTAAGCCACGATTTTAGTCTTGCCCCTTTATTTCATTTCCTCATTTCATGTCTTAAAACATAGAGAAAAAAGGAGAGAAAGAGAGAGGAAGAGAAAAAATGGAGAAAGAAGAGAGATTTGGAGATTGAAGACTGGGATTGCTTCTACGCAAAATAAATATGAGATATCAACCCTAAGGCAAGTTTTCTACTTGCTAACATGTGATTTAAGATGAATAATTTGTGTGACATTTATGTATTTGTATTTGGGTATCAAAAATGGAGATTATGGTATTTAAACCTAGATTTTGGTTTTGATGATGATATTGTGGGTTTTAATGGTTATAAACCATGTAGGATAATCTTTGGGTAGATAAATGTGGTTGGTTGTGTTTAAAATGGAAGAGATTTGAGGTTTGGGAAAAATTAGGGTTCATAACACTTAAAGCCATTCTTGGCAAATCCGTAGGGGCGAATCGATTCAGCCCTTGGGCGAATCGATTCGCATAGGGTCAGCTTACAGGTCTTCTTGGACCGGATTGATTCAGCCCAGCCGAATCGATTCGGTAGGTTACAGAGTCCCTGGTTCTCTTGTCCGAACCTATTCGCTTTTGGGGTGAATCGATTCGTTTTCCTGCTGTTTTTGAGTTAATTTTATAACTTAATTTCAAATCATTTTCTTTAAATCTAGGGCCTAGGAACCTTCTTGAATGAAGTAAACTTATCCTAGAGTGTGAGATGAGTTAGTTGACTACCCTACATTAGGAATGGGGTATGTGGGGAATTTTTCGGGGTTATGCCTATTGATGCTAGGGCAATTTTTCTTCTACTTGATTGTTATGAAACTAGGAAATGTAGTGTTATGTTTGGGAGACTTTAGATGCTTAATTGAGCTATATTAGTTTTGATGGTTTATATTATCACCCCAAAAGAATGTTGGGAGATTTCCGAAGCTCAATTGAGCTATGTTAACCTTCATGGTTCATCATAACGCCGCAAACGAATGTTATGAGAATAAATTGAAAGATTATTCATTCCTTTGAGGTATGATAGTGTTGGGGTTTTAAAGTAATACCCCAAAATGTTTGGAGATAATTAAGAGTTTATTTCCTCCTTTGAGGTTGTAGTAACGATACAATTTATCGTATGGCTCCGGATAATAAGTTATATTATTTACAAAATGTAAATGATTATAGTATCCTATAATGAAACGTACATATGAAAATGTAATTGGATTTGGAAATGAAATGGAAATGGTAATGGTAATGATGATGGTAAATGATAATTTACTTAATCATGGATATGGTAAATGATAATTTACTTGATTTTGAAAATGGAAAATAAAATGGTTGAAACACACCTCTCTAAATGACATCATAAGGGAAGTTTGCATTTAAGGTGAAGCCCCCTGACTAATGAATGCAGGGTGGATATAGTCCTAGGCCATGTGATCGTTTGTTGATATATTTGTTGCGATGGGTAGGAGATTTCGGGTGTGGTCTTGACGATCCCACAGGCACATGGCCACTTCCCGACGTATTGCGTTATAGGTGCCCAGGTTGTCTTATGATAGGCCCTGGAAGATGATGGTCATTTAGGGGTGCGCATAGTGGGGAAACCCGGACGGACGGTCTTGGAATCGTTATATGTATATAAATATAACTATTCATAATCAAGTGGGACTTGATGGATTATATGCCATAAAGAGCATAATGTAGTGCCACAAAGAGCACATATAAATGCCACAAAGAGCATTTGAAAATGATTATTTTCCTAATAAGAAATGATTTTTACAAAAGTTAAAAGTGAGATAAAAATGCCATATAGTGCATAAGATTGTGACTATATATATATTTACTATTAAGGAAAAGATATATGAAATAATTGGTGCAAATGATGAAGTTTTAGATTAATGTTACTCATTTTATTTTCCTGCTTAGTTTATGTTTTAAATTGTGTAGGTAGATTCCTATTTCTCTTTCTTCATTATTTATCATTCATAACTGTCATACTCTTTATTCATCTGGTAATGATAGAGAACCGGGACTTGACCCATTTATACTTCTTGTTGTATATGCATCTTATTTCCACTCAGGTGCTCCGCCGCAATGGATGCCTGTTCTGACTTTGCAAATCCCGGTGTCTTTGTCGAGCCGTGATGCTTTGCAGGTATTACGGGACATTTTGCAATAGACGGTGTCATCCTTGCACTCTAGTCAGGATCGGGTTCTATTTACTCGGGCGAGAGGCCCAAGCTTTTGTAATTGATTAATGTAATGTATTATGTAATTATTTGAACTCATTAAATTTTATTGTACGAGTATGTGGCCGACAACATATTCGGTCCCTTATTGTATATTTGTGGTTATGTAATATTACATTCTTCGGTTTCCACTTTCTCTTTATTGGGTTGTTAAGTCATTTTCCTTTTCTTAACTTTAAAAACCAAAATTTTTGGCAATCCATTTTTCTGAAATAAGGAGTGGTTATCCCGGATACTTATTGTTTTGTTGTGATGCTGAAAATGATTCCATCCATGATTCCATTATTTTGGAGTATCAGGCTGGCCACCCCCTATTTTGGGACAGCGGGTTGTCACAGATGAATCCTTCTAGCAATATGGGAAATGATTAGTCTTACCTCTACCAATGTTAAGAATCTTAAGAGCTATTGTAATCATTTCTTATTAATTGTTTCCTAATTCTTAGAGATCACTAATGGACAAAATCCAGGCCTATAAGGAGGTTGGGGGGTTAGCATGATGTGACACTGACCTAATTCTTCAAGTAATATCAGATCCAAGAATAGAGTAAGACAAAAGATAAGGGGTTAAAATACCTTTCTTTAAAGGTTGTTGTGGTGTTTGGTAAGTAAGGGCATATTTCCCCCAAGAACTAGAAAAATAAGTACTTATTCATGGGTGATGACTCCTTATCATCTTTAGGAAAGCATTTTATCTCTGTTTTTCTTCATACTTAATTTGGGTATCTCACTTTTGTACGCGTCATGTTAATACTCTTACTTTTTAATAATGGTTACTAAGTCTTCTTATTAGGAGAAGGAAGAGATAGAAAAGGCCTTGAAACTATCCTCCACCCTTATTGAGACTTTTTCACACCTAAGCACTTGTTTGATAGTGGGTTATGGATTAAACCCAATCTTATAACTTTGGGATTTACCTTTTATCCCCTAACCTCATGGTGAGGATTAATGGGATCCAGTCCCCTAGTTAAGCTCTTTCACAAAAGGAAAACTATCCTAAGGTCCCTGAGGAATCTGATGAAAAATATTAAACCTAAGGTCAACCTAAGCTTCCTGTAATGATTGAAAGGGGCAATCTATTGGAATCTGATGAAGAAGGAGTTCATCCAAGTAAGGGACAATATGATGTACCCTAATGTTATGGACAAGTTGAAAACCTAGGAGACCTATATCATTATCGAGGACTGAATCCACCAATTAGGCAAGGAATCCTTAAAGTTAATTTGGATTTCTTTTATTTATTTTATCTTATGATCCCTTTTTCTTGAATCTCCTTTTATTTTTATAGGATCATCACCTGACTTGGGCTATTTTAGATGACGCTCTTTGTGGAAATAAAGGGTAGAATAGGGATGTCAATATGGCAGAGGAATAAATCCTTACCCCGAATGTAATTGGATCGAAACATTAATGATTTGAGAGTGTAGGTACACATACTTAGGAAGGAGAAGGAATCTTTGAGGTCCTGGATCATTATTCTATATCAAGATAAACTTATAGACGCTAAGAATATGAGGGATGGTGCTTCCCTAATGGCCACTGTAAGACACTCCCTAGTGGAGGTAGAGAAACTTCATTCCCTCGAACAGGTTGATATTTTTTATATGATGGAGACTCTTGGGGCCATAAGGATGACGTCTAAGGCTTACCGGACAAACATTGTCATGCCAATGGTTAAGTGGACCTTTTGACATAATCAATCTGAGATGTTACTATTATAAAGGATGAATTGATCTCCAAGAACCAAAAGGTTCAGAAGGAACACTTTAGGGATTCCTTATTCTATTCTCCTCTTTAAGGGGAAATCCAATCTACTTCTTCCACACAAATCTGGATTTTGTGCTTGTAAGGCAAACGTCCATAGGTTATTTCCTATGGGAGACATTTTTGGCCTATTTATCGAGGCCCTGAATCAGGTGGGGAGAGCTCAGATGATGAGGTTAACCCTGAGAAACCTACATAAGATGCCTTTATTTTTTTTCGTAAAGTGAAGCTTCCATGGATCATGCTAAAGTCTCAATCCTTCAAGGTATCTTTTGTGATTTTTATTTAAACCATTGATTAGTTATGAACCGTTGGATGTAATTTCTTATTATTTAGTTTTCAATTAAAGTGGTTTGTTTAATTTGAATTTATTTCCCTTCCGTATTTTAGTTCATTATCTTTTTTTACTGAGGAAATTTATGCACTTCTTGTGATTTGATTTGATTTGATTTGTATGATTCCCCTCAAGACTCCTTGGTAAAGCATGAATGTTGGGGAAACAAATTTTTAGAGTAGACCTGAGGACTCTAAGACCTCCGATTCATATTTGTACAACTTTATGAAACCCAGACTGAGGTTTTATATTTGGTCGTTAAGCCTTAAAACCTTGGCATTTTTGGTACTTGTTATTTCATGAGCCTGGAAGCCTATATTGTTTTCAATAAGAACTTTGCCTCCTAAAGTTTTTAGGCGTAAGTGTTCCAAAGTCGAACCTATAAGGGGTCCGAAGACCATAGGCTTTAAAGAATTTTTAATCTGAAGTACCACAAAGGGTTCTAAGGCTTGTAAACTTGGAAGAATTTTGAATAATGACATCCATATATGACCTCAAAACTTAAAAGAAATGAAACCTGAAGTCTCACAAAGTGTTATAAGACCTTTGAACTCGGGAAACTATTAAATTTGAAGTCCTTATAAGGTTTTGATATCTCCAAACTGAAACGTTTTATAATTTGAGGTCCTTATTAGGGTATATTACCTACAAACATAGTAAAGATTTGAAAGTTTGAAGTCCTTATAAGTTTCTGAGACCTCCGGAATGCATTTCTTTATAATATGAACTTAGGGGTCTAGGGACCTTGATCTTAGAAAATATTTGAATGTTTCAAGTCTTTACAAGGGTTTGAGACTTTAGAAATTATTTTTTTATAATTTGAAGTCCTTGTATGTGTCTGGGACCCCTATACAAAGAAATAAATTGAATTCTTGGACAACGTTTTTTTGTATTCGAACACTTAGCCCCCCCCCCCCCCCCCCCCCCCAAAAAAAAAAAAATAGAAGTTTATTTTCTTTAAGCATTTTCATAATTGAATAGTATAAGGTTTGTACATTTTTTTCTATAACTTCAAGGTAAAGGAAAGGTTTTATTATAAGGAAATGGTCTCTCCATGGGTCCTTACACCTTAGCCCTTTGAAATTATGGATGAAAATGTTAATAATTCTTTTAGTCCTTCTTGGGTCCAAATGGCTATTGACTATGCCTTTAGGTTGCTTACCTAAGGATTGTGGTCTTTTTTTTATTTCTAAGACCTTTGAGTGTTAGTATTAATCTAAGGATTAAATCGTTACAACTTGAATGTTGGGTCCAAAGTCCTTTTCTTAAACCCGTAGCCAAGGCTAAAGTCCTTGCAACTTATATTATAGGTCATAAAACTTTATCTTCCTAGAGTCAAGGCTAAATTCTTTGTAGCTATTAAAGAGTACTTGTACAGAATGCATCAAGGGAAACATAAATTTTTATTTCATTTATTTAAAATACTAAATACATCAATTATAGTATTTCTTGAAGTGGTGTATATTCAAAGGATGAGGGAGCATATTCCTCAATGTTATTGAGGTAATAACAATCATATCTTCCAATTATGGTCACCGTATATGGACCTTCACATTTGGGACCTAACTTCCCTCCACTTGGATTCTTGGTTATTAGATTGACATACCTTAGGACTATGTGTCCCACTATGAACTCCTTGCGGTGAACACATGTATAAAACTAGAACTATTTTATGCCATATCCTAAGTTAAACTCTTAGAATTTCGAGTTATGGCCTTGGGCAGGTTGAACATCCAGATGATGTTCTTCTAGATAAAGATATTGTTGGCCTTCTTTTTAATGATGGTGGTCAATGTAGAACTTGGTGAAGCAATTAATGAACTATGTAGAACTTCTTTTGACCTTTTCTCGGGGGCAGAGGTTCCACTAAATCCAAATCATATTGATCAAAGTGCCATGGTCTTAGCATTATAGGCATCTTTTATATTGGTTGTTTCAAAACGAATGCAAATTTTTGACACTTGTCATAATGTTGTTCAAGATTTTTGGTTTCCTTTCCTAACATTATCCAAAAGTACCCTCTGTCTCAAAACCTTGGAGGCTAAGGGCTTAGGGCCTATGTAAGAACCACAACCACCTTTGTGGAGGTCTCTAAGGACGTAATTGTCTTATAATGGGTTTTATCATCTCTGATGTGCTTACGAGTACCATGTTTTTTACAATACACCATTTTTTAGGTAGTGCTTAAAAATATATGCACTTAACTCATATGTTCTGGAACTAGTCTTTAGTCAGATCACCGTTCCTAGGATAGGATTTGATGGGAGTGGTTTAGTATAAGCTCTTATCGACCTCTGCAGTGTTGATCTTTAGTTCGATGATGATCAATTGGTCCATGATGAAAAATTAGGATCTCTAGATCTACTTGAAAAGACAAATCCACTAAAGCAAGGTGGTCTTCATCTACTAATTTTAATTGGGGGACTCTTCTGATTTCAAACCCGTGAATTCTCTTGATGGGGTGCTGCAAAATTTCTAGGTACCTTGACATTTAGTTTCCCTTAAGCTTATAGACCTTAATGACATGATTGACCATAAGCTAGGAGTCAATGATGGCCTCCACGTATTGAGCCTTTAGGTGGATAGTTAGGCATAACCTTACCACTAAGTCTTCGTATCCTTCTTCATTATTATGGGCTTTGAATTTAAAGAATGTAGAGTGACTGTTTAATGAGCTATCAACGTGAAACCCCAAGTAGGATAATTACCTTGCCTCTGGGAACATTACTAGAACCTCAACCTTAGGGCTCGCATGGTTCTCCTCTACTTTTCCAGGATGCTGAACTTCGTAACAAAACTAATTAAGGCCTTCCCTTTGATAACAATATGAGTTTGATACCTTCGGTCAGACTCGCCCAGCTTTATAAACTATTAACAACCCTTCTTGAGGTGTCGGTCCTTTAGAGGACCCGTGATAGGGTCATAACAAGGATGGAATGGAATCAGAAGTAGCGTCTAAATCCTTTTGCAGAGATGGTAACTTAAAAGTCCATTTCTTTATTATTAGGTAATTTTTCTTAGCACGCTCGAGGGCTCACTTGAAATAGTACATAAGGTCTTTCACCCCGAATTATTCCTCGATGAAAGTGAAAATGATAGTTATGGGTGAGGAGACAAGGTAAATGTACAATGCTTCCCCCGTAATTGTCTTGGATAGAAGTGGTGTATACTCCAATCATTTTTTAATGATTCAAAATCTTCTTCTTCGTTAGGAATCCACTCAAACACCTTCTTCAAAATTTTGAAAATGGGTAAGAACTTATATGCGACCTCAGAGACAAACCGATTCAGAGAAACAACTCTTTTAACTAAACTGTGGACCTCATTTATTATTCTTGGGAACTTAATATCCAATAAACAATAGATCATCTCTAGATTAGTTTGAATACCTTGGTTGGTGACCATGAACCTAAGGAATTTTCCTCCAACCACCACAAAAGCACACTTATTCGAATTGGGTCTCATCTAGTTCCTTTGAAGGACAACAAAGTTCGCTCTGTGGTTCTGAATGTGGTACTGAGTTTACAATATTTTGACTAACATGTCGTTAACATAGACTTCCATGGTCCTAACAATAAGGTCCTTGAAAATGGAGTTCACCACCCTTTGATAAGTGGTACTTGTATTCTTATGCTCGAAAGGCATAACTTTATAATATTAAGCACCTTATGTTTTGTGATGAGTGAGGTACTTTCCTTGTCATCAGGGACCATCCTGATCTACTTATACGCAACAAAACATCCACGAAGAAGTGGAGCTTATGACTAATTGTAGTTTCTACCAAGATGTCAATCTGAGGTAGGGGATAACAATCCTTAGGGAATTACTCATTCATGTCAATGAAATTAACACACGTTCTTAGTTTTTATTGGTTTTGGGAACAAATACAATGTTGGAGATCCACTCTGAGTACCTGACCTCTCGGATGAAGTTAGAGGCTAGAATTTTATCAATTTCCTGTACTATAACATTGTTCTCTCTAGACCAATTTTTTTTTCTTTTAGGAGATTGGTCAGTGATTTGGATCCACACTAAGGTTATGGACCATGATTTTGGGGTCCATATAGATCATGTCGGAGTGGCTCTAGGCAAAGACGTCCTTATTTTCCCTTAGAAACTGGACAAGTTCTTCTATAAGGTAGGGCTAAAGTCTGAACATAATTTGAACTGCTTTGGTTGTATTCTCTGAGCTAACACATAAGGTAATTAGATATTAGGAAGTATCCCCCCTTTTATCGTTCTTTTCATATCGAGGATCTAGAGTGTCCACATTTAGTTGTTCTATGGATGGGCCTCCTAGGGGGAGCTCTATTGGTCAAACTTATGCTTAATTAGTATAGTGATCTAAACCTTTGGAGAGGTCAATATGTGAGTTTGAGATGTTTAAAACTTTTTATTCCCATAGGCGGTGCCAAACTGATGACTATTAAAATCACATCTTATTTTACACCTATATGTGCTCCCTTTTAGACCTTAGATGGGTAAGAGGGGAGAAGTGTCAATGTAAGAGAAAAAGGTTTAAATTTGTTTAGACCACATGATATGGTCCTACATCAACTGTATAAAGGTGTTATGCCAATTTAGTAGCATATGGTTGAGTATTACAGTATAAGAGGGCCCTTAAGCTTTGGTCAAGGGAGTCTAAGGTCTTGAAAACTTTTTCAATGGTATAAGGGACCATATCAAGTAACTGAATGACTACTCAACCTAAGTATTTTTTTAGGTCTCTTGTAATATTTACAAAAGTGTATGAATGAAGGAAATGGTTGTGACACCCCGCTTAATAAAATATGGTGTGATCAATCATGTACCAAATTAAAACAGGAGTCTCATATGGTTCATTCTCAGCATCACTGTCGAAAACCAATTTAATTACTAATAACCTATTAGGTTGGCGTCAAAATTTTATTTAACTAATATTTTTAAACAAACCGCTCAAATAAATCAATCACATAGTTTATATACATGAAACTTAAATTAAATAAAATAACCGAACACTCGGTTAAACATATTACAACCAAATCGAATGCCACACTAAAGGGCGGTAAAAGAATAAATAAATACAGTTAGGTTATCGGCCCGAATGTTTCTACACTACCTCCTATCTAGATTACAGGGATATAAGTGTCTACAGAAAACCTGCATGCATCCACAGCTACTGCAGCGAACGTCTGACTCGAAAGAATCTTAATCCAAGCGTTCATGTGTCTGGAAACCTAATAAATATATATATATATATATATATATATATATATATATATATATATATATATAAGAAGATAGGGGAAAATAGAGAAACGGTTCAGAGCCTGAGTTTTGAAAATATTTTAGCAAGTGCATAAATGCTATATTTTAAAATATAATTTATCTCATATTTAAATTGGTATCGCACTCCCATGAGATACCCCTCACCCCTCTTCTAATAGTGCACACCTGTCGCATACCTTTTTAAACAACCTAGTTAAGCTACCCTGCCTAACTAATCTGCTTCACCCATCTTCTAAAGGTCCTGGTAACCGAAGTACTGAGGACTAAACTTCTCCCCATTCCCAACATTGCGCTACGTTTCGTGCATGGGGTGTCTCACGAAGAAAAATCCAAACAAGGTACCCCCCCCCCCCCCCCCGATACCCTACTACCTAGAAATGTTGATCGTCGAGATTCCTTTTCCCCTCAGTATATAACTCATATACAAAAACTCGTATATAAACATATATAGTTCTCACTTTAATATATGAATCACAATTTAAATCCGGATATAATCTCCCGGAATGAGAATACAACCTTATTCCTTTTTATCTTTACAGACATTAATGCTATATGATATCTCGTCTTCATATACAAGAAATATACTATACGCAACAAGTATAATTATACCTATCACAATCATAAGTATAATGACCATCCCACCGAGCTATAACTCAAGGATGCAGTCTCATACTGCCTATCCGAATTCAGGTTTACTCACTTAACCACGGTACCAAGCTAGACTCACTCATGGTCATGGTAAAAATACACAATGGTGGAGGCGATAATATTCCCTCTATAAGTGGAGTACACACATCGCACTCGTACGCGCCAGGGGATTCACCCACATTGCGCAACCTCCCCGGATCGCACTAGAGAAAATATATAATCTGTTGTTCCAACCCTACGCCAAAGGAAAGCCCGTGGAACCAGCCTCTAAGATACAAATATACCAATCACACATAGATATATATGTATTTCTGTATCATATTATATATACTGTAACCATGTTGTATATATAACCTATATCACTTCTCAAATATATATATGGCTATAATTGCAAATATCATATAGCTATAGCCAATACTCCGACTGTTCTCATTCGTAATAGTATCTAAGTATTCACACACTTCAAATACTAAACCAATAAGTATTCTCTTACTTAAAATATAACTCTCACCTTAATCACTCTTAAGGATTTATATATTCGCGAATACATCAATTCGTAGTAATCAATTAAGTACACCCTCAACTTATTTTAGTCCTATAGGTATCGCGTTACCTATAATCATTGTCGTCAACCGACACCGGGTAGCCGCTCATACATCTCTAGCTCCTATCCTCAATTTCCCTCCTATTCGTATCCTAGGATTTACTCCAAACATGTAGGCGTTATATAAATATTTTCGACACGCATAATACATATATATATATATATATATATAATCGCCCGCCAAAATATTACCCCGAGTGTTACTCGTCCCGAACACCCTAACATTAGTAAACCCTTGGATTTTACCTTCAATTAACCCAAGGCATACACCTCACTCAAATAATAATTTGGAAGTCCCCACACTATTTTTAGGAACCCCGAATATTTAACTCCATAATTTTATTTTATTTTTGGAAAAGAAAATATTTTATTAAAATATGGAGAAAAAGCCTCTCCGAGATCACTTACAAGCGCTAAAGCAGGAATCTTGCAAAAAAGAAAAACAACAATCTACAACCAATTTAAAATAAAATAAAACAAAATTAGGTCCTACGATTTCTTCACCGATTTCTCTTGCGAACGACGTTCCAATTGTCATTTTCCACATGAGAACTTACATCATTTGAGATAAGATCGGAATCCACCGCAGATGCTGAATCAAGTTTGGGGAGATCCACGAATAAATTAATGTCGCGATCGTTGTGAATTTGTGCAGTAATAGGATTAACTAGGGATAACTCGTCATTTGTATGAATATTCTCTAAACGATTCATATCATCGTCACTTTTATAGTCTTAATCAGATGATGAGGTCTCAAGTAGATCATTGCGCAACACCAGTTTATCTCCTATTAATACGATTGAATTGCATTGGATTAAGTGATGAATATCACCATAAATATCTGCATTTTCTGAAATTTCTCCTTTTTCCGGTTAGATTGAGCCGAATTGCTTTCTCCACAATTTTCAAAAAATTTAGTTCTCAGTTTTGAATGCTCCTTCATTCTCTTTTTTATCGAACTTTCACCTGAGAATGAATTCCCAAAATTCCTCTGAATAGTTATACCATTTTTAGCAAGAAAAATAATTCTTCCTCGAGGTAAAGAATTATTGTTTTGCGGATCTCTTGACGAGACCTGATGGAAGGAAGACTTTATAATATCGACAGTCCTATTGCCATTGTTAGTCTCCATGACCTCAATGGTCATATTTGTTGATGAGACCTGATGTACTGATGGGTCTTTTCTGTTGAAAATTTCGGTAGTTAGCTTTTGGTTCCTATCTCCATTGTTTCCAGCCATGACTTCAATCATTTCACCATTCCTTTTTTTAGGAGCATCTATATTAGTTTCCAATATTTGTGGAAATTGTTGAACATTATTTTCTGGGCCATCCGTATTTTTTGGAACAGATTTACAACCAGTCAAATCAGTTGGGATCTTTCCAACTAAGACAGATATATCAACCGGATTTTTTTGGGAATTTTGAAAAGCCCGCACTTACAGATGTCCGACCAGATCTTTTTCATCTTGATCACCTTTAACAGTGTCATTTTTTGTTTCACCTTCGTTTGCAAGTTTTTCGTTATTAAATACACGTGGAGAAGACTTTCCATTTAAACCCATTAAGGCCGTTTCTCTCTTTTTTTCATTTTGACAATTCAAAATTTCCAAAAAATTAGGATTATCATCTAATTTAGTTATCAGAATCCCACATAATTCGATCGCCACCACTGGGCTACCACTCACGGATGCTACAGGCGAAGTAGTCCCAACAGCAATTTCATAAGTTTGTTTGGATTTTGACGTATGTTTTTTTTAAGCATTTGCCAGCACATGTTGGGAAGTTTGAACAGGAGTATTACCCACCATTTTTTGGAGGTTCTTACACTCATTAACAGTGTGTCTAATACACCTACAGAAATTACAGAAACTAGGGAGATTCTCGTAGGAGAGATTAACGAAAAAGCTTCCCTCCCCTCTTTCAATCAATAATTTTTCAGGAGGTTTATTGGACATGTCCACCTCAACTAAAACCCGAGCATAATGTCCATAAGACTTGTCCACTGTGGTCTTCTCAATACAAAGGGGTTACCTGCACCCGTGGTCTTCTCAGTACTTTAGGCATAATCCCACGAATCGAATCCATATAATGGCCGTTGAGGAAACATGTGTATCCGGATGAAAATCAGGAACCCATTGAAATAGTTTGAAAAATTCAGTAGAAAGTTTAGAGGTACGAGTATTCCACACCATATTCATGTCAAAGGAAGAAGAAAAGAAAATATTGTAATAACCTTTACCTATTTGAGTAAGTACCCAATCAATTGGTAGCTGCCAAAGAGAGTTGAGGTGAACTTTCAACTCCGCCAATTTCAAGGGTTCATCACTTTTTCCAAGAGTAAGTCTTCCAATAAGAATACGAGAGCTGCAATCTTGAATAACTTCTTGGTAAACATCATCAAGAAGTCTAACAACCAAAGTGTCTCCACACAGATATGGAGGTGTTAATGGAGGGAGGGTTGGAGTTTTTTTTATTATTTATGGAGAAGGAATTTTTTTAACCAAGAATCTCAGCAAACGATGATTTCTTTGGAACAACCTCAAGAACAAGAGTGTTTAGAGGAGTATAGTCATCATAAAATGGTTTTGGATCAAAGTCCAAGCAAGGAGGAGAACTAGAAACCATTTCTAAGCTGGAGAAAAGCATTAATGAGTGTTGATACCAAACTTAGTCAGCTGAAGTGAACCTTTCATATGAAGACACGTGTCAATCTATGTATCAAATACAAATACTGTCAATGAACAACATATATTTACCGATCAACTTAGGCGGTCTGAGCTACGTAAGCCTACCGATTAACTTAGACGGTCCGAGCTACTTAAGCCTACCGATCAACTTAGGCGGTCCGAGCTACTTAAGCCTACCGAGCTACTTAAGCGATCCGAGCTACTTAGCGTGCAGAGCATCCAATCAATAAAACTGAAAAGGCGACTACTCATTAAATGCGTATTATTATTATACAAATGTATATGTTTACTAGATAATAGTGCATTACCTTTTCATATGTACAGCCTTAAGGCTATAAATATATTATAACCTCCTCATAAGAAGGGGACTTGGGATCTCATGGAAAATCCATAATCGAGATTCAAGACAGACAATCAGCAATACAACAACAGTGGATGTAGGCTATTTTTATAGCCGAACCACTTTAAAAATCCATGGTCTTATTTATTTGTTCATTTTTATTTGTGATTAATTAATTAGACTGCATCTAGTTTTTTACATCAACAGATTGGCGCCGTCTGTAGGAAATGACTATACTTAGCATTTTTCACCAAGCAATTCATCATCTATGGCTGAGATTCCTGAATCCAATAATCGAAACACTGGGATCCCTCCAAACTCCTCTACTCCACCAAATATTCAAAATCTGACTGGCATAATGGCTAATTTAGCCCAAGGGCAAACGACCATGCAAGAAACCATACGTCAACTTATACAAACTATTCGAGATGGAGTGCCTGCTCAATCAGGACAACGAAATGCTCAGAGAAATACCCATATGCCATCTTCAAGAACTAGATGAACGGTATTCCCGGAGGTCTCTCAATCTAGACGTACTGGCTCACATCGTACTGAGAGGACCAATGATCCTTTGTATAAACTAGGTCGAACTTCATCAGTACGAGCTACATATTCCCAACGGAATGTCACTCTAACTCCAGAATGAACCACTGCTCTAGAAAGGTTGACTAGAGTCTCTCCTTTTGATCGATTGGGCCCTAAAAGGAATGTAAATACTACTAGGATTGCATCAAACAACTCTCAACATCCATCCAATCTAAGGGAAGGATCTGCCCAATCACGCCCAACAGCCTGTAACGTAAGGTCCCAGGAGGAAAACTCAATGCGATCAGTCGCTCGAAAAAATAGGCCCGAGGTGGGAAACGATGCATGGAAAGTCTCTATTCAAAGGTTGGAAGATAGGTTAGGGGAAATGGCTAAGGCCAAAAATCCTTTACAAAGAACTTTTGTCCAAGGAACACCATTCGTGCAGGCAATTATGGATTTTCTCACACCATCAAAATTCAAAGCTCCTATAGTGATGCATAAATATGATGGAAAAATGGATCCTATCCTCCATATAGAGCAACTCTAAGCTGCTACTGATATCTATGAGGTTCCAGATGAGATGAGATGCAGGGCATTTTCAGGAACTCTCACCGGGTCAGCTCAGATATGGTACAACAACCTTCCTCAGGGGAAGATTGCAACTTTCCTTCAACTGGCAGAGCTTTTCATAGGGAATTTCTATTTTGGTGCGAAGCCAGTTAAAAGAGTAGCACACTTACTGAGCATTAGATAGAAGACAAAAGAAAGTACCAGGGATTATATTACTCGTTTCAATAACGAAAAACTTGAGGTAATAGATTACGAGGAGAAGATAGCAATTACTGCTCTAATGAGTGGATTCTACCAGACAAGGTTTACTATACTTTGGCCAAAGATCCGCCTAAGACCGTGGCATAACTGATGGCAAAGGCATCCAAGATCATGAACGCTGAGGAAACCATGGCTGTGAAAAAGAATACAACCAATAAGGAGACCAAGGTTGAGGCCAGTAAAATCGAGAAGAAGGATCAGAAGAACAATGGTGGCAACAAGCAGTCGAAAGGTAGACAAATGCTGGAGAAGATGAGGAAGTATGGAAATTATACTCCCTTGAAAGTAGATATAAATCACATTCTGTAGGAGAACAAGAACATCGAGGAGTTAACCTGGCTAGGGAAAATGAAGGCAGATCCTGACAAAAGGGACAAGTCCAAATATTGTTAGTTCCATAAAGACCATGGACATACGACCAAAAGTTGCATATCTCTCCAGAATGAAATTGAGGCACTCATCAAGTGAGGAAAATTGGCTAAGTATATTGATCGTCAAAATAGTGGAAAGACTAGCGATATAGGAAGATAAAGATCTAAATCTCCTCGCAGACCAAAAGATGACAAGAAGAGAGATCATGAAGACGATACAGAGGATGATCCTGATCACCCCAAAAGGCCAAGGAAGCCTGAGCGTGAGGTATTTTTAATCCATTTTGGCTCATTTAAATGTAATGTCATTACAGGTGGAGATGCAGGAGGTGGAGATCTTACTGCGGAAAGGAAATCTTACCTCAATGAGGCCCAAGCTTGCTCTTACATACAACACATAAATTTGGTTGAAGATGATCGCCCGAGGATGGTGAATAGGGACAAACTAGTCATCAGTTTTTCTAAGAACGGCCTAGCAGGTGTACTATATCCTCATGACGACCCATTGGTGATCAAGATGAGAATGAAGGAGGTGGTGATTTCACGGGTACTGGTGGATAATGGTAGCTCTACATATATCATGTTCTACCCATGCTTTGACAGTTTGAATTTAAAGTTAGCCCAGTTGGAGCCATATCATAGGCCCCTCCTCGGTTTTATAGGCGAAAAGGTTTTTCCACTTGGGATGATCAAGTTGGACATGCTTATTGGGATATGGCCTGCTTGCCGAACAGAATGAGTACGCTTTTTCATGATTGATAAAAATATCCAATCAGCCTACAACATCATCATGGGAAGAGTAGGTCTGAAGAAGTTCGAGGCAGTACCATCTACTGTACATCAAGGTTTAAAGTTCCCAACTAATTTCAGAGTGGGAGTTATGAAAGGCGACCAGAAGGTAGCTCGGGAATGCTACTACTCATCTGCTGAATAGGAAAAACTAAAAGAATCCTGGAAGAAGACTACTACATATCAGGTGGATGAAACAGAAGATGTACAGATTGAAACATTAGATCCTAGAGATGAGTCTCTTCTCGTGAAGGGCCAGGTTATGGAAGCTACCAAAAATATCATTCTGGACGATGAACATCCAGAGCGAACAACCCAAATTGGTGTATCATTGGATGAATCGATAAAACAAGAACTGGTAGCATTTCTAAGGCGCAGAAAATAGAGTTTTTCATGGAGTCATGAAGATATGCCAGGTATAGACCCGAATTTCCTGTGCCACGAGCTCAACATTAATAAGGAAGTCAAACCAGTGAAGCAGCGAAGAAGAGTGTTCAGTCCTGAAAAGAACCAAGCTATACAGGAAGAGGTAGAGAAACTATAGAAAGCCTTTTTTATTGAGGACGTTAAATATCCAGATTGGCTAGTAAATGTGGTGATGGTAAAGAAGAAAAATAACAAGTTGAGGATGTGTGTGGATTTCACTAACCTTAATAAAGCCTACCCAAAGGATCATTTTCCTTTACCTCGAATCGATGAGCTGGTGGATGCTACCTCGGGGTATGGATTTTTGAGTTTCATGGATGCTTACTCTGGTTACAACCAGATTAAAATGAAACCCGAGGACAGGAAAAGTACCTCTTTTATCACCCCAAGAGGAACTTATTACTATAATGTTATGCCTTTTGGACTTAAAAACATAGGTGCAACATATCAAAGGCTGATGAATAAGGTGTTTGCAGAGCAAATCAGTCATAACATGGAGGTTTATGTCGATGATATGCTGACGAAAAGTAAGAAAGTTGTTGATCCTTTAGATGACCTAGGTCAGACTTTTGATCAACTAGAGAAATATCAAATGAAGTTAAATCCCACCAAATGCATATTTGGAGTACGAGAAGGTATGTTTCTCGAGTATATTATTAATCAGCGAGGTATCGAGGCGAACCCTGAGAAGATCAAGGACTTATTGGAGCTACGATCTCCAGCTACGAAGAAGGAGGTGCAAAGTCTCACAGGGCGAGTTGCAACACTTAATAGATTTATGTCACGAGAAACATACAAATACCTCCCATTCTTCAAAACACTTCGAAAAACTTTTGAGTGGAATGATGAATACGAGGATGCCTTTCAAGAGTTGAAGAAATATCTGGGGACACCTCCATTTTTATCTAGACCAGTGATGGGAGAGAGACTATACTTGTATTTAGTGGTTTCAGATAATGAGGTTAGCTCAGCATTGATAAGAGTGGAGGACGGAGTGCAGAAACCAATTTATTACACCAACAAGGCCTTCCGAGGAGTAGAGATCAGATATCCAAGACTAGAGAAGTTGGCACTAGCACTAATCAAAGCAAGCAGAAGGATGAGGCCATACTTCTAAGCCCATACTATAGTAGTGTCTACTGATATTCCATTAAGACAAGCACTGCATAAACTGGAGAAATCGGGAAGATTGATGTACTGGGCGGTAGAACTTGGTGAATATGACATAGTTTATGAACTTAGGTCATCACTTAAGGGGCAAGCAGTGGTGGATTTCATCACATAATTTACTTACTCTGATACATTCGAAGAGCAGAAGTTAAATACCGACCAACCCGTGGATGCTACGGGATCATTAAAGATAACACCCGACCAACTTCCATAAGTGGATGAGCAAGAGAAGATAATCAACGAGCAGCGAGAAGTGTCGGGTAATTGCCCAGTGGTGGGGGATGACAAAAGTAAGTATCAAATACTCCACCGAGGAACTTTGTTTAACCAAGAGTTTGATAATGAGGTACCTGTATGGAGACTATATGTGGATGGCTCTTCGTGTGCCACAGGCAGTGGAGTAGGAATAGTTTTAAACAGTCCTGAGGGAATTGATATGGAGTATGCTCTACATTTTCAATTTAAGGCTACCAATAATGAAGTTGAATATGTAGCTATGATCGTGGGTCTAAGTCTGGCCAAAACCATGAAGGTCGAATAGGTCATTGTATTCAGTGATTCACAATTAATCATAAATCAAATTCTCGAGTTGTACGCAGTGAAGGGAGAAATAATGGTCAAATATCATGCAAAAGCTATGGAAGTTGTCTCAACTTTTGTCACATTTTAGTTGATCAGAACACCGAGATTGGAGAATACAAGAGCCGACGCCCTAGCTCGGCTGGCATCTGTAATACACACCGAGCTATGAAGAATAATCCCAATAGAGATCATGGTAGATCTGAGCGTAGACGAAGATTTGATGATGAACTTCATTGCCCTAGACTTGGGACTATCTTGGATAGATCCCATTAGGGCCTATATCAAAAAGGGGGATTTGCCAACTGATAAACTCGTAGCCAAGGAACTGAAGTTTAAAGTTGCTCGTTACGTATTAACCAGTGGCATTTTTTATAGAAGAGGTGTTATAGCAGGACTACAGAGATATGTCCATCCCTCCAAAGTTAAAGACTTGATTTAAGAGGTTCATGAAGGAGACCATGTAGCAGGTCAGACGCTTTTGCAGAGAATAACAACAGAGGGGTATTACTGGCCAATAATGAGAGCTGACTGCGCAGCTTATGCTAAGAAGTGCGATAAATGCCAACATTTCTCTTCCATCCGAAGAACTCCCCAAGCATTGTTAACACCCATTATATCCCCTTGGCCATTTGCCATGTGAGGGATAGACTTGGTCGGGCCACTTCTAATGACTAAGGGGAGATTCAAATACCTCGTAGTTGTTGTGGATTACTTTACAAAATGGGTAGAAGTTGAACCTCTCATTGACATGACGTATGACAAGGTCTATCAATTTATTTGGAAGAGTATTATTTTTAGATATAGTCTCACACACGCATTCATTATTGACTATGGAACCCAATTTGACAACGAGGAATTCGCCCTTTACTCTTCTTTGGATGCATTCAGCCGGTGCTGTCAGTAGACTTTTACTGGAGCCACGTATCTCCTTAAGGTATTATTTACTTTGTGCATTTTCCTTTCATGCATTAGCATTTTCCTTTCATGCATTCGCATTTTCTTTATGCGTCTCTTTTTGCTTTTGAATTCAGACGTGGTTCTATGAGGTGATTGGGTGCAACACCCCACTAATTGTTTTGAAGGACGACACTGTTGGGGACTTCTGCCGACTGTATCGATGGCATAAGGCCAACCGGCAGTCGAAGGGATCTCTCTCCTTGGAGGCAGTGGTCGGGTAAGGTCCTTTCCTTTTCAGTCTTGGTTTTTGCATCTTCTGATCTTGTACTGACTCATGCTTGCTTGGGATTTTCAGGTGACCTTTTATCCTTAGGGGACAACTATTAAGGACACGGGGATGACCAGGGTGAATGCGCAGATGAGGCGCTTGTTGGCGCATGAGTTCGGCCATTCCTGGTACCTCGGGGAGAGGGTGATTCGTCAGATCGCTGAGGAGGAGGTGGGTTTGACAGAGGAGGTCCTTCGTCCTGCAGTAAACCTTTCGGTCCTTTTCCTCTTTTTTGATTTCTTTTGCTTGATACTGATTTTTCCTTTTCCTTACAGCAAATCCGGGTGTCGACCACTTGGCCGAGGGACAACAGAGAATGGATATCATCGACGACTGCCCACATTCAGGAGGTTGTCCCTGTTTCTTCTTGCTTAGTGCCATCAGCCTCGTCCGGGGAAGACTCTAGCTCGGTTAGTGGGGCGCGTCGTCTCGCCGTAGGGGGAAGAGAATGCGTCGCAGCGGTGGAAGCTCTTGAGAGAGAGAGAGAGAAAGAGAGAGAGAGAGAGAGAGAGAAGGAATGTGGGTTCGGGCTGAGTCCCGTTATTTTTGGCTTTTTCTTTATTTCCTGCAAAATGATGTAACACAGAAAACATATATATGCAATGCAATGTAGTTTTTTTTTACTATCTTTTATTTTAATGATGAATGAATGCATGCACATGTGCTTTTTAACTTTGCTGCTGAGACCATAAAAACGAATATTTTTTTTTTTGGAATTTTTTGAAGGAAAGTCGTTTTATTAAAAAGGGAAATCCTGTAAGGAGAAAACAGGATTCTTGAAATTCTTTTGAGAATATCAATTTATTTTCATTGAGTTTTCTGATTTGACAAAAGAGGAAAGGAGGAAATTCCCAAAAATGGGGGGTTGTCGATCGGCAAGCACCCTGGCCTGCCTATCGGCAGTTCAGTCCAGTCCTATTAATTGAAAGCTTTGATTGGTACCCTCTTCAGCCTTTTGTACCTTGTGGGGTAGGATTCCTTCCAATTTCTACAAGGATTATGTCTTTTGTGAGAGTTCTCAAGTATAAAAAGAGGGAAGGGTGGAGTGTTTTCATCACACCTTTGCATCCTTATCCACTTGCCCATTATTTCTTTGCCCTACAAGATGGCTCTCCCTGGTAGCACCGAGTTTGTCAACTACCTCGAATCCTTGGAAGTTATGTGCTCTTATAATGTCAACTATGATGCTTTCAACATGCGCCGAGATTCCTTGTGGCGTAATCATCGACTTTTTGGGTGGAATATGCTGATGGCGATAGTACAATTTTGGTACCCCGAAGACCATCTATTCCACTTCGGGTTGGAAGAAGTTTGTCCTACCTATGAGGAATTTTCTTCCATACTAGGGGTGAATCCTAGTGTTGCCGCGGCTTTACCTGAATGTTCTCTCTATCCTAGGGATTTATTGGCCGGGCTTCTTCATATCTCGCCTTCGACGGCCAGGTCATTGGTTTCTGGAGGAATGATCTCCCTCCCAGCGGTGTTGTAGTCTGTGCATTTGCGGGAAGTAGGTGATGCTAGCTATGTTGGAGCCGTTGTTCTGGGCCTGGTTTCAAAATTGTTATTGATGACCGGAGAGGTGCGAGTGGCCCCACAACTTGCAGCCATTACTTCATGGATGTCATATCGTCGCAATCCTGCTGCGGTAAAATTGGCGGAGACTCTGAATGGCCTGGATGCCTGGCGAGAAGGCCGTTCTGACTTTTTAAGGGGTAGCCCCGTGATGCTGTTCATATGGTTGTTTGAAAGATTCCGCTTGTCAACTCCTTCGGATTATCCTTTGTCGGCTGTACCCAACTTCTTTTCATGCTACTTCATCCGCATTGGCCTGTATGTTGAGAACTGGGAGAATTGGTTTATGGAGTATGGGGCTCGTGGGCTATATTGGTCAGTACCTTGGTGGGGACAGTTGCAGCCTATTATGGAGATAGGAGAGTATTCATATGTGCGGCTGGTTGGTCTCAGACAGACCTCTTTTTATTTCCCTTGGCGGCTTTTGCGCCAATTTGGCTGGGCGCAGGTCGTGCCCCCTCGGACCTCAAATTTCCTTCCGATAGAAGATTTAACTGAGCGCTTGTGTCTGTTGCTTGGATCTCTGTGGGAAAATCGGCGTCCGTCGACCCGTCCCTCTCAGTCTATTGGGAAGGTTTGGCATGTTCCCAAAGATTATATAAAGTGGTTGTGGAGGAAGGTAGTCAGCAAGATGTTGGCAGTAGAGACTGGTCAAAGGTGGTTTATTTTATCTGACTCCATGGAAGGGGGTGTTGTGGTCTTTTCGAAGATGGTTAAGGCTCATCGGTCCATGAAGTGTTTGAGGCACTCCATTTAGGAAGGAGAAACTTGGGGTTCTCAGGATGTAGATGATGAGGGTGCAGGTTCTTCGAGTAGCTGTGGGTAGGACTCCTGGGGAGTTTATTTGTGTAACAGATGTGGGGGATTTTATCTGGTTTTTATGGTAGTAGGGGGAAGGGAGTTATCCGTTCCTTTTTCTTATGTAATCAGTGTTGTATTTTCTTATTAATGAAATAAACAAGTTATAATCATCCAACTGTGCCTTTCGATGAATTTTTCATTTTGAATTATCTATACCAATCGCTAAGGCATACATAATCCTTTTGTTCAAGTAGATGTTTAGAATGAACTGTCATTCTCGGAGATAAGAAAAGAATATATTTTTGTGAAAAAGAAGGGGTCGTGCTCATGTGGGATGTATGAGCTGCCTACGTACCTATGGGGTTTTTTGAAAAGTTTTAAAATAGTTTTTTGTAGAGGATCAGGTCCACGTAGTTCTGGGTAGAGGGAAATGAAGAGTTTTTATTTTAGAATAGAAAGGGGATGAGGAGAGTCGTAGCGCGCCTCTTTCATCTAGGAGGGCTAGCTCATCAAGACGGCTTTGGCACCAGTCTTCTTCACTAACTTTTCTTTCGAGCATGATGTGTAGCGAGGGTATTTCCAGCTCTACAGGTAGTACTGCTTCCATGCCGTAGACCAGGGAGTAAGGGGTAGCCCCAATAGAGGTTCGGATTGAGGTTCGATAGCCCCAGAGAGCGTACGGGATCCGGTCGGCCCAATCCCTACAACTTTCGGTCATCTTTTTTATGATGGCTTTGAGGTTTTTGTTGGCGGCTTCAACTGCACCATTGGTCTGAGGTCGGTAGGGAGAAGATTTGTGTCTCTGAATCCCATACTCGTTGATAACTTCTGTGACTTCTGCCTCGAAGTGTAACCCGTTATCTGACACTAGCTCGTACGGGACTCCATATCGACAGATGATATTTTTCTTGATGAATTTGGCCACCTTATTGGCGTTTAATATTGCGTATGACTCCGCTTCGACCCATTTGGTGAAGTAATTGATGGCAATTAGGATGAACTCATGTCCGTTTGACGCTTTTGGCGTAACCTTCCCTATGATGTCAATACCCCAGGTGGAGAACGGCCAGGGAGAAGTCATGTTGTATAATTCCCACGGAGGTAGGTGTTGGAGGTTAGAGAACTGTTGGCATTTAGGGCATCTTCGAACATAGACGGTGCAATCCTGGGCCATGGTGGTACTGTAGTAACCCTGTCGGATGATCTTCTTAGCAAGCATGTGATCGTTCATATGGGGCCCGCATTCTTCACTGTGGATTTTCTGCATTATCTTTTCAATGTCAGCCCGTGCGATACAGTGCAAATGATTTCCGTCGAAATTCTTCTTGAGTAGTGTTTTATGATAGATGATGTACTGAGCGGCCAGCCTTCACAGGGTAGCTCGATCGTTCTTGTTGGAACCCCTGGGATACCTACCGTATCGGAGGAGGCACCAAATATCATAGTGCCAGTAATCGTCTAGTTCAGGGTCTTATGTGGATACAAGTTCAATATGGTAGTAATGGGTCAGTTTGTCCTGCTTCTGAACTAGGAAGGGGGTCATTGTTATTCCCTCGGGCATGTCGACCATGGAGGCCAAGGTAGCGAGAGCATCGGCTAGGTTATTCTTTGCTCGGGGCAGGTAATGGAAGGTGATATCTCGAAATTAGGAGGCTAACTCTTCTAATTGGGAATGAAAGGGTTGGAGCTTTTCGTCCTTGACTTTCCACCTTCTGAGCACTTGACCGATGATGAGGGCAGAATCCTCATATACATCAAGGTATTGAATACCTTTCTTGAGAGCGACCTTGAGGCCCACTGCGCATGCCTCGTATTCTGTTATGTTATTGGTGCAAAGGAAATCCAATTTTATGGCGATAGGAGTGTGGGAGTCATCTGGGGCGATCAGAAGTATCCCAATGCCTTATCTCCTTTTTATTGGCAGCGGCATCGAAGAACATTTTCCATCGGAGGCAGTCTTGAGTGGTTCAGAGGTCATTTTCATCTGGGAATTCAGAGATCCAGACATCTGTTTCTTCTACAGGGTAGTCAGCGAGGTAGTCAGAGATGTATCTTCCTTTAATGGCTTTCTGTGTGACGTACACGATATCGAACTCGGTTAGAAGCATCAAATCGGGCCATTTTGAAGCCCTTATACTTTTGACTCATTTGAGTCTAGACTGTATAAGAGCTCATCAAGTTTGGAAATTGTGACAAAATTGTGTCCATCCTAGAAACCAAAGAGCCTCAGAGATTGGTTTGCTTCTTCTCCTATTCATCTTGTAATGATCCTGAGACTATAGCCATCACTCACACACTTAGAACTTAATGTTTGCATATCATATTGCACCTTTATGTGTATTAATGTGGTGAGTGTGTTTAAATCCCTCAATTTGATTTTTATTAATTTTTTGGGAATTTTAAACATCTTTTAATTAAGGTTTTATTAAATTAAAACTTGATTTAAAAAGTTTTGGGGTTAATATCTAAATATGTATTATTGTGATTTTTGGCCTAAAGTTACTCTGGGTAGAAACCAAAAGCGCCAGAGACTCCAGGGTTGGCTTTGTAATTAGTTTTGGACGCGCGAGAGTATTAGTTCTATGGCCAACACTTGCTGCTCTCTGATTGGCCAGAGTTGTGTTTCTTTACAGAGACAAAACTTCGCATGTTATCAGCCCTTGGATCATCCCTTATCAATGGCCTGCATGCCGCCTGAGTGAATCCCCGTGTAATACCCTAAGCCAATCACAGCCTGTTTAATCCACCGCCTGTTGTAAGCCCTTGGATTGGAGTCAAAGAAGCTTGACTCAATCTCAGCCGTTGTTTTTGAACGATAGTCTGGAATCTTCTCCTCTTGCAATTTAAAGAACTCTCATCTCAGCCTTCGAAAGCTTTTGCCACTTTGAAAATTCTCAGAGAAAGAATAGAGAGAGAGAGAGAAGAGAGAATAAAGAGAGAGAGAAACCAGAGAGTCAAGTTAGAAACCCTAACTTCGTCTAAAACTTCTCCAACCTAAACCACTTAGCTCTCCAAAACACCATAACCAAATAAACGCCATCCTTAGTGTTTCTTGAGTTTATGAGAGTTCGAGTTGAGTGATCTTGGGTTGCTGTAAACTTGTGTTCATAAAATCTTATTTCCAACTTAGACACTTACTCAGATGTTGTTTCTGATTCAATAGAAATCATAGATCTGAAGTTTTTCATGTCACAATACACTTAGTTGCATTTTATTTCTCATCTTGAGAAGTACGTTGTTGATTATTTTTCTGTTAAAACATTTTATTACTTCAGAATCAACAATAGATGTTTTCTGTTTTTACAAAACTTAACCTGACCTAGTTGGATTCACACTTGGAAGATTTTCAATCTTACAAATGTTTTCAAAAAGATATTGAATAGGTGTTGTCCGATTTTAAAGCAAGATTTCCGTGGAATCTGGGTTATATTGAAAGGTCAAAAGGTTTTTGGTTTTGTAAGAAAGAAAAATAACAAACTCACTGCATATAGACTTTATATGTAATTTGTTAGGATTGTTTGTAACTAATAAGAGTGCGTGTGTGCATGCATGTGTTATAGAACACTTTTCACAAACATCTTCACACTACATACACTGAAACTGTTGGCTATAAGATTTGGTGAACATAAGTCGACGTATACTGCTGAAACAAAGGAAGAGTTGACAAACTGAGAAGACTACATCAACAATCAAGATCTGCAGAAAAGTTTAAGGACGCCAGAGGGTACAATCCTGAACTTGTATAGACTTGTTATTGTGTGCATGTTAGTTAAATAGATTGTAACTCACATATTTGTTTTAGTGATATTTTCTCGTTTTACTCCGTAGAGGGAGTCGTGGATGTTTCCTCAAGGTTGAGGTTTTACCACGTTAAAAATCCTGAGTATTAATATTTCTACATCTTCTCATCCCATTCTGTTGTGTGCTGAGTTTAAAATATTTTAAACTGTTTACTAAAACTTGTTATCAAATCTTGTCCATATCTCGTACATAATTTTGTTAACACATCTTGTGTTCAAAATCATTTTGATTTAAGTAAAGAGTTTCTTCAACAAACTTTTCGGAGTTGCTTAAATAGTTTATTTTCAATAAACGGCTTTGGCAACGCTATTTCAATTGGTATCAGAGCTTTTGGTGTACTTTTTCAAAAAGATCCTGAGTTTCTGAAACTGTTTTCTCAAAATCAATCATGGACGAGAAAAATGAAAGATATGGTAACTTGACCATACCTCCAGTCTTTGATGGAACCAATTTTTCTTACTGGAAAGTAAGGATGATTGCTTTCATTCAAGGAACTTTGGGAGATGATGTCTGGGACATTATTGAAAATGGATACTCTTATCCTACTAAACCAGCCACTGAAGGAAGTAATGAGAGGGTTAAGAAAATATTAAGTGAGTTTACTCAAGAAGAGAGATAAGTTTCTCGCAATAATAATAAAGGAAAGAATGCTATAGTTATGTCTATAAATGAACATGAGTTCAAGAGAATCTCATCTTGTACCACTTCTAAGAAAACATGGGATGACTCAAGTGATTCTGAAAATGAGGAACCTGAGACATCTGATGGTTTTGATCCTTGTTTATCATTCTTTGCCAAAATCATATATAATGATGATATGCCTGTGCTTGATAGTGATGATGAGACTAGTAATTCTAGCTCTGTTGTTTTGAATCATACTTTAACTGGTTTAGATGCTTTACTTACTGAGAACATTAATACTTCTTCCTCGGGGTGTGTGAGTCAAAGGGGAATCGATACTGCTGATGTCAATGGGTGCGTGAGTTTAAGAAATGAAACCTTAGGGGTCACTTCACACACCTCACTTAGTGACTCAGACAATGAAGATCTCCCATATATACACACTCTATATTCTAAAACTCTAAAGAAAAGCACTAGACTAGAAAAGATTGTGAAAGATCTTACCAAAAAGCTAGAGGATCTAAGCCTGATGGTAAAACTGAATGCTGAAGAGTATACTACTCAATGCATGTCTCATGAAAGTGATATCAAAGTGTTTGATGAAAAACTGAAAACTTTGACTAAAGCTAATGAAATTCCGAAGAAAAAGCACAAAGGGACATTATTAGAATTGGAACAAACCAAAGAAAAGACAGCAACTGTTTTCAAAAAATTTACAAAATTTGAAAATAATTCAAACTGTTTTGATGAATTTGTTGCTGAATCTAAAACCAATTCTGATGATAGAACTGGTATAGGGTTTTTCCCCAAGTTGAAGACACAAACGAAACCTGTTGAACCTATCAAATTTGTGTCAGGAGGCAAAAGACCTATTGAAACATGTCCAGACTTTCATTCTCTAAAAACTAAGTTTGATCATCAAAACACTAATACTGGAGATGCAAGTTGCTCTAAGCATGAAAGTTTACCAAAGGGAAAATATGTCTGCCCCCCAATTAGGAAAAGTGAACCTGCTTTCAAACCTGTGCTACCTAGGAATAAAATTCAGCCTCAAAATTTCTCAAAACCTTTGTTTAGAGACTTTCCTAAGGTAAACCCCATTCTGAGCAATCTTTATTGCTCCTATTGTGATATATACGGACATTCTTTCGATGATTGCTATGCTAGGAGACTGATTAAGCCTATCTACAATACTTCCATGTATCAAAACTTTAACTATTCTAGGAGGAGTCGTAACAATTATGTCCTTCCTAGGCCACCAGACAAAAACTCCAACTATAGGAATAGAAAGACTAAACCTAAAAGGACATTTACTAGAAGGAATCCCAGAAACTTTTCTAAATCAAATGCTCAGGTGTTTAAATTTACTCAAAAGCATGCGCAAAATGTTTTTCAACAAAAATCTAATGCTCGCAAATTTTATCAAATGAGAGCAAACAAGCGCAAACAGAAAACCAGAGCAATTCGGGTTAGAAAAGATGATCTAGTACCCCATATGAAGTGTAATATTGTTATTTCTGCCTTAAAAGCTGAACTTACATCTTCTGGTTGGTATTTGGATTCTGGATGTTCCAAGCATATGACAGGTGATGATACAAAACTTTTAAATAAAACCCACTTTGATGGTGGAAAAGTTGTTTTTGGTGATGGAGTATCATCCCAGATCATAGGCAAAGGAACTCTTAAAGAAAAAGGACTTCCTGTTCTTGAAAATGTTCTCTTAGTTAAAGGTCTTAAGGCTAATTTACTCAGTATTTCGCAATTTTATGACTCAAACCATACTGTTACCTTTTCAAAGAACAATTGCAAGATTTTAAATGAAAAGGGAGAATGCTTAATTACAGGATTCAGGACTCCTGACAATTGTTATACTGTCATGACTAGTTCTGAAATCTGTAATGTTGCCAGAATGGATGACAATGAGATATGGCATAACAGAATGGGTCACATTAATTACGAAAATTTGAGTAAATTGTCTTCTCAACAAATAGTTAGAGGAATACCAAAAATTAAACCTATTCATAACATTGTCTGTGGTCCCTGTCAAGAAGGAAAAATTGTTAAAGCACCTCATAAAAAGGTTAAAGATATCCTTACCTCTAATCCCTTAAAACTCATCCATATGGACCTAATGGGTCCTTCTCAAACTGTTAGTCTCTGTGGACACAGTTATATTCTAGTTATGGTTGATGACTTCACCAGATTCACTTGAGTAGCTTTCTTAAAACAGAAATCCGATACTTTCCAAACTTTTTTAAAGATTCTTTTACGGATTGAAAATGAGAAAGACACTCAAGTGAATAGAATCCGAAGCGATAGAGGTGGTGAATTCAAAGATACTGGTATTATAGAATACTGTGACTATAATGGCTGTAAACATGAGTTCAGTGCTCCTAAGACCCCTCAACAAAATGGTATAGCTGAGAGAAAGAATCGAACCCTTCAAGAGATGGCACGTGTCATGCTCCATGCCAAGAACTTACCTAAGTATTTTTGGGTAGAATCTATTCGTACATCATTCCATCTTATTAATAGGGTCTATCTTAGAAAGAATTCCAAACAAACTCCTTATGAACTTTGGTACAATAAAAAGCCTAATCTTAAGTACCTTAGAACCTTTGGTAGTACCTGCTATGTGTGCAAAGATAGGGAACACTTATCCAAATTTGAGACCAGGGGAGATAAAGCCATATTCTTAGGATATTCACCTAACAGTAGAGCTTATCGGGTGTATAATCTTCGCACTAAAACCTTAATGGAATCCATAAATGTAATTGTTAGTGACACTACTATAGAAAGCAAGACTAGTGAATTAACTATTGAAGAAGAATCTTCAAATATTTTAGAAAATGACTCTTCTGAAATAGATAATTCATTACCTATTGAGTCACCTGAAGTACCTAACTGGGTTTCTAAAGATCATCCCATAAACAACATAGTTGGTAACCCTAGTGAGCTAGTACGTACAAGATCCCTACTTAGAAATTATGCACTTTATGCATGCTTTGTTTCTCTTATGGAACCAAAGAATGTAAATGAGGCATTGAATGACTCTCACTGGATTTCTGCAATGCAGGATGAACTTTTACAATTTGTCATTCATGATGTATGGTATCTTGTTCCACGTCCTGATCACAAAAAGGTTATTGGTACTCGTTGGATTTTCAAAAATAAAACTGATGAAAATGGGATGATAATTAGAAATAAAGCTAGACTAGTTGCTCAAGGTTATTCCCAAATAGAAGGAATTGACTTTAACGAGACTTTTGCTCCTGTTACTCGTTTAGAATCAGTTCGTCTGCTTCTTGCTATAGCTTGTCACATGCATTTTACATTATATCAAATGGATGTTAAATCTGCGTTCCTTAATGGAATACTTACCGAGGAAACCTATGTAGAACAACCTAAAGGGTTCATTGACCCTAATTATCCTAATCATGTATTTCAGTTGAAAAAGGCTTTATATGGTCTTAAGCAAGCTCCTAGAGCTTGGTATGAGCGCCTGTCCAGTTTTCTACTGGATAAAGGTTTCAAAAGAGGGAAGGGTGGAGTGTTTTCATCACACCTTTGCATCCTTATCCACTTGCCCATTATTTCTTTGCCCTACAAGATGGCTCTCCCTGGTAGCACCGAGTTTGTCAACTACCTCGAATCCTTGGAAGCTATGTGCTCTTATAATGTCAACTATGATGCTTTCAACATGCGCCGAGTTTCCTTGTGGCGTAATCATCGACTTTTTGGGTGGAATATGCTGATGGTGGCAGTACAATTTTGGTACCCCGAAGACCATCTATTCCACTTCGGGTTGGAAGAAGTTTGTCCTACCTATGAGGAATTTTCTTCCATACTAGGGGTGAATCCTAGTGTTGCCGCGGCTTTACCTGAATGTTCTCTCTCTCCTAGGGATTTGTTGGCCGGGCTTCTTCATATCTCGCCTTCGACGGCCAGGTCATTGGTTTTGGGAGGAATGATCTCCCTCCTAGCGGTGTTGTAGTCTGAGCATTTGCGGGAAGTAGGTGATGCTGGCTATGTTGGAGCCGTTGTTCTGGGCTTGGTTTCAAAATTGTTATTGGTGACCGAAGAGGTGCGAGTGGCCCCACAACTTGCAGCCATTACTTCATGGATGTCATATCGTCGCAATCCTGCTGCGGTAATATCGGCGGAGACTCTGAATGGCCTGGATGCCTGGCGAGAAGGCCGTTCTGACTTTTTAAGGGGTAGCCCCGTGATGCTGTTCATGTGGTTGTCTGAAAGATTCCGCTTGTCAACTCCTTCGGATTATCCTTTGTCAGCTGTACCCAACTTCTTTTCATGCTACTTCATCCGCATTGGCCTGTATGTTGAGAACTGGGAGAATTGGTTTATGGAGTATGGGGCTCGTGGGCTATATTGGTCAGTACCTTGGTGGGGACAGTTGCAGCCTGTTCTGGAGATAGGAGAGTATTCATATGTGCGGCTGGTTGGTCTCAGACAGACCTCTTTTTATTTCCCTTAGCGGCTTTTTCGCCAATTTGGCTGGGCGCAGGTCGTGCCCCCTCGGACCTCAAATTTCCTTCCGGTAGAAGATTTAACTGAGCGCTTGCGTCTGTTGCTTGGATCTCTGTGGTAAAATCGGCGTCCGTCGACCCATCCCTCTCAGTCTATTGGGAAGGTTTGGCATGTTCCCAAAGATTATATGAAGTGGTTGTGGAGGAAGGTAGTCAGCAAGATGTTGGCAGTAGAGACTGGTCAAAGGTGGTTTATTTTATCTGACTCCATGGAAGGGGGTGTTGTGGTCTTTTCGAAGATGGTTAAGGCTCATCGGTCCATGGAGTGTTTGAGGCACTCCAATTAGGCAGGAGAAACTTGGGGTCCTCAGGATGTAGATGATGAGGGTGCAGGTTCTTCGAGTAGCTGTGGGTAGGACTCCTGGGGAGTTTATTTTTGTAACAGATGTGGGGGATTTTATCTGGTTTTTATGGTAGTAGGGGGAAGGGAGTTATCCGTTCCTTTTTCTTATGTAATCAGTGCTGTATTTTCTTATTAATGAAATAAACAAGTTATAATCATCCAACTGTGCCTTTCGATGAATTTTTCATTTTGAATTATCAATACCAATCGCTAAGGCATACATAATCCTTTTGTTCAAGTAGATGTTTAGAATGAACTGTCGTTCTCGGAGATAAGAAAAGAATATATTTTTGTGAAAAAGAAGGGGTCGTGCTCATGTGGGATGTATGAGCTGCCTACATACCTCTGGGGTTTTTTGAAAAGTTTTAAAATATTTTTTTGTAGAAGATTAGGTCCACGTAGTTCTGGGTAGAGGGAAATGAAGAGTTTTTTTTTTAGAATAGAAAGGGGATGAGGAGAGTCGTAGCGCGCCTCTTTCATCTAGGAGGGCTAGCTCATCAAGACGGCTTTGGCACCAGTCTTCTTCACTAACTTTTCTTTCTAGCATGATGCGTAGCGAGGGTATTTCTAGCTCTACAGGTAGTACTGCTTCCATGCCGTAGACCAGGGAGTAAGGGGTAGCCCCAGTAGAGGTTCGGATTGAGGTTCGATAGCCCCAGAGAGCGTACGGGATCCGGTCGGCCCAATCCCTACAACTTTCGGTCATCTTTTTTATGATGGCTTTGAGGTTTTTATTGGCGGCTTCAACTGCACCATTGGTCTGAGGTCGGTAGGGAGAAGATTCGTTTCTTTGAATCCCATACTCGTTGATAACTTCTATGACTTCTGCCTCGAAGTGTAACCCGTTATCTGACACTAGCTCGTGCGGGACTCCATATCGACAGATGATATTTTTCTTGATGAATTTGGCCACCTTATTGACGTTTAATATTGCGTATGACTCCGCTTCGACCCATTTGGTGAAGTAATTGATGGCAATTAGGATGAACTCATGTCCGTTTGACGCTTTTGGCGTAACCTTCCCTATGATGTCAATACCCCAGGTGGAGAACGGTCAGGGAGAAGTCATGTTGTATAATTCCCACGGAGGTAGGTGTTGGAGGTTAGAGAACTGTTGGCATTTAGGGCATCTTCGAACATAGACGGTGCAATCCTGGGCCATGGTGGTCCAGTAGTAACCCTGTCGGATGATCTTCTTAGCAAGCATGTGATCGTTCATATGGGGCCCGTATTACTCACTGTGGATTTTCTGCATTATCTTTTCAATGTCAGCCCGTGCGATACAGTGCAAATGATTTCCGTCGAAATTCTTCTTGAGTAGTGTTTTATGACAAATGATGTACTGAGCGGCCAGCCTTCACAGGGTAGCTCGATCGTTCTTGTTGGAACCCCTGGGATACCTACCGTATCGGAGGAGGCACCAAATATCATAGTACCAGTAATCGTCTAGTTCAGGGTCTTATGTGGATACAAGCTCAATATGGTAGCAATGGGTCAGTTTGTCCTGCTTCTGAACTAGGAAGGGGGTCATTGTTATTCCCTTGGGCATGTCGACCATGGAGGCCAAGGTAGAGAGAGCATCGGCTAGGTTATTCTTTGCTCGGGGCAGGTAATGGAAGGTGATATCTCGGAATTGGGAGGCTAACTCTTCTAATTGGGCATGAAAGGGTTGGAGCTTTTCGTCCTTGACTTTCCACCTTGTGAGCACTTGACCGATGATGAGGGCATAATCCTCATATACATCAAGGTATTGAATACCTTTCTTGAGAGCGACCTTGAGGCCCACTGTGCATGCCTCGTATTCTGTTATGTTATTTGTGCAAAGGAAATCCAATTTTATGGCGATAGGAGTGTGGGAGTCATCTGGGGCGATCAGAAGTATCCCAATTCCCTATCTCCTTTTTATTGGCAACGGCATCGAAGAACATTTTCCATCGGAGGCAGTCTTGAGTGGTTCAGAGGTCATTTTCATCTGGGAATTCAGAGATCCAGACATCTGTTTCTTCTACAGGGTAGTCAGCGAGGTAGTCAGAGATGTATCTTCCTTTAATGGCTTTCTGTGTGACGTACACGATATCGAACTCGGTTAGGAGCATCAACCATCGGGCCATTCTGAAGCCCTTATACTTTTGACTCATTTGAGTCTAGACTGTATAAGAGCTCATCTAGTTTGGAAATTGTGACAAAATTGTGTCCATCCTAGAAACCAAAGAGCCTCAAAGATTGGTTTGCTTCTTCTCCTATTCATCTTGTAATGATCCTGAGACTATAGCCATCACTCACACACTTAGAACTTAATGTTTGCATATCATATTGCACCTTTATGTGTATTAATGTGGTGAGTGTGTTTAAATCCCTCAATTTGATTTTTATTAATTTTTTGGGAATTTTAAACATCTTTTAATTAAGGTTTTATTAAATTAAAACTTGATTTAAAAAGTTTTGGGGTTAATATCTAAATATGTATTGTTGTGATTTTTGGCCTAAAGTTACTCTGGGTAGAAACCAAAAGCGCCAGAGACTCCAGGGTTGGCTTTGTAATTAGTTTTGGACGCGCGAGAGTATTCGTTATATGGCCAACACTTGCTGCTCTCTGATTGGGCAGAGTTGTGTTTCTTTACAGAGACAAAACTTCGCATGTTATCAGCCCTTGGATCATCCCTTATCAATGGCCTGCATGCCGCCTGAGTGAATCCCCGTGTAATCTCCTAAGCCAATCACAGCCTGTTTAATCCACCGCCTGTTGTAAGCCCTTGGATTGGAGTCAAAGAAGCTTGACTCAATCTCAGCCGTTGTTTTTGAACGATAGTCTGGAATCTTCTCCTCTTGCTATTTAAAGAACTCTCATCTCAGCCTTCGAAAGCTTTTGCCACTTTGAAAATTCTCAGAGAAAGAATAGAGAGAGAGAGAGAAGAGAGAAGAGAGAGAGAGAAACCAGAGAGTCAAGTTAGAAACCCTAACTTCGTCTAAAACTTCTCCAACCTAAACCACTTAGCTCTCCAAAACACCATAACCAAATAAACACCATCCTTAGTGTTTCTTGAGTTTATGAGAGTTCGAGTTGAGTGATCTTGGGTTGCTGTAACCTTGTGTTCATAAAATCTTATTTCCAACTTAGACACTTACTCAGATCTTGTTTCTGATTCAATAGAAATCATAGATCTGAAGTTTTTCATGTCACAATACACTTAGTTGCATTTTATTTCTCATCTTGAGAAGTACGTTGTTGATTGTTTTTCTGTTAAAACATTTTATTACTTCAGAATCAACAATAGATGTTTTCTGTTTTTACAAAACTTAACCTGACCTAGTTGGATTCACACTTGGAAGATTTTCAATCTTACAAATGTTTTCAAAAAGAGATTGAATAGGTGTTGTCCGAATTTAAAGCAAGATTTCCGTGGAATCTGGGTTATATTGAAAGGTCAAAAGGTTTTTGTTTTTGTAAGAAAGAAAAATAACAAACTCACTCCATATAGACTTTATATGTAATTTGTTAGGATTGTTTATAACTAATAAGAGTGCGTGTGTGCATGCATGTGTTATAGAACACTTTTCACAAACATCTTCACACTACATACACTGAAAGTGTTGGCTATAAGATTTGGTGAACATAAGTCGACGTATACTGCTGAAACAAAGGAAGAGTTGACAAACTGAGAAGACTACATCAACAATCAAGATCTGCAGAAAAGTTTAAGGACGCCAGAGGGTACAATCCTGAACTTGTATAGACTTGTTATTGTGTGCATGTTAGTTAAATAGATTGTAACTCACATATTTGTTTTAGTGATATTTTCTTGTTTTACTCCGTAGAGGGAGTCGTGGATGTTTCCTCAAGGTTGAGGTTTTACCACGTTAAAAATCCTGAGTATTAATATTTCTACATCTTCTCATCCCATTCTGTTGTGTGCTGAGTTTAAAATATTTTAAACTGTTTACTAAAACTTGTTATCAAATCTTGTCCATATCTCGTACATAATTTTGTTAACACATCTTGTGTTCAAAATCATTTTGATTTAAGTAAAGAGTTTCTTCAACAAACTTTTCGGAGTTTCTTAAATAGTTTATTTTCAATAAACGGCTTTGGCAACGCTATTTCAATTCGGCTGGATAAGGCGGGTTTTTCGAGCAGGTACTTGATGGGATCCATTCGGGATACAAGTTTAATGGGGAAGGCGAGCATGTAGTGTCGCAACTTTTGGGTGACCCGGACAAGGGCGACACATGCCTTTTCTAAAGCAGTGTAGTTGACCTCGTACCCGTCCAATTTATGACTGGCATAATAGACGGCTCTTTCTTTGCGGGAGTCCTCAAGTTATTGGGCTAGCAAAGCCCCAGCTGCAGTGTCGGTATGGTTAGGTATAGGAGCAAAAGGAGACCAGGCTGTGATGGCATGAGAACTAGAGGTTGGGTTAGATATTGTTTGATTCGGTCAAAAGCTTCTTGACAGGCCTCGTTCCAAACCTTGGTTAAATCCTTTCAGAGGAGCTTAAAGATTGGTTCACGGATGGAGGTTAGTTGGCTGATGAACCGACTAATATATTTTAATTTTCCAAGGAAACCTCGGACTTCCTTCTCTGTTCGGCGAGGCGGCATCTCAAGTATGGCCTTCAGCTTGGAGGCATCTGCTTCTATCCCCTTCTCACTGACCATGAATCCTAAGAGTTTTCCCTTTGTAACGCCAAAGACGCATTTATGTGGATTGAGTATCATCTGATACTGTCGCATTCGTTTGAAGAACTTTCGGAGATCATGAGCATGACCTTCTCTAGTTTTGGACTTTATAATCATATCATCCACGTAAACCTTGACCTCTTTATGAATCAAATCGTGCAGGATGGTTGTGGCAGCCCTTTGGTAGGTAGCCCCAGCGTTCTTGAGACCGAATGGCATAATGGTGTAACAAAAGGTTCCCCAGGGGGTGATGAATACGGATTTCTCTTGGTGGTCGGGATGCATCTTGATTTGGTTGTATCCGACAAACCCGTCGACGAATGACTTGAGAGTATGACTAGCTGTGTTGTCCACAATCATGTCGATGTTGGGTAGCAGATAATCATCCTTCGGAGAGGCTTTGTTTAAATCTCGGTAATCCACACACATACGAACCTTTCCTCCTAATTTTGGTACAGGTACGATATTGGCTAGCCATGTGGGATATTCGATCACTCGAATGAAACCCACATTCAACTATTTGATCACCTCTTCTTTGACCTTAAGCGACCATTCGGTGCGGAGCTTTCTCAATTTTTGTTTAACTGACTTGTAATCTGGGAGAGTGGGGATCTCATGCTGAGCTATGTTAGGATAATTACTGGGCATATCATCGTAGGACCAGACGAAGACATCCACAAACTCCTTTAGCAATTCTTCGAGTTATGCGCGCTCACACTCGTCAAGGGTGGCCCCTATCCTAATCTCGCGGAGTTGGCTACTAGAACCGAGATTAATAACAACAGTCCCTTCTTTATTAACTTGAATGCGATTATGTTGTTTATTATTAAACTTATTTAGATCAGTTAAGAATTGTTCATTTGCAAAATCATCATCATCAAAAGTTTGATTAGAATCCAAGCAGTTATTGTAAGGCACAGCAAGATACTCAAAATCTTCGTTTATTTCATTGATAGGAAAAACAGCATTGAGAACCTCATCAAAAGAGATCTCAATTACATTTGAGAAAGGGTGGACAATAGTAGAAGAAATAGGGTAAACATTGGGGTTAGGTGGGATTTCAAGAGGTAGAACTGGCGCAGCATGCCAGTTGAGGAGACGTGTGTCAGTAGTTTTGATCAGATGAGAGGGATCCAGTGATGCAGTGCCTGAATGAACCATGCAGAGTGTCAGCCCCAGTGTTTGCAAGTTGAAGGAATCTTCGGAGTCACTTTCCTCAGTCTCTTCAGTATCTTTAATGAGCGATTGTACGTGGTGTGGGAAACTTTCGGCCCATGGGTAGCTATCTTGGAAAAAGATCTCCATTCCAGGATTCATTTTCTTATCTGTGCGATCGTACCATGGTTCTGGAAAACTGCAAAAGGGGAAATCCTCGCCCTCTTTGATGAATCGTCCATTTAAAGAATCTCCCGAGATAGTTCGAACGAAGTCTAACCCTCTCTTTGATTGAGATCGGCAGATCATTCTGAGCTCTTATTCTGATGGTTGATACCCCAAGCCGCAAGGAGGGAGAGCTTTCTTCAGTTCGATGGGCTCAAGTATCCCTTGTTGTCTTTGTCCTATCCCCAGTCCGGGCATGAAGTTCATGTTTCTGAACATCTGAATCACATTGACATTGCCATGAGGGTCGTATTCTGGACAAACCCTTTCTTTGAAATCGTCCCCTGCCGGGAGTAGGGATGGCTCAACTCGGAATCCTGATAGGAGCATATCATTTGACCCATGTTGTATCTCGAGAATTGGACTGCTGGTGCTTGCACCCATGGAATTATCGTCGTCACCCAAGATGGCCATGACTCGCCCATCGTCGAAGAACTTCAATTTCTGATGGAATGAGGAAGATACACCCTTTATACTGTGGAGCCAGGGTTGCCCGAGCAACAGGTTGAAACAGGCCGGGATATCGATGACTTGGAATTCGACGACAGGGTTTATAGGTCCAACCCCTAATGCCAGTTTTATGGATCCCATCACCTCTGGGAGGGTGTTATCGTAGGCACGCACGGCAATGGAGGTTTGAGCGAGGTAACTTTCTTTTAGGCCTAAACATTTGAAGGTTCTCAGTGGGCAGACATTCAAAGCAGATCCGTTATCAACGAGCGAAAGCGGTACAACCTTCCCCATAACTTCGATGGATATGTTGAGTGCATGATTGTGGTTCGCCCCAATTTTGGGGGTTTCCTCTTCAGAAAATGATAGCATTCGGGTGGAGGTCAAGGACCCGACCAAATTTATCGCTTCTTCCGGTGTGGTAGAACGAGGAACTATGGGTCCTGTGAGCAACTTGATTAAAGCATTTCTGTGCAGCTGGGAAGACATAAAAAGCACCCATAAAGTGATGTTAGCTTGAGTTTTCTTCAGTTGATCGAGGATCTTGCTCTCCTCTATGGTCATTTCTAGCATAGGAAGGTCTTCAACGCCCTTCCCCTTATCATTTGTTGGTAGCGAGCTTGGAACTTGGTAATGTCTCCCATATCTGGTCATGTGATTTACTGATGAAGGGAAAAACTTAAATCCAGTTTCCTCGTCAATCTCAGGTTGTTCTGCCGCCCTGTCTATTTCTTCGAGGAGTTCTTCAAATGATATCATCCCACATATGTCGGCTACTGGGCCAGTTCCTCCCGAAGCTTATTCTTCGTTTGAATCTTCGAATTCTTCCCCCCATCCGGTGGCAATAATTATGTTTTCCTCTGTGAAGTCGATGCATTCCATAACTCCAATGGCCTCCTCATATAGGTCTTCCCATTCTGTGGGGATGTGTAAGGGTGAAGGGATCAGGCGCCCTTGTAGCTTCAAAGTGTCAAGTAACTCGGTGATACTACAAATGTTGTTGGTTTGCCTGAATGCTTCCGCCATGATCTGGACAACATCCTCTAAGTTGACTTCATCGGTTGGCACCACCCAACTATCTGATTCTCGGGCCCATTTTCGTGCTTCCAAAAATAGCGCGCTGAACCTCTAACAGTTGATACTCATCTGTGAGGGCAATTTCAGCCCGAACTCTAGGAGTTTATTCAATACCTCTAACAATTCCATACTTCCACTTTCAAAACAGGTCCGAACAGTGATGCATTCTCTGGTAAGGAGTGACAGTGCCTGATCAGCGAGGCTAGTAGGGTGTAGGAGGAAATATGGGCAAATTTGAAGAGGTTTAGGAGGGTATAGGGGTGTGATTTCGGTTGATGGATCGAAATTTGGGTTTTCTTCTAAGAAGATGGCATTGGTGTGATTGGGGAGCGAGTTATGAGTCGTGTTTGGCTTAGGATTGGCTGGTGGGGCGATGGTACCCCGGTTAATGAGATCTTGGATTATGTTTCGGAGATGAAAGCACTAGTCGGCGGTATGGCCAGCAGTTTGGTGGAAGGCACAATGAGCATCGGTCTTGAAATTTCTTGGGAGTGGATTTGGTAATGGGCGTGGATCCAAGGGTTTGATAAGGTTTCAGCTTAACAGGGCTTGGTAAACTTTGGAGAGGGGAGCATGAAGCTCAGCGTATTCCCTTGGGACGGGGGCAGGGCGACTTTCTGGTGCCCATGATGTGGTTGGTTGAGAGATGTTATTGATGGTTGAGACTGTAGCATTAGCAGGCTTGTCATATTTTCTAGGGGTGAACTGTCCGGACCCCTTCTTCGGTTCAACTTCTGTTTTGGCAAGACCTTCCTCGATTTCTACTCCTACTTCTCTGAAATCTCGAAAGTGGGGGTAGTACTGTCCTCCCATGGTTGCTCGGACATGGGGCAAGAAATTCTTCTTCACTATGTTGACTTTTTCTTCCTCAGATGGCTGATTGGTCATGGTAGCTGCTTTTTCCCTCCATCGAGCTATAAAGTTACTGACTGATTCCCCAGAGTTTTGTTTGAGTAGCTCTAAATCCCGACTGGTGATCTCAAGCTCTTCGTTGTATTTGTACTGCGACATGAATTCTCGGGCTACATCCTCCCAGCTACGGATTCTGGATTCCTCAAGAGATAAAAACCATCGGAGAGCACTGTCCTTCAAAGTTTGCTAAAATAGTTGGGCCATTACTTCTTCAGAAGCCCCGAATAGAGCCATGGAATGATGATAACTGCAAAGATGAACAATCGGGGGACCACTCCCCCCGAACTTCTCGATATTTGGCATCTTGAACTTCTTGGGTAACCTTGCTTTAGGATAAGGAGACATATGGGTGTAGTCCATGTAATTCCCAGAGATTCGGACCTGGTCGAACTTCTTAGTGAGCATCTTAAGATCTTCTTTGACTTTTTTCAACTCCTCCTCCTTCGGATCAGCGACCACGGGCAGGTTAGCCATAGGCTGGGCAATGTTTGGCATTAGAAGTTGGGCAGGCGGTGGCTCATTAGCCGAAGGGGCACGTGGAGCGTGCTGATATTATTCCGAGACCCAGATAGGCTTGGGTGGACCCATAGCACGAGGGAGCAGGGCCTCGGGCTCTTGAGGAATAGGGACTTGGTTTCGTTGCATTTCTCAGACCTCAGTCTGGAGGTTGTCAATCTTGGTCACTAGCTGAGCTAGGACTGTCGGCAAATCCGGTTGTATGACTGGTGCTTGATCTGCATTCTCCATGGAAGATGGATGGATTCCGGACTCAGAAAAAGTAGTAGAGGAGCGGATGAAACTCTGAGGTGATTTAACTGAAGACCGAATCCAATAGGGAGCCAGGCCAAGGGCGTGCGATCGACCTGAGAAGGCGTAGGATGAGATTTATTTTTGAGAAAAATGGGAGAAACTATTTTTGGATTTTTGATAAAGAAGGGAAAAATGTTTTTGGATTTTTGACAAAGGAGGGAGAAATGTTTTTGGAGACAGAACTCAGCATGATTGTTATGATTATTATGTTTTCACTTGTATTTAATTCTCCTAAATGCAATGCCGGACGGGACCCGAGCCTGGAAAAGTGGGGGTCTTAATATATGCAAAGCTACGTCTGGACTTGTAACCAGGCTTGCGGAGAGGGTCCCATTTTAAAGATGCGCAAAAATTGGGCGGCAGATCGACCCAAAATTTCGACAGAGTTTCGGGTTGAAACCAACAATCTAAAGTGCGTGTCCTAGGTTTGACACCTATATGCAGGTATGCAGTTGGTTGGGTGAATCGGCATGGGTTCCCCCCTTTGGCATGACTTCCACGATATACGTCTTGCTCTTGTGGGCAATCGGTACGTGTGGACAAGCCATTTGATATACCTGGGTGTACGTGATATGCCTCACCATATACCTCATGGGGACGGTACGTGTGAGAGCGAATTCGATATACTTGACGTACGTGAACGAATTCCCTGCGATATACCTCTCGTCATGACTTCGGTCAAGTGGTACGATGCGGGGGAACCGTTCGATATACGTCGAAGGTACTTGGCCAATGGAAGGTGAGATTCATATCGCTTAGGCTAACGACGACCTGCCAGACCAGCGCCCATCACGAAGTGACCCTCCAGTTACTGGGTAAAATTTGGTCAATATCAATGCTCTTTGGTGATATCGTGTGAATCATGCATGATTCTCTTATTAGTATCTTATGATAAGAATGCCTTTCTTGATTATTCCAAAATAGGGAGCCAAGTACAAGTACCCAAAAGGTACATCAAGTATGGATGGGTGATGCGTGCAACATGGGGATATACATGTGATCTTAGGTGCACGTGGTGTGAAGTGTACATGGAGAATTTTCTACAAGTGTGTGAATATAAGCATAAGCATGGGATACACATGTGAGAAAGTGGGCTATGCAGGTATGGGGAAAATATAAACAAATATAGCATCCATGTAAATAGAGTCAAGCCCTCAAAATAAATAAAATCCCCAGCAGAGTCGCCACTGTGGCCATCCCCCGATCCCCGTCGCGGAGGGAGGAAGGGATCCTTCGGGTCCTGCGCATCCCCTCTCTCGGGAGAGCGCTTCGGCCAGCGTCGGTTTTGTGAGGTGTGAAAATGTAGAGAGATTTAGAGTCGCCAGTCTATTTTACTCAAAACAGACCAAATAAAAAGGGGAAGCCACCCCGAAGGATGGCATCCAAAGAAATACTGGTGCGTGCAAAACCAAAATGATTCGAGAAGGGTTCGGAGGCTTAGTTACGAAATGGGAAGGTGTTAGGAACCCATTCCGCCCTTTTGGTCTCTCATGAATATTTTCTATTTTCCTTTATATTTCCCCCCGTGATATGTGTGCATGTGTATATATAGGATGGAGGTAGGAATCCTCGACTTGTATCATGGGAAAGATAAAGCGAGTCATCCGTAGGAATGTGAGATTAGTGTGGAAAATAAGATATACGTGATTACCCCTACGTTGATAGTTATAAGGGAACGATAACGCATATGGAATAATACGTTACTAAGAACAAGTATATAGAATATAATGGAAAATGAGATAGAGAGAAGATAGAAAATAAAAGAAAAAGTGAGAAAAGGACTCGAGTCTCGGATTTTACCCCGAGACGCCTACATAGCCTATAAAGGCATCAAAGTCCACGTAGTTCGTATGTAAAATGAGGGGTGGGGTTTAACCCATAAATCCAAATGGAGAAATCTCTTATTTGTAAGTGTGTGTGTGTGTGTGTGTGTGTGTAGAAAAAAGTGTTTTAGTTGTGAGAAAAGTGTGAAAAAAGTGTGAGAATCCCTACTTGGAATTTATGAGCAAACCCTCTTTTCTTATTTTTTGGGTTTTTATTTATATGAAAATAGGATAAGTGAAATAATACTAAGTAAAAAGTATATTAGGATGTGTGAGATGAGATAATAAAAGTTCTAAGTAAGAAAACAAGTTATTGGGAATTTAAGAGAATTTAAGAGAGAGTTTGAGAAAGTTGGACCTTCTTGAAGATCTTGAGCTTGATCTTGAATGTTGGAGAGAAGGCCTTACACTTTGGATGATGATGGAGAGTGGTTAATTCACCAAGTTTGATGAAGGGGATGATGAAAAGTGGAAGTGAAAAAAGGGATTTGGAAGTTGAAATCACGCTGCCTTCGAGAGAGGTTTCTGGGCGTTGAGAGTGATTTTCTTCTGATCTGAGCTCCCCTTACAAATGAGGCCAAAGCCTCCTTTTATAGGCCCAGGGGGCTTCCGATCGGCATAGATCCCTTCCTATCCATCGACAGGAAGGTGCCGATGAGCAGGTTCTAGAACCTGCCATTTGGCAGTGTGTTTCAGGATTTTTCAGAAAATTGGCCGCCGAGGGTGAACTGTTGGTCAGAATCGTGCACGGGGCATACCATTGGAAAGGTGATTCAGATACCTTCGTAAGTACTTTAGACCTCTCCCTACTTTGGGAGTTGACTTTAGGTCAAATATGGCTCGGAGGCGTTTGTCGGTCCACTGGACGGGGAATCGTTCGAACGCAAATGGATCGTTCGTCCGCATGGTAAGTCCGAATCGCGCACGAGATGGACCGTTAGAAAGATTAGGAGATGTACTTCTACATTCCAAAGAGTTTGACCCAGTTCAGGGAGTTGACTTTGGTCAAAAGGCCCGAGAAGCATTCAGTGACCTCTAGAAGTCAAACGGATCGTTCGTCCGCATGGAAAGTCAGAATCGCGCACGGGATGGACCGTTGGAAAGGGCATTCAGTGACCTTCGAAGATTCAATCAGCCTCAATTGAGATGAAGAGTTTACTTAGGTCAAACAGAGCCCGAGAGTGCCCGGTGGCCTCTAGGTCAGGTTTCGAACGCAAACGGCGCGTTCGTCCTCATGGTAAGTCGGAATCGCGCACGGGACGGACCGTTGGAAAGGGTATTCAGTGCCCTTAGAAGATTCATTGAGTCTCGGTCGAGACGAAGAGTTTGGCTTTTGGCTCAAATTGAGCCGGGGAGTGCCCGATAGCTTTTAGGTCACTACTCGGGACGTGACCAGGGTTTACAGTGATGAGTGGAGGTACTATTGACCTAAGGAGAGTTAGGGGGTAACAGAATGAGGTGTTTACACCTATGACATAAATGTTTTTTTTCCGGAATTGAGCCAAAACTACAAAGGACTCAATTGGAAATTTGTGTCCTTACAAATCTCCCCCTTTGGCTATTTCGGGACAAAAACCAAACAAAAAATTCTAAAGGGCCGTCAAGCTCACTAGACTCAAAAACATCTCACCCAAAATAAAGAGTACAATGCTTGACTCGAATGCCACTTTAGAATTAAACGCTTTGCCACTTGAAGGTTGCCGCTTTAGAAGAATTCCTGAACACTTATGCAAACTATCAAACGCATTGGGAATATCAAAGTATTTAAGGTAGTTAAAATAAATACTCCCCCGAAATTAATTAATTCTCCCTTATCAACAATTATCAACCCAAGAAGTTAGCTACTCCCCCTAAGTTAAATCGCCTAAACTTAGATAAGATTACAATAGGATTAGATACCATTTCTCCCCTATCATTCTCCCCCTTTTTGTTCAGGAATAGACAAAGGATAAAAAAAATGCATAAGATTCTAAGGACATGAAAACATATGGGAAACAAAAAGTCAACTAATCCATATGAAGATATGAATATCAACTAAGATGCAAGAAAACGATACCAATATGATACATCAATATTAAGCATGTGATATCAAACAAGAATGCACGAAGATACGTACCAATAATGAAGTATAAGCTTAGATGGACTAGAAAACAAGGCAAAGACAAACAAAATATCATATATATACATACTAGAGATATAGCAATGATGCGTACGCACATATATATATATAGATATAAATTCACAAATGACACAAAATACATTATATTCTTCACACTCGTATGGTAAAAATGTGTCATATGGAAACGGAAGTGTAGGGGTGTGAACTAGCAACAATTAAATTTAGACCCAAACACTTAAATAATGTTCACGGAGTTCTCATTTGATTGCAAACTTAATCACATTTGAATATAACCTCATTTGATAATATGAATTGAACTCAGTGAACAAACATACACAATGCATACAAGCCTAGAGTTTTGATGATTCTACAAACCAAATAGAGTCATGACAATAAAGACCACTAGGATAAACGGACATTGTGCAAACCATTGATATATCATCTAATCTCCCTCAATAAGCTTATATATGAATTTTGAATGAATATATCAATCAAACATAGGCCTTGGCAATGATTTTTCTTTTTATGCCATATTTTCTATTTTTAGGCCTTTGGACCACGCATTTCTTTTAGGTTCATTCAAACGGTGGCTTACAATCGCAAAGGATAATAAATCCTTTTGGAGCCCTTCCCCGTGCACATTTATTTATCATTTTTTATTTCTGACAAATCTCACATGCAACGGATTTTGACATGCACTAGTCCTCCTAGGTCATAAATATGTAGATGACTAGATTGGTAGGAGAACATCTCACAAAGCTCAAATATAACATGTGACATCAAAATTTCAAAAGAGATCGTGCATGTGTGAATAGAGGCATATAAAAATAGAATCCATTTAAACAATACAAAAGCCAACTACTCCATATAAACATGATAAAGAACATTTTAAGGATTGATAATTTAAACCAAGAGTTCTAGCCACATGGGAGCATAAAAGATGGGATTCAAACACAAGTATATGCCACATAAAGTGTGTCAAACTAAAATACACACAAAAAAAATCTTTTTGAGTTTTTTTAATTTTTTTTTAACCAAAAATTAAAAATATATACTCAAAAGACAAACAAAAATCATTTGAAATTTTCATTAAGCTTAAATTATCAAGAGATAAAAACCCAAATGATAAACAAAAATATTTTTGTATTTTTCATTTAATGCAAACAAAATGAAGAAATAAAATACAAAAGATAAACAAAAATCAATATTCTAGCATGTGATTAAGCATGGGGCATAGACTAGAAAATGATTAAATATGCATACATTTAGCATGATAATATAGCATGAAGCAAAAAAGCTAAAGTATGCAAACACTAACACATTCATCCTTTAGATTTAGCAAGGGAGGAAGCATGTGAAAGTAAATGATAATCAAACGTCCTATTTTGCAAGGCAACAAAGTCGAATTTCCTAACCCAAATTAACGAAGAATGGCTATCTTGGAGTGTAGGAATTTTAACTACCTTGGTTGCTTTATGTTGGGATTTTCTAGGAATTCGTTTAAGATCAAAAAAAATTTTCCTAAGATGCCCGTTTCGACCACAATGAGTACAAGTAAAATTACGTCGAAATTTGGTACCTAAGGAATGATCTCGAAATGCTTTCCTAGTATGAGTAAATTCATTACAAGTATTGAAGCCTAAACCAAACATGTCATTTTAATTTGGACCGTTCCTGAGATTTTATATAATTTTTCCGAACAACACTCCAAAGCAAAATTGACATTACTAGAGTCTTTTAATTTATTTTGCAATTCTAAAATGTTAGACTCTAATAAAACATTTCGCTCTTCAAAAGAAAGAATCTCATTTTTCAAGGATTCCATTAAACCCCCTAATGCTATCTCTCTCGCCTTCTACATATTGAAGCTTCTCTAGAAGAGTCCTCTCACGTGTCCAAAGTTCTTCTACCAACATACTATCATCAATGACCTTGACATGCTCTTTTAAACTGGCTTCTAACTTCAAATTACTCTTTTTAATTTAATTGATTCTTCATATAATTCTTGAAAAGCGTTTTGAAGTTCACTCACATCAACCTCTTATTCATTTTCACTCTCTCTTTCTTCTTCACTCTCACTACTATCAAAAACAGGAGATTCATAAACTTTGACCAAGGAAGTGTCATGTGTTTGAATATCTTCATGAAAAGATTCATTATCGGTGCTCACATGACTAGCCATAAAAGACACAAAGTTGGGCTTAGTGGGGGAATCGGGTCCCTCTTCCTTATCATTATTACTAAGGGTCGCATTATATGAAATGGGTCGCTTACCCTCTCTCCTTAGTTTAATGGGGCACTCAGAAGCCCTATGGCCATAACCCTCACAACCAAAACACCTATTTGACTCGTCCCTATTTAAATTTTCATTAATAGTTTTAGGGATCCTCTCGGCTTTTCCATGCTTAGAAGTTTCAAATTTCTAAAAATCATTTTTAAATTTATCTTTGTTAAATTTAAGAAATTTTCTAAATTTCCGAGCAAACAAGGCCATGTCTTCCGAGTCACTATCACTCTCGCTCTCTATTACTTGTTTGACCTCTTTTTGGGATTTTAAAGAAACGCCCTTTTCTATTTTCTTTTCAGTTTTAGAGGGAAACATGTCTAGTTTATAGGTTTGTAAATCACCTACAAGCTCTTCTAATTTCGTTGAGGCTAAAGTTGGTAAAGAATTTAAAACGGTCACTTTTGGAATAAATCTATCGGGTAGGGACCTTAAAATTTTCTTTACAACTCGGTTGTCGGGTATTTTCTCTCCCAAATTAAAAGATGAATTGACAATATCGGAAAGTCTAGCATAAAATTCATCAAAATTTTCATTATCGTTCATTTTGATAGTTTCAAATTGAGTGGTGAGGTTTTGGAGTTTAGAAGCTTTAACTACACTTGTACCTTCATGAGTGAGTTGCAAAATATCCCACGCTTCTTTAGCGATCTCACACGTCATAATACGTTGGAATTCATCCGGTGTGATAGCGCTAAACAAGGCATTTAAACCTCGGGAATTAAAGTTTGAAAGTTTAAATTCACCCTCACTCCATCTATCGGTCGGTTTGGGTACACGTTCATTTTCTACTAAATAAGTTGGTGGAGACCACCCGTTAACTACAGACATCCAAACCCTCTCATCGATAGATTTAAGTGCCGATTTCATTCGTTCTTTCCAATACGCGTAGTTAGAACCATCGAAAATAGGAAATTTTAAAAATGGGGAAAACTCCATTTTAGCCAAAAATTATTTAAAGGATCTTTAACGAAGTAATTTATCGCTTTGGCTCTGATACCAATTTGAAGAAGGAGTATCCCCTGATTTTAAATCTTTTAAAATCCTGTTACTTCACAAAGTAATAATTTCCTTTTATTAGAGGCGAAAGCGTAAAGGTGATGGTTCACAAAAACAAAATTACAAATTGCAATTTACTTTAAATTAAAATTGAATACACACACACTTCGAATTTCACTTAAACGCCATTAATTCAAGTCCTAGAATTTGCCTAAGTCATATTTATCATTATTTATAAATTAGGCCAAACCAGTTTTAACAATAGACTTGAATTAAATAAACTATACCCAAATTTAATTATGAACCAAATTAAATTAAGTGTGACAATTAAAACCAATTTTATCTTGAATTATCCTAAGCATGAGTTCTAAGTTGTTAAGCAAGATAAAAATAAATCAATCACACTAAGCCGCGATGTACAAGGAAAAACCCACAACGGGAAACAACCTCGGACGGCCCTAGCCTCAAATCCACTAAGTACGGAATTTACATTTACAAGACAGATGACTTACTTCCTCAACTCGAACCCTCTCAAGGCTTGACGCTTCTTCTTGTAACCACCTCTTCCTAAAGGATAATCACGGAGCTCCACCTCGATCTCGGAATCCACCGATCGGACAATAGGCACACCGTCAACCACACATGGTGCCTTTCACCATGTCAGAAAGCCGCAGCTAAACAATTCTTCTTCTTTGAGGGATGTAGAAGGAAACCCAAACAATCTCTTCAATTCGGTGTATAGATAACCCCGGTGCCAAACTCCAAGCAATATGTAAATATATATGAACTTGGATAAACAAAACAATGGGTGAAACTAGAGTGGTAAATGAATTTGTCTTTCAAAATTGTCACTCAAAACATGATCTTTTCCTCTTTATGGTTTTACTCTTAAAACACTCTCTAGGAGTTAGTGTGGTATGAAAAAGATAGATTAAAAAGTTGGTTTCCCGCACATACATATTCAGTAAAAAGATAGTGGGTAAAACAAGTGGGTAAGTGGGAGAAAACTTCCAAAAAAATGCCATTAACTGTTCCCGCCTGACATCTCGTTCGACTGACATTTTCGTTCGAACGAAATCTCGTTCGAACGAAATCTCATTCGAACGAGACTTCTAACGAAGTTACAGAGTGAACTCGTTAGAAATCTCGTTGGATATCTCGTTCGAACATAAGGTTCGTTCGAACGACATTTCATAGGCCTATTATGGGAACTCGTTGGCAAACTCGTTCGAACGACATCTAGTTCGAACAAAAAACTTGTTCGAACGACATATCGAACGAACTTCCAGAAAGTTCATAAATTTTTATTTTAGCCCAGAAACTTTATATACTTTATTTTAAAGTTTGATAAAATCTTTATGAAATTAAAACAACAGTTTTATATAAACCTAACACCCAAATAAACATGTTCCAAGCTCCTATATATATATAAATGCATTCATACCTTGGGAGCATGGAACTACTGTTGATGACGTTGAAATGAGGCACATAAACTCGGCATTTGATGAAGATTTATACTCTTTGCCGCTATGTCTTTAACCTTTTGTGTCCTTACAGTTAGTACATGTTTGTATAAATATATTAATGAGGGTTTCAATATTACTATAACCTTAGTTATTTTATCGATACACACACACACACACAAACATATACACATATGAAGCACCAATTCTTCTAAAAGGTTATTGAAAACGGATCAAATTCGAATCGAGTGCAAGTGTGGGCACTTTTCTTCCTGGTTCGGCTCCAATTTTCACCCATGAAGAATCAATAATTAAAATTTGAATTCAACTCGGATTCGACTAGGATTTGATTTTGACTAATTTTTGAAAATTTAATTAAACATTAGGTCATTTTAAATTTTTTAAAAAAAAATCAGGTGTTAAAATAATAGTTATGTTCACTTATTACTAATCAATTTAAATACTCACACTTAAAATTTTAAATATGAATATTTAAAACCTAAAAAATATATCGGATGGGAGGCAACAAAACATTATAAAACAACTATATATATATATGTGTGTGTGTGTGTGTGTGTGTGTGTGTGTGTGTGTGTGTGTAGATTCTTTCAAAGCATACGACTTTCTGGTTGTAGATTATGATATCTATACATATTGATCTTATATATATCGTATAATGAAGTACAACACAGGTGGATATGTGGATATATAGGAATCCAAATTTGTTGAATCATTCATGTTATGGTCTTCTACATCCTAAGCCTTCCTGTTCGATCATTTGGCTTATATTCTTTATGTATCATTCAGACCGAATGTCAATAACATGGCTTAATGAAATAAGAATTCACGTGTTAGTTTATTCCAAAGGATTAACTAGTTCATTTTGAAATTGCTTGACTGTTTTTCGTTTCAATTATATATATATATATATATATATATATATATATATATATATATACTAGGGTATGCCCGTGCCTGAAGGCACGCTGATAATTTTGAAAAGCATAAAATTGTGCCTTAGTACAATGGCAAGTGCCCTCGCTAATGCTATGATTGGTCTCGAGTTCGAAATATGGGAGCAACCTCTTCATATACGGGGGTAAGCAAGCCGACATCCGCCTATTCAAAATCCTACAGTTAAGCGTATTGCCCTTTGACTGAAGGAACAAAGAATTTTTTTCAAAATATTAAGTCATGTATGATTTAAGTCTAATGTTTTTATATAAAATAAATAATCGTAAACAATTTAAAAATTTTGGACAGAATTTCCTTTGTTTATAGGATTATCCGCCCTATATAAGAAATAAGAAATACTTCAACAAAAAAACTAATAGCTTGTAATTCAAATATAATATCATTGTCTATTTCGATATGTATAACATACGGAGTATTCATTTCTGGTTGCTCTCACATTTTGCAAGGGCCAAACAACATTGTGTAGAATGCGTCCAGCTAAAATAAATATTTTACAAAGGAAATAAATAAGTTCTCAATATTACCAACATACATCATCTTGATTTATAAAAACACTTTTGAAGAAAAAAAGAGAAATGGAAGATGCTAGATCTACCAGTTTCCTATCTTCCATCCCACTAAAGATCTCATTTTCATCGTCTTTAATATAATGGCACCAATGTCCATACAACGGGAGCTATTGTACAACGGCACTATTGGTCAGTCTATCAGCTCCTCGTGCACGAACTACAAACAATAATAACAATAATAATTATTATAGTAGTTATTATAATAATGATTATTGTATAGTTCCCTGGAGGAGCGAGAACATACCTGAGTGAGAAGCATCCCTATCTTTTTGGGCACACTATTGATAGAAATTTTCCGATCTAAAAGATTCCTCGCCGCAGTGGCATTTTTTGGGGTTCCATAGCTGACTCGTCTGCCTTCATTTTCAAACTGATCAATTGAAAGTTTTCTGACCATACCACCTAAAGCTTCACCAGTCTCTGCAGCTACAACCACCTGTACAGGAATAGAAAAGTATATCTTCATAAATATCTAAACCAAAAATGACTTAATTTAGAACATTCGAGATGAGGATCAAATTCTAATACTAACAGCTCTCTGATGAAGATGAACTCCAGCTGGTACAGAATCGACAGATTCTTATTTAATAAGTGCAGATATCTGTTTCCCACTTGGAGTAGCCTCAGCCCCACGATCCCTGTCTGGTAGCTCAACTTCTCCATTGACTTGTCGTGCTTTAGTAGCAACCAAGGTTGCAATTTAGTGAAGAAACATAAATGAACAGCTATGATTAGATTATTCGAATAAGATCTGAAATGAGCGCTTCTAAGTTCATATAGTACGTCACGGTTGGTAACGGGACCGTTGATAAAACCTATCTCTTATGAGGATTTGAGTTTCTATTCATGTTTTTTAGGATTATCATGATTAATAACCCGCATTTGAGTTTCAATTCATGTTTCATGATCAATATTGTATTATGAGGATTATCAATGAATATTAAATTAAAGATTTATCGAATACAAAATACCTCATTTACCTTAAAATGTCGTTCAACTCAAGGCATAGTTCACATAGCAAAGGCATACAGTTGTGACTGCCATCAAGCTGAAAAACACCAAACCAATAATATATAAGTCTCAATAGTAGATTGCAAAAGCCCAAAGCCAAACAATAAACCTACAAACCCTTAATTTAGGATCCTTTTTGAAAAAACCTAAAAAGTAAAAAGAAAAAAAGAAATAACCCACCACGAAGAAACCTACAAACCTTTTGTTTAGCATACTGCATACTGCACATACTTGCATACTGCACATACAATTCAATACTTGCATACTGCATACTGCATATTTCACATACTTGCATACTGCATACTGCACATACAATTCAATACTTGCATACTGCATACTGCACATAAAGAGCAAACTTGTTTTTAGTTTATTTGGCATACTGCATACTGCACATACAATTGCAACACACAATTCTAATTAGGTAGCAAATAGGAAGAAAATAATATTATGTACGAAATAGAACTAATGACCAAATAAAAAGCATAGGAAAAATAAACTAAAAACATATAACAGTGGAATCGAGAGGTTGTTCATTTGATGAAAACGTGAAAAAATGAATGACTAAACAAAGCACAAATGTCAGTTTTGTTGACCCAAACAGAGCAAATGTTACAACAAAGAATATGTTACAATAGAGAAGAGTAAATATCAATAACATCATAGAGAATGTCAGTTTAGTTATGCCAAAGAAAACTATACCTGATAACTATACCCGATAAAGAAAACTATACCTGATAACTATATGTGATAACTATACTTGACATCATCAAGAATGTCAAAGAAAATATCAAAGAAAACTATACCTGCTAACAAAGAGCACAAATGTTATACCATAACTAAATATAGCAGATGTTACAATAGAGCACAAATGGTTGCCTACATGTCCCTTCCAATGGGTTTAAAACATTAACAACATAACTAAAAAAACTATACCTTCTTTCATTTACAGTTCATATATTTTAATATAAGAAATAAGTACAACCATCGTGATACAGCCATATCCAACCCTCGTAGTACCATCCCCGATTTAATCCTCCATCCTGAATGTGCAGCGAATGGTCTCAACCTCCTAATATACGAAATATTGGTTTAAAAATCAAAATAAACATGAATGTTTTAAAGATTCTAGGCCAATAAATATTTCCCTCACATGATTCCTAAGGTACATGTATGTTGTTGCCCACCTATTCTAGAGTTTAAGGTACATGTATCTCGCAGGAGCATGGCTCATTTGATTTGTTGTACCGAGTGTTCTAGTTGTGAAATCCACCACCACTGTTTAAAATCAGAGTTAAAAAATAATGTCAGGTCACAAAAAAATTGAAAAGAAGGATAACACTACAAATACTGTTGTGAAATTAAAACCAAAGTGCAAATTCGGAAAAAAATCTGTAGAACTATGAGTGTTAGTACAGTGAGAAATATACATAAACTAATGAAAAGAATGTGAAATAGTAAATAATATTAATATATATACATATAATCAGTTCTGGTAGTTATAAAATTCAAAGCCCATTAGTTTCTCATTGTTCAAATTTCAATCAACCAAGATATTTGGATCCATTTTGGTTAAACTAACTTGAAAACAAATTATATCCGATTTCCATGATTGTATGGGATATCTTTAGATAATGTATAAGAAAGGACTTCTTTGTTAGCCTAGCAAAAATTTCCTATCTCATTACTGTTTTGAGCCCCTACGTTGTTATTGTCTTTTGTTGGCTCCAAAGCCTTCCCAAAAGATTTTTGAATCCAAGTTTTTGTTGAATTAACATCTGCCTGATAAGACTGATAAGGAAAATTAAGTTTGCAATATACATGGTAAAATGTAAATCTAAATAATTTATAAATTTCTTGTTCTGAAAAATTTAACAATCAGACTGATAAGACTGATAATCACATGTAAATAAAGATTAAAAAAAAGGGGGCATTAAAACTTGATCTTAAAAAACAAATTAAACGAAAAAGAAGTCCTAAATGTATATTTATATATAGATACGTTAGTCTCACAAACATAGTATACTATGTGCTCAGCAGAGACATTTAGGATACCGTTCGCATAAATGTCGAAGCAAGTTGTTGTCCCAGGTCCTGAATGACCTCAAATTTCACCCCCTATATAACTGAATGAGCACGCCTGGCTAGTTTCCTGAGTATTTAGAGAAGACCTGCTCTTTATTTCTTGGGATGGTTGTATTCCTGGGGATCAATACAGTCATGACCCCACCATCAGTAGTTTCAAGGCCAAGGAAAATAGGGGTCACATCCAAAAGAAGTAAGTCCTGGAGGAGGGATTATAATGACATGCCCAACTCACGTAATTTGTCAATAGCCCACATATGCGTACTGCAATGTACCATCGCATAATAGTTCCTTTAACTTTGAATATTCAAAAGTACATTTCACACCCATGATAACTATATTACACCCAGAACCAAGCGGGGTCTAACGAAATGAAGCAACACTATTTTGTTATGCCGCAACAGCTGACTACAGCAATGCAGAATAAAATAATAGCAGCAGTCGGGGGGAAAGAATAAATTCCTAAGCACGCATTATAAAAATATTAATTCAAATAATAGGAGTCGTCAGTGGATATTAAACCTAAGAAAAGAAACATCTGTTTAGAAGCAACAAAAAAAGAGAAACAACTGTAGCAGTCACCAATTAAAACATCTGTACGGAGTAAAAATTAATTACTATAATCATATATTTGTTAATTTCATGGATAGTCACAATTGGCACCATAAAAATAGCATAATGGAAACACCTAAAGCCAACATAAAACCAATTTAGCGAAGGATGGAACACTAACCATAGGATTGGGGTAGTTGAAGCTGAAAAGACAACGATGAGACCCTATATGGAAGCGAAAGAAAGAAAGAACATGGACATTGAAGGAATAAAACACTGATATATTTATAAATCCTTTCCCTACATTGGCAAGGAAAGATCTACACTCCTTGACATATTTATTCTTGAGCTATATGACCTTATCAAATAAGTTTAGTTGGGCCTTCTGTTGATCTTGGTCAATCTGTAAGTCCTCAAACATGAACCTTCGTAAAGTTTTACTCCGATGGCTTCATATTTTAATTTGTAATCCCCTGCCTTATCTGCCATGAAGAAACCATCTCCAATATTTTCATAAAGTGAATAGATGTCCATAATATTTTCAACGGCTAATTATAAATAAGTATTATAAACACAACATAATGTAATTGAACCTGCTCTAATTCATTATCTTAACAAAAAAGTGATATAACCTACTCTAATTCAGAATTTGCAGTGTCTTATATTCTGAATTAGAGGAATATTTACAAATTTCTCAATATTAATCCAAGGATTGTGAAAAATTGGTACAATAGAAAGAAGAATTCATATCTCAAGCAAAGGATAAGACGTGATCCCGTCACATAAAGGTTGTGATGACTTTAAAACTATTACCGATGTCAACTTTTCAACACCTTTTTTAGAACTCTATTGGTAATCCACCTATGAATTGCAAACACATAAATATACAATTAAAAATGTAGAAATACAATTCGTGAGATAGAAAATAAATGTCGAACGGTTTTAAAATAAATGTCCAAATCTTATATCACATATAAAATAAATCAAAGGATTGGTATTACAGCTGAATGATTCCAAATAAGAAATAGCTAGTCACGGAACAAAGATATAGATATTTAAGAAAGTCTACACAGTTAAATCAATGTTACTATTTGTATGTACACCAAAATAGAAGCCAAAGATATATATTAGGGCCAAGGTGAAATGGCATATCACCGTTTAACACCTACTTAGGCCGGCGGCCCTAGGCGCATATTTTTAGAACACTACTTATGAATTATGATTTAAAATGCAAACCTTAAAAACAAAATAACTTATCAATATAAAACATATAAATTCATTGAAAGATGCACACAACAAAAGTAAACGAAGGGTAATTTAGATTTATTTACCTCTTGGATAGAAATTACTGAAAACGACCTTGTGTATAGAAATAACTGAAAACGACCGTCTGGATAGAAATAATGAATACGACACAAATTTAATCGAATATCCAGTTTGAAATAAATCTACATTGTGCTACCTCGTGATTTCATTGTAATGTAATCCAACACAATTTCCTTCTCATATCCCATCAAATAGTAGTCTAATAAAATGGTAGTACCATATTACCTAAACTGATAAATATATTAAGAACAAACAACAAAACATACCATATTAAACTGAGAAGATGTTTACACTTATTGCTCGAGTGCCAAAAGAACAATGGAAACAGAGCATGTCCTGATGAAAAACATGAACAGGACGTGTCCAAGCCACTTAGCACACTTACATTCAACAATATTATGCGAATTCGACGAAAATCATGAACATGATTGAAGTGACCCCGGCAATGCGGGTCGGTGCGCAAAGACTTTATGTGCGGAAGTAAACTATTGTTTGATAAACACCTTAAACCTACGAGTTTATATGAATGATGCCAAGGGGGACCAAATTAAACTTTTACTTAATTTTATTAACTTTTATGAAAATAGTTTTAATTTTCAAAGTTAATTATAGTCGAAAACAGATTAAATTTTTAGGCGAGTTTCTAATTATTTAGTCCTACCTTTTCGTGTGAGGTGAAATGCAGAAATTGTACAACACGCGGTATTTATTTAACGTCGCAAAAACCCTTCCCCGGGAAAAACGACGGACTCCTCTAGGAGTCACCTAAACTACTTCCACTAAAACAATAAAAGAATAGGTACGAGTTACAAACAACAAACGTAACAATTAAAGAAGAATGATCTAGCTATTATCCCACACGACCAAGTCTCTAACCAGGTTGCTTATTCAGTTCTCTCTTTAACTTGTCCTCACTTGTTTTTGCGTTCTTCACTTCCACGCCTCCCCTTTAACTTCTTTAAGCGCAGGTTGGCTCAGTGCCTATTATTTACTTTCTAGTGAAGTGTGTGTGATGCAACAGAATATATAACACCTATATCTTTGCAAGTCTTGTGTTATTCAAATCAAATCAGTTTGACTTTGAATACACCTTTGAAAAACTTCTTTTCTCTTTCTTTAAATCTCGAACACTAGACTTGTTCAGATATTACACAACCAAAGATGTGTCTACGTGAATACGTGAGTGATTATATGTGAGTGATATGAGATGCAAACAATTTCTGAATCACTTAAGCAATCAAGTAAGCATGTTCACACAGATATATTTCTACACTGAACAGAAATAAATCATATCAAGCATACAGTCAGAAATAATACAAACTGTTTATAACTAGTTCAGATTAAAATGATTTAATCCAGTTTAGTTTAAGTTTCAATCAGTCTGAACAGTTCAGGTTCTTGATTAGGTCCAGTATGTTCTTGTTCTCAGTCCAAGTCCTTGGTCAAGTATACAGGTATAAATATGTTTAGTCCAAGGTCATATTTCCAGTATCAGGTAGTTAGGTTCCGATTCACAACTTATATTAGGTTTAAATATCTAAACCTAGACTTAGTTCCTCTTTCGTGTAAATCAGATTTTCAGAAAGAATCAATTTAAAACAAAGTGTTTTAAATGAAGTAAGATCAATACTGGTTCTAGTGTGTGTAGTGTTTATAAAATATATCAGCACAATACTTACACAAACACTTTAGATCTAGCACATAACAGATCAGAAACTACAAGAAAACAAGAACAATAATAGAGATACTCACAAAACGATTTTTCAGAATGAAAAATCAATTGATTTGGAAATGCAGAATTTCTGAGATTAAAAACCTTCCATTCTTGAATCCACAAAACGTCTTGAAGACTCAGCAATGTTTTGTAAGGAATACACAAAAGATTTCACTGAAAATACTGGTGTTTAGTCTCTCTCTCTCAGAATTAATTTTGGCAGAATTTATGCTCAAAAACGAATTTTCTCGGGTTGAAAAAATGAGGACACAATGTCTCTATTTATAGAGTGCACAAGTGTGTGCTGATAGGTGTAAAAAGGTTCACACGGATTGACAAAGAATACACACCAGCCACTGATAAAAATAGATCTAAGGGTTCACAAAGAAACACAAAATGGTGTGTTAAAATTGTGACACGTGTTGTGTAAGTTGTTACACACTAACAGAATCAAGAAACACTCAGTTATATAAAACTGTGTCGTTTTAAAAAAATGCCAGGTGTAAACACTGCGTACCATGAAAGCTACCAATATTACCGTTGAACGGATATATTAATACGACATCGTTTTTGAGAAAACCATTTCCTGATTTAAAGAAACCCGTGGGCGATATAACTCTGGTAAAGGAATTTGAAGCCAGCTGTAAAAAGGTGTAACCGTTGTGCCAATAAAATACACACGGCGTCGTTTACAAAAAGTAAAACCAAAACTCATTTCTGGTTTTAAAAAAAAAAAGAGGCGCGACGTCGTTTTAAAAAAAAAAAAAACAATTTTGGTAACATTCAAAACCGTGGGCGGTTTCTGACAAAACAAGGTGTGGTCAAATCTCTTAAGGCCTAAGGCATGGGCTATGCTCAAAACGATAAAGGCTATACAAAGGCATTAAGGACACGCATGCATTAACAGCTAGGGGGCCATTTCGGCCAGCTCAATAAACAGCCAAGGGGTCAAGTCGGTCAACAGCCTTTGGCTATGAAAGGTACACGCATGCAAACAAAGATGTTACACATATATATATTAAAATAATATATATAGTTATATGACCAAGTGAACACGCGAACAGATATGGGCATAGGGTCCTATGTGGCAACAGCTATTTGCAGAACATGGCACTTCACACAAGGCTACAAGCCACATGTGCTATCTTACACCCAAAGCAAAATCGGCCAGAAGCTTTTAAATGCCATCATAAAACAATCCTTCATGCATGAATAGATATATAATATACATATAATAACATATATATAAAAACACACGCACGCACACAACATATATTATGTATATATAATATATATATATATATATTAATATACACGCATATGCACAGTAAACATTAAATAACAAAATGTATTTTTAATTTCAAAAAAAATATTCTGCAATTTTTATTAAGAAAGATATTTAGTGTCAAAACTGATTTTCCAATAAAATATTTTTCTTATAAAAATTTCAAATTAATTTTTGAACTCAAAAATAATTTTATTATGACGAAACAAAATATTATCATAAGATATGATAAAAATGCAAAATGCAACGTGGTGTCGTGTCCTACGTGATATAAAATTCCTATGAGCCATAAGTTTACCTTTTTCTGAGATGGCGGACTGAATGGAGATCACATTTTATGTAGATGGACAAAGAGAGCTTGGAGTCGATATGGGGACACACAAACCTAAATTACAAGAATATTTTGTCAAAATTCTAGTCCAACTAGATGAAGTCCTATATAGCTAAAGCACGAAAAGAAAATCCTAGGTGTGCTCTATATAGGGCCTTCAAACTCCCCCATTGGACTAATTTTGACAAAACCCTTGAGTACATCAAATGATATACTAAGGAAAAATAAATCCTAATATGTCCTATACAAAAGAGTAGCTAACTACCCACCCATCCTAGAAAAGAAAAAGACACAACTCGAACGGATGCACGGTTAAGAAAAACCTGCAAAACATAAATACACTTTCTGCCAAGAAATCAAGTTAGTAGCATTTGTTCTACCAAAATATTAAAATGACAGAATAAAATGTGCAGAAATTATAAGACAGGTAATGTATGAAAAACAACAACAAGGGACCAAAACATGTACTCAATTCTCCCCCATTTTGTCTAAATTAGACAATGAAAAGAAAAAAATAAGTGTTAATAATCTGCAAAATAAGCGTCTCCTACATTACACATGGCTTTAAGAGATACCGGTTATTAGTAGATACCTTTATCCTAAATCCTCGGAGATCTAGTATACAGAAAGCAGATTAAACACAACTAATTGTCGAGTACAGTCATTCCAATCATATGTCGCAATTTCTCAAACCGGGATTTATCTAACGGTTTAGTGAACAGATCAGCTAGTTGATTTTCAGTAGGAATATGTTCGATTACAAGTTCTTTTGCTTCAACCAACTCTCTAATAAAATGATGTCTTATGTTAATGTGCTTAGTCCTACTATGCTGGACAGGATTTTTGGCAATACAAATGGCATTTTCATTATCACAATAAAGGTGTACTTTGGACTGAATAATACCATAGTTTGATAGCATTTGTTTAATCCAAATAAGTTGAGCACAACATGCACCAGCAGCAACATATTCAGATTCAGCAGTTGATAAAGTTACACTAGTTTGCTTTTTACTAGACCATCCAACGAGATTCTGTCCTAAATAATAGCAACCACCCGAGGTGGAACGACAATCATCCGTGCTACCACCCCAATCCGCATCCGAGTATCCAATTATCTCACAAGAAGAGTCATTGGTATACCAAAGTCCAAACTCAATTGTGCCTTTAACATATTTTAAAATATTTTTAGCACAAGTGAGGTGAGACTCTTTCGGACTGGATTGAAATCGCGCACAGATACAAACAGCGTACTGAATATCAGGTCTAGATGCAGTCAAGTATAACAAACTACCAATTATGCTACGGTATAATGTGGGATCTACATCCGGGCCACTATCAGATATAGATAATTTAGTCTTTAGAGCCATAGGTGTAGAAGAAATTTTAGCATTTTCAAGTCCAAATTTAACAAGTAAATCCTTAGCATATTTGGATTGTGAAATAAAGAGGCCATCACTTTGCTGTCTTATTTGAAGTCCTAGAAAATACTGTAGCTCCCCCATAAGTGACATCTTAAATTCACTACTCATGTCTTTTGAAAACTGTTTAACTTCATTTGGTGAGGTAGACCCAAAAATGATGTCATCTACATAAATTTGAGCAATCAAAATGTCATTTTTATTAGATTTCTTAACAAAAAGAGTTTGGTCAACACCTCCTCTAACAAACCCATGTGAAGATAAAAAAGCAGTCAAACGTTCATACCAAGCACGAGGGGCCTGTTTTAAACCATATAAAGCTTTCTTAAGTCTATAAACATGATTAGGGAGTTTGGGATCTTGAAAACCTTTGGGATGCTCAACGTATACTTCTTCGGAAAGAATACCATTAAGAAAAGCAGATTTTACGTCCATTTGAAAAAGTTTAAATTGTAAGTGACAAGCAACAGCTAGAAGCAATCTCACTGATTCAAGACGGGTAACCGGGGCAAACGTCTCGTCACAGTCTATTCCTTCTATTTGAGAATAACCCTGTGCTACAAGTCTAGCCTTATTTCGAATGACTAGCCCTTTTTCATCGGTCTTGTTTTTGAAAATCCATTTAGTACCGATTACTTTGATATCCTTGGGCCTTGGAACTAAATACCATACGTCATGATCCGTAAATTGAGCTAGCTCCTCTTGCATCGCATCAATCCAATATGAATCATTAAGTGCCTCATTTACTGATTTCGGTTCCACAAGGGATACAAAAGCAGCCATATGAGCTACTTGCCGTAATTGATTTCTAGTTCTTACGGGCGCACGAATATCACCAACAACTTCGGCGGAGGGATGATCTTTTGAAACCCAGTTAGGCACGGCAAGGGTTTGTGCTGGTAAAGATTCATCTTCTGTCAAAACTGAATCATTTAAAATATTTATATCCAAATCAGTTTCTACAGGTGGATCTTTACTAACAGGTTCAATAGTGCTATCAATTACAACAACATTAATAGACTCTACAATGGATTTGGTTCTTAAATTGAAAACTCTTAAAGCTCTACTATTCTGAGAATAGCCAAGAAAAATGGATTTATCACCTTTGGCTTCAAATTTTGAAAGATTATCACGATCATTGCAAACATAACAAAAGGAGCCAAAAGTACGAAAATATTTAAGATTTGGCTTTTTGTTGAACCAAAATTCGTAAGGGGTCAGTTTGGTATTCTTCCTAAGATATACACGATTGATAATATGAACAGCAGTAAGACAAGCTTCTTCCCAAAAGTATAGAGGTAAATTTTTAGCATGGATAAGGACTCTAGCCATTTCTTGTACAACTCTGTTTTTCCTTTCAACAACTCCATTTTGTTGAGGAGTTTTTGGAGCACTAAACTCATGAGAATAACCATTAGCCTCACAATACTCAATGATACCAGTTTCTTTAAACTCACCACCTCTATCACTTCGAATTCGAGTTACCTGGGTGTCTTTCTCATTTTCTATCCGAGATAGAATTTTCAAGAAATTGTTAAATGTTTCTGACTTAGCTTTCATGAAAGCAACCCAAGTAAATCGAGAAAAATCATCCACAATAACTAGGATATAAGAATTTCCATTCAAACTAACAGTCCTAGTTGGACCCATTAAATCCATGTGTAGAAGTTCAAGAGGAGCGGTGGTGTTGATGTCTTTAACCTTTTTGTGAGGAGATTTGTTGATCTTCCCCACTTGACATGGACCACAAACAGCAGAGGGGCATTTCTTTATTTTAGGTAGACCTCTAACAATGTCTTGTGATGATAACCGATTTAAGGTATCAAAACTGATGTGCCCCAACCTATTGTGCCATAGGTCAGTATCATCTAAAAGAGTAACATTACAAGACAAGGAGCCAGAAGCTTTGTAACAGTTGTCCGTGGTACGATTGCCTTTTATGTAATTTTCTCCCATATTAGTCAAAACATCACAGGAGGTTTTGGAAAATTTAACTTGGCAACCATTATCACAAAACTGACTGATAGAAAGTAAATTAGCTCTCATTCCTTGAACTAATAACACATCATTAACATTGGGTAAACCTTCTTCATTAAGAATACCTTTGCCAATGACTTGGGAGGTCTTACCATCTCCAAAGGTCACGTTGCCACCTTTATAATGAACAACATCTTTAAGTTTGGTAACATCACCCGTCATGTGACGGGAGCATCCGCTGTCTAAGTACCAACCAGCACTATGCATCTCACAACGTAGGGCTGTTAAGACTACAAAAGATTTTAAATTTGAATGTTTTAGCTGGGGTCTTAGATCATCAGATCTGATCCAAATAGGCACCAATTTAAATTTGTTTTGTGCAATAATTTTGGATCTGAGAAAGGATTTACCAAATGGTCTAGATTTGTGATTAGTCCAAGTTCGAGGCTTACTAAAATAGTGAAATGATCCACTGCGATTTGAGGTTTTACAACCTAATCTCCCACTTTTTGGGTTAAAGTAAAAATTATCATTTTTCTTTTGAAACCATTGGCACTCAAAGTTTTGGTGTCCAAAAACATCACAAATAGTGCAGAATTTATTAGTTGTAGGAATGCCAGAAATACAATGTTTTCTAACAAAGCAAGTTTCAAATTTCTCACCAGAATTGAAGTTAACATGTCTAGAAGGTCTCTTAGCAGGGGGACAGTATCTAGAAGAAGATGTTTCAACAAAATTTTCAATGAAGTAATCAATGTCACTTTCAAAATCATTTTCGATTAAAACTTGTTTTCCTTTGGCCTTTTCATTTGACTTGCTTTCCAACGGAAGAGCCATTTCTTCCTTGGCTTTAACAAAGAGGACTGGTTTGGAAAAATCATTTATTTTCGTAATAGGACCATCATAACCAAACCCTCTTGTATCACCATGATAACGTTGGACAGCAATCAACTCTTCAAGGTCAAAGAATTTTATGTCACGACTACGACACATTTTAAAGGCAGTTTCACAAACTTCTTTAGACTTCTCAACTTGCAAAAGTGCAGCATTATATTTGTCTTCTAAAGAAGTCAGATTTTCATTTAGAGTCGTAATCTGAATTTTAAATTCAAGTGACTGTTTTTCAAAATCAATTTTGACATTGCACATTTCCACGGAATTTTGTTGAGTTATCTTATACTGATTCTCTAGGGATTCACTAAGCAATTTAACCAGATTAGATAATTCTTGCCTATTTTGCAATGTTCTCACATACAGTTAAGCATAATCATCATAAGCAACCCTATTATCATTATTCACCGTGTCACTGGGTGAAATGGGGCAATCTTCGGGTTTAGTGTCACACAAGTATGCACGTTTAGCATCAAATGGTGCAGTTAGTTCTAGCATAGATGGCTGATTAACTAGTAAAGACTTAGCAGCAGCAATTAAATCAAACACTTCATCAGAATCAGAATTATCTTCAGAATCAGACATTCCAGCAAGATATACATCTCCACAACAGTCATAAACTTCTCCAAAAAACGCAAGGTAATTTGATTCAGTTTCAGCTTGGTCTTCTTCTGATTCAGAATCAGAGGAATCATCCCAAGTTTTTGTAATGTTTGCCTTGAGATTTTTAGGATACTTTGACTGTGGTTTGGATCTACATTCAGCCATAAAATGTCCAAGTTTACCACAATTGTGACAAGCCATTTTCGATTTATCAATCTTACTAGTAGAACTATCATGATCAGCCTTTACTTTAGAATTTCTATTATGGGGTCGATTGGCCTGACGAGATTGATTATTCTCTTGCATACGTCTTTTAGCAATAGAGTTTCTATGCTTCAAGAGTTTCTTAAATTGAGAAGACATAAGTGCAAGTTGATTGTCAATCTTATCAATGTCATCCGACTCAACATCAGATTCATTATCAGACTCAGATAGTTGCCTAACTACCTCATGTTTGTATTTATTAGGACAGGCAGTTTTAAATGCAACTTTAGAAGAACTGGTCAGATCATTCTTAGCATAAGAGGTAAGAGTCTTTCTAAAAGCTGTTTCAAGTTCCATAGTTCTCAATTTAGAACTGAGCAATTCAGGCGTAAGAGAAGGATCATCCATTTCTTCAATGATATAACGTTTATGATCAAATCTAGGGGCAAGGGATCTCAAAATCTTAGCACATACTTCTTGATCAGTATACTCAACATCATTAGCATGCAACAGGGTAATAATATCAGTCAAACGCATATAGAAATCGTCAAATGGTTCGTTATCTTTCATAACAAGCATATTGTACTGTTGGATAAGCATTTGAGTTTTACATCTTTTTACCCTAGCATCGCCTTCATGTGCTATTACTAATGTATCCCATGCGTCCTTACTGGTAGTGCAGTGACAAATACGTTTCAGTTCATTTTCACTTACACTCATGAAAATGGCATTCTTACCCTTATTATTAAAATTGCTTATCTTTTTCTGATCAGCATTCAATTCAGTGGTTTTAAGTTTTCTAAAGATAGTGCTGCCTTCTGCTATAGGAGTGGTGGGGTGTTTATAACCATTTTCAATTAAATCCCACACGTCATCTCCTAGTGTGCCTTGAATAAATGCTACCATCCTAATTTTCCAATACGAAAAATTTGAGCCATCAAAAATAGGAGGTCTGCTAAAATTGCCAAGCCTAAGAAGTTGACTTGAATCATCCATTAAAACAAGGTGAAAAGTGTTTAACAAAAGTTTTGAAAACGATCTTTAAAAGTCTAGCTCTGATACCACTTGAAGTGACCCCGGCAATGCGGGTCGGTGCGCAAAGACTTTATGTGCGGAAGTAAACTATTGTTTGATAAACACCTTAAACCTACGAGTTTATATGAATGATGCCAAGGGGGACCAAATTAAACTTTTACTTAATTTGATTAACTTTTATGAAAATAGTTTTAATTTTCAAAGTTAATTATAGTCCAAAACAGATTAAATTTTTAGGCGAGTTTCTAATTATTTAGTCCTACCTTTTCGTGTGAGGTGAAATGCAGAAATTGTACAACACGCGGTATTTATTTAACGTCGCAAAAACCCTTCCCCGGGAAAAACGACGGACTCCTCTAGGAGTCACCTAAAGTACTTCCACTAAAACAATAAAAGAATAGGTACGAGTTACAAACAACAAACGTAACAATTAAAGAAGAATGATCTAGCTATTATCCCACACGACCAAGTCTCTAACCAGGTTGCTTATTCAGTTCTCTCTTTAACTTGTCCTCACTTGTTTTTGCGTTCTTCACTTCCACGCCTCCCCTTTAACTTCTTTAAGCGCAGGTTGGCTCAGTGCCTATTATTTACTTTCTAGTGAAGTGTGTGTGATGCAACAGAATATATAACACCTATATCTTTGCAAGTCTTGTGTTATTCAAATCAAATCAGTTTGACTTTGAATACACCTTTGAAAAACTTCTTTTCTCTTTCTTTAAATCTCGAACACTAGACTTGTTCAGATATTACACAACCAAAGATGTGTCTACGTGAATACGTGAGTGATTATATGTGAGTGATATGAGATGCAAACAATTTCTGAATCACTTAAGCAATCAAGTAAGCATGTTCACACAAATATATTTCTACACTGAACAGAAATAAATCATATCAAGCATACAGTCAGAAATAATACAAACTGTTTATAACTAGTTCAGATTAAAATGATTTAATCCAGTTTAGTTTAAGTTTCAATCAGTCTGAACAGTTCAGGTTCTTGATTAGGTCCAGTATGTTCTTGTTCTCAGTCCAAGTCCTTGGTCAAGTATACAGGTATAAATATGTTTAGTCCAAGGTCATATTTCCAGTATCAGGTAGTTAGGTTCCGATTCACAACTTATATTAGGTTTAAATCTCTAAACCTAGACTTAGTTCCTCTTTCGTGTAAATCAGATTTTCAGAAAGAATCAATTTAAAACAAAGTGTTTTAAATGAAGTAAGATCAATACTGGTTCTAGTGTGTGTAGTGTTTATAAAATATATCAGCACAATACTTACACAAACACTTTAGATCTAGCACATAACAGATCAGAAACTACAAGAAAACAAGAACAATAATAGAGATACTCACAAAACGATTTTTCAGAATGAAAAATCAATTGATTTGGAAATGCAGAATTTCTGAGATTAAAAACCTTCCATTCTTGAATCCACAAAACGTCTTGAAGACTCAGCAATGTTTTGTAAGGAATACACAAAAGATTTCACTGAAAATACTGGTGTTTAGTCTCTCTCTCTCAGAATTAATTTTGGCAGAATTTATGCTCAAAAACGAATTTTCTCGGGTTGAAAAAATGAGGACACAATGTCTCTATTTATAGAGTGCACAAGTGTGTGCTGATAGGTGTAAAAAGGTTCACACGGATTGACAAAGAATACACACCAGCCACTGATAAAAATAGATCTAAGGGTTCACAAAGAAACACAAAATGGTGTGTTAAAATTGTGACACGTGTTGTGTAAGTTGTTACACACTAACAGAATCAAGAAACACTCAGTTATATAAAACTGTGTCGTTTTAAAAAAATGCCAGGTGTAAACACTGCGTACCATGAAAGCTACCAATATTACCGTTGAACGGATATATTAATACGACATCGTTTTTGAGAAAACCATTTCCTGATTTAAAGAAACCCGTGGGCGATATAACTCTGGTAAAGGAATTTGAAGCCAGCTGTAAAAAGGTGTTACCGTTGTGCCAATAAAATACACACGGCGTCGTTTACAAAAAGTAAAACCAAAACTCATTTCTGGTTTTAAAAAAAAAAAGAGGCGCGACGTCGTTTTAAAAAAAAAAAAAACAATTTTGGTAACATTCAAAACCGTGGGCGGTTTCTGACAAAGCAAGGTGTGGTCAAATCTCTTAAGGCCTAAGGCATGGGCTATGCTCAAAACGATAAAGGCTATACAAAGGCATTAAGGACACGCATGCATTAACAGCTAGGGGGCCATTTCGGCCAGCTCAATAAACAGCCAAGGGGTCAAGTCGGTCAACAGCCTTTGGCTATGAAAGGTACACGCATGCAAACAAAGATGTTACACATATATATATTAAAATAATATATATAGTTATATGACCAAGTGAACACGCGAACAGATATGGGCATAGGGTCCTATGTGGCAACAGCTATTTGCAGAACATGGCACTTCACACAAGGCTACAAGCCACATGTGCTATCTTACACCCAAAGCAAAATCGGCCAGAAGCTTTTAAATGCCAACATAAAACAATCCTTCATGCATGAATAGATATATAATATACATATAATAACATATATATAAAAACACACGCACGCACACAACATATATTATGTATATATAATATATATATATATATATTAATATACACGCATATGCACAGTAAACATTAAATAACAAAATGTATTTTTAATTTCAAAAAAAATATTCTGCAATTTTTATTAAGAAAGATATTTAGTGTCAAAACTGATTTTCCAATTAAATATTTTTCTTATAAAAATTTCAAATTAATTTTTGAACTCAAAAATAATTTTATTATGACGAAACAAAATATTATCATAAGATATGATAAAAATGCAAAATGCAACGTGGTGTCGTGTCCTACGTGATATAAAATTCCTATGAGCCATAAGTTTACCTTTTTCTGAGATGGCGGACTGAATGGAGATCACATTTTATGTAGATGGACAAAGAGAGCTTGGAGTCGATATGGGGACACACAAACCTAAATTACAAGAATATTTTGTCAAAATTCTAGTCCAACTAGATGAAGTCCTATATAGCTAAAGCACGAAAAGAAAATCCTAGGTGTGCTCTATATAGGGCCTTCAATGATATGTGCAGCTATAAACAACAACATTCCACATGTAAGGTTCTTAAATTAATGACGGAACATTGAAACACCTGAAATGCAACATTCCACTTAGATGTATCTACTTCAAACTCTTCACCAACATTCCACGTGCAACATTCCACTTAACACACTTTTTATTGGACAGTTAAGTATGGTTTGTAGTTACCACCATACTTAGTATGACTCCCTAATTAACATATTGCATATAACCTTCAAAAGTGTAAAAAGCACAGTAGCACAGTTGACATGCACAATATGTGAATACGATTATGAATCAACAAAATGGTATGAATGATATGAGTAAAAACATGGCCAAAGACTAATGAAATTAATATTGCATAGTTAAATCAATAAAATGCACCATTTATAGTACAATTTTACCCTCATTTCGATTGGTTACTAAAATAAAAGGACTCTATCATTTGCCATTGTTTACTAAACATGTACATGAAGTGAACCTATACAATCAAAGTCCAAAAGGACTTTATCATTTGCAATATGTTACCATCGAAGAATGTTTTCATCTTAGATATCTTATATAAGAAGATATTCAACCATATGCAAAAGCCACAAATCCGTCGAGAAACCACATTGAGAAGGCTACCAAACCACATTGAGGGAAATAATGCACCACTAATGATAGTAATGACTAACCATTGAAATTAAAATTTTGTGTTGTGTTATGAGAGTAATGAATAACCATAAAAAATATTTTTTTACAGTACAATATGATGACAATGAGACTACTAAATATAAATCAGTGAGCGTAAAATCAAAGTAGTGCCATAAATCTGTGAGGGACCAACTTTGAACCTATGGCAGCTTTCTAATGAACAAATGTTCATATATCAGGTTAGTTAAACCACATAATAGACTTGAAACCACAAAATCAACCCAAAAACACATGAAAATAACTCAAAAATTACAGGCACGGGGAGAACAGAAAAATAAAATTTTAAAGTAATGAGGTATACCTATGAGTGAGAGATGTGAGAAGCGAGTACCTGCAACATACATGAGTTCCTGCAACATAAAATAAATTTAAATGGCTCAGATCTTAAAAAATTGAAATACATGAGAACCTACAACATAAAAGAAACATTAAAAGAAATATTAAAAGATCCTTAAATAAACACAAAGCTTCATACAAAATGATTCAAACATGAATAACAACTTTAAAAAGTGATGAGTGAAAAATATGCATAAAGAACAAATTAAAATAGAGAGTAAAGATGTATACTCATCCAAAATTTCAAAAAAAACAAGAACTTTGAATCCCTTAAAATCTGAAGTTCAAAACCCAAAAACCCCAACACATACATAAATTTAGAACCCTTGACATGCGTAATATCAATCTTCCCACGCACACCAACTCAATACTCTCCTAAAATCAGAAAAATACGGAGTTTAGATTCAACAGCAAACCCTAATAAAAAATAGTATCATGGAGATAAGCCGAAGAGACCTGAGAGATAGAAGTTACCTAAGAGAGAGAAAAGTTTTGGCAGAGGGCGGCAGCGTATGAGCAGGTCTGGGAGGGGACGTGGGTTTTTGGTGAGAAGGGAGATCATGGGATTTGGGAGAGTGTATTGGAGAATGTTGTGAGAAGGTATGGAATGTGGATGTGGGTTTACCAAAATAACCTTATGTTTGAATTAAAGTGAAAGAGGGGTAATTATGTAGTGAGAAAGAAAAGAGGGGGAAATCAAAAATTTGAGGGCAAAAGAGGTAGTGTGGGAGAAACTCATGAAGATGACATCATTGTTGTATCTTATGACATACATAAGTTTCCTACATATATATATATATATATATATATATATATATATATATATATATATATATATATATATATATATATATATATATATATAGAGAGAGAGAGAGAGAGAGAGAGAGAGAGAGGGGGGGGGGAGTTCTTCGACGGGTCACCCAACATGGGTGCCCCAAGTAGAACATTGTTTTTAAATACCAAAAAAATATTTTATTCTTTTATTTTTCTATGTTGTTTAAACATTTCAAGGAGCTTGTAAAAAAATTAAAACTCGAGATGAATTTTTTTCCTATTTAAAAAGGAGTCAAAATATGTTAGTTTTTCTTCTAGGTGCACCCATTTTGGGTGACCCATATATATATATATATATATATATATATATATATATATATATAGGGATAGGATCAAGTGAGGTCCCAGCTTGAGGACACTGAATGAGATCCATTTTTCTAAAATAGTAAAAAAAATATTTATGGTTCTAGTGAAATGTTTAAAAAACATAGAAAAAAAATCAACTCCAAATTTGTTTTTTACTATTTTAAAAAAATGGACCTCATTCAGGGTCCTCAAACTGGTGGACCTCTCTCTCTCTCTCTCTCTCTCTATATATATATATATATATATATATATATATATATATATAAGACTCTTGTGCACACCAAGTTTGCATATTTGCTGTCGCGAACTTATTTTTTTTAAATATTAAAACAATATTTTTTGAGCTGAATTTTTTATGTGATATTTAAACATTTCAAGAGACTCATTTAAAAAAATCACCTCAAAATAATTTTTTTGCTAATTTAAAATAATTGATCAAACTTTCACACTTTAAAAGTTGTGAAAGTTTGACGGATTTATTTAAAATAGCAAAAAAAGTTATTTTAAGCTGATTTTTTTATGTTGGTTCCTTGAAATGTTTAAATACCACACAAAAAATTCAACACAAAAATAAATTGTTTGCTATGGTAAAAAACTGATGTACAAACTTGGGCGTGCACAAGAGCCTCTCTCTTTCTGAAAGAGAGAGAGAGCAAGGCTCCTATACATCATGCTTCCTACATCACTCATACATCACACCTAGTTTTACGCCTTAAAAAGTTTTATTTTTTTTCATGGAGTTAACCTTCCAACCAACACATGTTCAAAAAATTAGGTGCTCGACGTCAAGTGGGACTATCTTAATTTCTTCTACTGCTTGGCCCTTGACCAGCCTCGTCTCGTCTCACTGATCAATAGTGTTAATCTAGTAGGTAGTCGCCATCTTCTTGTTCTCTTATTGGTCAGTCGAGGTAAAATAGCATTCACACACCTCCACCCGGTTACCCTTGATGACCCCTACTCCATAATGTCTTGGGAATTTTAGGCATAGGTATAATGTTGATGGAATAGCTTTGAACTTATTTAGTCCAACCCTTCCCATTATCACATTATAGGCATGCAACACATTTTTATCCAAAATGAATAAGTGAACATTTTCAATTCGGCAGGTGGGCCAAGTGCCGACCATAAATTCCAACTCCACTGTCCCTAGCGGATAAACCTTTCCCCCTAAAAATCCAATTAGAGGGCGATGGTAGAGCTTCAATTTGTTGTCTCGGAGCTTCATCCTTTGGAAATAGCTATAGAACATAACATCTATAGAACTGCAATTATCCACTAGTATCCTAGAAACTATGCCTTCATGGATCGTCATGGTGATGATAAACGGATCATCTTGTGGACACATCATCCTAGACATATCATCCTGGGAGAACCCACAAACATCCTTTGGCCTTGTTCAATATATGGTTGGCCTTCCTTTCCGCTAGGTATATATATATAATTGAAATGGAAAACAGTCACACACTTTTTATATGGCCTTCCATTTCAATTAACTAGTTCATTTTGAAACAAGATATGTTTGGCCTTGTTCAGTTTCAATTATATATATCTAGGATTAACTAGTTCATTTCGGATATATTGAAATTGCTTGACTGTTTGGCCTTGTTCAGTTTCCATTTCCATTTCAGATACGCCTTCCTTTTCGCTGGATCCTCTCCCCCATAAACATCTCCTCTGAAAACGAAATGACACCCAAAGGATATCATGCCGACATGGCGCATAGGATCTTTAGGATTCTTTGGGAGATCTTGATCATTTTTCGACCCATCATCTCTGTAACACCCCGTGTTTTTAATAGTTAATTAAATTAATTAATTGGAAAATTAGAGAAAAATAAAATTTTGGATTTAATTATTCTTAGTAATTAAATTTGTTGGTTTTTATATATATAAATAAGGTTTTAAGTGAAATTTAAATCAGAATTAAAATTTGGAAATTATAATTTTTTGAATAAAAATCGGGGGAGGATCCGAGGTAAGGAGGATAAAAATAATATTTTATAAATCCAACCTTCCGATCGAGCTAAATGTTTTGCAGAAGCTCCGTCTCTCCATTCACTACAACATACTAAAATTTCAAGCCATTCTGACATACCAATCGTCCGTTATAATTTTTTGAGTGTTTGTATTTGATTAAGACTCAAATTCTTTTTGGTATATAAACATAGTGACGGGTTTAAGACTTTTAAAGACACTTTATTTTAAACCCTAAGAGCATCAATCTCCTCTTTTGCATCTTTTTCCTCCTTCAAAATCTTAACTCCATTGGAGAGAGATTTTCAATCCAAGTTTTGAAGCTTCAAACCAGGTTTTCTCAAGATTATTCAAGAACGTCTCTTTGCTAATTTTTCGAGAGGAATGCAACCATGTTGTCATAATTTCTTTATCTTAATCTCAGGCATGAATATTATATTCCTTTCCTTTAGTATTATGCATTTTAAGTGTCGCCTAAACCTTTAATTGCATGTTTTTCTTAAAAGCAATTAGCAACTTGATTAGGGAAAGTGGACACCAAATTTTGGGACTATTTTTATGAAACTTTTAAATATGAATAAATCTTTGAAACCCTTGAGTGCAAAAGCGAGATTATTTGGTTTTTATGATTTTGGGTATAGGTTCTCGTGTAGAATTTTTATGGGATTATTTATATGATATGTGGGACGCGTATACACTTATAAAAAGTGTGTGACTTATAAAAGAGGATAATTATGACGAGTTGAATATTTTTGGCATGTTGATTAATTTAACATTTTTTAATGGAAATAATTGTGTTGAAAATCGACGACGGTATCATTATTGGAATTTAAATTAATTGGGGCATTTACGTTTGAATTGCTATGTTGCTCATATAAATTATGTGTTGTGTGATTTTTTATTAGTCACTTTTGCCATCGCGGGAAAGAGAGGCCTTTGGGTAGTATATTGCTCACCTTAATTATAGGATGCGTACTGAGTATGGAATTAGGGAGTAGACCTTAGTGTTGATACCAAATTTGGTCTGCTAATGTGGACCAATTATGTGGAGACACGTGTCAATCTACATGGCACCCGCAAACATTTTTTGAACAAACACCTTAACTCTGAGGAACTCAACCTCCCCGACCAACTCAGGCGCTCCGAGCAATAAGTGTTATCCGAGGAACTTTAATATACTGAGCAACTCATATATGTCGAGCTACTTAGGCGGTCCAAGCAGCTTAGGCGGTCCGAGCTGCACCTCGTTCAAAGCATTTATATCCAGATAATTAATAGGATAATTGTGCATTAAATGCACAGTTATTATCGTACAGATGTACATTCCTACTGGACAGCTATGTATTATTCTTTCACATGTACAGCCTCAAGGCTATAAATACATTGTATCATCCTCATTGTAAGGGGACTCAAAATTTCTTGGTAAACATATTATCGAGAATTCTGCAAACTATCAGCAATAACACAAACAATGGACGTAGGCCATTCTTTCAAGCCTGAACCACCTTAAAAACCTTTTGTTTTATTTATTTTTATCTATGATTAAAGAATTAGGTCAAATCTAGTTTTTTACATCAACAAATTGGTGCCGTCTGTGGGAAACGACTGAAACTATCATTTTTCACCAAAACAATTCATCACCAATGGCTGATAATCCTGAATCCAGTAATCGAAATGCTGGAAACCCCCTAAATCCATCCACTCCTCCAAGTGTCCAAGATCTGGCTGGAATAATGGATAATTTAGCTCAGGGCCAGACCGCCATGCAAGAAACCATGCGACAACTCATGCAAACTATCCAGGGTGGAGCACCTACCCAGTCAGGACAACGAAGCATTCAGAGAAATATCCAATTGCCTTCCTCGCGAACTAGACGAACATTACTCCCAGAGGAATCTCGATCTAGACATGCCGATTCATATCTCACTGATAGATCTAATGATTTTTCTTATCAACCTGGACGAACTTCATCAGTACGAGCCACAAATACTGAACAAAACGTCACTCTATCTCCAGAAAGGACCAGTGCTCTTGAAAGATTGAGCAGAGTGTCTCCCTTTGATCGTTTGGGTCTTAGGAGGAATAAAAGTCCCCCTAGGATAGTGTCGAGGAACTCTCAATGATTCTCTGATTTAAAGGAAGGTTCTTCCCAATCCCGACCAGCTGCTCGTCGTGAAAGATCCCAAGAGGAAAATTCAACACGATCAGTTGCTCAGACCAACAGGCCTGACGAGGGAAATGATGCATGGAAAGGCTCTATTCAGAGGTTGGAGGCTACTCTAGGGGAAATGGCTAAGGCCAAAAATCCTCTACAAAGAACTTTTGTCCACGGGACACCTTTTATCCAAGCAATTGTGGATTTTCCCACACCATCAAAGTTCAAATCCCCAGTGGTAACACCAAAATATGATGGAAAAACTGATCATGTTCTCCATATAGAATAATATCAGGCAGCTGCTGATATCTATGCTGTTCCAGACGAGATGCGATGCAGGGCGTTTTCAGGAACTCTCACTGGATCTGCTCAAATATGGTACAACAATCTTCCTCGGGGGAAGATTGCAACTTTCTTTCAACTGGTCGATCTCTTTATTGGAAACTTCTGTTTTGGAGAAAATCCAGTTAAGCGAGTAGCACACTTGTTAAGTGTTAGACAAAAAGCAGGTGAGAGCACCAGGGATTATATTACTCATTTCAATAACGAGAAGCTCGAAGTTATTAATTACGAGGAAAAGACAACAATCACATCTCTGATAAGTGGATTGTTGCCAAATAAATTATACTATACTCTGGCCAAAGATCCACCTAGCACCATGTCATAATTAATGGCAAAAGCAGCCAAAATCATGAATGCCGAGGAAGCTATGGCTGCAAAGAAGAGCATGGACACTAAGGAGACCAAAGTTGAGGCCGAGAAGATTGAGAAGAAGGATCAAAAGAATAATGGTGGTAACAAGCAGTCAAGAGCCAAGCAAGCATTGGAACACATGAGGAAATTTGGAAACTATACTCCTCTGAAAGTAGACATAAACCATGTTCTGGAAGAGATAAAGAACAACGAGGAGTTAAAATGGCCTGAAAAAATGAAGACAGATCCTGACAAGAGGGATAAGTCCAAATATTGCGAGTTCCTTAAGGATCATGGTCATTCAACCAAAAACTGCATAGCTCTCCAGAATGAAATTGAAGAGCTCATCAGGCGGGGAAAATTGAACAAGTATGTGGATCGCCAAAATGGTGGAAGGAGCATCGATAAAGCAAGGCAGAGGTCTATATCTCCTCGTCGAGCCAAAGAAGATCAGAAGAGAAATCATGAAGAAGATCGAGAAGATGATCAAGATGACCCCGATCTCCCCAAAAGACAGCCAGAACGTGAGGTATTTTCAATTCGTTTTGGATCATTTGATTGTAATGTTATTACAGGTGGAGATGCAGGAGGTGGAGACCTTACTGCAGAGAGTAAAGCTTACCTTAATGAGGCTCAAGCTTGTTCATACATTCAACGAATAAATCTAGCTGAGGATGATCGCCCGAGGAAGGTAAATAAAGAAAAGCTGGTCATCGGTTTCTCCAAGAACGACCTCGCAGGTGTGCTATATCCTCATGATGATCCGTTGGTGATCAAAATGAGAATGAAGGAAGTAATGATCTCAATAATACTGGTGGATAATGGTAGCTCGATGGATATCATGTTCTACTCATGCTTTGACATCTTAAATTTAAAGTTGTCTCAGCTGGAGCCTTATCACAGGCCCTTCCACGATTTTGCTGGTGAGAAAGTTTTCCCACTTGGGACCATCAAATTGGATATGTTCATTGGTACATGGCCTACTTGTCGAACAGAAAGAGTGAGATTTTTTGTGATGGATAAGAATGTTCAATCAGCTTACAATATCATCATGGGAAGGGTAGGATTGAATAAGTTCGAAGTAGTACCATCTACTGTACATCAATGCCTAAAATTTCCAGTCAACTTTGGAGTAGGAATTGTGAAGAGTGACCAAAAAGTAGCTCGGGAATGCTACTATTCATCTGTCGAGCAAGAAAAACTAGAAGAATTTAGGAAAAAGACTACCACCTATCAAGTGGATGAAAGTGCAGAAATTAAAACGTTAGATCCTAGAGACGAGTCGCAGCTCGTAAAAGGTTAGGTGGTGGAAGCTACTGAAAATGTCATTCTGGATGACGAACGCCCGGAACGAACAACTCAAATCAGTTCATCGTTGGACACCCCACTGAAACAGGAATTGATAGCCTTCCTAAAAAGCAGAAAACAAACTTTCGCATGGAGCCACGAAGATATGCCAGGAATAGACCCAAATTTCTTGTGTCATGAACTTAATGTGAACAAGGAAATCAAACCTGTGAAGCAGCAAAGAAGAGTGTTCATCCCCGAGAAGAACCAAACTATACAAGAGGAGGTCGAGAAGCTCCAAAAAGCTTGCTTTATTAAAGATGTCAAATATCCAGACTGGTTAGCTAATGTGGTGATGGTGAACAAGAAGAACAACAAGTGGAGGATGTGTGTATACTTCACCGACCTCAACAAGGCATGCCCAAAGGATCATTTTCCTTTGCCCCGAATTGATCAATTAGTGGACTCTACCTCGGGACACGAGCTGTTGAGCTTCATGGATGCTTATTTTGGTTACAACCAGATTAAAATGAAACCTGAAGATAGGGAGAGTACCTCTTTTATTACCCCTAGGGGAACTTACTGTTATAATGTTATGCCTTTTGGTTTGAAAAATGCAGGTGCAACATATCAGCGGCTGATGAACAAGGTGTTTACAGAGAAAATCAGTCACAATATGGAGGTTTATGTTGATGATATGCTGACCAAGAGCAAGAAAGTTGATGACCATCTAATTGATCTAGGTCAAACCTTTGATCAATTAGATAAATATCAAATGAAGTTGAACCCTACCAAGTGCATATTCGGAGTACGAGAAGGCATGTTCCTCGGGTATATTATCAACCAACGAGGTATTGAAGCAAATCCAAAAAAGATCAAGGCTCTATTGGGGCTACGAACTCCAACGACGAAGAAGGAAGTGCAAAGTCTCACAGGGTGAGTTGCAGCACTTAATAGATTTGTATCACGAGCAACTGATAGATGCCTCCCATTCTTCAAAACACTCCAAAAAACGTTTGAATGGAATGATGAATGCGAGAAGGCCTTTCAAGAGTTAAAAAATACTTTGGAGCACCCCCATTATTGTCCAGGCCAGTGATGGGAGAAAAATTGTACTTGTATCTGGCAGTTTCAAAAAATGCAGTCAGCTCGGCAGTGATAAGAATGGAGAATGGAGTGCAAAAACCAATTTATTACACTAGCAAGGCCTTTCGAGGAGCAAAGATCAGATATCCAAGACTAGAAAAGTTGGCACTAGCGTTGATCGAAGCAAGTAGAAGAATGAGGTCGTACTTCCAATCTCATACCATAGTAGTGTATACCGATATGCCACTAAGGCAAGCTCTTCATAAACCAGAAAAATTAGGGAGATTGATGTACTGGGCAGTAGAACTTGGTGAATGTGATATAATTTATGAGCCTAGGTCATCACTTAAAGGGCAAGCAGTAACCAATTTTATCACAAAATTCACTTATCCTGACACCTCCGAGGAGCAAAAGCTGAATACCGACCAACCCGTGGATGTTACAGGATCATCAAATTTAAACCCCGATCAACTTAAGTCAGTTGACGATCAGGAGGAGATAGTCGACGAGCAGCAAGAAGTGCTAGAGGAGGATAAAAGGAAGCAACAAATATTCCATCGAGGAACTCTGTCCGATCAAAAATTTAAGGATGAGGTACCTATATGGAATCTATATGTGGATGGTTCATCTTGCATTACAGGCTGTGGGGAAGGGATTGTTTTGAACCGCCCGGATGAGGTCGATGTGGAGTATGCTATGCGCTTCCAATTCAAGGCTTCTAATAATGAGGTTGAATATGAAGCTGTGATTGCAGGACTTGGCCTGGCAAAAACCATCGGGGCAGAGCAGGTTATCGTATTCAATGACTCGCAATTGATCGTAAATTAAATGCTGGGAGTATATTCAGCCAAAGGAGAATTAATGATCAGGTATCATGCAAAAGCAATGGAGTTTTATCTAGCCTGATCGCAGTACAAATAATTAGAATACCAAGATTAGAGAATGCAAGAGCAGATGCCTTAGCTCGGTTATCTTCAGCCACGCGCACCGAGCTGCAAAGAACAATCCCAATAGAAGTCTTGGCTAGTCGAAGCATAGACAAAGATCTGATGATGAACTTTATTACTCTTGATTTAGGACCATCTTGGATGGATCCCATCAGGGCATATATTGAGGAAGGGAAATTACCAACCGACAAACTTGCAGCCAAGAAATTAAAGTTTAAAGTTGCTCGTTATGTATTGACTAATGGTATTCTATATAGACGAGGAATTATAGCAGGTCTGCAAAGATGTGTGCACCCTTCCGAGGTGAAAGACTTGATTGAAGAGGTCCATGAAGGGTCCTGTGGAGCTCATGTAGCAGGTCAGACGCTTTTACAAAGAGTAATGATGCAAGGATACTATTGGCCAACAATGAGGGCTGATTGTATAGCTTATGCCAAAAAATGTGATAAATTTCAACGCTTCTCCTCTATTCGAAGAACTCCTCAAGAATTGTTAACACCGATTACTTCCCCTTGGCCAATTTCCATGTGGGGAATTGATTTGGTCGGGCCACTTCCAACGACTAGGGGAAGATTTAAATATCTCGTAGTCACGGTGGATTATTTTACTAAGTGGGTGGAAGCTGAGCCCCTTATTGATATGACATACGACAAGGTGTATCAATTTATATGGAAGAACATCATTTGTAGATATGGTCTTCCTCATGCATTCATCACAGACCATGGAACTCAATTTGATAACGAGGAGTTCGCTGTATATTTTCATCAGTCAAACATATTGAAAACCCACTCTGCACCAGGACATCCCCAGAGCAATGGACAAACTGAGGTGACGAACAAAACACTGCTGAATGGTTTGAAGAAAAGACTGGATGATGCGAAGGCAAATTGGATCAACGAGCTACATTCTGTCTTGTGGGCTTATCGTACTACACCACGAGCAGCAACGGGAGAATCTCCATACATGCTAGCATTTGGAAGTGAAGCTGTTATACCTGCCGAGTTGGGTCTGCCCACACACAGAGTGCTGAATTTCAATTCTCCTATCAGTGATTTGATGAGAAGATTAGACTTGGATATGCTCGAGGAAGTTAGAGAAGAAGCAGCAATCAGGAATGCTGCATACCAGCAACGAATAGCTCTATTCTATAATAAGAGAGTAAAGAAATGTGACTTGAAAGAAGGGGACTATGTGCTAAAGAAAGTAATTCAAAAGCACAATAAACTGGAAGCTAACTGGCATGGACCCTACAGGGTAACAGAAGTTGTTCGTCCATGAACCTACAGGATTGAAACCTTGGAGGGAGAAGAATTTAAAAATGCATGGAATGCAGAACATCTACGCAAATATTATCAGTAGAAACAGTTTCTATGTAATAGAGTTCTCTTCAGTATGAATAAAGTGTTAACAATTTTTATCCAATTCTCTCCTTTTGATGAAATTTTTTCGGAGTATTAGTGCTACACACTACGCATCAAGTTCTATATAAATCCCTCCAACTACGGTTGCTCGGTCCACCAACTACGGTTGGTCGGTAAAATAAATCCCTCCAACTACGGTTAGTTGGTCCATCAACTACGGTTGGTCGGTAAAATAAATCCCTCCAACTACGGTTGGTCGGTCCATCAACTACGGTTGGTCAGTAAAATAAAATCCCCACAACTACGGTTAGTCGGTCCACCAACTATGATTGGTCGGTAAAATAAATCCCTCCAACTACGGTTGGTCGTTCCATCAACTACGGTTGGTCGGTAAAATAAATCCCTCCAACTACGGTTGGTCGGTAAAATAAATCCCTCCAACTACGGTTGGTCGGTCCATCAACTACGGTTGGTCGGTAAAATAAAATCCCTCCAACTACGGTTGGTCGGTCCATCAACTATGATTGGTCAGTAAAATAAATCCCTCCAACTACGGTTGGTCGGTCCATCAACTACGGTTGGTCGGTAAAATAAATCCCTCCAACTACGGTTGGTCGGTAAAATAAATCCCTCCAACTACGGTTGGTCGGTCCATCAACTACAGTTGGTCGGTAAAATAAAATGCCCCCAACTACGGTTGGTCGGTCCAACAACTACGGTTGGTCGGTAAAATAAAATCCACCTACTTCGGTTGGTCGGGGAATAAAAGTTCACCAACTCCGGTTGGTCGAAAACAAAAATCTCAACCCTCTAGTTGGTCGGTAAGCCAATTTCAATCAACTCCGGTTGTTTAAATTAGGCAATACCATGAAGTGTAAGTTGTTCTATTATTTAGAATTAAAGATTGATAAATCACTGCAATGAGATCAGTATGTCACAAGCATATATATATTTACCGACCAACAAGCAAAAATATTCAATAAATTATTTAGAAGAAAATGAAATGACAAACGACAAATTTTCATTCATACTAAGTAAAATTACAAATGACGTGAGAAATGTATTACCAAAATTTTTCATTCAAACAAGAAGGATTATATATGCTGTGGAAAGTCGAAATTATTACATAAAATCCTATTCTATTGGTTTTTTCCCTTCTGCCTTTGAAACAGGTTCTACTCCAGCAGGAGGATCGTTTAAGGCGTAAGGAGAATTTATGAAGTTCAGATCTCTGAGCATCCTGACGTTCATTACTGATGGCCAATCAAGTAAGTGCTTTGGGCGAGATATCTCAAAATTAGAATAAAGACTATAGTCGCCAAGATACTTTGAGATCAGACACTGAGGAATTTCCCGAGTAGGAATCCAACTCATGTCAAGCTTAAATGGAGGCACTGGCATGTCAAGCAACCCAGGATTGTAATAATCTCATAAGTAATGACCCTGCTCCAATTGCATCACACACAGTGCATTCAGCCATCCTTGCTTGTACCCCTCGTTGTTTAATTGCTGGATTTGATCGTCGAGGTGGTAGAGGGCTTCGTTGTAACCAGCCATCCAAAACTCTATGGGCTGTTTATGAAACTGATCGGTCAACCGCTCTAGCTGGTCGTGAAGATTCTTCACCAAATTTGTTTTATTATCCAAGGCAGAGCTTTGTACAGAAAGTTGCTCTTCGAAGGTCAGAATCTTCTTGGACATCTCCGCTAATGCTTGATTCTTCGCCATCAACTGGAAGGGCTGATTCTCCAAGGCTAACTGAGTTCTTTGCTCTTCAATTGATATACGAGTAGCTCTTTCTCATCCGCGAGCAGATATAGAGGGTCCAATTCTCTTTAAAGTTTCCAATTCGTCTCTCAAATTGGCATTTTTAACCTCCAGAAACGAGAAACCTTCGTCATTGACAGGGACCAAGGCTCCCGAGGTAGATGCTGCAGATTTTAGTTAGGATATCTCTCCTCGCAAGTTATTATTTTCCTGCTCCAGTAGTTTCATGATCTGCCTATGCTCTTCAACCTCGGTCTTCAAAGTCCTCTCCTTAATATCATAAGCAGCGACTAACTTATCGTATCCTTTGTCAGCATTTAATTGCTGATACTCTTTCTCATACCCCTGATGCAAAAGGGAAGAAGATTCCTTGTATTGTTGCTAAAGTTCCTCGATGATACCCTGGAGATCTTCAATCATCTCATAATATGCCACATTGTTGGCAATTGCACGGTCGAGCAAGCATTTCAAATATTGATAGGCTTCGATTGCTCGTTCTGAAGTGTCTGGACCAAGGAAGTCAATGATTTGAGCTTCAGTCAAGTCAGCATGGCCAGCCTTGAAGTACTCATTACATTTTTTCATCAGTTTAGTATCATGGGCTGACAAGATCTCCATTCTAGCCATAAACTAGCAAAAAGAAGAGATAGAAAGAATCAATAAGAAAGCAGACAGAGCAAGAAGATTAAAATGGATCAATAATAAGAACAGAGCAAAAAAAGGGATTTAAGATGCACAACCAAAATTTCAAATTTTATTACATCACAAAAAGAGGTACATGGTTCAGAATTACATTCAACAACAAAATAAAAAGCAAAGAGAAAAGTCCGAAAAACTCTACACCTTCTCCTTGCTTCCTAAGACTTCCTCGAGAGGCTTGGACGAAGAGGTAGGTTGCTCGGAGGGTAGAGAAAGCTGATCGATAGACACGTTGGCTGGCTGGGGCTGCTTGTAGAGAAGTTCAACAGTAGGGACCTGATCCCCAATCAATATTAAAGACTCTTCAAAGGCAGCTTCGTCCTCTTCTTCTTCTCCAGGAGAGGGAGGAGGACCATGAGCATGATGCGGAAACAGCTCAGAACTCTCAGAGACCTTTAGCTCCTACAGAGCTGCGACCCATCCATCCCTGAAGTATTTAAGGCTAGCAAATTCCATCTGAGAGGACATGGCAGCTAGGCCTTTGTTCCAACCTTTGTCCCAGCCAGCGCTAAAGGACTTTTTAATCGCAATTTTTCTCTTTGTCTTTTCCGAGGAAATCCTTTCAGTATGAAGTTCCTCGGAAGCCTTCATTTTCCCTTCTAACTCCTGCCTTTGATGATCAACGTCACAGAGTTTACCAACCTCCTCTTCAACAGCTTTGAATTTGTTCTCCAACTCTTCAGCACTCTTGAGCTTCTCTTCAAGTTCCCTATTCTTCTTCTCAAACTCTTTCAATTTATTCTCCAAACCCTTGGAGGCCTCCATAGCTTCATCTCTCTCTTGCTCGACAGACTTAACTTATTTCTCCCGAGAAACTTTATCCTCTTCATACTTCTGATGAGAATCCTTTAAAGATTGGGATAATCCAGTAAAAGCCTCCTCCACACCTCCCGAGGATATTGACGACTTGATGGCTTCATCCTTCTTCAGAATGGTATTGAAACATGTTACCAGCTGCAAAAAGAAAATAATTGTAAGTCAGTGCACGGACATAACATTGATAAATGAAAGTTTAGATTAGTAATACTTACTGAGGCAATATGTTGAGCTGCCAAGGTGGTAACCCTATCCTGAGAAAGACTGTCTTCAATACCTTGGATCTCGGGGATAATCCAAGACTTCACTGAGCTCATGGCAGAGCTCGGAGCAACAAAAGTGGGAACGCCACTTCCCGCAGTTAGAGGCTGAGAGATAGATTCAGCCAATTTGTCCGAGGAACTTTTCTTCAACCTCCTCGTAGGAGTAGGAACATTCTCAACCAAGGATGATGTCTTGGTCGGTGATATAATTATAACCTCGCTGGGAGGAGAGATAGCAACAACCTTGCTCGAAGCCACTAGGGGCTTCTTGACAACCTTTTTAACAGCTACTGGAGGGGGTGCATCAATTTTTCTTATCCCTTCCTGTGGGACATCTTGCTTACTTCTCTTTGCCTCTACAGAGGCAGAATCTAATTTGTCAAAATATGAGGGAGCTTTTCGTCTCTTCATTCTGATACTGAGGGGAAGATTTGATTCAGGAGAGGAACCTTCAGAGGCTGGTAATGGGTCGATGTCACATACTACTGGACGAGCAGTAAAGGATGAAGTGTAACTCTTGTATTGTAACAAATAAGAAGCTGATCTAATGTGTTCGTCAGCAACAGTTTGGTGCAAACTCCAGATAAGTTTCAAGTGCCTCAAATTGACATCATTTTCTTTAGGGGATTTTCTTTTGTTATCAACTGCAAATAAACAAAAAACTAAAATGTCAATGACTCATTTTATCAAACATAAAGAAAACATAATTTCGAAAATAAAATAAAAATAACCTATCCCATTGCCGTAAGGGGGACATTTAGGACCCTGATATACATCATCTCCATGTAATGGAGCATGTTGCTAATTTTTCATAACAACCCCATGCTCGAAGTAATCCCTGTTGGCATCTGGGAGATTGACAACTAAAGCCCTATTTAAAAACCTAGTTTTTAAATAAAATGTGCTATCACTAACAAGTCATCTATAACAAAACATAATTTCTGGAATTCCTAAATGATTTCCATGAATTTGATTTAACCTATGAACTCCATTAACTATTCTCCAAGTGTTTGGCGCTATTTTTACAGGAACAACATCAAAAAACTGACAGAACTCCAAACACAGGGGATTTGGAGGAAAAGAAAAGCCACATTCGGCCACAAAGAGACTGGGGAACCAATGTCCCTCAGCCAAAGAAAAATAATCTGAAGGTTCAGAAAGTTCTTCCAATATGACCCATGAAGGAATAGAAAAATCAGAGCAAAATTTATCAAGCGACTCAACAGGGTAAACCATGATGAACAAAGAAAATAAAAGAGAAGGAAGAAGATCTTACAGGAAAAGGGTGAATCAGTTGACAACGAACAATGGAAGAAACGAACGCACAAGATAGAGAAGAAGTGAAGAAGTTCTAAGATGCAGATTTGAAAAAGTAAAAGACGATCGAATTTTCTAAAGCGTTTAAATACTTTGCCTCGGGAATGAAGAAAAACTATGATTACCAGGAAGGATGATTGCGTATCCGGCGGCTAAAAAAAAGAAAATAGCACGAAAAACGAAGCGCTTATGGAAATTCGAAATATTTATGAAGTTCGATATTGTGCATTTAAAAAAAAGGAGTTATATACATCGAATGTTTTCCTAAAAACCATACAAACTGAAAAACTAAGCAGCAGAATGTTCCATACTTTTCTTCAACATCAAACTACGAAACATTGGGGGCTTCTGTTGATACCAAATTTAGTCTGTTGATGTGGACCAATTATGGGGAGACACGTGTCAATCTACATGGTACCCGCAAACATTTTTTGAACAAATACCTTAACTCTGAGGAACTCAACCTCCCCGACCAACTCAGGCGCTCCGAGTAATAAGTGTTCTTCGAAGAACTTTAATATACCGAGCAACTCATATATGCCGAGCTACTTAGGCGGTCCGAGCAGCTTAGGCGGTCCGAGCTGCACCTCGTTCAAAGCATTCATATCCGGATAATTAATAGGATAACTGTGCATTAAATGCACAGTCATTATGTACAAATGTACATTCCTACTGGACAGCTATGTATTATTCTTTCACTTGTACAGCCTCAAGGCTATAAATACATTGTATCATCCTCATTGTAAGGGAACTTGGAATTTCTTGGTAAACCTATTATCAAGAATTCTGCAAACAGTCAACAATAACACAAACAGTGGACGTAGGCCATTCTTTCAAGGCTGAACCACTTTAAAAATCTTTTGTCTTATTTATTTTTATCTGTGATTAAAGAATGAGTGGTGCTATGGGTACCAAATAATTCCCCCAAATCACCCCCAAATAGCATTGATGAGTTGTGCCCTGGCGGGACCCATACCATAAGGTATAACACTTAAAGCTATTTGGGGGATGATTTGGGGGAGTTGTTTGGGACACATAGCATTTTCCTTAAAGAATTAGGTCAAATCTAGTTTTTTACATCAACACTTGGTTAAAATTTATAATTGCTAGATATGAGACTAGTTAGTGTAAATTCGTGGGGATTTTATATTTTGGGGTGAGGAAGAATTTTACGTTATATCGTCATTTCGTTAGCCTAGGCATGAGATTAGGACATGTTTTATATTGGTGATTCATCCTATATGTAAGATAGGACGTATGTGTACTTGGGGACCCTTAGGTATGGGACTAAAGGGTATTTTGAGGATCTCAAATCGATTAAAAGGGTGGGCTGATTTGAAAATAGTGAAATTGAGAAATGAGAATTAACGCCTAAGATAAAAACGGGTATTAAAATTTATGGCAACATAATGTGCGGGGGCTGACAGTCTAAACGGGTCAGCTGGAGATTTATGTCGTATCGTGTGTGGAACCTTGTCAAATTGCGGGGGATCGACAGTTCAAACAGATTCAGCTGGCATTTTGGTAAGGGCAAGTGTAAAACTTTGGTTGAAATTACCACCCGGGGCGGGAAGACCGCTATAATAAAAAGTGAGAATAATGATAATTTGGGTTATTTTAATTAAATTAACAATTTGGGATTATGGAATAATTAAAATGATACTGGTGCGATATTTATAAAGAATCTTTGGGGGTGGTTAGTAATTACCGTTCTTGCGTTTAATTATCTCGTATTAATTAAAATACTCTATTGTGATATTTATTGCGTATAATGCTAGTGTCTGGGTTCACGAACCCTATTTGAGGGGAGTAGTGTGTATTCATGCTCGGGGATCCAACCTCGTACATTGACTAACTTTTTCAGGATAAGTCTGGAGAAGCTGCATAGGATTATTTGGAGATTATTGTTTGGAGGCGAAGTTGGAGTTTATTTTATATTACTGCTTAGTAGTTTAGTTTAGCTTATTTTTTGTCGTATTAACATTAAGACACAGTTTATGATTTTGATTAGGCCATTCGGTTTCAACGTTGTTATGGGTTTTATTCAGATTTCTTTATGGATTCAGTTGGAGTTTATTCAGTTTCATATTACTAGAGAATGGATTTACTTTGAGTTTAGCATGGTTATTAATCTTTTATTGCTTAGTTGGATGGTTTATCTTTTGGGATTGTTTATCATTTATTTTTTGAATTAACTTTATATGTATCATATATGTCTCATGCTAAGAATGGTATTTTATTTACTCGTATTCGGATTAGTTTTGGTGGCGACCATGCTAGAATTTAGCGGGGTGTTACAAATGGTATCAAAGCATGGTCGTAGGTCTCATAGGTTGTGAGTCCGTTTAGCTTTCGTGTTATCGATCTTTGATTTTCTTTATTGATTCGTACTCCTTAAGGTAGAGGATCTAGCATACGTGTTAGATGTGTTTCTTGGAGATATATAATTTTTTGTTAAGCACATTATAGGCATTGAGTTTGGAATTAGTAAGATTGATGTGGGGATCCTTAGAGTTGATTTTGGAGACGTTAATTATTTGGAAGATCATTAGTATAAATTTTGGGTATGTCTTATATCGATGCAGAAATGTGATTTGATTTGAGGATTTATTTATTGTGAAGATTATCATAAATTGAATCGAGTGGTTATTTGCGAGAGCGTGTGGCACGCCATCACTTTCATAGTTATGTATATATATTATTTTGTTGTTCGTAGGGTAGGTGCGCGTAGGATTGGGTGTATGGGCGTCCAATTATGGCATCCAATTATGGCATTCAACGAGTAGGCGTATGTGAGCCTCATTTTATGTTTCACGATTTACATTTGATGTTTATGCTTTGTCTAATTACGAGGACGAAATTCCTTTGCTAGTGGAGAAGTATGTAAGACCCCGTTTTTAATAGTTAATTAAATTAATTAATTAGGAAATTGGAGAAAAATAAAATTTTGGAATTAATTATTCTTAGTAATTAAATATATTGACTTTTATATATAAAAATAAGGTTTTAAGTGGAATTTAAATTGGGATTAAAATTTGGAAATTATAACTTTTTGTATAAAAATCGGCGAGGATCCGAGCTAAGGAGGGAAAAAATAATATTTTTAGAAATCCGACTGTCCAATCGAGCTCAATTTTTAACAGAACCTCCGTCTCTCCGTTCGCTACAACATACTAAAATTTCAAGACATTTTGATGGTTCGATCGTCCGTAATAATTTTTTAAGTGTTTGTATTTGATTAGGACTCAAATTCTTTTTGTTATATAAACAAAGTGACGGGTTTAGAACTTTTAAAAACACTTTCTTCTAAACCCTAAGAGTAGAAATATCCTCTTTTACATCTTCTTCCTCCCTCAAAACCTTAACTCTATTAAAGAGCTATTTTCAATGCAAGTTTTGAAGCTTTAAACCGGGTTTTGTCAAGATTGTTCAAAGAACGTATCTTTGTTAATTTTTCGAGAGGAATCCAATCGTATAGTCATAATTTCTTCATCTTAATCTCAGGTATGATTACTCTATTCCTTTCCTTTAGTATTATGCATTTGAAGTGTCGCCTAAACCCTTAATTGCATGTTTTTCTTAAAAGCAATTAGCAACTTTATTAGAGAAAGTGGACACCAAAATTTGGGACTGTTTTTATGAAACTTTTAAATATGAATAAGTATTTGAAACCCTTGAGTGCGTAAGTGAGATTATTGGGTTTTTATGATTTTGGGTATAGGTTCTCATGTACAATTTTTATGGGATTATTTATATGATATTTGGGACGCGTATACACCTATAAAAATTATGTGCCTTATAAAAGAAGACAATTATGACGAGTTGAATATTTTTGGCATGTTGATTAATTTAACATTTTTAATGCAAATAATTGTGTTGAAAATCGGCGACGATATTATTATTGGAATTTAAATTAATCGGGGCCTTTACGTTTGAATTTCTATGTTGCTCATATAAATTATGTGTTGTGTGATTTATTATTAGTCAGTTTTGCCATCGCGGGGACGAGAGGCCTTTGGGTAGTATATTGATCACCTTAATTATAGGATGCGTACAAGGTATGGAACTAGTGGGTAGGCTTTGGTTAAAATTTATACTTGCTAGGTATGGGACTAGTTAGTGTAAATTCGTGGGGATTTTATAATTCGGGGTGAGGCATATTTTTACGTTATATCGTCATTTCATTTGCCTAGGCATGAGACTAGGACGTGTTTTATATTGGTGATTCATCTTATATATAGGATTGGACGTATGTGTACTTGGGGACCCTTAGGTATGGGACTAAAGGGTATTTTGAGGATCTCACATCGATTAAAATGGTGAGGTGATTTGAAAATTATGAAATTGAGAAATGAATTAATGCCTAAGATAAAAACGGGTATTAAAATTTGTGGCGACATAATATGCGGGGCTGATAGTTTAAACGGGCGGGCTGGAGATTTATGTCGTGTCATGTGTGGAACCTTTTCAAATTGCGGAGGATCGACAGTTTAAACGGATTCGACTGGCGTTTTGGCAAGGGTAAGTGTGAAACTTTGGTGGAAATTCCCACTCGGGGTAGGAGGACCGCTAAAATAAAAAGTGAAAATAATGATAATTTGGGTTAATTTAATTAAATTAATAATTTGGGACTGTGGGATATTTAAAATGATATTAGTGTAATATTTATAAAGAATCTTTGGGGGTGGTTAGTAATTTACCCTTCTTACGTTTAATTATCTCGTATTAATTAAAATACTCTATTGTGATATTTATTGCGTATAATGCTACTGTCTCGGTTCACAGACCCTATTTGAGGGGAGTAGTGTGTATTCTTGCTCGGGGCTCTAACCTCGTGCATTGACTAACTTTTTCAAGATAAGTCTGGAGAAATTGCAAAGGATTATTTAGAGATTATTGTTTGGAGGTGCAGTTGGAGTTTATTTTATATTACTGCTTCGTAGTTTAGTTTTGCTTCCTTTATGTCATATTTACATTGAGACACAGTTTATGGTTTTAATTGGGCCATTCGGTTCCAAAGTTGTTATTGGTTTTATTCATATTTCTTTATGCATTCAGTTGGAGTTTATTTAGTTTCATATTACTAGAGAATAGATTTATGTTGAGTTTAGCATGGAGATGGATCTTTTATCTCTTAGTTGGATGGTTTATCTTTTGGGATTGTTTATCATTTATTGTGTGGGTTAATTTTATATGTCTCATAACTGTCTCATGGTAAGAATGGTATTTTATTAACTCACACACGGCTTAGTTTTGGTGGATGCCGACGCCAGAATTTTGTGGGGTGTGACAATCTCTTTCCCTCTTCTTTTCATCTGATTTGTGGCATGGAGACGTAGATCGCCTTCTAGCCTTGCGCTCATCAGGTTCTAGTCGTCCATCCTTACCCACGTACCTGTAAAGTTTCCCTATTTTGACCAGGCCCTCAATCTCATTCTTTAAGGCAATACAACTGTTTGTGTTGTGGCCACGGTCTTTATGAAATTCGCAATACTTGCTTCTGTCTCACTTGTTTGTCGGTGCCCTCATCGTTCCTGGCCATTTGAGATCCTCGCTTCCTCGAATCTCCTCTAGGATGTGGTGGACACCGACCGTGAGTGGGGTGTACTCATCTTATTTCTTATATTTCTCCACCCTTCGATATTTTTGGTCTCTCTTGCCACTAGTCTTACTAGTTGGTGGCTTGGGGTGGTCAGACTCTTTGGTAGACATCTTTTCCTCTACATTCATGATTTTTCCTCCTTTTTCCAATAACTCCTTCATTGTGCTCAGAGGCTCCTTTGTTAAGGCCCAGAATAGTTTTCTCGGCCTTAATCCACTCACCAGGGCGGTTGTGGCTGGTTGCTCATTGTAGTCCACCTCCTCCATCTTCTCAATGTTGAAATGGATGATATAGTCGTGATTACTTTTGTCGTCCTTCTGTCAAACACTGAGCAAATGGGCCACTCAATTTCCAAGTTTAGCGCTAAAGAAAAAGTTACTAATAAAGAGGTCGACCAACTAGTGAAAATTAGTCATTTGGCTCCGTGGTAAGGTGTTGTACCAAATTTGAGCAGAACCTATAATTGTGCTGAAGAAATCCCTGTATCGCATCTCGTTAAGGATGGAGTATATATCTGCAGTGGCTTGATACTGCTCAACATGTAGGACTAGATCTATTTTTCCATCATACTTTAGTGTGATGATTAGTCGTTTAAATTTGGTCGGAGTAGGGTACGCCATAATGAATAAAACGAATGGTGACCCTTTAGTGAAATCTCTTTGCAAGGTATTTTTAGATTTCGCCATCTCCCCTAGACAATCCTCCAATCGTTGAATAGATCCCTTACATGGCTAGTTTCCCTCCTTAGTTTTTCCTCTAGCTGACTTGGTAGTTAATCATCAGCTTTCGATCGAGCTCTATTCCTGAGAAGTCTGCTCGACTTTAGCCGATGCCCTAACTAACCTAGGAGAGCCTCTGGTGACAAATCAGCATGAATCTTTGCTCGCCTGACCATGATCATGGGATTCCACCAGAATTTTCCAACGATTGCGGCTAGGTCCCAACTGACCGAGCACTGAGCCCCTACTCAGCATTTCCAAAGCACTGGGGGACTCCTTCTAATAAGATTTATCATCAAAATGGTTGGGAATTGGATGGAGGACATGGCTCCGAGTCAATAAGACCAGTCTCGCTACGATCCTATTCACCTGAAGAAGTTGGCATTCGCATAAGACCCCAAGCTCAACCTCTTTGGGTTTTTCAAGGCTTGCCTGTGATACTCTTGTCTTATATCATTGTAAGGTGCTCGAGGGAGTTGAAATATTCTTGGCCCTCCTCTGCTTCATGACACTTATGGCTCTGGAGTAATAACATTTGGGTTAACCTATACCGGCCCAACCTGAAGGGTGTGTGGCAATTGCCTAACACTCTTCTGTATCGCTTCCTACCCCTTGGCCAGGATCAACAACAGACTGTGCAGTTCACCTGCCCTAGTGGGAGTGGTCGGTGTTTGAATTTCATCCATACAGTTGCTTTCTAGGTTGTCTGCCATTCTCAAATACTTTAGGGATGATATTTATCGAAAGAACTCAATTAGGAATCACAATGGTTAGTCGTGTTCCCACATACGGTGCCAATTTGTTAATGTCCAAAATTGGAGATAACAAATAATTGATTAATCAACAACAAAGATAAGCAATAATGGAGAATGGGGATGAGAGATAATGAGAACCAAACAAATTTTACGTGCTTTGGCCCGTCAAGGAAACCTACGTCCACGGTGTTGCTCAGCCTTTATTGCACTGTTACCAGGATTACAGTTAGGGTTTCAATGATGTGGGTAAATATATATATATATATATATATATATATATATGTGTGTGTGTGTGTGTGTGTGTGTGTGTGTGTGTGTGTTTGTGTGTGTGTGTGTGTGTGTGTGTGTAAAGAGAGAGAGAGAGAGAGAGAGAGAGAGAGAGAGAGAGACCCTTTTTTAGGTGAATCGGCTCCCTATTTATAGGTAGTATTTGGAGAATCTTTTAATGGATGGGTGGACTACCTTTATAGGTCAGACAATTACACCTGCTTATATGTTCTTATTATAAATAACTAACTCGTTCCCTTGGATCTCGTGTTGATGCGAGTAAAAGGGCTCTTGAATAACAGATTTATAACAACCATGTTCTCGTATACTACGTGACTAGTAGGGAAATAAGTGCATATGGTATGAGCAAACATTCCCACTGAGTGACAGTTGTCCATCAGTTGGCCGAGCAGATTAATACCTGAGTTGACCTTCTGCTCTAGGCTAAGCCGACCCCATGTAGGCCCTTCATTGGTCGTATTTGAGCTCTATATAGGTTATGGCTATATATATATATACTAGCGGAGGCACGACAAAAATTTTCCAAACACCACAAATAATCTTTTCGAGACCTCGTATAAACAACACAGGTTTTACTAAGGGCACAGTATATCGATTATATTACACAACACTTAAATTAATAAAGATAAATATAACCCATGACAACAATACTCGTTTACGTTAAAATTCCAACAAAATTATGGTAAAAATAAATATACAATATTTAAATCAAATATACAATAAATATACAATATATGCGGATACAATATCTGAGAATGCATTTTCAACCTTGGTAGAAACATGAGAAATCCGTAAAGCTGGACCAAAGTGATTCAACTGCCCCCCATGCGGTGGTAGGGGCATTAGCTCTAAACAGAGAAGACGACATCGGGAATTGATAAACAGTCTTGCAATTATCTATGATCTTCCCAGCCTTCAAAGGCAATTCACTAATCTCCATTGGTTCAGCTTTCACTCTGAAAGTGGTCATTCTAGCCTGTAGCTTTGAGATACATTCAAGAATTGTTGTTGTCCACTATTAATGCATATTGTGGGTTGTTCTTTTCTATTAGTTCTTTCCTTAGAAAAAATTTCAGCCTCAGCTAGCTTTCACTGCTGCTCAGAAGCAAGACCGCTGTAAGCTTGAACCCTAGGAAACAGAGGCTCAGAGAAGTCTAATATTTATTTCTTGGGTATCTTCACAGTTCTACAGCTTTCACTCGCACGGTGGCTCAGTGTAGTGGGGTTTCTTGGACCACTGTCGCATTTACTCTTAGATAGTTTGGGTGTGGAAATATATTTTGATGATTTTTTAGCTTTAGAAACTGATCATTTCCAATTACCTGGTAATGGATGGTTGGACTCAAATAGTATAGGAAAGAGTTCTGATGTGGTGGTCTGTTGCAAGATCAGGCCATTAGACAACATGCTATATCAAAAAATGACAAGGAAGTAATACATACCATTTTCGTATAATTCAGACTCCAATCATCCACCTAAATATGTCACTGAACGAAATTTGTCACTGAACTAAATAGTACAACTATCAAAATATTCGCCTAAAACACAAAAAAGATAAAAGGTGATAAAATCAAATGGGGATACACACAAAGAGAGTTAGATCAATGATAAACTCAAATGGGGATACACACAGCTATCATATTATTTCAAAAGAAAAACTAAAGAATCAATTCAGTTCTCTATAAAAAGAGAACTTACATGCAAGAAAACTTCCAAAATAGAGACATCTTAATTGGTTAAACAGAACTTAAAATTACGAAAACTACCCAACATAAAACTTCCATATGATTGAGTCTCTCAACAAAACATGACAAAAAAGATACAATAAATTTTAACAATTCTAACTATAATAATGGGTTCGTGTTAGGAATGTTCGTTAAGGAAAGCCGTGGAGTTGTGCTTATTATTGTTGTGCTTCACTATGCTGGCCTGATGCTCGAGGTCAAACTATTATTGGATGAATCCGCAACCAATGCCCGCACGTATAGTCAAAGTAGTTGATATTCCTTTGAAGTCATCTTGTTAGTCTTGATTTTGTCTTGAACCTAAACAAACTTGAAACAGACAAACTTAAAACTTGAACAAACTTAAACGTATATACGGTTTTTATGATGCCTTGTCCTTGCATATAAAATGAAATATCCAGAGAATTTTTTCATCCTGAGTGGAAATCGTGAATGCGCTACTGTTATCAATTTTTTAAAATACCTCAAGTGCACGGGCTATTATAGAATAGCGAGTGTAAGTACGGGTCGAACCCACAGAGATTTATCAATTTTTTTCTTTAAAAATAATTGTGAGTGTCCAACTAGACTAAATTGGGTTGGAGATGAGATGTAATATCAAACTAAGCAACACAAACAAGAAATGGGAGTACGAGAGATAAATTAAGGTAGCGTGAAAACTAGGACGTTGGATCCATTTATCATGTTAAACTAATACTGTGCAATAATTTAAATTCGTCGTTCCCGATTTTATAACTCAAATTAAACCGACTCTCGTCGTATTTAATTCGAAAAAATAACACGTTAGAAGTCCAAAATAAAACTTAACATCTCTAAATTTAGACGCCTAAAATCCCTATTCCCTTAAAATTTTCACTTTTAAATTTCAAAATATAGTCTTTAAGCATGGGCTATCAATCAATTTAATAAAAGTATAACCCAACAAAAAGTATTCTTACTTAAAATAAAAAATAATTTTTTTTCAAACAATGCCGAAGGTTTAAAGCACACTCTCGTGTTGTTTTAAATGAATACCGAATTTTTAAAACGTTTAGCACATATCGGGAAGTAAAGACGAAATTAAATCACACACAATATTAATCACACATGATAAATTTCACCTAGTCCTAGTGAGAAAATTACGCTAGCATAATTGAAGACATAATAAAATTGCAAGAATGAATACTCAATTTCATTAAATAAACAAACTTACAATTGATGTGTCACAAATATTCTTGACAGAAATTTCACTCACAAAATAATTATTGGCCTTCAATAAGGAATCAAAAACTATACATAAAGCTCTCTCTACAACTCTCTGTGTAAAATAAAGAACCCAAGGGTTCTATTTATAGTATTAGGGTTAGGGTATTTGGATGAGATGGTATTTGGATGAGATGGGCCTCTCTCTGATTGGTTGTATTTGAACTGATAATTATCTCATGGAATCTTGGAAAAAGTGGGACATAATTATCCCCAAATTCGTCACTTTTCACGTCACTATTCACCGTACTAACTTTAATCGCACTTTTGACCTCCAAAACTTCAAAATCTCATTTTCGTCCGAACTTCAAAGTTATGAGTCTTGTCAAGACCTTTCCGAAAAGCTATGGCACAGCCTCAACAGACACTCGAACGATTTTATAAAAAATATTTAGTCCAGTTGTGTCAACTGTGCCGTGTCGCGTCGCATCCTGACAATTTTTGCACATCGAGTCCTTTGTAGTACAAATTTTTGGGGTACCTATAAAAATACAAAAAAATAAAAACATTTAATTCAAATTTAGGGTCACAAATATTTAAAATTTACAAAATTACCCATCTTTGCATTTTAGCCCCCGAAATTCATTAATTGCTCGTTTTAATTCAGAATTCAATCAAATTTCAGAGAGAACTTTATTTTGCCTAGATAAATATTCATAAATTATTTTTTAGGCCCATAAAGTTTCTAAAATTATAGTTTCACCCTCAGAGTTATTAAAATCACATTTTTGACTCAAATTTGATTTAAACTTACATTTTTCTTTTAATTTACGAAAAAGACTCTAAAGCTCATTATTTATGATACAATGGGTCTAACAAGGTCTAGATTTGGTCATAATTCTTACAAAATAATGCACGTATCAAATACCCCCAAACCTAAACTTTGCTAGTCCTCGAGCAAAAATCAAAACATTAAAATCTAACTCACTTTCATAGGAATCACGGTTGCACTTAGCATGTGCAACAAGCCGTTAAACCCCTAGGTTACCCTAGTGGATGAGTTTTGTCTCGTGAGGGTTTGGAGTGAATATACCCACAAAATTCAAAAACTTGACTCAATACAAAAGACTCAAAAGTAATATAATCAAGTTTGAATGCAAACTTTATAAATATAGTAGAACTTCACTTCTCAATCTCAACTTATCGTGTGTGTTCATAGCCAATATAACCATCCATTTCAAAAGATTTGATCGTTACATTTCTTATCCGAAAGTTCATTTTGATTTCAAAATCTCACGGAATGCACTCTAAATCGAACACTTGAAAATGGGTTATTTTCTCTCGGTATGTATGAATAAAAGAGTAAATTTATATGAACAAATTTCACATATACATGATTAAAAACAGTTTTTTTTATAATGGAAGAATACGATCTCATGCATGGAAAATCGATTACTTATTGAAAACATTGAATCACACCATAGATCCTATTCATCTTCTCTCCACACTATAACTAACTTCACTTAAGATCGATTAGGACTTTCTTTGGTTGTATTGTAGGCTCAAATTTTGGCTAAAAAGAATGGCTTTTGGAGTTCAAAATTTTCTGAGAATATAGAGGTTTTTCGGTATTTTGACTTTTAGGCACTTTTCTTCTAACCTCCAACCTCCATTTTTCTTTTTCTTTCACTTTTTCTTTTCAAACTCACATTTTTTTCACCTCTTTTTTTTTCTCTTCTTTTCACACATTATTTTTGCAACCTCATTTTCTTTTGGCCTTTTTCCAACCATAATTTTACCCTAGTATTCTCAGAAAATGAGTATGGCTTCTTTTTATGGGCTTTGAACTCCTAGTTGGAGTTGGGTAGGATAGTGGGCTTTCAACAAAAGACTTATCTTCTTTATGGCTCAAATGGGCTTGCAATGTAATAATGTAAAAAATGTTAGAGTTTGGGCTTAATTTTCAGGCTTTCAAACGATGGCCTAATCTCATTTCTCAAGTTTCGTTAAGTCTGTTTGTGTCTCAAAATGACTTATTAAGACTTCTAGTGCTTAAGATTCACATTTTGACCTTTTGTTTTCAGTAATCGAACAAGACAAAGAATTTGAGATCATCAACGAATTTATCACTGAAGGAAAGTTTGAGTTGTTTTAACTCGGATTGATTTAAATTTCTCGAAACGATGAATGGCATAATATCTTACCGGGATAAAATCTCCACATTTATTCGTTAAGCATGTTAACTTTCTCCTCAATATCCATTTCGATAATATTATATGGCTAATGTGTAAAACTTTTCATAAGTTGAGAGATCGATGAATTAATTCTATATTAAGAAATCGTTTCAAAACTCAATTATATGGAAAATCTTTTTGGATTTTTTTTTTATTTTTTTTTCAAAAATATCATCCTTACCCCCAAACCTAAATTTTACATTATCCTCAATGTATGCTCAAACTAAAAATATGGACAAAGTAAATAAAGTACAAAAGTAAAAGGACGATATTACCCGTGAATTTCCACTTGTGTTACCAACTTCCAACCAATCTCACATTCCTTTCATCATAAATCAAAAGTCTGAACAATTGAGAGTCAACCCAATCGACAAAGTATACATATGAATGCACATAATGAATGTTGTGAGTGAAATTATCAAAATGCGCAATCACATTATAACAGAGATGGTCAGTCTCGCCGAGACTAAAATTTTTAATGACACGCTAAGCCTAGGTTTCCCTCAAACTCGAGAATGAATAAATCTGGCTCTAAATCGGACGATCCTCTCTCATTTCCTCCATCTCATCCAAACACTCATATGACACAGGTGGACGTGGTGGAACAGGACAATACGGCCTCCCAAAACATGCGTCACCAGGTGGAAACGCTTGAATGATTTTTCCAATCTCATCACTAGTAGATAAAATCTCACATGTCAGCCTACACTCAAAAGGTTCGGGCTTGTTTTCACATAGAATGAGTTGGTCTATTATATCGTCCCAGTCTCTTTCCTCTATGTAACGAAATGAGTCCAACCACAATTGGACTTCAACAGTAAGATCCTCATCAACCGAACCAAATTCTTCTTCAAAATCTTCAAGACTCATATCTAGAGACAAGTCAGGTGGCCAATCACGTAGATCAGTTGGGTCACTATCTCGTGGAGTAGCGACATCGTTCACTTATTGAACGTATTTGACTTCATTCTCTCCTTCATCGGACGATGACCTCTCTAAATTAAAAACATTCAGATCCATGGTCATGTTCCCAAATGATAGGTTTAGTTTCCCACTACGATATCGAATGACAGCGTCGAACGTGGCCAAAAAGGGTCGACCGAGGATGATCGCGATTTGTGTGGATGAGTTTAGTAAGTGTTGCGTTTCTAAGACCACAAATTCTATCGAAAAGATAAACTCACCCAATTAAATCAAGACATCTTCTACAACACCTCGAGGTATTTTAATGGATCGGTCGGCCAAGGACAAGGTCATCTTAGTGGGCTTTAACTCCCCCAAACCTAGTTTCTCGTACACGGTGTACGGAAGAAGGTTCACGCTTGCTCCTAAGTCTAATAGAGCTTTCTCAAAGTGATGTTACCCTATCTTGATAGAGATCGTCGGCGTCCCGGGATCCTTGTACTTGATGGGAGTTCTATAGGAAATGATCGAGCTAGCTTGCTCAGCGAGAAAAGCTTTCTTAGGCACGTTGGTTTGTCTCTTGAAGGTACAAAGGTCCTTCAAAAATTTGGCATAAGATGGGACTTGTTGTATAGCGTCAAGCAGTGGGATATTGATTTGTACTTGCTTGAACACTTCGAACATCTTATCAACTTGTGCCTTCTTCTTTTGGGGCACCAATCGCTGGGGAAATGGAGCTTTTGGAACATAGGTTTCTACAGATGGCTCCGAAGATAAGGGTGGGGAGGAAGTTGGATCCACATGTGGATCTTCATTCTCCTTAAGTTTCTCGGATTCACTCTCGATGGGTGGTGAGACATTCTTTTCGACTTCCTTACCAGACCTAAGCATAATGATTGCTTTGACATCCTCTTGGATTTGTGCTGAACCGACATTATCTTGCACAAAATATTGACCTTTAGGTAAGTTACCTTTAGGATTGGGTTCAGGTTGACTCGGGAATGTTCCCTTATTTCTTTCACTCAACGCGTTCGCTAATTGACTCACTTGAACCTCGAGTTTGGCTATGGATTGAGTATTTGCATGCAAGCTCTGTTGGGTGGATTGGAGGACATTTTGAGTGGTTTGCTGGAATTGGAGGGTACTTTCAGCAAGCAAATTCATTGTATCTTCTAAAGCTTGGATCTTTTGGGAAGAAGGATACGATGGTTCGGGGTCATTCTTTTGGAAACCCGGAGGTGGATTACTAGAAGATTGACCTCCACTTTCTTGGTATTGATCCTTGGACCATGAAAAATTGGGGTGGTCTCGCCACCCCGAATTGTACGCATTGGAATATGGGTCACACTTTGGCCTATTTTGGTAAAGGGCATTGGCTTGCTTGGTACGTGCCTTGTGGGTCGGAAGGGTGGGGCAATTCTCGACTAAGTGGTCGAATGCATCGCAAAGTATACACATAGGGGAACCTACATGTTGAACGACTGCAGATGCGGTTCGATTGCCCTCTTTGCTTGTCTCTAAAGCTTTTAAACGTCGGGTCAATGTGGCCACTTTGGCATTTAAATCATAACTTTGTTCGACTTGGTAAGCAAAACCCTCATTGGAGGTTGTGGATCAAGATTCTCTATTGGGTGCCCATCGCTGGGACTTTTTGGCTATGGCTTCTAGAAATACCCACGCATCGACCTCACTTTTCTGGATAAAATCACCATTACATAGTGACTCGAGCATAGTTCGGGTGTTATAAGCGAATCCCTCATATAAAATTTGGACTTGGCGTCCCGTTTCAATACCATGGTGCAGACATTGCAGTAGAAAGTCCTTGAATCGCTCCAAATACATCCACAATGCTTCTCCCTCCTTTTGACTAAATGTGTTGATGGCGTGATGTATCGATGCCGTATTTTGGTTAGGAAAGAATTGTTGTAGTAAGGTGACACTCATTTGGTTCCAAGTGGTGATGGATTCGGGTTTTAACGAGTTAAACTAACTCTTATCTTTGTCTTTCAACGAGAACGGGAACAATTTAAGCTTAACAATCTCATTGGAGAGTTGTTGGTACATAATGGTCCCTCATATCTCCTCGAATTCACGTACGTGAAGGTAGGGATCCTCTTTTTCAGTACCCCGAAACATGGGCAACAATTGGATTATTCCCGAATGGGATTGGAAATTGTTTGCATTGTGATCGGGGAGAAGTATGCATGAAAGCTGACTACACCTAGTCGGATAAAGGTAATCTTTAAGGGCACGTGGTGTTAACTCATCTCCCATCTCAGTGAGTATCAAAAATCTACCTACGTAAGTATCGGGAATGCTAGACTCCACACTCGACAAACGATCGGTATGATTTCGAACCCAGCTTCGCATACACTCAGCTCACTTGAATTGTTTTTTTCAATGAAAAAAATATTTGACTCAAACCACGTAATTCCTAGCTAACACACAGCAAATTGAATTATCTAATTTTGGTGAGGGGAATTTCAATTTTAAAATCTAGTTTTTCCGAGATTAATCGACGACAGCAAGGGTCTCCGAATTAATCTCCCTAATTAGACAGCTCCTACTCTTTGACAAGGGAGAATTTAAAAGACGACCAACTACGGTTATCGCCTCAAAACCCGTTTTTTCCTCCAGGTAGGTGGTCGGTACGAAGACACATTAAAAACCACCAATCCTAGACAAGGTGAAACGGAATTGATTTGACAAGTTCGCGTTGGAGTAGCTTTTAACTCTAGCCTCGTTAAGAGGTTTCCTATGAGCTATGTGATATCTTAAGGCCAATGTCTACTTGATTTTAAATTAAATGTGATGACTCGGGATATGCAAATGCTTGGATAATTAGTGATTTTCGGGCCAAGGAGAGGTGATGAAATCCCCACCTTATCTTTTACACAGTTTTTGCCCTTAAGTCATTTTATGCAACGTACTAAATTAAATGCGAAATTATACCACGTAGGAGCACACACAAAAAAACGTACCTCCGACGTGGACTTTTTACGGTCACTTGTTTATGCCGAGCCAAAGTTTAAGTTGACGTCGATCGGAGGGAAACGCCGCCTACGTTTCAGTCGTCCTTGAGAGTTCCTTGTGCTCGTGGCAAGATTGCACAATTTTTTTGGGGGAGTCTACCTACTGAAAAAACGAATCTGGAAATTTCCAGAAAAAAAAATATTTTTTTTCAAGTTTTTTCATTTTTTTATGCATTTTAGGGTAAACTCAGTGTTAAAAGTGCTATTTATTAAAAAAAAAACTTAAATCATATTTTTTTTCAGAAAAATAAAAAGTTGCTATTGATTTTTTTTCCCCGAAATTTCTATTTTTTTTTTATTTTTACTAACAAAAATGCGAAAAGTATAAACAAAAATAGTCCGAAAGTCAGAACTCTTTTTTTTCAAAAAAAATCGAACAAATCCCCGGCGATGGCGACAAAAACTTCTTTCAATTTTTTAAAATACCGCAACTTCACGGACTATTATAGAATAGCGAGTGTTAGTACGGGTCGAACCCACAGAGATTTATCAATTTTTTTCTTTAAAAATAATTGTGACTGTCCAACTAGACTAAATTAGGTTGGAGATGAGATGTAATATTAAACTAAGCAACACAAACAAGAAATAGGAGTACGAGAGATAAAATAAGGTAGTGTGAAAATTAGGACGTTGGATCCATTTATCACGTTAAACTAATACTGTGCAATAATTTAAATTCGTCATTCCCGATTTTATAACTCAAATTAAACCGACTCTCGTCGTATTTAATTCGAAAAAATAACATGTTAGAAGTCCAACATAAAACTTAATGTCTCTAAATTTAGACGCCTAAAATCCTTATTCCCTTAAAAATTTCACTTTTAAATTTCAAAATATAGTCTTTAAGCATGGGCGATCAATCAATTTAATAAAAGTATAACCCAACAAAAAGTACTCTTACTTAAAATAAAAAATAATTTTTTTTCAAACAATGCCGAAGGTTTAAAACACACTCTCGTGTCGTTTTAAATGAATGCCGAATTTTTAAAACGTTTAGCACATATCGGGAAGTAAAGACGAAATTAAATCACACACAATATTAATCACACATGATAAATTTCACCTAGTCCTAGTGAGGAAATTACGCTAGCATAATTGTAGACATAATAAAATTGCAAGAATGAATACTCAATTTCATTAAATAAATAAACTTACAATTGATGTGTCACAAATATTCTTGACAGAAATTCCACTCACAAAATAATTATTGGCCCTTAATAAGGAACCAAAAACTATATATAAAGCTCTTTTTACAACTCTTTGTGTAAAATAAAGAATCTAAGGGTTCTATTTATAGGCTTAAGGTTATGGTATTTGGATGAGATGGGTCTCTCCCTGATTGGTTGTATTTGAGGTGATAATTATCTCATGGAGTCTTGGAAAAAGTTGGAGATAATTATCCCCAAATTCGTCACTATTCACGTCACTATTCACAACACTAACTTTAATCGCACTTTTGACCTCCAAAACTTCAAAATCTCATTTTCGTCCGAACTTCAAAGTTGTGGGTCTTGTCAAGATCTTTCCGAAAAGCTATGTCACAGTCTCAACGGACACTCGAGCGATTTTATAAAAAATATTTAGTCCAGCTGTGTGAACCGTGTTGTGTCGCGTCGCATCCTGACATTTTTTGCACATCGACTCCTTTGTAGTACAAATTTTTGGGGTACCTATAAAAATACAAAAAATTAAAAACAATTAATTCAAATTTAGGGTCACAAATATTTGAAATTTATAAAATTACCCCTCTTTGCATTTTAGCCCCCGAAATTCATTAATTGCTCGTTTTAATTCAGAATTCAACCAAATTTCAGACACAACTTTATTTTGCCTAGATAAATATTTATAAATTATTTTTAGGCCCAAAAAGTTTATGAAATTACAATTTCGCCCTCAGAGTTATTAAAATCACATTTTTAACTCAAATTAGATTTAAACTTGCATTTTTCTTTGAATTTACGAAAAAGACTGTAAACACTCATTATTTATGATACAATGGGTCTAACAAGGTCTAGATTTGGACATAATTCATACAAAATAATGCACGTGTCAGCTACCATAAATCGTATATATGGCTTTTACGATGAATGTAAACGAAGATTTAATGTTAGGTTATGGAAGGTCTTGATAGATTACTTTAACTGCCTACATGTGGCAGCCTTAATAGACGAAACAATTCTCTGCATACATGGGGGCCTCTCTCCTATCCTTACTAATTTGGATCAAACTAGAAACTTACAATGCCCAATTAACGAACCTAATGCTAGTTTTGCTCTGTTATCTTCTTTGGTTTGATTGTAGTAAAGATGTTGGTTTGCTCTGTAGAAGACACTATGATATTATAATAGTACAAATTTATAAGTAAACAATATGCAGTAACAAAAAATTTACTCGTTCAATCTTTAGTAAACAAAAATTTTCACTAACTATCTGCAGTAACAAAAAAGTTATTATTACTATCTGCAGTAACTAGCATTAGGAAACTAAAAACTACTGATCATTAGGATTTAACACCTGAACCACTCATTAGGCTGCTACTATTCGAGATATAGTAAAACATAGTATAGGTGACACAAACTTAAAAGAAAAACAAAACAACGAAAAATTACAGTATTGTTGAGAGCCTCATACAAAGCCCCAAATCAAACCACAAACAGTCCCAAAAATCTTATTTAAAAATATACTGTCACCTAAATAAACATAGAATTGAAACCCCAAAACAAACTCAAATTCAAATAGAGAAAAAGAGAGCATGACAAAAATTAGAGTGTACCCGGATAATGGTACCTAAAAGTAGATGTTAGTTTCCTTCCACTCAAACCAACCTTCCACATTCATCTTCTCTCCTTCAAACTTGGCTTGATATGAAGTTTCCTATCCATTTTCTACAAAGCACAAAAAAAAAAAGGGCATTTACGTTTAGATCCTATTAGACGTTCTTATATACATTCTAGTCCCATCATGTTTTTCTCTTACATATAAGTCCTATTCCTAATTTTTTGGAACTTTTTTTCCAATTTTACCCTTTTAAAACCAACAATCCGTAACTTCCTTGAGGAAGTTACATAAGTGGTTGAACTTTTTTTTTAATCTTCAAATGATCATAACTTTTGATTCACAAATCCGTTTTTCACAAAATTACTATTTTTGAAATATGCTCGACGAGATCTATCAAACAAGATCCATGAAGGCTATAAAATTCCAAAGAAAAAAATTTACACAAACAGTAAACTTTACTGTATGCACTAGAATATGAAATAGTTTTATATATTTGACATTTTCACAAACAGACAGTAACATTTACTGTGCTAATACTACACAGTATATATATATATATATATATATATATATATATATACAGTGGATCCAAACCCTTTTTTTTCAAAATTACCTTATATTTGAAGGTTCGCGCTAGCGGTATCCAATCCTTACCACCATTATTGGAGCTTCAACGACCTTCGTCAGAGCTCCGATTTGGGGTGGGTAAGGGTGGCATGTGGTGCCGCTGGCGCAGACCTCTGAAAATAAGAGACTTTTGAATAAATGGGCTTTGGATCCATCGAAGTATCATGGGGGGCCGCTGGCGCGGACCTTTGAAAATAAGATTGGATAAATGGGATCGGGATCATCTAGAGTGCCAATTTGGGGTGAATAGGGGTGACACAAAACTTTAAAAATAGGAGCATATTGGATATATATATAGTTTGTAAAAATGTCATAGATATTAAACTTTATTGTATACACCATAAAATGAAATAGTTTTATATTTCTAACATTTTCACAAACAATAACATTTACTGTGATAATATATTTATGAAATAGTTTTATATATATAACATTTTCACAAACAGTAACATTTACTGAGTTAATATTACACAATATATATAACATTTTCACAAACAGTAACATTTGCTGAGTTTATATATATATATATATATATATATATATATATATATATATATATATATATATATATATATATATATATATATATATATATATATATATATATATATATATACACGGTAGATCCAAATCTCTTTTTTTTTTAAATTACCATATTTTTAAAGGTTTACGCTAGCGACATTCAATCCCCACCACTACCCACCCCAATTGTCGAAGCTTCAACGACTGTCATCAGAGCTATGATTTAGGTGGGTAGTAGTGGCATAGGGTGCCGCTGGCGCGGACCTCTGAAATTAAAAGAATATTAGATAAATGGAGTTTGGATCCACTAGCGCTCCGATTTGGGGTGAGTAGGGGTGACAGTGGGTTAGGTTTATATCTATAACATTTTTACAAATGTTAACATTTACTGTGTTATAACACAGTGTGTATATATATATATATATATATATATATATATATATATATATATATATATATATATATATATATATATATATATATATATATATATATATATATACGGTGGATCCAAACCTCTGTTTCCTGATATTGTCTTATTTTTAACGGCCCGCGCTAGCGGTATCTAATCCTGACCACCACCAACCCCAATTGTCGGAGCTCCAACAACCTTCATCAGAGTTCTGATTTGGGGTGACATGGAGTGCCGCTGGCGCGGACCTTAGGAAATAAGGGAATATTGGATAAATGGGGTTTGGATACACCGGCGCTCCAGTTTGAGGTGGGTAGGGGTAGCATTGGATTAGGTTTATATCTGTAATATTTTCACAAATAATAAATGTTACTGTTTATGAAAATGTTACATCGGCATCCCATGCCACCTCAAATCAGAGCTCTGATGAAGGTTGTTGTAGCTCCGATAAAGGGAGTGGGGATTGGATGCCGCTGGCGCGGACCGTTAAAAATAAGATAATATCAGAAAAAAGAGGTTTGAATATATATATATATATATATACTGTGTTATATGAACACAGTAAATGTTAATGCTTGTGAAAATGTTATAGATATAAACCTAACTCAATGCCACCCATACTCACCCCAAATCGGAGCTTCGGTGGATCCAAACCCCATTTATCTAATATTCTCTTAATTTCAGAGGTCCGCACCAGCGGCACCCTATGCCACTACTACCAACCCAAATCATAGCTCTGATGAAAGTCGTTAAAGCTCCGACAATGGGGGTGGGTAGTAGTGGGGATTGAATGTCGCTAGCGTAAACATTTAAAAATATGGTAATTTTGAAAAAAAAAATAGTGGTTTGGATCTACCGTGTGTGTGTGTGTGTGTGTCTCTCTCTCTCTCTCTCTCTCTCTCTCTCTATATATATATATATATATATATATTATGTAATATTAACTCTGTAAATGTTACTGTTTGTGAAAATGTTATATATATAAAACTATTTCATAAATATATTATCACAGTAAATGTTATTGTTTGTGAAAATGTCACAGATATAAAACTATTTCATTTTCTGGTGTATACAATAAAGTTTAATATCTATGACATTTTTACAAATTATATATATATATCCAATATGCTCCTATTTTAAAGTTTTGTGCCACCCCTATTCACCCCAAATTGGCGCTCCAAATGATCCCGATCCCATTTATCCAATCTTATTTTCAAAGGTCCGCGCCAGCGGCACCCCATGATACTCTGGTGGATCCAAAGCCCATTTATTCAAAAGTCTCTTATTTTCAAAGGTCCGCGCCAGCGGCACCACATGCCACCCTTACCCACCCCAAATCGAAGCTCTGACGAAGGTCGTTGAAGCTCCAACAATGGTGGTAAGGATTGGATGCCGTTAGCGCGAACCTTTAAATATAAGGTATTTTTGAAAAAAGAGGGTTTGGATCCACCGGATGTGTGTGTGTGTGTGTGTATATATATATATATATATATATATATATATATATATATATATACTGTGTAGTATTACCACAGTAAATGTTACTGTGTGTTTGTGAAATGTCACATATATAAAATTATTTTATATTCTAGTGCATACAGTAAAGTTTACTGTTTGTGTAAAAAAAATTCTTTGGAATTTTATAGTCTTCATGGATCTTGTTTGATAGATCTCGTCGATCAGATTTCAAAAATAGTAATTTTGCGAAAAACGGATTTGTGAATCAAAAGTTATGATCATTTAAAGATTAAAAAAAAAAGTCCAACCACTTAGGTAACTTCCTCAAGGAAGTTACGGATGGTTGGTTTTAAAAGGGTAAAATTGTGAAAAAATTTCCTAAAAAGTTGGAATAGGACCTATGGGATTATTAAAAAGTCAATAGGACTTATAAGCTTGTTGACCCGATAAATGGGACCTAGATATAATTACCCCAAAAAAAAAACTAATCTACAAGAAATAAAACTAAAAAGATAGCATATCACTCCTGCTAACAAACGTAATAGTGGCCAAACATCTAAATTAATTTCTCGACAAATGATCTCATCTTATGTAAATCTCTTTAACATTTCAGTTCAAATTAAACCCAAAACAGAAAAATCATGACTATAATTATGGTTATTAGACACCATAATACTGACTTAACTAAAAATCCACAAAAATAGGACCATGGTTATTGTTCCATTTTGCATAGCTATTAATTCAAAAAACTACACCTACATGCCAAAATATGGAGGAGTGACTATACTCGTAAAATTCCTCAAATCTAAAACCCGACATTCTCTCTCTAACTGGCCCATTTTGAAACTCTTTAAAATCGTTACCATAGGCACCTCGATTCTCCGCAAACCACACCCCAAGATTAGTTATAACTCTAACCATAATATACTGATTTAGGCATGAAAGAAAGAAATAGAAACCACCCAAAGATCCAAGACAAACAATTAAACCAATGAAAACATAACCAAACAAATATTTGTCTTTGGTGGTATTTACTGTGTTTCTTTATTTGGTGGGGTTTTGCTATGTGGTGCATATACTCTCCTCTATCAATACTCTCCTCTGTCACCAATTTGGCCTCAAAATTTGAAAAGCCTAACATGAAAGATGAAAATACCCATACATAAATCTAAAACACCCTAACCCCGTATTTAAAACGGCATGAATAAAACCCAAAACTCTCCCACACCAAAAATACTATCGTAATTAACATCAGATCTGAAACAGATCTCAACCCTCGTACACCATAAAAGAATAAAAAAGACCTCGTAAGGTACCATGAATCAAACCAAAAAATACTACCGTAATTAACATAAGATCTGAAAAAGATCTTTGTACAGTGAATCAAACCCAAACGTGATCTCAACCTACGAATTCCTATTCTCGCACAATAAAAGAAAAAAATGAAATGAAATGAAAATAATGCCTTGCCATAACACTTTGAAAATAATGCCTCGAGTCGTCTAAAGAATAACGAACCTACAAAACCAAGTCTTGAGCCTGCAAAATCTGATGCTCTCTCATCTTCATCATACCCAAACCCAAAACCTCCTTCTCTCTCTCATCATACCCAAACCCATTTCAGCTCCACCTATGTGTGCTAGTTGCCAAGAAACTCGAAGTATCTGTTTAAAATCAAAATCAAAGTAAAACACATGAGACGTGAATACAAAATACACTTCAGATCTAAAATCAAAATCAAAGTACACACAAACACAAACACAAACACATGAGGTAGTACGTTCATATCTGCAAAAAGTGATGGGATAAGTTCAAAAGTCGTATATGCAAAGGACACCAAATGTAAACAACAAAGAACACGTTCCAAAAACTAAATAACATTCAAATCTGAGAGAGAAATGCAGAAAATGAAAATATAAGCTCATTTGGGTACCCACCGTAAGAGAGAAATGCATAAAATGAAATCCCTTTAAGCTCACTTGACGTTCTTCAGATATGAGAAGAGAAATAAATGGTATGAGAGATGATACCTGCATAAAAAAAAGAGTAAGAAAATAATGTTTCTTGGAGCCGGAGAAGGTAGTAATATGGAGTGGGTGAGAGATTGGACACTTTGGCAGGGTGGGTGAGAGGCTGGAGGTGTGTTCTCTTGATTAAGTCTCATCTCATCCCTCCATTTTTTGCTTTGTTGGCACCATCACAACCACTAATTAAGTTATCAACTTGTGAAATAGTGTCAAAACTTCTACTCCTTATTTATATATATATATATATATATATATATATATATATATATATATATATATATATATATATATATATATATATATATATATATATATATTACAACTAGGGCTTGATATATTTGTTAGTTTATTAATGGAATTTGTTGACTTAACCCATACTTTTTAATGTAATATTTAATTTAACCCCACCTTGCTAACCTCCTGAATAAGGAGGTTATCTCAAAATATTGAATAAAAATAGAAAATTTAAGTCTAATGATTTATTTGGCATTGCTCTATGTTTATAATATCAAATTAAACGTAATCTCCTATATTAAGAGTAAAGTTAAAGAATTATGAAAATGAGGTCAAAATCAAGTTAGACATTAATGTTCCAAGGTTAAATCAAATAACCATTTATTAATATATGTGTAGGACATGGCTAGGATTCAAGATGTGGGTATATCCTAAAATTTGGTTAATTAGTTGTTAAATTTGTAAGGGTTAATTACACCTAGGCTCCCTGAACTATACCCCTCTCAACATTTTGTCACCATTTCTTTCGTTTTTTTTTTCAATTCACCTTCCTAGCTTTGAAAACGACTACAATTTACCCGTTGCCATCTAACTCCGTTAACTTTTGTCGAGAAATGTCAGACATGTGCATGACACATGACCTTAAGTAACGGTATTTTTGTCCAAACCTAACTGTTTTTTCAATTTTATTTTAAATAAAAGCAAAAACATTTGAAAATGCCAAAATATATTTTAAAAATATTAAAAAACTTTGAAAAAAATTTTCGATTTTTTTAAACATTTCGAAAATATGAATATATAGTTAAAAATTCTGAAAAATACCGAAAAAAAAATTAAATCTGCAAAATTATAAAAAAAATCAGAAAATATATTTAAAATAATTACTGAAAAATACATTGGAATGCAAAGAAAGACATTTCAAAATATGGAAATTCCTAAACAATTAAAATTCTAAAAGCTACCAAAAAACACTATAAAAACAAGAAAACAAATTAGAAGAAACAAAAAAAGTAGGAATATATATTTAAAAATTCTGGAAAAAAAATACATAAAATCTGCAGAATTAAAAAAATAATAATTCAGGAAATATATTTAAAATAATTACTAAATAATATATTGATATACAAAAAAAATCAGTAAAGAATTAAAATTCTCAAAATACCAAAAATATTTTAAATTCTGAAAAAAATAATTCAGAAAATATATGTAAAATAATTATAGAAAAAAATTTAAATGTCAAAAAGTTATTTAAAATTCTAAAAATTCAAGAAAAATCATTTTAAAATTTGAAAAGAACAAAAAAAACTACTTTGAAAATTAAAAAATGGTTTTCAGCAATAAAAAACTATTTTCCTGTGATAAAAAAGTATTTCCAACTAACACAAAATAATCTTCATATATTAAAAATATGTTTGCCAGGGCATAAAATTATTTTCACCAAATAAAAATAGTTTACGGCATTAAAAAATGGTTTTCTGCAAGTAAAAATTTAATTTTGGCAATAAAAATGATTTTAAGCATTAAAAAAATGATTTTCAAGAAATAAAAAAAATACTTCAAGAAAAAAAAGGTATCAGTCAATAATAAATAATTTCCAGTAATAACAAAATATTTCTAGAAAATAAATAAAAATAATATCCTCTAACTTCATAAACAAAAAAATCGAACCTCAATAAAAAAACATAACTAAAAATGATATAAAAAAACATAACTAAAAATGATATAAAAAATGATATATTTGAAGAAAATTCAGATCTTGGTGGAAAAAACCCAGATAAAAAAAGTCCAACCAAATCTGTTTTTTTTTGTGAAAAAAATCGAGATCTGTTTCCAACCCCAAACCTCAAACCCACCCCACCCCACCCCCACCTCCAAACGACCCCTACCCACCTCGGCCAAACCCTGCCCTCAATTGTGAACCCAAAATTGATTCAACTCAGATTTGTTCGCGTATGTGAGTATTCGTGTGTGTTCATGTGTGTGTGTGTGTGTGTGCATGTGTATGGAAGAACAAGAGATGGAGGGTTGCACAATTGAGAGAGAGGGAACATAAAAGAGTGACAGAAAGTAAAAGGGTAAAAATTAAAATAAAAATTGCAAATTTTATTGAAAGACATCTTTGCCTTCACAGTGAGAGTCATTTTCTGTCAAAAACCAAACGGTGTTAACATTTTTGGACAACTTGCATCGATTGTTAAAGTATGGGAAGTAATTTGACAAAAACATTGAAGTATTTGCGGTAAAATGTTGGAAGAGATGTAGTTCAGGAGATCTAGGTGTAATTAACTCAATATGTAATGATCAATGATGTATATTTTATATATAAATTAAATATGAAATAATAAAATAATATATTACATTTTTTTACTAGGCCGATATATTATTTTTTAAAGAGTTTTCAAAGAGAGGTTCTAGATGAACCGCATTTTGAATCGCATTGCAACTGCATTTCATATGTGGACAACCAATTCATCCACGTAGGATAGCCTCAACTGGCGGAGTTCCAATGTGGCTTAATTCCACCAAGAAGTTTAGCCTCAACTAGGGGTGTCAATTATTTCCGAACTTTCAAATTTTCCGATTTTCGATCCGAATTTTTCCAATTTTGGCACCATTTTAATTTTTCGATCCAAATTTTTCCGATTTTCGACTTTTCCTATATAAATTGGAATGGAATAGGAAATCAAATACAAATTTCCGACTTTCCAATTTTCCATTCCGAAAATTCCAATATCACGCTGATCCGATTTATCCAAAATATTTTCCGAAATAATAATATTGTTATTCATTTTAATAATTTTTACTCATCCCATTTCCTAATAATCTCACCCTTCATTTAAAACAATCCCACCCATTCATTTAAAATAATCTCAACCCTTAATTTTTACCTATATAAAGGCTCTTTTGCCCCATTCTTTTCTCATTTCTAAACTAATTAGAAAGACCACGCCGCTCTCATTCCTGAATACTTTCATTTCTGATTCGTCTCACTCAATCAGGTATGGTCTCATTCCTCTCCGATCTATTAAACACGATTTTGTAGCTCTATTTGTTAAACATATTTGAGCCTTCAATTGACTTAACTTGCCATCAATGATTTCATCCATCTTTTCTCATTGAAGCACAGTATAGTCATCGTATATTGCCCGCATCTTGCTGTATTTGTATAACTCTGTAAATAATTGCAATTTATGATTGGGATGTTCATGGAAACATAGGAAAAATAACTTAAGTGTTCTCCTTATATGCTTACTAACATTGGTGTTATTCTTTGCTTCTTTTTTCTCATAGTAATGTGCACTGCTCACTTGGACTTACTAGGTTCAACTTTTAAGCTTAGCATCAATACTTAATATTGCTTGAAATTGACATTTGTATGGAAATAAATACTACCCCCCCCCCCCCCCCAAAAAAAAAGTGGAATAAAAAAGATAAAAATGATAATTTTGTATTTCCGATATTATCCGAAAAAGATAAAACTGATATTTCCGATTTTCCTAATTTTTTCCAAATAAAAAAAATCCAAAAATTTGGAATATTCCGAAGTATCTCGATTTTTGAAAGGATTTTAAAATTCCAAAAATTTTAGAAAATTTTCCGAATACCCCTAATCCGATCCGGACGAAACACACCCCTAGCCTCAACCTCACATCCACGTAGGATAGCCTCAACCTCACATGTTTTAGCTGTTAGTTGGAAGGAAAAAAACAAGTTCACTCATATTGTTATGAATAAAAAACCACTGTTCCTATATATTAATAAATATACAAAAGGAACTATTTAAATATTTTGTTTAATTTATACAAAGTAAAATATAAAATGTAAATAAAAAAATATAAACATTTATAAAAAGTAAAATATTAAAAAAGTAAAATATTTTTTAGCTTTCAAATAAAATGTAAATAAATGTTAACTGTTTTTCAATAAAAAGATGTTTATAAAAAAATATTTATAAAAGTACAATGTTTATAATTGTTTCAATAAAAACTAAAAATCTATATTTTCAATAAAAAGATGTTTTAAAAAATATATATTTTTAATAAGAAAATATTTAATTAGTATTGTGGATTAAATCGGATTAGGACTGTTCAATTAGTATTGTGGATTAAATCCATAATCCTTGTAAGTTAACTTAATTACTTAAAGTGGTCACTTCTTTTCTCAAGTTAAAACCGGTAATTTAGTCTCTAATAAATTTTGCAATTATAGGGTTTTTCTTAAATAATAAAGGTGGATTTTTTCCCTCCCTCTTTAACTCCTTGATTCGGCGTGGGTTGACCCAATAGTGATCCAAACCCGAATCCGGGCGTAACAAATGCGACACACCACGAAAGGAAAATCAACTTTTCTTTTATAAAAATAGTATCTATTTTATTTGGACTTCATTAAAAAATTTACTTTAAAAAAATATCTTTTATTTTTCTTTATAAATCTAGTCCCTATATTTTTGCTTAAAATGAGATGCTTTATTTTTTTTAAATACTAAATTGACTTTGCTTTAGAACATTGGACTAAGGATATCACCTACAATTTTTTCACCATCAATTTTTTTATATTTTTAACTTGACTTTTGATATTTTAGATGAAATAACATTGAACTATTGTTTATCTCTTTATAATGGTCGCTCTGCCGATGAATTACAAAATTATATTTGTATTTTTTCATTACAAAATTAAATTTACATTGTTAATACAACAAAACATAATTACTTTTTTATGAAAATGAGTGGAAAAAAAATACTATGTAAATTTAATTTTGCACTTGGACGAAGGAGTTTCGGTGGTTGGACTTTAACGACCGGAAGTCCAACGACACTTATGGTCCAAAATGTTTGTAAAGAAGGTAACATTTTTTTGTTTTTTAATATAACGTCTTATTTTAAGGGAAAAATATACAAGTTAGATTTGTAAGGAAAAGACAACTTATAAAAAGATTGTATATTTTAAAAAGAATAATTTTTTATGAAGGATAAAAGAAAATATAAAAAAATGACCTTGGAAAATTAATTTTCAACTTTAGTATTTTTTAAATTGACGATGAAAAAATAGTAGGTGAAATCATTGGTCCAATGTCTAAAAAGAAAGTCAATTTAGTATATTTAAAAAAAACACCACATTTTAAGCAAAAATAAAGGGGCTAGATTTATAAAGAAAAATAAAAGATAATTCTTTTAAATTAAAGTTTTTAATGAAGTCCAAATAAAACAATGACTATTTTATAAAAGAATATTTGATTGCCCTTTCGTGGTTGCCATATTTTTTAGTATGGAATCATGTTGTGTTAAAATTATGGCCCATGTTATTTCTAGTTTTACCCGTATATTGTGTATTATCATGTTTAGTTGGATTTAAATTATTAATCATTTTGGATGTGTCAAGTTAATTATATGTATTCATGTAAGATAAAAAAAAATGATCGTGTGTCGTGTCACATTTGTGTGTAAATAATGTTATATGGTGTTAAATTAAAGGACAGACTATAAATACGAATTATTACATTTTATAGGTGTTAATTGTTATTGTTATTACTATTACTATTATATTACTATTATTATTATTATTATTATTATTATTATTATTATTATTATTATTATTATTATTATTATTATTATTATTATTATTATTATTATTATTATTATTATTATATTCAGAGCTAAACCTTCAAATGCTTTGTGTAAATGATTTTGCAAATTCAGATATTAAGAGAGAGAGAGAGAGAGGAAGAGGTACTTTTGAGTTAAAAAGTAAATCTCTGTTGTTGTTATTTCTGATCAAGTGAGGACCGCATTCATCTTGAGTTGTGAGGTTTGGATGCCACGTGGGAAATGTGGTAACAATCTTAGTGCCCTAATGCGACTGCGGGAGCGGATGCTAGTGCATCAATGCGTCAATTTTCAAAAGATTGGATTTTGAGAGCGCCACCAGTGCGTTTGTATATTTAACATATAAAAGTATATTTTTCATGTATAATTATAATTTTTAGTGTGTATATATATATATATATATATATATATATATATATATATATATATATATGTGTGTGTGTGTGTGTGTGTGTGTGTGTGTGTATGTGAGTATAATGTTTTTTTAACACAAATATATAGGAAAAATATTATCAATATAATGTATTTTATTTAGCACAAATTAACACAAATATAATGTATTTTATTTAACACAGATATATATGACTAAACACTTTCTAATTATTAATGGTTGATGTATGGAAGATTTGCTCTTCCCAATCCCACATCGATCAAGGCAAACAAAGTTGCAGCAACTTTTGTCTGTAGCAAAAGTGTTTACAGTAATAAATTTCAAGCCTTGAAATTGAATTGTCAAACGAACCCTCAAAGTTTGGCATCCACGAATTTGATTTCCTGGATTCGGGAATTAATTGCAAATTCACACCAAATCCATGAATTCGCAATTGAGTGCGCATCCGTTGGGGTACCCAAGCTAATTAGGGCCCTAGGGTCGCAATACGGTCTAAACATGCTGTTCATGTAGAATTATTCGTTTTCAAATTGGAGCGCACACATTGTCGCACTCGCACTCCACCGACACATTTAAACAATTACAAAAGTCGTATACCATGCAGGCATGGTTGAACGCATGGTCCCCTCCATTTGCCTGTTTAATGATGGAATCGTTTTTTACTTTTCCCACATTTTCTCTCCAATCACATCTCTCTTTCAGTTCTATCACCTCACAATCACAAACTTCACATTCTCTGGATCTTTCACGCTATTCCACGCTCTATTTTTCTTTTTTTTTTTTTTTTTTTGGTAAACATGGAAATTAGATTAAAGGATTAAAACAAGATTACAATGCAATGAAACATAAGCCATAAAGGCGACCACCAGCACCATCACAAAATAGACAACAACAACGGGAGACAAGATTCCCAATTACATCAAAGGATTTTTCAGGATCCACTGCAGGCCAACTGGCACCTCTTCGATTTCCACAAATGCTTCCTCCTGAACTTTCGCCTCGCGCGCCAACCAATCCGCACCCCGAATCATACCAGGGTTAGCATAGATGAAGTCCACACCCACAGTCCTCATGAGTTCGTAACAATCAATCCTGATATTCTCAAATTCAGTCTCACGGTACTGTACCCCCTTGAATATCTCGATTAGCTCATGCGAGTTGGTCTCCACAAGAATATCCCTCCACCCGCGCATCTTCACCAGATTAAGACTGTGGTAGAGGCCTTCCATCAAAGCACGAAGGAAAGAAGGGGTACCACGAAGTCGACCATAGAAACCGACCTTCCAATGTCCCATGTCATCCAGGATGTAACCGCCAAACGAGGCAGTGAGGTAAGTGGGATCAGTACAAGCCTGAAGGGCGACCCTGGTTTTACCCCTGTCAGTATGGTCAAGGAGACAGAGAAGAGCCTCCGGCACCACGTCATACTCAGCATAGTCATGTGTCTGACATCTCCCAAGTCTAGCAAGGCCATCCGCCCATAAATTGTTCGAACGTCTGATATGGGTGACTTTTATATCCATCTCGGTCATGATAGCCATACATTCCTCAATGATGTTGGTCTGTGGGTGGTTCTGATGGCCCTGTCTGTTGAGGATATGCACGGCCTCCAAGCAGTCGCTACGAAGTAAGCACCCAGTCCAACCCTTGATTTTTGCCAGATTCAAACCATGAAGAATTCCCACGAACTCGGCCTTGATGGGGCTTTTATCACCGATAATCTTTCCGTTGAATCCCAGGATCCACCGAAGTTCGTTGCTGCTGACCACACCACCAAAACCACCACGTTTGCTAAACGGATCATAGCTGCCATCAGTGAAAATCTCATATCCTGCAAAAGTATCATCACTAGGGGAGATGTTAGGAATATTACCCGGGCTATGGTAAGTGCTAGCTTTAGTAAGAATACGGAACTGTATCTCCCTAGAGAGGGTACTAGAGCTCGTACAAACCATATTCGGGGTGATATTAGACTTGTTAAAGATGCGTTTATTGCGTGCAGTCCAAATGTGCCAAAGAGTGGTGATAAAAAAAACATTGCCATTTTGGACCGGATTGTCCCATATGTTCTCACTAATCCAGTCCATAAAATACGTATTTTTAGAAATATTCCACACATGAGGGGAGTAGATGGTTTCCCACACCGCAGTGGCAAGGTGACAATTTCTGAGAACATGTTCAATATCTTCATCAAATTCACAAAACTCACACTTCTTGGACTCAACAAGGCGTCTTTTAAATCTTTGACAATTAGTGAGTAGTTTATTATGAAAAGTGAGCCAAAGGAAAGTTTTGAGTTATTGGGGGATTTTAAGTTTCCAAATAAGTTTCCAGTTAATAAGGGAAGAAGTATTAAGGTCAAGATTAACCAGGGATTCATAGGCCGTTTTTATAGTAAACTTACCATTGTCAGCTGGGCCCCAACTAGGGCAGTCAACCTTATCGGGATTATGGGGGAGGGGAGTATTCAAGATTAACTTAGCAATATCATGATTGAAGGATTCAGTAATCAGATGTTCGTTCCAGGCCCCATCTTTGATAAGATCACAAACACGAGACACATGGGTGTTGTTATGTGTCCTAAGTATGGGGGAGTTACCCACCCACCAATCATTGAAGATGTTAGTAGACATCCCGTCCCCAATCACCCATTTGGTATTTTTAACAATATCTTTTTTACATTTGATGATTCCCCTCCAGATATGGGATGCTTGCGTTTTCCTGGTCCAGTTATCGGGGTTATTATGAGTCTTGTACTTCGCACTAAGCACCCGAACCCATAGAGAGTTTTTATCATTGAGAATTTTCCAACCAATCTTAGAGACGATGGCACGATTGTTCTCATCACTACTCCTGATCCCCAGACCACCCAAGTCTTTGGGGCGACACACAGTACTCCAATTTATAAGGTGAATCTTTCTCTTATCCTCCCTGTCTCCCCAGAGGAAATTCCTATTAATTTTGTCAAGTCTCTCGTTGATAGTCCTAGGGAAAATCGCGGTTTGCATATTGTAGACGGGGATGGTAGAAGTGACCGCATTGATAAGGGTGGTCCTGCCGGCTAAGGAAAGGAGGTTGGCTTTCCACCCAGATAGACGCTTTTGGACCTTATCAATGATATGATTGAAATGGTTGGTAGTAACCTTACCATGGATGAGGTTGGCGCCAAGATACATGCCAAGGTCACTAGTGATATTAATCCCGCAACTTCTACCAATGTTACATGCACTCAACTTGGGTATATTATGGGATACATAAATTTTTGATTTCGAGAGGCTGAGAGTCTGGCCTGAGATATCACAAAAATAATTCAGAGTTTTCATAACCACATCGCAACTGGTGGGGGAGGCTTCCGAGAACAAGATAAGGTCGTCGGCAAAGAAGAGGTGGGAGACGGTCGGGCCGTTGGGCGAGGCTTTAAGGCCTTTCCAACTCCCCTGCTCCACCTGAAAGTTGATGGCGGCGCCCAGATACTCCATGCACATGACAAACAAGTATGGGGACAAGGGGTCACCTTGTCGAAGGCCTCTAGAAGGTCTGAAACTGAGGAGAGGTGCCCCATTCCAAAGGACAGAAGTGGACGCGCTAGTGATGCAACTGAGGATAAGGCTTCTGAGATTCGGGCTGACGTTGAACCATACGAGGACACGGTTCAGGAAATCCCAGCTGATCTTGTCATAGGCTTTCTCAAGGTCGATTTTGAAAATGGCACCCCCTTTCTTTCCCTTCCTGAGATTGAGGGAGTGGATAATTTCCTGGGTTATAATTATGTTATCAGAGGTTTGACGACCAGGTAAGAAACTAGCTTGATTAGGGCTGATAATTCTACATAGGATCGGGCGGAGTCTATTGACAATGGTCTTGGCAAGGACTTTATAAGGCACATTGCAGAGAGTGATAGGTCGGAATTGGGTGATATTTTCGGGGTTGTCAATTTTGGGGATCAAGGTGATATGACTCGAATTAGCCTCTTCAGGGAAGGTACGGGAGTTAAAGCAATCGTTTAAGAAGTTAAAGAGGTTGGTTTTGGTGGTCTCCCAGAAAGTGTGGTAGAACAACGGTTGGATACCATCTGGGCCAGGGGCTTTAAGCCCACTCATACTAAACACGACCCTCTTGACCTCCTCAAGTGATAGGGGGAGGTCAAGACAGTTGTTATCGCGCTCAAGAAAACGAGGGTGGTTGAAGTCAAGTAACGCCTCAGTGTGGGTGGGGTTGTTGGGCTTGGAGAATAGGGCAGAGAAGTAGCTATTAGTGTGGAGGGCGATAGTGTCACAGTTATCGACCCACTCCCCGTTGATTTTAATACGGTCAATCTTATTACGACGCCTCCTAATAAGTGTGGAAGTATGAAAAAATTTGGTGTTCTTATCCCCCTCGCTAAGCCACCTAATGCGGGATTTTTGTTTCCAGAGGAGTTCTTCGTGACGCAGAATGCCATTGTACTCATTTTTAAGTTGTTTTTCGAGAACATTAAGGTTGTGGGAGAACTGTTTTTCCTGGGAAATTTGAATACCATTAAGTCTACGAAGGATATGTTTTTTGTTGTAATTAATATTGCCGAAGCTGGAATGGTTCCACTGTTTAATAATGGGGATACAGTTATCGATGTTTTGGAGGAAGCCAAGTCTACAATTCCAATTGTTCAAGATAATATTATGGAAATCAATACACTCAAACCAGCAAGCCAGAAGTCTAAAAGGACGTGGTATATGGATGGAAGAAATTTTACCTTCGAGACGGGTCAGCATGGGGCAGTGATCGGATGCAGTGCGGGGGATATTTTCAACAACAGCATCCGGAAATAGAAGTCGCCAAGCGGGGTTTGCCATGGTCCTATCCAGTTTAACAAGTGTATTTGCAAACCCATCCCTACAATTGGTCCAAGTGAGGCGGGGGCCCGTACTACCGAGGTCCGTGAGGTTGCAACTGTTCACATTCTCCACAAATTTGTTACATCTAGGATCTTTTTTCTGATTGGAGAAACTTCTCTTCTCAGAAGCATTGGAGTGGTCATTAAAATCGCCCGTGGCAAGCCAGGGTGTGTCAAGCCCCTGGGCCAAATTTTTGAGATTGTTCCAGAGGGTTTGGCGGAGGGTATAGGACGGGCTAGCATAAATGGCAGAAAGGAGCCAGTCATCATAATTTTTTAGGGTTGCGAGGAGGTGAATGGCCTGGTCGGTGACATTAATGGTACGAAGTTGTATGGTACAAAGGTTCCATAAAACCCAAATACCCCCTGACCGGCCTTTAGCCTCGGAAATCTCCTAGTTAGTGAACCCCAACCCTTCGAAAAAGTTCGAGAAGTTGTGAAACGCAGTTTGGGTTTCCGTCAGGATGACGACATTGGGGTGAAAAGTATTCCAAATTTCGGTAAAAGTGGGCTTGAAAAGGGGTTTCCCGGCCCCTCTGCAATTCCAGGTTAGTACAGACATAGAAAACAGATTATTTGAGATGGGAAGATCCTCTTCTGAAGGCCAGGGGAGGAAATTTTTAATCCTACAGATGGATTCATTGGTTGAGGGGACTCCTAGCAGCCTCCCCATTAATACCTTCACATTCTCCTTGTCCTCCAGCGCCTGAAGAGAAATGCGTACTTGTGCTACATTCCATTTTATCATTATAAAGAACACCATCTCCTCCTCTAAATCTATGGTGAACTGCTTCCTCTCTCCTAACATCATCAAATACCTGATTGGAAGGCTGCCTAACATGGCAATAGGGAACGGAGGGGGGTTCATTTAGGAACGGGAGGGGTCTGGTGGTTTATCAGGCTTGATAGGGGGTTTACGAACGATGTTATGCAGTGGGGAGGGGCTAGCAGATTTTAAATAGTGGTGGGGGGAGGGGGGTAGGTGGGAGTCATTAGTGTTAAGAGTAGTCCCATTAACATTAATACTGACAGCCTTAATATTACTATTGGAATTATACATATGGGTACATACCTCGTTGCTGCTAACTGAAGACTTACCTGTGTTGTCCATCTTCCGTACGTCGTTTTCAGAGTGGGGAGTCCCAATGTTGGATCCTCGTACCTTTTCCTGTTCCAAAGTGGGAGTTTTCTTAGTCGTGTCTTCCTGCCGTATCGTCAACTGGGGCGCCACATTACTGTGAGTACTCACAGTCGTCTGAATATTGGCAGCAGTGGGCCCACGGTTCATGTAGTCTCCTAGGATAACATTAGTCATACGTCTTTTCTCTGGTGGGTTATAGAAATTATTATTTTTGAGCTGGGTTTTACTTTTGGCGGTAGTCTAATTATAGGGGCGTGGGTTTGCAGCAGATTTGACATGGCCTAGATTATTAAATCTCTTCCCAGTGCTTCCTATATTATTTTCGGCAGTAGCAGTCCTATCAATAACATAGGGTCGCCGTCCAGAGTTAAATTGGTTTCTCTTTTTCACCAGCATCCATGGACCGAAGGTACCCTCTTCCTGACCATCAGCCATCATTTCAGACGTCGTTCCAGTACTTTCCCCCAAGGTGGATAGGTTACCGTTGACACTAGGCGGATTGGTATGCCCTCTAATATCGTTTCTCTCCACCGGAGGGTATGGCATCCGTATTCCGGCCGAATCAGTTTCACTACTCAGGGGTCTTTTTATCGTGCAAAACTCACTTTTATGCCCAATTCTTCCACAAGAGAAACAGAGGTAAGGAAGAAATTCGTATTCCACCCTGTATTTTCTCCCATCCAGCTTATAGCACGGTATCAGTGGTTTAGAAATATCGACTTCGACGCATATACGGGCGTACTTAACTCTGGTAGAGGACACAGAATTGAAGTCTGTTTTTATAGGTTTTCCTAGCTTGCTCCCAATGTGGAAGAGGGTTTTTTCGTCGAACCATTCAATGGGAAACCGTGGGAGCCTTGCCCAGAGAGCTGTAGATATGTTAGTGTTATCAGCTGGGTTGAAATTGGGAGTCCATTTCCTCACAATAAGGTAGTGACCATTGATTATCCAAGGCCCACCTGTTAAAACGCTGAAGTAGTCATCAATCATGGTGAACTTGAAAAGAAAGTGCCCCTCCTCAAGATCAATTATTTCATACTCCCCCTGTAGGCTCCAGATTGTAGGGACCTTGTTTTCTAGTAGTTTGAATCCAATATTTCTACCTAGAAGGCTGACAATAACACTCTGCTTCCATCTATTCCTGAGTTTTTCCACATGGTTCTTTGGGATGGAGACAGTAGGGCAGAGCGGATCAACATCTTCATCCGGGTCATGATTGAGGTCAAGGTCCCCTTGGGAGTTCAGTTCAGTATCATCATCGGACCATGACCCAGTGAGGTCGTCAAAGTAGATGTCTGTGTTTTGGGCTATCTTGCTTTCAACTGCATCCTTGTAGGACCGAGAAGTAGGGTGCGGGACGTCTGTAGACTGTGGGATATTTTTTGAGCCATGGTTGGTGTTTATATCCTCCAAGGAGGGTGGTGGGGGAATAACATCACACTCCATCTCCATTTCCCCATTGCCAAGCCTGCCATTAGGTTCTTCATGATGCTCTTTTTGTTTCTTCTTGCTATGTACTCTAATACCATCTTCTTCTTCTTTCGAAGTGTCTGCCTCTGATAGTGGTGGCCGGCAGGAGAACCCCGCCCCACCATGGGAAGTCATCTAAAAACTTTTCTAGAGAGAGAAGAGAGAATGTAAAGAAATTTCCCCACGCTCTATTTTTCAGTATTGCTAGTTTTACGAGTGTGAATGTAACAATTGGAAATTGTTTTGATTCCAAAAAGGTGACAGTGGGTCACAAGCAATTTGTGGTTTCCACATGCTCCAAATGAGGGTTCTTGAAGTTTTCCATTATTTTTTTTTGCTATTTATGTTATCCTCTCCATTTTTTATGAGTAATTATTTATTAGGTTTTTTATCATTTAATTTTGTAAGTAGTTCAATTGATTTTATGATATTTGTTTTTGTCCAACATGTTCCATAAATTATCTTTTGCTTTAATAAATTCTATTTATCAATATGTATTGAATACTTACTACATATATAGATATAAATAGGATCAATTGAGGAAAAAATATTTTGATAAGACCTATTAGAAAATGTTGTATGTAAATAGAACTTCTTTTCAAGCTCCCTTATTTATTCGCTCTAAAAAAGTTGTATCCAGTGTGCAAAATTACGTTTAACTGCAGTATCTGAGAGAGACAGATGCCGACTGACTTTAACCCATAAATGGAGAGACAACTCTTATGTCTCGAACTCGAGACTAACCATAGCATGGGTTAGCCTTACCTCCATCTATGAGTAAATTATATATTCCGTCTAAATTATTTATTCCATTTAATGAACCGAATAAAGACATGGTGTCATTTAAAAATTGCAAAACTAAAAGTAAAAACTAAATAGAAAAAAAAACTGTATTATTTTGCATCTAGCAATCATAAAAAGAAAAATTACACTAAACGTTTATCTTTGTAAAAAAATACCTTTACAATAATAATAAACATATAAATATAATAATAAATCCGCACAAATATTAAAGTTTGACCACATATATGAAAATATCCATTTTTGTGCAGTGATGTGTCACATTTTATTTGGTCGTTTTCCTGTTACGAAAAAAATTGGGTCGTACAGTGTCATGTTTTAATTGGATCGTGCTCGTATTATATAAAAAAATGCAAGTCATGTCGCATTTTAATTGAGTCGCTTACTTGTTTGGTAAAAAACAATAAGGTTTGTGTGTAATCTTGGGATTTGTTGAATTGTGTTCGAGATAGGTAATAAAATAAAATTGTGTCATGTGGTGCTTTAACGTGTGTGCACACGCACAGAGATTCTCATGTGGACCTAAAAAATAGGTCATGTGGTGCGGATTTTTTTTTATTGCTAAAAAAAATTTGGACTGATATTGTGCGTTTTAAAAAAAATTCGGTAATATTTTTGTCCAACATGTTCCATAAATTATCTTTTGCTACAATAAATTTTATTTATAAACATGCAGTGAATATTTACTCTCTCTCTCTCTCTCTCTCTCTCTCTCTATATATATATATATATATATATATATATATATATATATATATATATATATATATATATATATATATATATATATATATATATATATATATACACACACACACACACTAGGGTATGCCCGTGCCTGAAGGAACGACGCTAATTTTTTCATGCACAAAATTGCAAAACGACCAAAATTTCCAAAATACGTAATTACAAAATGAAAAACATTTCATTCCCCAAAAGAACAAAGTATACATATAAAAAAATTGATCATAATTTCCAAAGTCATGAGCATGCCTTAAGGCACAACGACAATTCTCACATGTATGAATCATGTGGTAAAGCCATAAAAATCTTGTATTATAGTATAATTTTCCAAACTATCAATCATGGTCAAATTTTCGGACGGATATTTTTTTCAAAATTATTGAATCTTGCATAATCAAGTTAAAAAGTTTCTTTTACAACACATAAGTGTAACAGTTTAAATTTTTGGGCAAAATTTCCTTTGTTTATAAGACTATCTACCCTATTTAAGAAAAAAAAATCCATCAACAATACTAATTTCCTCATCATAATGGTAAACTATTATATAACACAAATAATTGTAAACAAATTAAAAAATTTGGACAAAGTATCCTTTGTTTATAAAAGGGTCCACCCTATTAAAGAAATAAAAAATAATCCGCGATAACAATACGAATAGTGTCATGGACTTCGCGCAAACTTCATCATATCCATCATATACTTTTAAGTAGGAAATTATTTTTTACAACGCCAATGTGTAAACATTTAAAAAAAATTGGGAATAGTTTCCTTTGTTTATACGACTATCCACCACCCTCTTTAAGAAATAAAAAATAGTAAAACAACAATACAAAGTCCACAACAACAATAATACACATCCAAATAATGAGCCCAATAAAAATGAATAGCTCAATTTCCATTAATGAAAATTCATCTCAATACTTATGAAATTCATCTAAATAAATGAGGCAATTTGGGTAATCTAAGAATTGTCATCATGAAGAAGAGTTAGAATCAAGTACAATGGCGAGTTGTAGATTTTTTGCTAAAATGAGATGAAAAGCCGACAAAGCACATTCTTTGGCCTGAAAAAGAAGGAAAAAATAATATTTTGAAATGAGGATGGAGAATAAATGTTAAACTATAAATTAAGTATATGAGAAAATTTGAACCAACGTAAAACACAAATAACTAATAAGATTTAACTTTATGACTACAACTAATATATATGTAAAAATAATGAATCATGAGAAGTCAAATTCATTTGAAGATTGACCTTTTTAAAACAAATGGAAACTAAAATGATAGCCCATAAAAATATGTAGGACTACATATACCTTAATTTGACCAAGCCTTCATGTCAACAATTTTAAAAGAATCACTCTTAAAGTGGGATCCTACAAAAAGAATAGGAATCAAAACAAAAGTAAAACCAAACGAAAACATCAAGAAAAAACATTCATAAACACAAAAAAATGGAACGATACCTCAACTGAAATTCCTGGAGAATATGAAATCCCTCTCCCCACTGATTTGATTTCCTCAGTGAGCCACGACGGGTGTGTCAAGTTATGGAAATGATATGAGATACCATATATAAGAGATATGAGATACATCCCCGGCATAAAAAATATGAGATACATATTCAAGAGATATGAGATATCATGTTAACAAAATTTGAGATACCCAACTGAGATACACAAAATCTGAGATGCACAAAATCATAAAAATTGAGATGCACAAAATCTGAAATCTAAGATACCATATTTAGAATACAGAATCAATGAAATAAGATTTTAAAAGCACCCAACTACTCACCTTGTTGCCAAGAGAACCATATTTTGTAACCCTAAAAAAACGAAACAGATAAAATAGAAAAAAAACTCTACACGCACACACACGCATACACACACACACACATATACACAACCACATTTGACAAATCCTTATGGGTCCACTTTGGAAAGAAGATTTAAAGTCAAGAAGAGAAGTCACTCCAAGCATGAATTTGGTGGGGTTTTTTTATTCAATAAACCTATCATCTTGGTATATTTTCACTGTAATATTTTGGTGCAAGTATGATTGTCTAGGTAAACAGGGATTGTGAAAGGAAAAGATAAAAAATGTACATACCAAGAGCACCACCTGAAGCAAGACTCACTGTTAAAAAAAAAGCATAGAAGAATTTCCAAACTCAAATATACAGACATGGGAGAAAACAACAAAAGTTTGTTTTTATTAAAATCGGGAAAGATATAGTTAGCAACCTGTAAGTGGCGTCCCGTTGAAAAGAAGTAAAAGAGTAAGTGATTGAATTTTGTAACATCAATATGCTTTGAGAAGAAATTGGATGACATGTCAGCAACTAAAACAATGTCTTTGTTGGAAGGGGTTGGGTAGGTTTTAAACTCAACATGGTTTCATTAGTGCAAATATGTAAATATCTAGCATCCAGGGTTTATTTGAGATCATTAAATTATAGGATGTTTGTGTATTTATCGGATTTTTCGGACCAGATAACGTTGGGTTTGGAATATTTGGTGTCTTCTTTAAAGGCCTTGTCACCCTAAGATCCGGTGACTATGAAATCGACAGGGTCATCCGGTTTGCAAATGTTGAGAGGGATGGCATCGAATTGGGTGGTTGCACTGCCTTGGAGGAAAAGGACGACGTATTCTTCGGGGATGCTGAAGAGGGAGCATATATATGATTCAACTTTTCAGATGATGGAGAGGAAATCGTTGCCCCTGTGGTTCATTTCTATGACGCTCATACTGGCGTTGTGCCAGATGTAAAGCTCGGATTCAGCTTTTTTAGGACATTTCTAGGAAGAGTGGTTGGGCCAACGGCGAATTTGAAGACGCGTTATTGGGAAGTGGTGGTGGTGGTGGTGGTGGAGGTGTGGCGATCTTGGAGGTTGGTAGTGGTGGAGCAGGTGACTAAGAGGTTCTTGTAGGTGGTGGGGATCTGGATTCTGGTGATGGATTTGAAGTGGATATGGTTAGAGCATATTACTGCTCAAAGTGAAAAGGGCAATAGTAAAAGCATACTAACCATTGTCAAGCCGAGAGATAGAGACAGAGAGAGTAAAATGGGGAAAAGAAATTAGATGGGTAGCCTTAGACAATTGAGTGTAAGGGTGATAATGTAAAAAAATACTATTATACCCTTATGTTTGAATTTTGAAAAAAAAGGGGAAACAAATTAGAGTGTGTCAAAAGAGGGGCAAATCAAAAAATTTAAGGGTAAAATAGAAAGGGAAAAAACTTCATCTTGTGATGTCATAGTTGAATCTTATGGCATACATAAGTTTGTAACTATATATATATATATATATATTATATATATATATATATATATATATACACACACACACACACACACACACACATACACACACAAGGGTATGCCCGTGCCTTGCAAATTTTCGAAAGTGTACGTCGTTGATAATATCATGCGTCATATTTAATTAACAATAGATAAACAATTTTTTAAATAACTTATGGCACAAACCTATTAGTTAAAAAAAAGGTTTTTTTTGCTCCCTCGAGTCTCATGAAGAAAACAAAAGTGTTCTGTTTGGTCTTATTTGTAAACATATAGTGATATATAAATAAGACCTATTGGAGAAAAAATATTGTGATAGAGCCTATTAGGAAATGTTTCCGTTAAAGAAGACTTATTTGTCAAACTCCCTTAAAAATATTGGGCAAAGTATCCTTTGTTTTAGTCGTGTTATATGATGTCGTGTGACGTCGTGTTCATAAGTAGTGTTATCACATATTATCATTTTAGTCGTGTTTTCATGTATCATCATTTTAAATTGGATGTCAAAATTGTTAACTGTGTAATTTAACATTCTAAATGGGTAGTGTTCATGTAAAAGAAAAAATAACACAAAATCATGTAATGGTGTGTTTGTGTCCAAAAAATCATGTTGTATCCGTATCCAAAAAATTCCAAGGTATTGAATCTTGTATAAATTAAGCCAACAAAATTTATTTCACAAACACGACATAGTTTTTTGAACACAAACCCAACGTATTAGATATCTCACCACTCACTTGGATATGTTATTCTCCAATTTTGTGAGACAAAACAACACACATAGTGAATTTTCCATTAGTAGGTTCATTTATTATTTATTAATGTTTGATGGATTTTAAGTCAAGTTAATATTAGTTATGTTATTTAATAAAGTGTTTAAGTGTGATTAACTTGTGAAACATGAATATTAGTTATCATAGAAATTTCATCCTCAATCAAACATTATAAAAAATGATAAAGTATATAATCAATCTACAAAATAGGCCAAAAGATAGAACAACTTGATACTCAGTTTAGTCAAGTGCTTATTCCGATTTTATGCTACCGTAAAACACTCCTTACTCTACTTTCTTAGTTACAGTGGGAGCCAAATAAATACCAATTCTAAATAATCAGAGTAAAAATAAATAAATAAATAAAACATTATGTTCTGTTACACAGATTTGCAACTACAAAATGAAAAATAATGAGTTGAAGAAGCAATTGCAAATTTGATGCATTAATAAATAAATAAAACATTAGAAGCTACATGGTGAGCATATTTTAAATTTTCCATCCAAAGGTACAATGAAATACCACTAATAAAAGTGGAGCAGGCCGTACATTGCGAAAACTATAACACGGTCATATCTCTTGCAGAAAAAACCAGACCATAGTCACCTCATGCTTTCTTCACCTAACCTCTAACCTAAAAACATAAAACAAAGTTAGAAGTGAAAAATATAATAGAGAAGCAAGTTATATGGAAAAAAAATAAGCATAATACAAATAAATACAAAATTTTCTCAAATCTCATACTGCTAACTCCATCTTCAAGTCCTGTGACTTGAGCATGGAATGATAAACACATTAATTCCTCCCAATTAAGACTTAAAAATAAACACGTTAGAGCATCCCTAATGGGTCTGCTAAATGGCAATGAATAATCTATTCATTTTGTCAATTTACCCATTAAAATAATGAAATTTCTAACAATGACTCATTCCCAAATTTCTTTAACAAAATATACAAAATTATAAGAATGTCTTTTAAAATGAGGTTTGTTTATAAAAATATCCATAACTTTACCTTCGTCTCTCTTTCTTTCTTTCTCTCTCTAGCTTTAATCTCCAGCAGATGATGACATTTATATACCTCTTCCAGAAGAGGTTAAAAGTAAGTCATACGAAAAAAAAAAAAAAACATGAAAACAAACCATTACAGCTCAGATCCTCCGTTATACAGAGGTGCCACCATGGGAGGTTCCTTCAAGACAGTTTGTGAACTCAGATCTAAATAAAAAAAACTATTACCCAAATAAGTCAAGAGATCGAGATAATTAGTATATACTATAAATTAGAAAACTAAAAAAATGCAAAATGAGAATTCCCTATTTGTGAACTGAGAGGGGAACAAACCCGAAATTGTCTAATGTCAGTATTTTAAACCTTCCCTCTCCATTACCGACAATCAAATACAACACCACCAACACACTTCAAGCCACCTAAAATAAGACACAAAACAACCTAGACACTTAAGGCATACAGGATAATAAAACAACTAAAAATGAGAAAAAAAATCCATATCCATAACCACACAGCCATCTTCTCCACCTCATCACTAGAGATCAGAACTGAACCAAAAGAAAAATGAGAAAAACCCATAAAAGAAAAATGAGATTAGAACTGAACCAAGAGAAAAAACCCATATCCATAACCAAAAGAAAAACCCACATCAAATGTGAAATCTGTTGGGGGAGAAGATGCTAAGTAAATAGTAAAATCCCATAAAAATGTGTAACCAACATAAAAATGAGAGAGAGAGAGAGAGAGAGAGATCAGACCTATTTCGTTCTTGTCTGCATAGAAACGAAGGAGAAAATGGTGATCCATTTCGGTCCTGAAAATACAAATACAAACAAAAAGGAGAAAAAAAGGTGACGATGAAGAAAACAGTGGTGAGAGATAATGGAAACCTTCGTATGTGAGAGAGTTGGAAGGAAACAAACATCCTTACATGCAGAAAGAAGAAATTAGATAAATCAGTAGATGCGAATAAAAGGTTAGAAAGAAACAAACCTACTTACATATTTTGTCATGGAAAAAGGGGCAGAGGCGGACGACGTGAAATGGAGTAGGGGGCGGCTGGAAATGGAGGAGGGGATGCTGATTAGGGAGAGGGAGAGAATCAGGAGACCTAAGAACACATAAATCTCATGGGTTATGAGATTGCAGAGCTCAAGACAGAGTTCGTGGAGAGAGAAATAGAGAGAGAGGGTTTGAATTAAAGTGAAGATGTGAAATGGATTGGGCGGGGTGAACATTTATGATAGCGTGTAGCAGACTAAAATATTTTAAAAGATGAAGCACCTTATACCTTTGACTTTCTTAAGTCTATACTGTATAAGTGTTCATCTAGTTTGGAAATAGTGACAAAATTGGTTGTCCATCCTAGAATCCAAAAAGCCTCAGAACTTATCTCTCTAATTCTCTTCAATGATCTATGAAGGTATAAAATGAATCACACTACACACAATTAGAAGTGCATACATGTGTTCATATTGCTTAAAATTGAGTGTGTGTTTAATTCCCCTTGAATTGAAGCTTTAATAATTTTTTGGGAATTTTTAAATAATTTTTAAACATTTTTAAACATTTTTTTAATAAACATTTTTATTAATAAAATGGGATTAGATAGTTGGTGGGGTTAATATCTTATTTTGCAAACTTCAGTTTTCACTCGAATTGTTTGGTTGGGTAGGATCTCAAAGCGCTAGAGACTTCAGGGTGATGTTTTGTAATTAATTTGACGCGCGTGTGAGAACCACTCACAGGCCAACACTTGTCATCCTCCGGGTGAATGTATTTGTGTTTGTTATGTGAGAGGGCTGGATGGATGTTTGATGATCGTTGGATCATTCCTAATCGAGGGTCTGCATGTGTTCTTGGTTAATCCCGGTGCTATCCATATGAACCAATCACAATCGTTCTTAGCCACCGCTGTTTTATAACCCTTGGATCAAGTCAAACTCTGCAAGACTTGATCTCAGCCTTTGATTTGCCTCGAACGTCCAGAACCTTCCCTCAACCCTATATATACCCTCCACTTCTCAGCCTTAAAAGACTTTTGGGCATTCGTCTTTCTGAGAGAAAAAAAAATAAGAGAGAAGTGAGAGAAGTGAGAGAAGAGAGAAAAGAATAGAGAGAAGAGAGAGAAAGGGAAACAGTTAGCCAAACCCTAACCCTAACCCTAAACACTTCAACTCAGAAACAAACCTTCGTATACATTCAACCCCAAACACAACCTTGAGTGTTTGAGAGAGAGAGTGGTTTGTTCTTTTGAAGCTGTAACCTCCTTGGCTTTGATCTTGTTCACAACTTAAACTTTTGAGTGAAGATCTTGTTTCTTTTTCCATAGAAATGTTAGATCTATACTCTGCATGTTACATTTTTCACTAGATCTGCATATTTTCTACTTGGTTTAAGAAAATCATTTCTGATTTGGTTTTAAAATGTTTTATAGTTTCTGTTTTTACAAAACTTAACCCGACCTAGTTGGATTCACACTTGGAGATTTTCAATCTCACAAATGTTTTCAAAAAGAGATTGATTAAGGTCTTGTCCGATTTTGAAGCAAGATTTCCGTGGAATCTGGGTTGTATTAAAGGTCAAAAAGGTTTTTAGTTTTTTAAGAAAGAAAGAAAACAAAATCACTACATATAGACTTTATATGTAATTTTTATAGGACTATCTATAAATCGAAGTGTGTGTGAGTTCATGCATGTGAATAGGGATCACTTCACAAACACTTAAACACACTACTACACTGGAAGTGTTGTGTATAAGATCAGAGATCATTGAGTCGACGTAAAGAAGCTAAAGCAAAGGATGTTAGCAAACTGGAAGAACATCATCAACAAATCAGATCTATGAGAAGTTAGAAGGAACCAAGTGGGGTATATTCCTAAACTTAGAATAGGTTGATTTGTGTGTTTGCATGTTGTATTGTTTGTAACTGATTTTTGTTATTAGTGGATTTTTGTTTTTGTGACTTAGAAGTCACCGTGGATGTTTCCTCTGTTGGGAGAGGTTTTACCACGTTAAAATCATTGTGTTGATTATCTTCATCTACTCATCTCATTCTATAAGTGTGCTGAATTTTTGAAACTGCCTTAGTTTAAAAAAAAACTGATTACACAGTCTTAATTACTCTCGTACATAAGTTTCTTTGTAAACACATCTTGTTTATAATTTTTATTTTCAAAAGAAAAGGGTTTCTCCAACAAACATTTCGGAGTTGCTTATACAGTTTAATCTTGTATTAAATGGCATTAGCGACGTTTTTCAATTAGTATCAGAGCCCTGTTAACTTTTATTTCAAAAGATCTTGTGTTTCTGAAATCGTTTTCTGAAAAATCTAACTATGGACGAGAAGAATGAAAGGTTTGGTAATCTGTCCAGACCTCCACTCTTTGATGGAAACAACTTTGCTTACTGGAAAGTAAGAATGGTTGCCTTCATCCAAGGGACTTTAGGAGATGATGTCTGGGACATTATTGAAAATGGATACACTTATCCTACTAAACCAGCCACTGAAGGAAGTGATGAGAGGGTAAAGAAAATCTTAAGTGAATTTACCCAAGAAGAGAAAACCATTTCTCGAAATAACAATAAAGGCAAGAATGCCATTTTTATGTCTGTTAATGAGTATGAGTTCAAGAGAATCTCATCTTGTGCCACTTCTAAGGAAGCTTGGGACACATTAATCACTACCCATGAAGGAGACTCAAGAGTTAAAGCTGCTAAAACCCAAATGCTTATCCAGCAGTACAACTCTTTGATCATGACTGATTCTGAGTCTTTTGATGATTTTTACATGAACTTAACTGATATAGTTACTAATTTGCATGCTAATGGTATAACTTATGATAGGAATGAAATTGTCTCTAAAATTCTAAGGTCATTACCACAAAAGTTTGACAGTAAGAGGTATGCTATTGAGGAAATGAATGATCAAAACCTTACCCCTGAGTTACTCAGTAGCAAACTTAGGACTGTGGAAATGGAATTAGACTTTAAGAAACAATTAAATCATTCTCAAAGAAAATAGCCCAACTCTAACTTGAGTTTTGCCTCTAAGATACCCAAACTTGAGTCTAATTTGACCAACTCTGACTCTGATGAGGAGTGTGATATAGACAAACTAGATAATCAGATTGCCTTAATGTCTAAACAATTTAAGAAAATTGTCAAATTTCGAAACAAACAGGAAACTAAACAAGGCAAGCCTAATTATCCTACTCTGTCTAATCCCAAACCTCATGAGAGAGGTTTTGACAAACATCCTAAGGACAACAATTCCAGACCCACTAGAGACCTTAAAAAGATTGAATGTTTTAGATGTGGGAAACTAGGTCACATTGCTCACGACTGCAGAATTAATCTGAATAAAGACAACACACACAATAGAGCCAATGTCTGTAAAACTTGGAATGATTCAAGTGACTCTGATGAAGAGGAACTTGAGTCTTCAAATGTACTTGACCCTTGCATGTCCTTTTATGCTAAGATCATTTACAATGATGATATGCCTGTGTGTGATAATGATGCTCCTACTCTTGCTTGTGTGAATACTGTTTTGACTGGCCTAGATGCCTTATTATCTGAAAATGTTGCTAGTTCTACTACCGTGTGTGTGAGTCAAAGTGATCTCGATAATGACGATGCAAATGGGTGCGTGAGTACTAAAACTGAATCGTTAGGGGTCACTACACACACTTCACTTAGCGACTCAGACACAGATGACCTCCCTGATATCCACACTTTGTATGCTAAAACTCTTAAAAAAGGCACTAGATTGGAGAAGACTGTTAGAGACCTGACTAAGAAATTAGATGATCTAAGTCTTATTGAGAAGTTGAATGCTGAAGAGTACACTAACCAGTGTCTGACTCATCAATCTAAAATTGAAACTTTTGATCAAAAATTAAAAGAGTTGACTAAAACTAATGAAACCCTGGAAATGAAATACAAAGGAACATTATTAGAACTGGAGGAAGCAAAAACAAAGACAACTACTGTTTTCAAAAAAAATTCTAAGTTTGAAAACAATTCAAATTGTTTTACTGACTTTGTTGTTGACTCTTAGACCAATTCTGATGATAGAACCGATATTGGATTTTGCCCTAAGAACAAACCACAAACTACAAAACTTGAACCTATTAAGTTTGTGTCTGGGGGTAAAAGACCAATTGAAACATGTCCAGACTTTCATTTTATTAAAAAGGAATTTGATCAAAAGCAACAAGAGAAAGACATTGGAGAGTCTAGTAATTCTAAGGGTGAGACTGCACTTAAGACTAAATACGTCTGTCCTTTGATCAGAAAGGCTTATTCTACCTATACGACCATCCCTCCTAGGAATAACACTTCTGAACCGAATGCTGTCAGACCTATCTTTAGAAGTTTTCCTAAGGAAATTCATCCCTCAAGCAATCAATATTGCTCGTACTGTGACATTTATGGTCATTCCTTCGAAGGTTGTTATGCTAGGCGTCTAAACACCCCTGCTTACAACACTTCTGTCTACAAGAACTTTAACTATTCTAGGCAAAGTCGTAATAATTATGTCCTTCCAAGACAACCTGATAAGAACTCTAACTACAGAAATAGAAAGACCAAAACTAAGAGTTCATTTAAGAGAAAGGCTCCCAGAAACTTTCCTAAACCAAAAGCTCAAACTTTTCACAATAATCAGTTTGCTGCTCCAAATGTTTTTCGATAAAAAGTTGTGTCTCGAAAATTTTATCAAATGAGGGCAAACTTGCGCAAAATTAAAACTAGAGCTATTTGGGTTAGAAAAGAGGATCTTTTACCCCAAATGAAGTGTAACATTGTCATCACTGCTTTAAAAGCTGAACACACTTCATCTGGTTGGTACTTAGATTCAGGATGTTCCAAACATATGAAAGGAGATGAAATAAAACTTTTAAACAAAACCAGATTTGCTGGTGGGAAAGTAGTTTTTGGTGATGGTGTTTCATCTCAGATCATAGGTAAAGGAACCCTAAAAGAAGAAGGAATGCCTGTTCTCGAAAATGTTCTATTAGTTAAAGTCCTTAAAGCCAACCTCCTAAGTATATCACAATTTTGTGACTCTGACCATACAGTCACCTTTTCAAAGAACAATTGTAAAATTCTAAATGATAAAGGTGAATGCATTATTACAGGATTTAGAACACCTGACAATTGTTATACTGTCAAGACTAGTTCTGAAACCTGTAACATTGTCAGAATGGATGACAATGAGATCTGGCATAATCGTATGGGTCACCTAAGTTATGATATCCTTGGTAGATTGTCTAGTCAAGAGATTGTTAGAGGTATTCCTAAAATTAAACCTATTTCAAGTGTTGTCTGTGGTCATTGCCAGGAACGAAAAATAGTTAAGACTTCGCATAAAAAGGTTAAAGACATTCTCACCTCTAGACCTTTAGATCTCATCCATATGGACCTTATTGGTCCCTCTAGAACTGTTAGTCTTTGTGGACACAGTTATATCCTTGTTATGGTTGATGATTTCACACGATTCACTTGGGTTGCCTTCTTGAAACAAAAATCTGACACGTTTTAGAATTTTTTGAAAATTTTATTAAGAATTGAAAATGAGAAGGACACTCAAGTCAATCGCATTCGTAGTGATAGAGGGGGAGAGTTCATAGACACAGGAATAGTTGAATATTGTGACTACAACGGTTACAAACACGAATTTAGTGCCCCTAAAACTCCTCAGCAGAATGGCATTGCTGAAAGGAAAAATCGAACTCTTCAAGAGATGGCACGTGTCATGTTGCATGCCAAATCTCTACCTAAATACTTCTGGGTAGAATCTATTAGAACTGCCTGTCATATCATCAATAGGGTTTACCTTAGGAAAAACTCTAAACAAACCCCTTATGAGTTGTGGTACGGTAAGAAGCCTAATCTGAAATACCTAAGAACCTTTGGAAGTCAGTGTTATGTCTGTAAAGATAGAGAACATCTATCTAAATTCAAAACTCGTGGTGATAAAGCCATCTTCTTAGGATACTCTCCAAACAGTCGTGCTTATCTTATATACAATCTGCGTACTAAGGCCCTTATGGAATCAATAAATGTAATTGTAAGCGACACTATTTTCGAAAATAAGACATCTAAATCACCTATTGTGGTTGAATCTGAAAATGATTTCAAAACTGATTCACCAGAAATAGATGACTCATTACCTATTGAGAATCCAGAAGTACCTGGCTGGGTCTCTAAAGATCATCCCATTGACAACGTGGTCGGTAATCTTAATGAGCCAGCTCGTACTAGATCCCAGTTAAGAAATTATGCTAATTATGCATGTTTCGTCTCCCTTGTGGAACCGAAAAATGTTAATGAAGCATTGAATGACACACACTGGATTTCTGCTATGCAGGAAGAACTTTTACAATTCGTCATTCACGATGTCTGGTATCTTGTACCTCGGCCTCAAAATAAAAATGTTATTGGAACACGTTGGATTTTCAAGAACAAATCTGATGAAAATGGGGTAATCCTTAGAAACAAAGCTAGACTAGTTACTCAAGGCTACTCTCAAATAGAAGGGATAGATTTCAGCGAGACATTTGCCCCTGTCACTCGTCTTGAATCTGTTCGACTTCTTTTCGCCATAGCGTGTCACTTAAAATTCACACTTTATCAAATGGACGTCAAATCTGCCTTCCTAAATGGAATTCTGTCAGAAGAAACATATGTAGAACAACCCAAAGGGTTCATTGATCCTAAATACCCTAACCATGTCTTTCGTCTAAAAAAGGCTTTGTATGGCTTAAAACAAGCTCCTAGAGCTTGGTATGAACGCATTTCCAACTTTTTGTTGGATAAGGGTTTTAAGAGAGGAGGAAATGACCAGACTCTCTTTGTCAAACATTTTGACAATAATATTATTATAGCCCAAGTCTATGTAGACGACATCATCTTTGGGTCTACTTCATCATCCGAAGCTAAATCCTTCTCTGCTAGTATGCATAAGGAATTTCACATGTCCCTTATGAGGGAGCTACAGCTTTTCTTAGGATTTCAAGTGAAACAGAATTCTGATGGTCTATTTGTCTCTCAAACCAAGTATGCCTTAGATCTTGTTAAGAAATTTGGTTTAGATAATGCTAAAGTCGCCAAAACGCCTATGAGTACTACTGTTAAATTATGTAAAGATGAAACTGGAAAGTCAGTTGATTCCACACTCTATCGTAGTATGATTGGTAGCCTACTCTATCTAACTGCCTCACGACCAGACATAATGTATGTTGTATGTCTGTGTGCTCGTTACCAGAATAACCCTAAAGAGAGCCATTTATTGAGTGTAAAACGTATAATAAAGTACATAAAAGGCACTCTTAATCTTGGACTTAGGTACACTAAGGATACCAGTAGCACCATCATAGGGTATACTGATGCTGATTGGGCCGGTTGTACTGATGATAGTAAAAGTACATCAGGTGCCTGTTATTATGTCGACAATAATTTAGTTGGTTGGAGTAGCAAAAAACAGAATTGCATATCTTTATCTACGGCTGAGTCCGAATATATAGCAGCAGGAAGTTGCTGTGCTCAATTGTTATGGATCAAACAGATGTTAAGTAAATATGGGATTAAAGAAGATCAATTACAATTGTATTGTGACAATCAAAGCGCCATTAATATATCTAAAAACCCGGTTCAACACTCGCGAACTAAGCATATTAAAATAAGGCATCATTTTATTCACGAACTTGTTGAAACTAAGGAATTAGAAATTCATTACCTGCCTACTGATCTGCAACTTGTAGACATGTTCACTAAACCTTTAGACTATAATAGATTTCTGTATTTGCGAAATTCTATAGGCATGGTATGCGCTGATTAAACTCTTAAAACCTTAAGTTTTACCCTTTGTCCATTTGAGACAAAATGGGGGAGAAATTTGAGTTTTATGAGTTCAATATTTTTTTCACATTTCATCTAAACTGCTTGATCTTAGTGTGTATATTTGCAGGAAGCTCCTCTACTGATTATCTACCATTTCTAGTGTACATATTTGTAAATTGTTGAGTTATGTAATTTTTGAATTTCTAGGAAATGGGTAGATAGTATCTTTTGTATAGGACTAGGTTTTATTTCTTTTGATTCCCTACGAGTTTTAAGCTAACTCAAAGGAGATTTTGTCTCATATTTCCAAAGGGGGAGATTGAAGCACCTTATACCTTTGACTTGCTTAAGTCTATACTGTATAAGTGTTCATCTAGTTTGGAAATAGTGACAAAATTGGTTGTCCATCCTAGAATCCAAAAAGCCTCAGAACTTATCTCTCTAATTCTCTTCAATGATCTATGAAGGTATAAAATGAATCACACTACACACAATTATAAGTGCATACATGTGTTCATATTGCTTAAAATTGAGTGTGTGTTTAATTCCCCTTGAATTGGAGCTTTAATAATTTTTTGGGAATTTTTAAATAATTTTTAAACCTTTTTAAACATTTTTAAACATTTTTTTAATAAATGTTTTTATTAATAAAATGGGATTATATAGTTTGTGGGGTTAATATCTTATTTTGCAAACTTCAGTTTTCACTCGAATTGTTTGGTTGGGTAGGATCTCAAAGCGCTAGAGACTTCAGGGTGATGTTTTGTAATTAATTTGACGCGCGTGTGAGAGCCACTCACAGGCCAACACTTGTCATCCTCCGGGTGAATGTATTTGTGTTTGTTATGTGAGAGGGCTGGATGGATGTTTGATGATCGTTGGATCATTCCTAATCGAGGGTCTGCATGTGTTCTTGGTTAATCCCGGTGCTATCCATATGAACCAATCACAATCGTTCTTAGCCACCGCTGTTTTATAACCCTTGGATCAAGTCAAACTCTGCAAGACTTGATCTCAGCCTTTGATTTGCCTCGAACGTCCAGAACCTTCCCTCAACCCTATATATACCCTCCACTTCTCAGCCTTAGAAGACTTTTGGGCATTCGTCTTTCTGAGAGAAAAAAAAATAAGAGAGAAGTGAGAGAAGTGAGAGAAGAGAGAAAAGAATAGAGAGAAGAGATAGAAAGGGAAACAGTTAGCCAAACCCTAACCCTAACCCTAAACACTTCAACTCAGAAACAAACCTTCGTATACATTCAATCCCAAACACAACCTTGAGTGTTTGAGAGAGAGAGTGGTTTGTTCTTTTGAAGCTGTAACCTCCTTGGCTTTGATCTTGTTCACAACTTAAACTTTCGAGTGAAGATCTTGTTTCTTTTTCCATAGAAATTTTAGATCTATACTCTGCATGTTACATTTTTCACTAGATCTGCATATTTTCTACTTGGTTTAAGAAAATCATTTCTGATTTGGTTTTAAAATGTTTTATAGTTTCTGTTTATACAAAACTTAACCTGACCTAGTTGGATTCACACTTGGAGATTTTCAATCTCACAAATGTTTTCAAAAAGAGATTGATTAAGGTCTTGTCCGATTTTGAAGCAAGATTTCCGTGGAATCTGGGTTGTATTAAAGGTCAAAAAGGTTTTTAGTTTTGTAAGAAAGAAAGAAAACAAAATCACTGCATATAGACTTTATATGTAATTTTTATAGGACTGTCTGTAAATCTAAGTGTGTGTGAGTTCATGCATGTGAATAGGGATCACTTCACAAACACTCAAACACACTACTACACTGGAAGTGTTGTGTATAAGATCAGAGATCATTGAGTCGACATAAAGAAGCTAAAGCAAAGGAAGTTAGCAAACTGGAAGAACATCATCAACAAATCAGATCTATGAGAAGTTAGAAGGAACCAAGTGGGGTATATTCCTAAACTTAGAATAGGTTGATTTGTGTGTTTGCATGTTGTATTGTTTGTAATTGATTTTTGTTATTAGTGGATTTTTGTTTTTGTGACTTAGAAGTCACCGTGGATGTTTCCTCTGTTGGGAGAGGTTTTACCACGTTAAAATCATTGTGTTGATTATCTTCATCTACTCATCTCATTCTATAAGTGTGCTGAATTTTTGAAACTGCCTTAGTTTTTTAAAAAAACTGATTACACAGTCTTAATTACTCTCGTACATAAGTTTCTTTGTAAACACATCTTGTTTATAATTTTTATTTTCAAAAGAAAAGGGTTTCTCCAACAAACATTTCGGAGTTGCTTATACAATTTAATCTTGTATTAAACGACATTAGCGACGTTTTTCAAAAGATTCCTTCGAATGTTGTGCACTCTTGTTCGTCAAATCTATCTCAACCATCCATTCGTGTCTAGGTGGCTTTAATAAAGTGTCCAAATCTTCAAAATGATAAAATACTATTGTAACCTTGTGTTTGAATTTTGATGAGAAGGGGAAAAAATTAAAGTGGGTTAAAATCAAAATATTCAAGGGTAAAAAGGATAGTGCAAAAACAATTCTAATAGTGGCATCATCTTTTAAGCTTATGACATACATAAGTGTTATATATATATATATATATATATACAGGACCTATTGAAGAAAAAAATATTTTGATAGGGCCTATTAAAAACTGTCTTATGTAAATAGAACTTACTTTCAAGCTCCATTATTTATTTAATCTAAAAAGGATATACTTAGTGCACAAGATTTCGCTTAACTCCAGTATTTGGGAGAGGCAGATATCGGCTGACCTTAGTCGATAAATGGAGAGACTGCTCTTATGTCTCGAACTCGAGACTAACCATAACATGGGTTAGCCTTACCTCCGTCTATGAGTAAATTATTTATTCCGTCTAAATTATTTATTCCATCTAATGAACTGAATAAAAACACAGTGTCATTTAAAAAATGCAAAACTAAAAGTAAAAAATAAATAGGAAAAAGATTGTAAATATTATTTTGCTTCTAGCAACCATAAAAAGAAAAATTACAATAAAATTTTAACTTTGTAAAAAATACATCTACAATAATAATAACCATATAAATATAATAATAAATCACCACAAATATTAAAGTTTGACCACATATCTCAAAATATACATTTTCGTGCAGTATTGTGTCCTATTTTATTTGGTCGTTTTCCTGTTAAGAAAAAAATTGTGTCGTATATTGTCGTGTTTTAATTGGATCGTATTCGTATTATATAAAAAAATGCAATTCATGTCGCATTTTAATTGAGTCACATTCTTATTTGTTAAGAAAAAATAAGGTTTTGTGTACTCCTGTGATTCGTTGAGTTGTGTTCAAGATAGGTCATAAAATACAATTTTTCCTTGTGGTGCTTTAAGGGCACACACACACAAACACACACACAAAGATTCTCACATGTGGACCTAAAAACTAGGTCATGTGGCGCGAATTTTTTCTAAATGCAAAAAAAAAAAATTGGACTTAATTTTTATTGTGCGTATTAAACATTTCAAGCTATGTTAAAATATCATATCAAAATGATTTTTTATCTATTTAAAAAAATATAGGCCAATGTTTGGCAGTTGTTGAAACTGAAAACATATGCAGGGCGTCTCCGTGTACACACACACACACACACACACACATAGAGTCAAGCTCTCCAACATACTTATGAACATGCTAATTTTTAAAAAATAGTATAAAAATACATTTTCAACTAAATTTGGTATACAAGATCGGCATACTAGGGAGATCATATAAAAAATAATCAAAAAATTCAACCTGAAAGTGGGTGAGATGATGAAAAAAAATTGAACGGTAAAAAAAGCACATATATACCCACTTTTTATTTTATCAACTTAGGAGTTGAATTTTTTGATGATTTTTTTTGTATATGATTTTCTCATTATGTATATCATGTATACTAAATTGGGTGGAAAAATACATTTTTATACAGTTTTTAAAAATGGGGATGTTTATATGCATGTTGTTAAGATTTATACTGGAGAGCCTGACTGTATATACGTGTATCTACGTATGTATGTATGAGCCTCATATATACAAATCCACGTTCAAATTAGTGTTTTTAAAATAGTAACATTTTTTTTTTGTAGATGATCTCCATATTATGGAGATCATTTACAAAAAAAAAATCATCAAAAATTCAATTTTTTACTCTTTTAAGAAAATGAGATCCAAAAATGATAAAAATGTGCAATTTTGTTCATTGAAACTCTTGAAGATAATCTCACTCACTTTTAAATTGAATTTTTTGATTAAATTATTTTTTATAGATGATCTCATCACTATGGAAATAATCTATAAAAAAGTCCTTAAAAAAATTATTTTTTTGTTATATATATATATATGTGTGTGTGTGTGTGTATAAAAGTTCTCGTGTGAGGTCCTTAAATGAGGAACTCCCGTGCGTACTATTTTTTTTAAATAGTAAAAAAAAAATTTAGTTGATTTTCTTGTGTGGTGTTTATATGAGATAGTTGTTTTCCAGTTTTGACAAAAAATGTCAATTAACCCTTTTTTGTTAATCAAAAGGATTATTTTGACCCTAAATGCATATGTTTTAATTTACATATTAGAGCATGATGCAACAAAATATTTTTTAAGCTAATACGAACACAATATAAATAAAATACGACACGACGTGAAATCATATTTTTTAAGAAAATTTACAATTAGGTCCCTTGCTGAAATTTTTTATACATTTAAGGATAATTGACTATTAAGTCTACTTGTTGTGCCACTAGCGTGGACTTCCACAATGAGATAATTAGTGGACCTAAGTGTTTAAAATTTGTCAAAATTCCTTTAGTGTTTAAAATTTGTTTGCGAGGGATCTAAGATTACTTTACTATATTTTTTATTCAAACACGAACACGACTCAATATGATATGGCCCTCACTTTTTTTAACCAAACAAAAACACGATCAATTAGAACGCGGCACGCCACAAAATCATATTTTATCACCTAACATAAACATTGTGGGGGAATTATTTAGACGGTCCACGTTAGTCGGACTAGGTGACACGTATTCTGAAGGATAGATAAGGACGACAACTTCTAGATGAAAAGGAGAGGGAATCCGATCAATGAGAATTTCGGCACATGACTAGTTCAATCATGCTGCAACTGCGTGTAAAGCTTCTAAAATCCTAAACAGCTCAATCAACTTATGTTCTCTATAAATGTAAGACTCATCCCAATGGAAAAAGGGTATGTAATTTTTATTGTGAAGAACTAATTAAGAAGAAATATGGAAACGCCATGTGTACGTAGCCATATTGCTGAACCACGTATATTCTTGTGTTGTGCGATTATGTTATTTGTTTTCCGTGTTCGGTTCTAATTGTTGGGAATTATTCTTTGGTGAATTTTAGAATCTACAAACACGATCCAAATATACCGGTACAGGATGCGACACGAAAATATATATTTCGAGATATATGGTGAAACTTTGATATTATTATTATTATTATTATTATAGGATGAAACGTTAATATTTACATGTAAAATTTATTGATTTTAATTATTATTATTAGTGTTAGTTTAGACAAAGCCAAAATTTTAATTTTACTGTTATTTTTTTATATATGTTTATGGTTGTGTATGTTGTCAAATGATTTATTTATTTATTTTCTAATTATTGAGTTTTGTACGTGTGTGAAGTACGAAAGATAAAGAGGAAGTGAGGAAGAAAAACGTGTTTGCTATGGTATGGGTGAAATGATCTTGGCAGTTTTTTTAAGGGGCATAAACCAAATAGTCCCTCGAACTTTTTTTAATATACGTTTAGTCCAATCCTTTTTATTTTGCACAAAAAAGTCGTTCATCATGTCAAAAAGGCTTTATTATGCCGCTGGCGCGGAACTTTAAAAATAAGAGAATAAGGGACTTTTTGGTACAAAATAAAAGGCTTGGACTATATGTGTATTAAAAAATGTTTGAGGGAATTTTTGGTATTTGATCCTTTTTTTAACCAATGCTGCCAACTTTGTGAAGAGTAAAGAGAGACCCAAAAAAAAAAGTGGTTAGCGTCAAGTTGAAAAGACGCGTTAACATTCTGTTTGGTTAAATAACGGAACACAAAACCAAGACTCACATGATCCACTCATCTATCTCTTCTCTCACCACCCTAGTCCCCACGTTATTACGTAAGTGATGGTGCGAATGAGGATACAAATGTTGATGAATGAGATACATAATATTTTGGGAGTTTTACCTATAAGTCTTAAATTTAATAATTTTAGATTATAAATTCTCACCTAATTTTTTTCAAAGATTAGGTCCAATATATAAATACTCTCGAATTCCAAATTAAATATACTTCACAAAAATTTAAGCTTCAAAACAATCATATTGTCTCTTAGATCAAAATTCTAATCGTCGAAGTTCTAAAAAATAATTCTCATTCGCAATCAAATTTTGGGCCAATAATAACATATAAATACTCTTGAATTCCAAAACAAACACACTTCACATAAATTCAAGTGATTAAACTATTATTGTTGAAGTTCTAACAAACGATTCTCATTCTCAATCATATTATTCCAAACAACTCTGACATGTACGAATCTAGGTTTTCATAATGCATTTGATGTAATTTATTGTGTATTGAATGTAATATTGTGTTTTTAAGTTTTGTTCTTAAGATTATATCACACACTCTGTATATGTTGTGTTCTTCGCATTATATATCAGATATCACATGTTTGTCATTGTATTTTGACTATTTTGTTGTGTATCCCATTTACTATTTTTTTGTCCTTAGGTTTTATATAACTTTTTCCTTATTTATTTATGTATTTTATGTTCTCATATATACAAATTTGTTGACATTATGAATGTAGTGATGAAATTATGTTATTTTGTTTATTGTTGATACGAAAAAATACAATATGAGTCTAACTTTTACATTTGTTGCCCTGATTTTAATTTAAAAAATACGCATTTTAACATGTTGAGTGTATTTGCACGCTCTCTATATTTAATAACTTCTATATTAATTGTGGCTCTCGCCAACGGCATTTATTGAGGACTGAGAATATATACATGGTCTTTGTATTTTTATCACTCCTATATCAATTGTGGTCCGGGCCAGCGACATTTATTGAGAACTTAAATATATACATGCTCTTTGTATTTTCTTAGCTTCAATATTAATTCTGATTCTCTCCAACAGCATTTATTGAGGATTGAAATATATATTTCTCTCTCTTAACGTGGGTTGTATTAGGTGTTAAATGATAGGTCAACATCTCTCTTCATCTTCAATCTTTTCGCCTTGCCATCATCTTACTAGGTTTTTCTTTAGGTCTTTTCATCTACTCTCACGTTCTTTCTGTTGGAAAATTGGACTTAAAATCTTGGACTTAAAAGTTGTCTTGTTTTTTTGGATAGAATGTTGAGCAACTTTAAGCTAAAATTTAAATGGGACCCACACCTCGATATTTGTGGGACCATATATAAACGCATTCTCCTACACGAGGAGATTAACATTGTATATTCACATGTCCAATTCTATTAAGTTATGAATGATATATTTGTGTCCAAAGTGACTCATAAAGCAATGAAAGTTAATGAATTGGGTGTGTTTTAACTCTTGTCCCACAATGGAAGAGTGGTGGAAAATTGAAGAGTTAATAACACCCCAAGTATGGACTAAGGCTTGGATGCCTTTGGGGTATCCCAACTCTTTGAAGGGGAGATGGGCTACACTATGCATGTGTTGGGCTTGGGCCAAAAGTCCACACTGGACTTGAACTTGAGCTTGTAAATATCTCTTATATTTGACAGTTAAAAACGTTTTGACTGTTCCCAACAGTCAAAACCAAAGCTATAAATACAAACGATTCCCTCCAGTTTTTAACTAATAAAAAATTCCTCTCCAGTAATTCCGAAAATGTTTCTGCCTTATCTCCTTCATCCAAAAAATTATTTCTCTCATTTCTGCATGGCATATTACTGTTCTGGTTCAGTACCAAAACACAGATTTGTGTTCATTGAAATTAATTATTGTCGTGCTACATAATTAATTTGAAAAATTCGTTATATCTTGGGAGAAAATATTAATCAACCTCAAAGCACACTGGAGGGAATAAATTGTCTTAAGCACACTATGAAAATTCACAGGGCTCAGATTCTTTTCTATTTCTATTATTATTTCTGCAAATTCAAGTAAGTTTTATTTTCTGTAATTTCGTTGTATTTCTATAATTATAATAACAATTCGTAATTCTGTACTGTTGTATTTATTAAATAGTAGAAATAACACTTTCATCTTTTAAAGTGATTAAATTTTGACCCAACTCATTTCTTAAAACTTTTCATTATTCTCCCTCGATCACTACCATAACAAAGTTTTTTTAACAGTTATAAATTGAGTTTTGATTTATTCTTTACACATCTCTATTACGAATTTTAGTTTGAGACTGATTTTTTTACCTTTTTTACCATACTTGTTGATTTTTTTTTCTTTTAAGAATTTTTTAAGTAATTAATCCCATTCGTTCTTATATTTTCAGAAGGTAATTATTGATGAAAGCTCAGAAGGAAGTTTACAAAGGTGTGCTTATTTTTATGTTTGTTATTAACAAAGTTTAAAGAAATCAAGTAGATAACTACGTATATATGAAAGTGCGGAGAGCTTTTTCTGAATCAAAGCTATGATACCAATTTCAAAGTGCGAAGAGCTTTTTCTGAATCAAAGCTCTGATACGAATTTGAGAGCCCCCGGAATTTGATTATCTCAATTAAAATCAAACTAATAATAATTTCCTTTTATATATAAAACAAACACGATGCGGAAGCGTAAGATGGTTCACAAAATAAACAAATGCCAAATATTAATTTTCTTTAAACAAATTAAACTTAAACCAAGTGAAATTAAATCCAAGTCCTAGAATTTGCCTAAGTCATATTTTTCATTTCAAGAAAGTTAGGCCAAACCAATTTTTGCAAATGACTTGAATTAAACGACTTTACCCAATATTTAATTAAAGTCCAAATTAAATTGAGTGTGATAATTTAAACCGAATTTATCTTGAATTATCCTAAGCATGCGTTCTAAATTATTCATGCAAGATAAAATAAAACAATCACACTACGCCGCGATGTACGAGGAAAAACCCAAGACGGGAAAAAACCTCGGACGTTCCTAGCCACAAATCCACTAGATACGGAATTACAAGTACAAGATAGATAGACTTACAACGCACGACTCGATCCCTCTCAAGCCCCGATGCTTCTTCTTGTAGAAACCTCTTCCTAGCGAATAACCTTGGAACACCACCGCGGTCTCGGAATCCACCGAGAGGACTTTATGTGGTCGCCGTCACCCGAACATGGAGCCTTTCTCCGTGTGGGTAAAACAACATAAAAAACACTTCTTCTTTCTTTGTGGGTGGTAGAAGCAAAACCCAAAACTTCTCTTCAATTCGGTGTAGAGAAAACCGGTGCCAAACTCCAAGAAATTGATATGTATATAAGAACTTGGAATAAACAAACTTGGGTGTAAACTAGAGTGTTAAGTGAATTTCTCTTTGAAAATTAGCACTCAAAACATGAACATTTTCCTTAAAACAATTTTCTCTCAAACTCTCTCTAAGAGATGAAAAGGGAATGGAAAAGTTAAGTTGGAAAGTGTCATTCCCGCTATTGATAAAGTCTGAAAAATTTGGTTAAAAACTTAGTGGGAAAGTGGGTGCAAAACTGCCAAAAAACTGTTCCCGCCTGGCATCTCGTTCGAACGACATTTCGTTCGAACGAAATCTCGTTCGAACGAGACTTCTAACGACGTTCCAGATTGGCCTCGTTATAAACTCGTTGGAAATCTCGTTAGAACGAACAATCTCGTTCGAACGACGGACCAGTATAGCTTGGTGGGAACTCGTTGGCAAACTCGTTCGAATGACATATCGAACGACTTCCAGAAATTTTATAAAATTCGATTTTGGCCCAGAAACTTTATATATTTGATTTTAAAGTTCTAATTAAAGTTTTTCTGAAAATAAAACAGAGTTTTTATTAAACCTAACACCCAATAAACTTGTTCCAAGCTCCTATATATATAATATTGCATTCATACCTTGGGAGCATGGAACTATGATTGATGACGTAGAAACGAGGCACGCAAATCGGCATATTTGATGAAGCTTTATACTCTTCGCCGCTACGTCTTCAACAAACACTTCATAGGCTTGAGAATATTACAATTAAATACTATCCTATGAATAAATGTTTTTGTCCGGAATTGAGCCAACACTATACATGGACTCAATTGGAAATTTGTGTCCTTACAAATCTCCCCCTTTGGCTATTCCGGGACAAAAACCAAACAAAAATCCTAAAGGGCCGTCAAGCTCTACTAGACTCAAAACATAATCCACCCAAACTTGACTCAACCCAAGGATTAAACACTTTGCCTTTTAAAGATGCCGCTTTAGTAGAATACCTGCACACTTAAGCAAACTCATCAAATGCATAGGGAATATCAAAATATAAAATGCAATTAATTAAATTACTCCCCCTAAGTTAATTCTCCCCTTTATCAAACACATGACCTACTTAGAAAGACGTCTCCCCCTAAGATAAATCTCCCCCAAACTAAGATACGATAATAATAGGATTAGATACCATTTCTCCTCCTATTATTTCTCCCCCTTTTTGTTCAGGAATAGGCAAAGGATAAAGAGCTAATAAACATGTGGAAGCTTAAAGTGTTAAGACATTAAAGCACATGAGCAACAAAAGTACAACATATCCAAGATAGATACCAATTATGAAGTATAAGCATGGATGGACTAGAAATTAAGGCAAAGACAAACAAATATCATATATATATATACTAGAAATATACCAATAGAGTACTTACATATATATATAGATATAAACACACATATAACACAAAATACAATAAGTTTTCACACTTGTATGGAAAAAATGTGTCATATGGAAACGTAAGTGTTGGGGTGTGAACTAGCAACAATTAAATTTAGACCCAAACACTTAATAAACATTCACGGAGTTCTCATTTGATTGCAAACTTTATCACATTTAAATATAACCTCATGTGACAATATGAAGATTGAACTCAATGAACAAACATACACAATGCATACAAGCCTAGCATGATGATGATTCTACAAACCAAATAGAGTCAGGACATTAAAGACAACTAGGATAAACGGACATTGTGCAAACCGTTGATATACCATCCAATTCTCCCTCAATAAGTATATATATTCTTTTGCTTTTGAATGAATATATCAAACAAACATAGGCCTTGGCAATTATTTTTCTTTTTAATACCATATTTTCTGTTTTTAGGCCTTTGGACCACGTATTTCTTTTAGGTCCATTAAACGGTGGCTTACTATCGCAAAGGATTTAATTTATCCTTTCGGAGCCCTTCCCCGTGCACATTTATATTTATCATGTTTTCATTTTTCACACAAATCTCACATGCAATGGATTTGGACATGCACTAGTCCTCCTAAGTCACAAATATGTAGATGACAAGATTGGTAGGAGAACACCTCACATAGCTCAAATATACATAAGAAGTTAAAATTTCAAAAGAGCTCGTGCATGTGTGAATAGAGGCATGTAAAAATAGAATCCATTTAATCAATACAAAATCCAACTACTCCATAAAAATATGATAAAGAACATTTTAAGGATTGACAGTCTAAACCAAAAGTTCTAGCGACATGGGAGCGTTAAAGGAAGGATGCAAACACAAGTATATGCCACTTAAAGTGTGTCAAACCAAAATACACACAAAATAAAATCTTTTTGAGTTTTTGACATTTTTAACCATAAATAAAAAATATATACTCAAAAGACAAACAAAAATCATTTGAATTTTTCATTAAGCATAAGTTACCAAGAAATAAAATCCAAATGATAAACAAAAATCTTTTTGTATTTTTCATTTAATGCAAACAAAATGAAGGAAATATAATACAAAAGATAAGCAAAAATCATAATTCTACCATGTGATAAGCATGGAGCATAGACTAGAAAATGATTAAACATGCATACATCTAGCAATGATATATACTATGAAGCACAAAAAGCTAGAGTATGCATAAAACACTAACACATTCAACCTTTAAATTTAGCAAGGGAGGTTTCATGTGATAGTATATGAGAATCAACAAATCTTGTATCTAGCGCATTTAATAATGATTTCCTAACCCATATAGATTTATATTTAACATGATGGGGATTAGGAAATAATGAAATGCTAGATAAAGATTTCCTTGGACTTCTTTTAAGATCAAAACAAAATGACCTAAGGTTACCTTTCCTACCACAATGCAATCATGTGTAAACACGAGGAATGTTACCAAGGTGTGACCCTTTTTAAAGACCTTGGACAAAGTTGACCCTCTAAAACAAACAATGGTTTTAGCTTTAGCAATGGAAGAATTTGAGCATGATGTGCTAGAACCATTAGAACTACTACTAGAGTCTTGAAAATCATTTTTCATTTTTAAAATTTCGGACTCAAGTAATAAATTAGACTCCTCAAAATTATGGGACTCCTTCTTTAAATTTTCAATAATTCCTAGAAGGTTAAAACGCTCTCCCTCAATATGAAAAAACTTGTCCCTAAGAATCTTTTCACGATTTTCACTCTATTTCTTGGACTTTTCTAAAATATCAAAATTTGAATGTAAGTCCATGAGCTTTTCACGAAAAATATCTTTTTGAGATAAGGAGATTTGCAAAGACTCAATGTGAGCTTTAAAACAAGAATTTTCATTTTCAAGAAATTTAATTCTTTTTACAAATCTCAAATTTAATTGCTTTAAATTTTCGTTACATTTGTTAAGCCCATTTAATTCCTCTCGAAAATCAAAAATTTTATTTTCATTAAAATTGGACAAATTTTCATTAAGACGTCCCATTGAGAGAAAAAAAATATGAGAGTGATAAAAATTGAACCACCTAAAAAGGTAAGGAAATACAAAAAGCCGAAAAACGGATCTTTAACGCGATAACTTAGCGCTCCGGCTCTGATACCAATTTGAAAGTGCGGAGAGCTTTTTTTGAATCAAAGCTCTGATACCAATTTGAAAGTGCGGAGAGATTTTTCTGAATCAAAGCTCTAATACCAATTTGAGAGCCCCCCGGAATTTGATTATCTCAATTAAAATCAAACTAATAATAATTTCCTTTTATATATAAAACAAACACGATGCGGAAGCGTAAGATGGTTCACAAAATAAACAAATGCCAAATATTAATTTTCTTTAAACAAATTAAACTTAAACCAAGTGAAATTAAATCCAAGTCCTAGAATTTGCCTAAGTCATATTTTTCATTTCAAGAAAGTTAGGCCAAACCAATTTTTGCAAACGACTTGAATTAAACGACTTTACCCAATATTTAATTAAAGTCCAAATTAAATTGAGTGTCATAATTTAAACCGAATTTTATCTTGAATTATCCTAAGCATGCGTTCTAAATTATTTATGCAAGATAAAATAAAACAATCACACTACACCGCGATGTACGAGGAAAAACCCAAGACAGGAAAAAACCTCGGACGGCCCTAGTCACAAATCCACTAGATACGGAATTACAAGTACAAGATAGATAGACTTACAACGCACGACTCGATCCCTCTCAAGCCCCGATGCTTCTTCTTGTAGAAACCTCTTCCTAGCGAATAACCTTGGAACACCACCGCGGTCTCGGAATCCACCGATAGGACTTTATATGGTCACCGTCACCCGAACATGGAGCCTTTCTCCGTGTGGGTAAAACAACATAAAAAACACTTCTTCTTTCTTTGTGGGTGGTAGAAGCAAAACCCGAAACTTCTCTTCAATTCGGTGTAGAGAAAACTGGTGCCAAACTCCAAGCAATTGATATGTATATAAGAACTTGGAATAAACAAACTTGGGTGTAAACTAAAGTGTTAAGTGAATTTCTCTTTGAAAATTAGCACTCAAAACATGAACATTTTCCTTAAAACAATTTGCTCTCAAACTCTCTCTAAGAGATGAAAAGGGAATGGAAAAGTTAAGTTGGAAAATGTCATTCCCGCTATTGATAAAGTCTGAAAAAGTTGGTTAAAAACTTAGTGGGAAAGTGGGTGCAAAACTGCCAAAAACTGTTCCCGCCTGGTATCTCGTTCGAACGACATTTCGTTCGAACGAAATCTCGTTCGAACGAGACTTCTAACGACGTTCCAGATTGGACTCGTTAGAAACTCATTGGAAATCTCGTTAGAACGAACAATCTCGTTCGAAAGACATTTCGAATGACGGACCAGTATAGCTTGATGGGAACTCGTTGGAAAACTCGTTCGAACGACATCTGGTTCGAACGAAAAAACTCGTTCGAACGACATATCGAACGACTTCCAGAAATTTTATAAAATTCGATTTTGGCCCAGAAACTTTATATATTTGATTTTAAAGTTCTAATTAAAGTTTTTCTGAAAATAAAACATAGTTTTTATTAAACCTAACACCCAATAAACTTGTTCCAAGCTCCTATATATATAATATTGCATTCATACCTTGGGAGCATGGAACTATGATTGATGACGTAGAAACGAGGCACGCAAACCGGCATATTTGATGAATCTTTATACTCTTTGCCGCTATGTCTTCAACAAACACTTCATAGGCTTGAGAATATTACAATTAAATACTATCCTATGAATAAATGTTTTGTCCGGAATTGAGCCAACACTAAACATGGACTCAATTGGAAATTTGTGTCCTTACAATATATGTCGGTGTTTACTTTAAATTTTTTTTTTAAGAAGCCTGAGTTTGAAACTGGGTTGTCTTTCTTTTGGTGAGTGCCTAAAATTCGTTTGATTAATTATATTTTTTTAATAGTTGTATTGGTTAGCTCTTTGTACTAATGGTTGTTTATGTGCTTTTTCGTAACTAAAATGTTAAAAGAATATTTCTTGGTGAATGCCTAAATCTGATTAAGAAATGATCTCTTTGAGCAATTTTAGTAATTAAATATGAGTACTAAAATGGGCGTTCAATGTACACGAATCAATGAAACTACTGTATCAAATCTTAGTTTTTTGTAATTCATATATAATTCATGCCATGCATTATTTTATGAATGGAAGCTGAAGGCATGAACTTTTGATCATGGTGTCACTTATTTAAGTAAAAAATTGTCCCTGCATGAGCAAGTTTGGATATACACAGATTAAGGAATAAATGTCTCTCAATATAGTAGAATCTAAAGCTATAAATTTCTTCTTTATCTTCACAGTACATAAATGTTTTCAGATGGATTTTATTTTTTTTACATGAAGGGGACTTTTACATCATCGACTTTTCACTTTCTTCCAAAGCCTTTAAGCATAAATATAATGACTTTCTTTCCATGATTCTTTCGTTTACTTAATATAGATGAGTCCTTTTTGTTCTGGTTATAAGGATATACATACAATTTAATAGATTATAAGGCTAAGACATGTTGCTTAGTTTTCTTTGTATGGATCATTAATTTAATTTTACAGTAAGAATTACTGAATTGCTATTTATTCTCATGCCTACATGAATACATTTAATTTATGTTAAATTGTTTAGCCTTAGTTTATTATGCTAAGAGAAATGATTTGAGTCCCAATTTTTTTTTCCAAACAACAATAAGTGTTGTACCTTACAGCATGGATACTGTAATACCCCGCACTTTTATGGGAAATTAAATTTAATAATTAAGTGTAATTTGGAAATTTAAGAAATTATCGTGAATAGTAAATTTTAGAGTTTTCAAGGATTAGATGATTTACGATGGGTATTATATTTAGTTTTGGGGTGAAGTAAATAAGTCGGAGTATTTTAATTATATATCGCAATTGGGTAAAGCGACATAGGATAATATTTTAATGGGAATACCGCATTAAGTTGTGTGGGGTTAAATTAGTGATTCTTGTTCATGTTGTCAACTCGTTAATTTCACTCATTTTCCCATCACATGACCACCATCATCGACGAACTCATCAGTGTTATCACCGTTGGTCGAGTCAAGCATATATTACCGAGTATATATTAATGACTCCATGGTGATGTATTCCTCTGCAATTGATCCTGCAATGTATCGCGTATTCTTGACGTAATTTTTAAAAACTTTCATCAATCTTTCAAACGGATACATCCACCTATATCTAACTCGACCACAAAGAAGTGCCTCGTCGCATAGGTGTACCAACAAGTGAACACTTATGTCAAAGAATGCTGGGGGGAAGTACTTCTCCAACACACAAATCGCTTCCGTCACTGCCAATTTTGCGGCCACTATTATTGAAGGTTCTTGTGAAGATTGTTCGGGGACAAAATAAACTTTCAATTCACCGTGAAAACTCCAAAATCGATAAATATCTTGCATACCCCATATTAACAAATGTAGTTCAACTGTTTTCCACTCAAACACCTTACCAATCTTGCACCTAGCACACGGACATGGAAACTCTTCATCATTATGACATCTCTTTGCGTAATTCACAAATTCACTAGCACCTATGCGAAACACATCCCCCATTCTATTTGTCTCACCCATCCACTATTTGTATTTCGGATATCCCATCACAGCTACCACAACTAATCACCAATTAAAGGTAAGAAGCGTATATTCATGGATTAGTATAAACAAAACTTACATTTATAGTATGTTTCATTTAATTATGTCTTATTTATATTCAATTTTTAAATTTCAAATTCAAATTCAATTTATAATAGAAATTCCTATTTCCTCCATCTCCTCTAAAGGGTGAATGGTCTTATCCCATTCAAGACCGCATATTTCTGTAATATACTTAACAACTCATGCACATTGTTACGATTTGAGAAAAATTCGGAAGCATATCCCCGTAGTTCTCCAAGTACACGATGTAGATTGGCAAGTGTGAGTGTTATTTCAATTGATCAATTGAAATAACAGTCACACATGTCAATCTAGTATGTACCCAGATAACATTAGGATACGACTGAAGAACTTCCTCCAAAAGTAATAACTTTAAGCCATTAAGAATATTATTATACATAAATTATACAGTCCCAAACTGTCCAAATGGGACAATTCGAGAGATCTCATTACAGGGGTAATGACTCTCGAACGGGTCTAAGGGCTATTGAATGTGTACGCATAAGAACTAGAAGGATAGTATCTATGCGCACTATATGTAATTTCAAGTATGTTTCATTTATTTATCATACTATATATATATATATATATATATATTGTTCGTTATACAAAGTAATTTTTTAAAAAAAGTTGAAAAATCCTAACCCCATACGGACAATAATCCAGTGGTCATGCCACTTTTAAAATTAACCAACCCAACATCGATCCACTATAATCCAACCGTAATGGCAACAACAAATGTGTATCCCATACTCTTTCTAATTCATCTACTCAATTAATTCTTTTCATCAATTAAACTAACAATTAAAGTATACAATTATTAATTTACTAAATTACAATGAAGGGCAATCCTACTTGCATATGAAAGGGGCACTAGTTATTAATTTACAAAAAAAAATTAACAACCAATCAATACTAAATCAATAAATTCTTTTACAAGGGGCACTACAATATGAGGGTCAATATCTAATAAACTAATAAAAATTTAATTCAAAAAAATACACACATGCACATATACACACACACAACCCCACACCCTCTGGCCCCTACCCACCCCCACTGCCGCTGCCCACCACACATGCACACACACACACATACACACATATACACACGCACATATACACACACATGCACATATACACACACACACGCATATATTCACACATAAACACACACACACACACACACACACAAACACACACACACACATTTACACACATATATATACACATACGCACATATACATACACATATATATAAATGGAGGAGAAATATAGAGTGAAAACGTATCAAAGATGTAAAGAGAGAGAGAGTGTAGTCGCTAGAGAAAGAGAGAGAAATGGTGGGAATTAGAATCGGTGGGAAAAAAGAAGAGGGAGGGTTTTTTTACTGACAGAATTGTCACCAACATGTCACGGTCCTTAACCGTGACAAGTCCGTGACAACTGTACTTGTCACGGACTTGTCCCGATCATTGATCGTGATAAGACCTTGTTACAGTCAATGATTGTGACAAAAAATTCCTGTATTTTTTGTCACGGTCAATGACGGTGACAAGGCTGGATGGTTGAAGGGTGCCAATTTTACCATTTTGGTATAGTGTAGATTTATATGCGTGTATTTTTGTTAAAGGTCAAAATTGGTTAATGCTGTTAGCGCGAACCCACAAACACATGCCTAAAAATATAATGATAAGTCTCTTAAGTCATGAAACAAACTAACAAAGTAAATTAACACTAGTATATTGCCAAAATACAGTCAAAACAATGTTAGTATTTTGCAAGTACACGCACTAAGATATAAAGTACACTCACAATTGATTGAACAAATCATCTTCAATGTGCGTGTACTTTATGTATCATGCGTGTACTCTCATAAAATACACGCATGTTTTAAAAAGTACATGCATGTTAAAAATGGTTTTGTTCAATGCAATTTGCGTGTACTTTATATAGGTCCCATTCACAAATAAAAACAACAGAAATGAACACACGACAATAAAATTACATTAATTTATTGAAATGTCTTCTTCAATAATTTTATTCAAAACGATTATTACAATGAATGAATTGAACAATAATAAGTGTAATTGAATTGGTTGTTTATATGTGGACCTGTAATAACCCTTCTTACTACACCTAGAGCAAGTTACTTCCCTAACTATGACCTCACCAATAGACTTTATTCTCTTATTTCTTGGCCATCTTGTTGGTCACTTTGTTAATGGAGGAAGGATTGTTGGATTTTCATGTAATGGAATGTTTGGGGACATCAAATCAGGTAGAGGAGAGCACTAAACAAGTGGGATAACAACCAAAATTTATATTTTTGTTTCAGGATGGAAGACCCTAACAAAAGGGGAGAAACACAAGGAGAATGGGTAACAATTGCTAAAAAAACCAAAGACCCAAAATATTGCAGCATCTTCTAATACAAAATCTAAACCAAGATATGTGTATGTTGTTTTTAGTGGATGCCATCCAAGCATCTACTATTACTGGTATCAATGTCAGGCCCAAATAAATGGGTATCCTGGAGCATGCCATAAAAAATGACAATATTCCGGAAGCAATAGATGGATGGGAACAATGGATGCAATAACTGGCACCCACAAACATAATTCACCAATTTGCTAAACTTCAAATAAAGGAAAAAACTCCTGCAGTTGAAGTAAAAGATTTTTTTAATCCAGTAATTCCTTATGAATTATATGAACCTTTAAATGAATCCCGGAAGTCCCATATTTTAGAAAAGAGAGGGACTTTAGAAAAAATATGAGTATTTTAGCTAAAAAAATTACTGAATAAATGACAGTTTTTGATCAACTCAAATCCCTTAGTCTTCAGATATTAAAACAATTTAATTATGAGGATGAAGACTTTTCACTTGAAAAGTTAATATCTTTTTAGTAGTAGCAGAAATGCAAGAAAATTATTTTTATAATAAAATTTTTAATACTATTCGGAGGATTTGCTTGTTCGAAAAAGTGAAACAACTTCTTCCCCGACTAGTATTTAAATTAAAGATTCTTCCACAAATTGAAGATCATGATGAAAAGATAAAAAGTCTTTTAATCCAATTTGCTGTTAAAATTAATCATGCCTCTGAAATCAATTTGTATGATGATGTACCCAAATTAAATTTCTTCACTGAAGATAATTGGGATATTGAACCAATTGAATGGGGATTAATAAACCAACTAATATTCCCAAGTATTTTACCAGAAGAATTTTCTAAATTTCTTTTGATGATCAAAACAATGATCAATAATGTGGTTTACAAATATAAATATACCAGATATTTAACTTTCCACATTTACAGCACCATTGGATGGATAGTTAGAGAAATATTTTACCAACCCTTTGAGATATGGCACCTCAGTGAAATTGAGGAATATGAATGGGGTGAGATTGACCAGAATGACTACGATCACCCTATTGACTACTTATGTACAAACCAGTACAGGATATGGAGTTTAATTAATATCTCCAATATAGAAAAATATTTGTACGCTCAACAGGAGCTCAAATTCATGGTCAGATGGACGAAGACTGTTTGTCACAGACCTTCCTATTAATTATTTTGTATCACGTGAATAAAAAGCTGAGGTGAATGAATTTCTTGAAAACCTTAAGAATAAAAATAAATTGGATGTCCCTTATGAGTTATTAAGTGATGCAGAAGAATGTGAAGAAGCACATCTACATCGCTATAACCAAAGTCCAATCGATATCATCTCATTGGATTCCATTGGAGAAGCTAACATAGACAATGCAATGGAAGGATAATCCCATATTTTCTGGACCACAATGTACGACTGAACAAATTATCCAGCACATAACACGTGGCCCAAGAAAAGACAAAAGGAAGGCGACAAAAGCGTTTAAAAATAGACGAATCTCCCAATATTATTGAAGTATTTACTTTATTAATGTTTCTTTAAAAGAAAATAAACGTGTTTATCCTTTTCCTTATATTTAATCTTTCTATATTGTATTGTAATTTGGCATCCGACACTTATAAAATGGACAGTTCATCTCATCTTGTAGATCATCTGCTCATTTCTCATCTTGTAATCACACTCTTTGTAATAAAAGTATTTCTTTATTTATTTCTCTCCATCCACAACATTTACCTAACAATATTATTCCACCCACCACATAATAACCAACCTAACTCATTACTTACGTTTCACCTACTAATCTTCTTCATTCAAATTCATCTGTAGCTTTTTTTGTGTTATTAGTATCAAATCTTTGTGTTAAAAAGGTTATGTGACACCCTTCCCAATTAATTATCGGGTGATCAGTCCTTTATAAAATTTAAAACAAAATGTTCGGTTGGTTGATTCTTAGCATCACTATCGAAAATATAATAACTTATTTAATCACCTAATATAATTAAGCTAAGTGTCAAAACATTTTTCTTATTTATTTAAAACCATTTTTAATTACCAAACCAAGTAATTTAATATAAAACATCCACGCACAATTAATTTATACAAATACTAAATCAGAATCGCATGCTGAAATAAATAAGATTGGATAAAACATCCCAGTTCAAAACACTACACCAAAACAATAGTACCCATCAATCCAAATGAAAGTAACCGAGAAATAGAGTAAACATAGTCTCTGAAACTGTCTAAGGAAGGGGCGACACATGCCCTAAAGGAATGTCATAATGAATAGGAATGAAATAGTCGAAGTGTCTAAACAAAGTCATGTAGCTCCCACATCAGCTACAACATACCACGCAATCCGAAACTCTAAGCCTGATGTCCCTGCGGCTGAGCACCTGATATAATACATATATATAGCAAGAGAGAGAGAAGATGCAAGAAACGGGTCAGAGCCCGATGTGTAAAAATATTTGTTTAAGCAAGTACTTAAAATTTGCAGTAAAGCAAGTATCAAGTACATGATAGTTCGAACTCTCTCTTAAGATTCTCACCCCTCTTCTAATGTGCACGCCTAACACGCATCTAAATTTTCTCCTTAGCTATACCTCCCAATATAACTAGTCTGAATCCATCCTAATAGTATTTACCCTTACTATGAGTACGCCCGTATCGCCCATACAATATGTTAACCAATTAGCCTATATCGAAAAGCTAATTAATACATTTTCTGTTTCCATAATAAGTCAAATATTCGATTAGAATTTTCTTAAAAAATTTCCATGCCCACATTCATTAATATTCCCACTAGAATAATTTACAATTTTCATACATATATACATATAGTCACTTCTTCCCTATATATATATATATATATATATATATATATATATATATATATACAACATGATACTGCACCCCCGGGCTATATCCCACTAGTGCACCTAGTCAACATACTGTACCCCCGGGTTATCACCCATTAGTACACTTACAATATGCTTTTGTACCCCCGGGTTATCACCCATTAGTACACTTATAATAATAAGATTTTCACACCCCCGGGTTATCACCCATTAGTGCTTTTAATAGTAATAATACATAATAGGTATACACACATCCTATTATAATAGATAGGTATTTCCCCTCACCTACATATATGCTTCTCTAACGCATATTGATTTCAACATTCCTCACTAGTTATTTGGATTATTATCCCTCTCGAAATCTCTACGGTGTGTTCTCTCCGTACCGAGTTTATTAAAGTATTAGTTCCCCATACTTCTTTCGAAATCCTGCCTTACATAAGTTTATTATTTGGAAAATATTTCTCTCATTTCTGAACTGATAACTCAAAACTGAGTCCTAAAAGAAATTTTCAAAATTCCACTCTGTCGCTCGAACGAGGTGGCAAGTCGTTTGAATGACTGCCACATGTCGCTCGAACGACTTCGCGCGAGATAGCAATCTAGCTCGAACGACTTCGAGTGACTTCGTGCGAGAATTCGTTGTTCGTCCCCTACCTTGGTTTTTCAACGTTTTCCACCATTTTTAACCTCAAACCTTCTCAATCAACACCCCAAACTCCAAATAAATAGTTCTACATTGAACCCCATTAATAACACATGATTTCTAACATCCTAGGATCATCAATTTATTACGAATCGTTCATAAAATGTGAAATCCCCAATTTAATTTTATCAAAACCCTAGTTCTTCCAATACATGTTCAAGAAGCCATTATTTCCAAATTTGTTCTACATATCAATTCCTTAAAATGTGATTTCCAGTCTTCATACATTAAGGGTTTCAATCAAATATATCACAGAACTTATTTCTACATTCAAGTTCATCAATTTCACCATTTTGATAACTTATAACATAATCCTAACAACCCTACACTAACATGAATCAAATTAATACCGAAATACAACAAGTTATAAACACTTGCCTTGAGTGAGTAGTCTGATTTCTGGATGTTGTTGGTATGGGTGTGTTCCCCTCGTTCCGATCTACACGGTGGTGGTGGTTGTTGTGCAAGGTGATGTCGATTTAGCCCTCTTCTCTTGGCAAAAGCTTTCCCTCACACTTCCTATGGCCGTTCTTACTTTCTCCAGCTTTGTAACCCTAATGAAACTGTTTTGGCTGATAAATTAAGTTCTAATTTTCGTCCATTAATTAGGCCGAAAAATCCAATTTACCATAATGCCCTTTTGGGGTGCCGGTTAGGCCGAAAATTTCCCCGGGACCCAAACTAAACACCCGAGTATACTATTTCGACTATCTCGACCCTTCCAGACTCAACGGTACACTCAAAATCATCATACGAGTTACTAAAAATAATTGATATATTTATTCCACCAATTTAGTCCCGACATGACTCACACGCGCGTCTGACTTAATTTACTAAATTGTCGTATTATTATCTCTCGACAATTTATCAAAGTGTATAGTTCCATATTTCATATCGCACAGTATATTAAACTAATAAGTATTAACCCTTAGCACGCTAGTTAATATTTATTTTTATTGGATCCGGATTAATTAACAATTTAATTCTTCACATTTAAATTTAATTAATCCCGTTGTAATAAATAATCCCTTAATTATTTAAATCATCAAAAATGTGGGGTACTACATACTTCCCCCCTAACAAAGGAATTTCGTCCCAAAATTTGGAAAAATAAGGCATACCTGGTATGAATAAGTCTGGATATTTCTCACGCATATCTGCCTCACGCTCCCAAGTAGACTCCTCCACATTGTGATGCGGCCACTGCACCCGAACAAGTGGAACTATTTTTGACCTTAGCCTCCTCTCGCTATAATCTAGAATAGCTATCGGTCTCTCCTCATATGAACTATCTGGCTGTAGTTCAATCTCCTCAATTGCAATGTGAGTGTGTGTTAAATCATCTCGAAGGTATCGCCTCAGTGACGAAATGTGGAACACATCATGGATACGATGTAAGTGCTCCGGTAGTCCCAATCGGTATGCCACCGGTCCGACCCTCTCTATAATAGGAAATGGTCCCACATATCTTGGAGCCAACTTCCCTTTCATCCCAAATCTCATTACCCCCTTCATTGGAGATACTCTCAACAAAACCTGGTCTCCCACTTCGAACTCACGGAAGAACCTTTTTGCATCGGCGTAGCTTTTTTGCCTGTCCTGGGCTACCCGTATGCGATTTCGAATCATTTCGATCCTGCTCGACGTATCCTGAATTACTTTTGGCCCGAGTAGATTATTGTCTCCTACCTCTAGCCAACAAACTGGGGAACGACAAGGTCTACCGTATAATGCTTCGAACAGGGCCATGCCAATCGTAAACTGATAGGAGTTGTTATAAGAAATCTCTACCAGTGGAAGATACTATTCCCAACCTCCCCTGAAATCAAGGATACACATGCGCAACATGTCCTCGACCATATGATTAGTGCGTTCAGTCTGCCCATCAGTCTGCAGGTGATATGCCGTACTTAACTGCAACTCGGTACCCATAGCTTCCTGAGCGCTTTCCCAAAAACAAGATACAAATGTCTTATCTCTATCTGACACGATGTTAAGAGGTACACCATGCAGTCTCACTATCACTGCAATAAATAACTGAGCATATTGTCCTGCTGTGTAGTCTGTCCTGACGAGCAAGAAGTGGGCTACCTTCGTCAACCGATCTACAATAACCCATATAGAATCTTGCCCCCTCTGCGAAGTGGGAAACCCGATGATAAAATCCATAGAAATGCCTTCCCATTTCCAGGTAGGAATCTCTAATGGCTGAAGTAAACCTGATGGTCTCTGATGGTCCACTTTCACTAGCTGACAAGTGGTACACTTGGATACGAACTCTGCGATATCCTTTTTCATCCCGCTCCACCAATACGGCCGCCTCATATCCTGGTACATTTTGTCCCCACCGGAATGTACCGTAAATCGGGACCCATGCGACTCCGTCATTACTGCATATCAAAGGTCCTCCCCCTCTAGAACAATGAGCCTCCCATTGAAGCGCAACCCACCCTCAGAACTTACTGAATAAAACTCGGCTCCCCCGGCCAAAAGCTGCCTAACCCGATCTTGACAGAACGAATCCGCTGCCTGTGCCTGTACTGTTTGCGTAATGATCTGAGGTGTAAATGTCATCGCCGACATGAATGACCGGGCCATAGCATCCTGATGTCCCAATTCCTTCCATTTTTCTCTCCACACCTCGGCCGTCTCATCAACCGGCCTGTGGCTCAATGCATCAGCAACCACATTAGCCTTTCCCGGGTGATAGTGTATTTCGAACTGGTAATCCTTTACAAACTCAAGCCACCATCGTTGATGCATATTCAACTCCTTCTGCGTGAATAAGTACTGTAGTGACTTGTGGTCTGTAAATAAGCGAAACTGTTCTCCCAATAAGTAATACCTCCAAATACGAAGCGCAAACACAACTGATGCTAGCTCTAAGTCGTGGGTGGGGTAATTATTTTCATGAGGCTTAAGCTTTCGGGAAGTAAAAGCTATGGACTTCTCCTCTTGCTGATGTACTCCCCCAAGCCCCTGTAATGATGCGTCCGTATAGACCAGGTATTCCACTCCCGCTCTGGGAAGTGCTAGAACGGGTGCTGAAGTTAACTTGTCCTTCAGCTCGTCAAATGCCAACTAGCATGCATCGTCCCAAACAAACGGTACGCCCTTACGAGTAAAATTTGTCATAGGACCCACAATCTTCGAGAATCCCCGCATAAACCGTTTGTAGTATCCGGCCAATCCCAGAAAACTCCGCACCTCCGTCGGTGTCATGGGCTGTCCCCACTCCCTCACTGCTGACACCTTACTAGGGTCTACAAATACCCCTTTTTCTGAAACAATGTGTCCCAAAAACTGTACCTCCCGCTTCCAAAACTCGCATTTCTCATATTTGGCATACAATTCATGCTCTCGTAGGATCTGTAAAACCATACGTAATGTTCGGCAGTGCGGGAATAAATCAATATGTCATCTATGAAGACGATGACGAACTGATCTAGGAACTCTCTGAATACTCTGTTCATTAAGTCCATGAATACTGCTGGGGCATCGATCAGTCCAAATGGCATAGCCCTGAATTCGTACGATCCATAACTCGTTAGAAAAGCAGTCTTGTCCACATCCTGCTCCCTGATGCGTAGCTGATGGTACCCAAATCTCAAATCTATCTTCGAGAAGTGGGTCGCTCCTCTCAGCTGATCAAACAAGTCATCAATCCGAGGCAATGGATACTTATTTCATATCGTGACTTTGTTAAGCTCCCAATAATCAATACAAAGACGTAGGTGCCCATCCCTTTTCTTTACAAACAGAACTGGGGCACCCCATGGAGAGGTACTCCTACGGATGAAGCCCTGTCCCAACAACTGTTCTATCTGATCTCGTAGTTCCCTCATCTCTGCCGGAGCCATACGGTAAGGTGCACGTGCTATCGGACGAGTGCCTGGTGCTAAGTCTATCACAAATTCAATCTCCCTACTCGGAGGTAACCCTGGTGTACCCTGAAATACATCAGCAAACTCACAGACGACCAGAATTGAATCGAGTGGAACTACGACTGCAGAGGTCTCATCCTCTATATAAAATAAGTGGGTGGACGACTCTCCCTCCGAGCGAGGCATCGCCACTAAGAACATCTCCTGACCCATAATGGCGAACACAATACTCCTACTGAAGCAATCAATCATAGCCCTATACTCGACTAACCAATCCATACCAATAATGGTGTCGTATTCGATTATATCTAATACTAGCATATCACCCGGTATGATTAAACTGCCAATTTCTATGCCTACTCCCCGGCATATAAGGAAAATCAATGACCCATTACCCAGTGGTGATTCTACACAAGTCACTGTACTCCCTGTCGTGCTTAAAAACCTAGTGGCCTTTGCAAAGCTAGTGGCTATAAAAGAGTGTGATGCCCCCGTGTCAAATAAGATGCGACCCAAAGTACCATGGATAGAAAAATTACCCTCCACTGCGGGTGGTGCCTGCGGAACTGCGGCCTAGTGGACATTATAGACACGTCCATACTGCAACTGTCCCTGCTGCATCGAAACTGCGGGTAAAGCTGGAACTGGAGCCGGCGCTGGTAGGGCGGCAGGAAAATGGGTCTCTAGGGCTCCTGGTGAGCACCCTGCTGTCGAGGAACTCTGTCCCTATCCGGGCACTCCTGTTTCTTATGGCCAGTCTTGCCACAAGAATAACATTTCCCAATGAAGTTTCCTCCTCTCTGCCCCTGGTAGCCTCGGCCCGGTTGGCCGTTACCACCTCTACCTTGGCCCTGCTGGCCCTGTTGTCCTCCCTGCTGTTGACCCTGCTGCTGATTTTGTGGCTGGCCCTGGTGGCCCTGCCTCCAACCCCCATGACCATGCCTGAACCCTCCAGAATGGAACCTCTTAGCAGACTCCCCCTGCTGGGAACCCTGCCTCTGACTCTGCTCAACTGGTACTCCACTGGAATTACCTCCCCCTGTCTTTCCCAACTGGTTGGGATCTCCCCCTCGCTTGTTTCCCTTAGCATGAAAGCGATTGTCCTAACAATGCAATAAGGTTGCATTCAGAACGTCGGTATATGAGCGTAGGGAAAGGTTACCCAATAAATGCTGTCGTATCTTCCAAGTCAAGCCATCCATGAACATCTGAATGTGCTTCTCCTCAGTAGACACCTCCTCCAGTACCATGTTTGTCAATCTTGTAAACTCTTCCTCATATTCTGCAACGGTCTTACTTTCCTGGGTGAGGTCTAAAAGTCTCCGTCTCATCTCAGTCTTAACGGCGGAAGGAAAATACTTGCGGTCAAACTGCACCCAGAAATCGTTGATAGTCATCCCATCTCGCTCCTCGGTAGTAGTAGTAGTAGTAGTAGTAGTAGTGGACTCCCACCACTGTAAGGCTGCCCCTCTCAGCTTGAAGGTAGCCAAAACCGGCCTTTGAACCTCTGTGCACTCATACATGCGAAGATGTCGCTGTATGTCCTTTCACTGACTCGCGGTAACCACATCTGAACTGCCCAAGAACTCTGGGGGACAAGCCCTATGAAAGTACTCTCTAACTCTCTCCCATGCAATAGGAAAAGGATGCACTGAAACGGGTGCTACTTCCTGGACCTGAGGTGGGGCCTGCTGCACCGCCACTAAGGCTGCATTTAGCGCTTGTACAATGATCGCGGTAACTTCTATTGCGTTCATTATCCCCTGAGCCTGTATGGCCGGCTGTTCTGGCTGGGCCTGTCAGTCTCTTGGTGCACGTCGAGGAGGCATCTGAGATGAGAAAGAATATTATTAGTCCACAGTTATTTCAAAATTTCAAGTAGCTGAAGACGTAACCGCAAAATATAAGATCACAACAGTCCTAAAAATAGGGCTCTATATAAAAGGACGCAAAGCTGAAGACATAGTAAGCCGTACAGATCCTAATGGACACTAGAACCTGATGCTCTGATACCACCTGTGATACCCCGCCCAATTAAATATTGGGTGATCAGTGCTTTATAAAATTTAAAACAGAATGTTCGGTTGGTTCATTCTTAGCATCACTGTCGAAAACATAATAAGTTATTTAATCACCTAATATAATTAAGCTAAGTGTCAAAACATTTTTCTTATTTATTTAAAACCATTTTTAATTACCAAACCAAGTAATTTAATATAAAACATCCACGTACAATTAATTTATACAAATACTAAATCAGAATCGCATGCTGAAATAAATAAGACTGGATAAAACATCCCAGTTCAAAACACTAAACCAAAACAATAGTACCCATCAATCCAAATGAAAGTAACCGAGAAATAGAGTAAACATAGTCTCTGAAACTGTCTAAGGAAGGGGCAACACATGCCCTAAAGTAATTCCATAATGAATAGGAATGAAATAGTCAAAGCGTCTAAACAAAGTCCTGCAGCTCCCACATCAGCTACAGCATACCACGCAATCCGACACTCTAAACCTGATGTCCCTGCGGCTGAGCACCTGATATAATACATATATATAGCAAGAGAGAGAGAACATGCAAGAAACGGGTCAGAGCCCGATGTGTAAAAATATTTGTTTAAGCAAGTATTTAAAATTTGCAGTAAAGCAAGTATCAAGTACATGTTAGTTCGAACTCTCTCTTGAGATTCTCACCCCTCTTCTAATGTGCACGCCTAACACGCATCTAAATTTTCTCCTTAGCTATACCTCCCAATATAACTAGTCTGAATCCATCCTAATAGTATTTACCCATACTATAAGTACGCCCGTATCGCCCATACAATACGTTAACCAATTAGCATATATCGAAAAACTAATTAATACATTTTCCGTTTCCATAATAAGTCAAATATTCGATTAGAATTTTCTTAACAAATGTCCATGCCCACATTCATTAATATTCCCACTAGATTAATTTACAATTTTCATACATATATACATATAGTCACTTCTTCCCTATATATATATAACATGATACTGCACCCCCGGGCTCTATCCCACTAGTGCACCTAGTCAACATACTGTACCCCCGGGTTATCACCCTTTAGTACACTTATTTAGATAATCTTGTACCCACGGGTTATCACCCATTAGTACACTTACAATATGCTTTTGTACCCCCGGGTTATCACCCATTAGTACACTTATAATAATAATATTTTCACACCTCCGGGTTATCACCCATTAGTGCTTTTAATTGTAATAATACATAATAGGTATAAACACATCCTATTATAATAGATAAGTATTTCCCCTCACCTACATATATGCTTCTCTAACGCATATTGATTTCAACATTACTCACTAGTTATTTGGATTATTACCCCTCTCGAAATCTCTACGGTGTGTTCTCTCCGTATCGAGTTTATTAAAGTATTTAGTTCACCATACTTCTTTTGAAATCCTGCCTTACATAAGTTTATTATTTGGAAAATATTTCTCTCATTTCTGAACTGATAACTCAAAACTGGGTCCTAAATTTTTTTTTCAAAATTCCACTCTGTCGCTCGAACGAGGTGGCAAGTCGTTTGAACGACTGCCACATGTCTCTCGAACGACTTCGCGCGAGAATTCGCTGTTCATCCCCTACCTTGGTTTTTCAACGTTTTCCACCATTTTTAACCTCAAACCTTCTCAATCAACACCCCAAACTCCAAATAAATAATTCTACATTGAACCCCATCAATAACACATGATTTCTAACATCCTAGGATCATCAATTTATTATGAATCGTTCATAAAATGTGAAATCCCCAATTTAATTTTATCAAAACCCTAGTTCTTCCAATACATGTTCAAGAAGCCATTATTTCCAGATTTGTTCTACATATCAATTCCTTAAAATGTGATTTCCAGTCTTCATACATTAAGGGTTTCAATCTAATATATCACAGACCTTATTTCTACATTCAAGTTCATCAATTTCACCATTTTGATAACTTATAACATAATCCTAACAACCCTACACTAACATGAATCAAATTAATACCGAAATACAGCAAGTTATAAACACTTGCCTTGAGTGAGTAGTCTGATTTCTGGATGTTGTTGGTATGGGTGTGTACCCCTCGTTCCGATCTACACGGTGGTGGTGGTGGTGGTGGTTATGCAAGGTGATGTCGATTTAGCCCTCTTCTCTTGGCAAAAGCTTTCCCTCACACTTCCTATGGCCGTTCTTACTTTCTCTAGCTTTCTAACCCTAATGCAAATGTTTTGGCTGATAAATTAAGTCCTAATTTTCGTTCATTAATTAGGCCTTAAATTCCAATTTACCATAATGCCCTTTTGGGGTGCCGGTTAGGTCTAAAATTGCCCCGGGACCCAAACTAAAGACCCGAGTATACTATTTCGACTATCTCGATCCTTCCGGACTCAACGGTACACTCGAAATCATCATACGAGTTACTAAAAATAATTGATATATTTATTCCAGCAATTTAGTCCCAACACGACTCACACGCGCGTCTGACTTAATTTACTAAACTGTCATATTATTATCTCTCGATAATTTATTAAAGTGTATAGTTCCATATTACATATCGCACATTATTATTAAACTAATAAGTATTAACCCTTAGCACGCTAACCCTTAGCACGCTAGTTAATATTTATTTTTATTGGATCCGGATTAATTAACAATTTAATTCTTCACATTTAAATTTAATTAATCCCATTGTAATAAATAATCCCTTAATTATTTAAATCATCAAAAATGTGGGGTATTACATACTTCCCCACTAACAAAGGAATTTCATCTCGAAATTTGGAAAAATAAGGCATACCTGGTATGAATAAGTCTGGATATTTCTCATGCATATCTGCCTCACACTCCCAAGTAGACTCCTCCACATTGTGATGCTGCCACTGCACCCGAACAAGTGGAACTATCTTTGACCTTAGCCTCCTCTCGCTATAATCTAGAATAGCTATTGGTCTCTCCTCATATGAACTATCTGGATGTAGTTCAATCTCCTCAATTGCAATGTGAGTGTGTGCTAACTCATCTCAATTGCACTGTGAGTGTGTGGTATTACAGGTTAGTATGTGTGTTATTTTATTTTGAGAAGAAAAAAAATATGTCTATTACTTTGTTTATTAAAGTTTAGTATGTGTTCTTAAGGTATATGTATATGTATGTTAATTTAGTTCTTATATAATTATTGTGTGCTACGACGAATTGAAACCCTGATATTTTGAGCATCTATTTACTTTTCATAAAACCTATATACCTATTATTGTTTCAAAGCCCATATTTCCATTTGCCATTAAAGCTATTTGATTAGCAATAGGTGTTTAGGAAACTAGTTTTAGGCACCTGAACAAAATAATAGGAGGTCTTAGGTACCAATGAAATTTAAAATATAAGAACAAAATGTTGACGTTTCTTTACAATGTTTAGCTCCATGGTTAGATAAGGACGAGTCTATGTATAATCATAATTTACATATTGATAAAAAAAACCGAAAATGATATTAGGAAAATTAGTTCTACTTTAAATATTTTAACTAATATTATGTTTGGATGGGTGAAGAGAAATGAAAAATATCAAATCATAAATCAAAACTATGTAGAAAAGAAACTAGACTGTATTGAATTCAACTTAAACAACGTTGATCAAAAAATTATTCAACTAGCATTAGTATCAAATCAAGACTTAAAAGAAGAAACAAAAAATAAAATTGAAAATATATTAATAAAAATAGATAACCATAATCAACCAGAGCAAACTGGAATGAATCATCCATGTGATAATGAAATCCCTAGATTATATTATCGTACAAAAGAGATTAAAACCCTTCAAACAGAAGAATTCAATTACATTGAATATATAAACGTTACATAAATCCTAGACTATTGGAGATATTTATATAAAGACACTAGTTTAAATATCTCTGAACGTAATAAACTGATTGAACAAATAAAAACCATGTATTTTGAACATGAAAAATTATTACAACATTTTTACTATGAAATAAATCAATATTCATCTAATGAAGAAAAAAATGATCCACCACATATAGTAAACACTATAAGTGATGGAAAGAGAAAAGCCGAAGAACCACTAACAAAATTCCATAACATAAAGGAATTTGAACAATTTATGCAAAACCCTGCAATAGAGAAAAAGGAGCTTTTATTAAAGTCGGCAATACTTCTACACGTGAAAATAATACTTCTACAAGTAAAGTTATAAAAGAGGAACCAAATCCTTTTTTCTTAAGGAGAGATGATCTAAATAAACATAATGTATCACAAAATGGAATCTATCTTGATCTAAGGCATATACCTTTTAAGGATCAAGAATAAACCATTGATGAATGAGCACAATCCATGTCCATACGCATCACAAACTATAAAAATATATGGTCTAAAGAAATTTTTTAAGATTACTTAGCTATAACACTTCAAGGAGACGTGTTACAGTGGCTACAACAATGGGAAAAATCTAAAGAAGGAAAATAACAAAAAGTTGAACTTCTACAAAATTTCAAAACTTTTGATGAAATGTTAAAAGATTTTGTCAGATTAATAAAAGAAAATATAATAGGATATCCTTGAGAACCCAGAATCCAAGAGGATGAACATTACATATTATCTAAACTAGAATTATGTAATATATGTCAATTTGAAGAATTTGTTGAACTATATAAAAAAATATTATTTCAAAGTCAATCCACCACATAATAAATGTTGGCTAGACAAATTTTTTCATAAACTCCCAAACCCATGGGATGAAATATCTTTAAAACTTTATCTTGATTGGTTAAAACAAATCAACAAGGAAAATAACATTGAATTCCGTATTAATTGGTTATTAAGACAAATATCCGAGAAATGCGTAGATGTAAAAGTCAAAAAACAAAGTAAAAAAACAAATCCCAAATTTCAAAGATGGATATAAATGTTGTGATAAAATTTTAAAAGAAAACTGGAAAATAGGGTGTAATTCACCAAGATCTTTTAAAACATCCAGAAAAAGAAAATTTAAATGGAAACCTTGGAAAAAGAAATCATCCTTTTAAAAAAAATAAGAAATACAGTAGAAAAAAGAAATTTTCTAATAAAAATAGAAAAGAAATATAAAAAAGAAATGTAAATGTTACATATGTAATGAAGAAGGACATTATGCACTAGAATGCCCAAAGAAAGGGAAAAGTGCAAAAAGAATGATAAAATTTCTTGAAGAACAAGAATTTGAAGAATGTTTTGAAGATGAATTTACAGATATTTCTGATCATGAAGAAATACTATATGAACTAGAATCAGAGTCAGAATCATCAGATGATGAAGTCATATTTATGTATAATAAGACAGAAATACGAGATAGTAATGAAATTGAGTTACAAACACTAACTCATAAAGACGTTGGTGAAGAAATAACTTTTACCAATGAACAACTACAATAATTAGAAAATCAATAAAACTTATTAAAAAATAAGATATTTATAAATTATCAAAGTTCAAAATATTCTCAACAAGAATATTTGAGAAATTTAATGGAAACATCACTACTGGATCAACCGATGGAGAAACAACATAAATTACACTATTTGATAAAAATAAAATAAAATGCTAGAAGAAAAAACATCTTGAAATAAAACATATTCATATTGGATTAATCCAAATATGTATCACTCCCTTATTTAGATAGATACACTTGTAGAGATTTTGGTCTTAGACAAAAGATTCAATAATCCACTTAATGCAATCATAGGAGGAGTACAATCCAATTTGGTTAATGCAGTTATTTGGTTTAAGATAAAACCAAATTTTTTTTATTTCAATTGAGGGTCCGAATATTGAGGATTGTGCCAAAATTAAGAATCCAAACTAAAGGAATAGGAACGAAAGACACTTCCAGATATATATCAATCTATAGAAAAATAATTCATGAATTGACTACACTACCACAAATAAATACATATTTTGTTGATAAAAATATAATATAAATATTTTAGCCCAGACCCTTTAATTCATCGATCCAACCAAGATTGATTAATTGGAGAGATTTGGAAGTACCAAAACAATGGATACTACCACAAATTACAGAAGAACCTAAAAAATAATAAAATAATGTTGAACTTCAAGTTTCGGGAAATAATGTTTATTTTAATAATAAATACTCAGACTGGCAAAAGAATTTTCCTGAAAATGATTAGGAAAAATTCAAAGGGAAAAATCCTATGAATTTCTTAAAAGGTGAGTCTAGCAAAATATTTGCTATGAAAAATGTACCAGTTCCAATATTACCTGGAACAAATTACAAAAAAAGATGAAAATATTTAATCTAGCAATATATATCAGTTCCAAGTCGGAAGGGAAGAAATCATATTTTCTCCAATCCCTGGAAAGAAAAGATACACTTATGTATTAGGTTACTTTAATTTTTCTAGTTATAAACAATATAACTTCTACACTCATATAAGATACATGAGCAACAATATGCTCTTGTAGACCAAATGCTTTACCACCAGAAAAGTGGATAAAAATGAAAAATTCAATTGTTGTAACAGGCATTAATGGAACACAAAACTGTATTACCCTAAAAGCTAAAATAATAGTTATTTGATTTAATGAAAAGGAATTTATTATTCCAAAAATTTTAAGGTTTTCTGAAATGTATGGTGATTTCATTTTAGGAATTTTATTTCTGAATATCTGCCAATGAATATTAATTTTGGAACAATTAGTCTAACTCTAAACAAAGAATTAGTAGAAATCCCTCTACTTCAACAAAGTAAATATAAATGTGAAAAATATTTTTTACCTACAAGAAAAGGAGATATGACCCCAATAATTAAGGCCTCGGAAGAATCTCATTGGCTATATACTATCTTAAAAGAAAATTTTAGTGAAAAGCCACTAAAATTATGGGATAAAAGCAATAGATATTGTGATCTCAAACTAAGAGATCCGAATATCATCATACGAGTCAAACCTATGATTTATATGAGGCAAGATATGGATGAATTTGATAACCAAATCAAATAACTATTAGGAGCAAAACTCATTGAAGAAACAATAAGTCCTCACTCTAGCCCTGCATTCATGGTGAGAAAACACAGTGAAGCCAAAAGAGGTAAAGCTAGAATGGTTATAAATTACAATAGATTAAATGAACAATTAGAATTATATGGATATTTTATTCTAAAAAGGATGTATTAATTAGTCAGACTAAAGGGAAAAATATCTTTAGTAAATTTGACTGTAAATCTGGATTTTGGTAACTAAAATTAACTGAAGAGTCAAAACCATTGACTGCATTCAGTACCCCTAGAGGACACTACCAATGGACAGTAACGCCCTTTGGATTAAATATAGCTCCACAAGTATTCAAGAGATGGATGGACAATATCTTTAAAGACCATAAAGATTTTTGTGTTGTATAAATTAATGATATTCTTGTCTTTTCAAAAACAATTGAAGAACATAGAAAACATCTAAAAATATTATGTGAAAATTTCCAAAAATGTGGAATTATTCTATCCCCAAAGAAAATTGAAGTTGAAAAACAGAATTTGATTTTCTTAGCATAATCCTCAACCAAGACGGATTACAACTACAAGATCATATAATCTCTAAAATAAAATATTTTGATGAAAATATTCAAGATAAAAAATAATTACAAAGTTTTTTGGGAATTTTAAATTATGGAAGAAATTTCATACAAGGATTATCCAAAAAAGAATTGCCTCTTCTTGAAAAACTAAAAAAGAGGGACATATTTATATGGAATGAACAAGATACAATGTCAGTAAAGAAAATAAAACAAGAGATAATTACAAATTGTCCCAAAGTCTATTTTCCTCAACCAGAGGATAAATTAATATTAGAAACATACGCTACTGATCATTGTCGGGGATGTGTTGTCAAAGCAATTCCATCCCAATATTGAAAAGAAAGCAATTCCAATATATTAGGTATCCGAGGAAGAAAACACCCAATACTTAAAAACATGCAAGCGAAAGAATTAATATGTGGATATAATTTAGGTAAATTCAACCCAATGAATTAAACTATGTCATTTTTTAAAAATAATTACTAGCAACAAAACTTTCTATTAAAAAATTCCATTTCTTCTTAGCCCCAAGAAATTCAAAGCACCGTAGATGTCAACTCTTACAAAAGCAACTTCCTTATTCTAAGTCAATAGTCATCCGAATGAACTTAGAATACCTGTTGACTTGAGCAGCTAATATTCCAATCTTTACTTTCATTCCTTTCCCAGTCAGTAATTTATTAAAAACATGACACAACTCATTCGACCATATATCAGATTCAACAAGCTTGTTTGTGCTGAAATTAATAATATTGATCCTAAGTTTGTCCACTATATTCATTATCGGTAAATGTCATTCCTTTAATATCCAAGAGTTTAATGATTCCACAACACTTGATGCCATATCACCATAACATTTACTGGGAAAATATGTGTGACACCCCGCCTAATAAAATACCGGGCGATCACTCCTATATCAAATTAAAACAGGAGTATCATATGGATCATTCTTAGCATCACTGTCGAAAATCCATTTAATTACTAATAACCTATTAGGCCGGTGTCAAAATTTTACTTAACTACTCTTTTTAACCACATCAAAAATTAAAACATCCACACAGTTTGCGTATATGAAACTGAAATGAAATAAAATAACCGAACACTCGGTCAAAATATACAACCATATCGAATGTTGTACTAAAAGAATAAATAAATGCAATTGGGCCATTGGCCCGAGTATTTATACAGTACCTCCTATCGAGATTACAAAGATGGAAGCGTCTATCGAGAATCCTACATGCATCCACAGCTGCTGCAGCTGACGTCTGACTCGAAGGAAATGTCATCCATGCGTTCCTGTGTCTGGTAACCCATAATATATCTTTATATATATATATATATATATATATATATATAAATTGTAAGAAAGGAAAAGTAGATAAACGGGTCAGAGCCCGAGTTTTAAAAATATTTAGCAAGTGCATAAATGCCTTATTTTTAGAATAAGATTTTTTTCTCATATTTAAGTTTGGTATCACACTCCCATGAGATACCCCTCACCTCTCCACTAACAGTGCACTCCTAGTGCATCCCTGTAAACATCCTAGTCAAGCTACCCTGCTAAACTAGTCTATCACCCAGCCACTATCAACCCTAGATAGTCCAAGTAATGTACTAAGGGATAACTTCTCCCCAGTCTCAACACTAAGCCAAGTTCGTGCGTGGGGTGTCTCGGAGAGCGAAATCCAAACAAGGAATCCCCCCGATACACTACTATGCAGCAAGGTCGATCGTCGAGATCCGCCAGTCCCTCAATACAGGGTATATATATATATATATATATACACATATAATAAATCTTAATATACGAGCACTAAGGATTCAACTTCTCCCCAGTCTCAACACAATGCCATATTCGTGCGTGGGGTGTCTCGCAAAGCGAAATCCAAACAAGGAACCCCCCGATACACTACTATGCGGTAAGGTCGATCGTCGGAATCCATTAGACCCTCGGTACTTGATTCATCCATATATATATTCATACTACAATATACATCCGGATCTATCTCCCGGAAAGAAAATTTATATACCAAATATTTATCAATACTTATCATTTTTATCTCAAAACCTTCTATTTCCCTTCTCATATCCAGGAAACGTATTTAAAATCCAATTCATTATCTTGAATTGCTTTTAACATATCATATGACTTTTAAAAAGCCAATTTTATCATCATAAAAATTCTTTTCCATTTTAAAACATCCCATTTCCCTTCTTCCATCCAGGAAATGTAATTAAAAGCCATTTTTATTATCACATAACTGCTTTTACCATACCATATGCTTCCACTTCCCTTCTTCCATTCAGGTCGTGTTTCCGAAGCCAATTCATATAACCCATTTCCCTTTCTATATCCAGGAAATGTAATTAAAGCCAATCCACTATCATGAATTGCTTTAACATAATGCGTTCTAAGACCGCCTGTCCGGGTTTCCCCACTGTGGTTGCCCCTAAATGGCTATCATCTTCCAGGGCCTATTATCAAGACAACCTGGGATCCTACAACGCAAGACGTCGGGAAGAGGCCATATGCCTGCGGGATAGTCAAGACCACACCCGGAATCTCCTAACCAGCGCAGAAAAATACAACAAACGCTCATATGGCCTATAGGACTATATCCACCCTACATTCATTAGCCAAGGGGATTCACCATACGCACGCAACTTCCCTTATGATAGCGATTTAGAGAGGTGTGTATCCATATTTTATTAATTAAGAAAATCATTTATCTTTTCATTTTGAAAACATTCATATTTTATTTTCAAAAGTCATTTATCTCAATTCATAGATATATACTTTAATCACATAGTATATATACATATCATATATTCCTCCTCGAATATATACAGATGGACATATTTGCCAATCTCATCTAGCGATGACCAATAATCACCAAAGATTCTCTCAAAGAATCATAATCATGCATTCATATAAGCATGATACTAAACCCAAAGTATTTCCTCATATACATTCTATTACATAGATACCTAGGCTCGATGGTATCCGAACTCTATCTCTCAAATCTTATTCGTCCCGAATGTTAACTATGTTCGTTCCCCGGATTATGCCCTACACCAATCCAAGGCCTTCTCCTCATCTAAAGGTTAACTAGCCCTCAAAACCATCATTTGGGAGTCCTGGTATCATAATTAGGATCCCCCATATAAGACCCCAAATTGTAATTTAATCCCCCTATACTCTTTAAGGGAAGAAACTGGCAATTCTTCCCAAGGCGAATCGATTCGCCCCATTTGCAAATCGATTCGGCTAGGCGAATCGATTCGGTTCCCAACCCGAATCGATTCGGAAAACATTCTGCAAATAGGTCCCTAATGGAGAATCGATTCGGTCTAAACCCGAATCAATTCGGCCCACTGCAGAAACCCAAGTCCCCTAAGGCGAATCGATTCGGTCTGGATCCGAATCGATTTGGCCTGTTCAAGGGTCACAATTTGGGCAATTTTTCTCATTCTAAAATACCCAAACTCAATCCAATCTCCATTTAAATCCTAACTTGGATTTATTCCTACAAACCCAAAGTTTTAATATCTCCTCAAATTCTTTAGAGGTCCTAACAATCCTTTTGAGAACCCCTAATATTTATCTCCAATAAGTTATATCTAATGATTTCGATCTCGGACAGCTTTCCGTAGAAAAATCACTATAAATAAAAAAAATCATAAAAATACGCGGTCGGTGCCCACGGGACCACTTCGAAAAGATCTACAATTTTATTTTTTAACCAAGAGCCGAATCGATTCGCCTCTAGGCCGAATCGATTCGGTAAGAACGCTGGCTACTGTTCATTGTCTTTTCCGAGACTGTTTTGGCCATTAAAGCTTCTCCCAAGCTTTTGTCGCCTCACCCAACATCCTACAACCTCAACCAACTACAAATAGACATATATTAAGGGTTCTAAACATCCTAGAACCCAGAACCACCAATTAATTTCAAATAAATTTCTAGGTATCTCCAATTAGAATATTTTACGGGTTTATTCGTTTTAACTCCCGAAAACCCGTTTTATCCACGAATACCCAACCCAAAATCTTTAGGGTTTGTTAATACCAAACTACGATATGAGATTTATTGAAAAAGTAAATAAAGAAAGTATACACTTGCCTCATGGATATAATCCGACGACCTCGAGCCGAATCCGACGGAGTTTGGCCCGAATCTTCCTTTTTCTCCTCTCCTCTCTTCTCTTCTCTTCTCTTCTCTTCTCTTCTCTTCTCTTCCTCCTCTCTCTCTTCTCTCTCTTTTATTTCTTTCTTTCTTCTTTTCTCCCTATCCCCCTCTTTATATAAGAAGAAAAAGGGTTATACCCCTTAAAACCCAAAAATGTCTCGTTTACTCAATTACGAGCCCTTTTTACTCTAAAATTCTCCAAAACTCAATTTCAACAATCGGACACTCTTTTCCGACTATCTCGGACATTCCGAGACTCACGGCGCAGTCGAAATTTCCATTCGAGGTACTTGACCTCAAATCACTATTCTAACCCAATATAACTTAATGCGGGCCTCCAATAAAAATATTACCTCTTTTGTCACTTTTCTCCACGGCGACATATAATTAAAATACTTCGACATATTTAGTCCCAAAAATAATTACAACGCCTATTGAAAATCATTAAATCCTCAAAAATCCCAAAAATCACTATCTCGAGAAATTCTCCAAACTCCCAATTTATACCCAAATGGGGGATTTAAGTGTCTCCAAAAGGACGGGTTGTTACATACTCCCCCCCTTACAATGGAATTTTGTCCTCGAAATTCAGATACAACCTACACCGCAAATCCTAGAATAACCCCAACTCCTAATATGTCAAAGGGGAACGATACTAACCCAATGGTTCTCAACCATATATCATATAGCTACCACAGTCGTAAAGTGACTCCAACATCGTCACATCGCACCCATCATCTATAATGCCTCTCGGCATGAATTTCAACTTTATATACTATGTCCATTCTATTTCAAGCGCTATATAAAACCATCTCACCAAGGTGCCCATACACCTTTCTAACCTGTGCACATCTGCACAACCATAACGAACGTTCGACACACAATACTCTCTCTAAACAAGAGTATCCTTTCCTCGGTGTAATACTCAAATATGGGTTCTCCCAACCCGCAAAATTCAATTCTCCTAACCTCGGTGCCACTAACTCTATTAAACTTACATCCTAATAATGCTAAGGTCTATGTGAAGTCCTACCTACGCGAAACGAATATAATTCTAAGTATATCCCTAGTGCCCAAGGCCTCTCTCAACTTCTGACATTTGCTCAGTTTCATGCGTGGGACGTCTCGCCGAAGCGAAATCCAAACAAGGAACCCTCCCATTACACTACTCCCTCGCGTAGTCGGTCATCGAGATATAGCGACCTAAGGTACACTAGTGGGACGTCCTAAATCCTACTAAGCTACCTACAATCACATTCCTATTACTCTATCCTTCCGCCCATACGAAAGGAAACCTAACTAATCAAAGTGCCCAATATCTGGAAGAGCACTGCGTACATCATACCCAACACACATTTCCTTAAAATTTTCCTTTTCATTAAGGCCTGGCCAAAATCTTCAAATCAATTTCTCTAAGTCCTACTTCACCACCCCACTTGTGGTGAGAGGACCACTGTAGTGCCTTTCCATAGCACACTATTTCCATAAGTATACCATCATCAGATGGCTCATAGTCTATAGTGGTTCATCCACACTATAAGACTTTTCCACAAAACCAACATCCTTGCATCCTATAACATCTCTCCACTCCCGATGCCGCTAAGATTCATGTGTGGAGTGTCTCGCAAAGCGAAATCCAAACAAGGAACCCCTCCACACACTCCTACTTAACTTTATCGGTCGTGGCGGTCCGTTATTTCAAACATGCAACTGGGATAACCCTATCCCTTCTCGACAAAAGGTGGTCTAAACTCCTATCTTTAACTAAGAGTCACCCCACCTAGCGCTAGTACTAATATTCAGTCTTCACGCAAACCAACAATGAGCTTAATCTTACGGCTCAACCATAATCCTGCGGCCTTAAATCATATCTATAAGGTTGCCATGCATTCAAATCATAATAATAAAACCTCTGCTCATAGAAGTTCCATTTACCCATAACAATAAAGGCGAACTCAACCTGTATCCAGGTGAGACACCGCAACAACAACCCGTTCCACCCTGGAACTGCGAACACGATAGTCTTGCCATCATTATCCTCCTATCGCTCCTAACAATCAATAACATTATATGCTCACCATATTACCATACTCGTATAGACATATAAAACGAGCATCCCAAACCAGATATATATATATACAATATATCAACACCCGCCTTTATGGCGAATGAAGGAAAATAAAATTCCGTTATTGCGAAAAACACATAGACATACATTATATAATGTTATCGATACCGCCACAACTTAAATTACACACACGAGTCTAGGGATAATGAAACACCGCGACTTTATCAAGCCATGCCAAATATACCTCCTTCATTGAGGTAAAACTCATAATAACCACTTTACCCTGCTCCTTACAATCATCTTACCAGTCCTCCTAACTTCTCCGTTAGAAGGAAATTCCACTACAAGCTTGAACCTTATATCTCCAACTAAGGCCCACCTCCTGTCTCCATCCAAGCCCCGCAAACGATTCTCAAACGAGCACGCAAAAGATTACTATAATCTTATACTATGGCAGGAGAGCGAAATCTCACCACAGGAATTCAACAATCCTAATCCAGAGGCTCTATAGAAAATCAAGAGCAACTCTGAAAGTGTAGTACGTCCGCACAGATTCCTAAGGACATTAGAACCTGATGCTCTCATACCATCTGTGACACCCCGTCTAATAACATACTGGGCGATCACTCCTATATCATATTAAAATAGGAGTCTCATATGGATCATTCCTAGCATTACTGTCGAAAATCCATTTAATTACTAATAACCTATTAGGCCGGTGTCAAAATATTACGTAACTACTCTTTTTAACCACATCTAAAATTAAAACATCCACACAGTTTGCGTAAATGAAACTGAAATGAAATAAAATAATCGAACACTTGGTCAAAATATACAACCATATCGAATGATGTACTGTAACAACCCGTGTAATTTTGGACTATTTTAATTAATTTCTGGAAAATGGAGGAAAATAAAGTTTTTGATAAAATTATTTTTATTGCTCAAATATGTTGGTTAATATTTTTAAAGGCGAGAATTTCAAACGGTTTTGAAAACGGAGGTAAAACGGATTTTAAAATGATTTTTAAATATTTTTAACTCGGGGAGTTGTTTGAAATTCAAACTCTTCATTTCTTTGCCTTATTTAAAGGAGTCTTTTGGATTCCAACTCTTCATTTCTTTGCATTATAAAAGGAAGTCGTGGGCAACCTTTTTAACATACTTTTGGCACAAATTTTGGCAGCAAATATATTTTATATTCCTCTTCTTTTTATATATACATTGGCCCTTGAGATTTGTGAGTTCCATCCTTAGATTAGAGGTGTTCTTTGGGCTATTTTCTTGGAGGTTCTTGGAGGAGATTTTTTAGATCTTTTGAGTTGATCTTGAGGATGTGATCATTGGTTTCTCATCATGGTTTGAGGTATGGGGTTTTACACAATATGCTCCTTAAATCTCGCGAGTGTCATTCTCTTTGAATTCTTGTTTAATTGAACTCATATTTGAATTGATAAATTCATTGAAATCTAGAAAATAATTGTTGAAATTATTTTGATTCATGTTGTTGAGCACGTTGTCATGAGATTTTAATATGGCACGAATGTTGAGTACCCGCCAAAATACCTATTCATGGGCTATGGCTTGATAAAGCATATGCGAATGGGGTGAGGCTTGGTTACCCATTGATGTGTTGTTTAGAAATTATAATGATGAAATGCTTTAAGATTTGCATTTTGATTTGAATATTCGTACTCGTGTTGTTACGTTTTATTCGTTGCTAATCTGTATTTATTGAGCATATTTCATGTCGTATTGTGACTTCCCCATATTTTCTTTTAGTTGGCAGGTTAGCGTGGATTTGAGCGCTATGGACCAATTGGGATGATTTTAGCGAGGATTATTTGGGAAAGATTTGTATTATTTTGATGTATAGAGCTTTGGAGATTTGTATTTTTATTCGAGTTAGATAGTTGTTGTATGTAATTCGAGAGACTTGTTGTAATTGAAGAGATTGAGATTGGTGGATTTATATTATTGTGGGTTTATTTAGATGCTCTATACCTTGTCACTTGTGGATTTGGATTTATTTTATCGCATTAGCGCTCCATTCGCTCTCCCCGGGCGGGCGGAGTGTTACAAATGGTATCAGAGCTTAGGTATATGGCAACCCTCGGGGCTTGAGTTTTGGGTTCAGTGCGTGGATAACAATTTTTGGAGATAGAAAATTTTAGGTGATATTCGTGATAAGTTTCGAGATTAGATGTGAGGAATTTATTTTTGGGAGACGTGATTTATTTTTGGAGTTAGTATAGTGGCCTGATTTTGAGAGTTAGGCATTCGACGAATTTCGAGGGCGAAATTCCATTGTTAGTGGGGAAGTGTAACAACCCGTGTAATTTTGGACTATTTTAATTAATTTCTGGAAAATGGAGGAAAATAAAGTTTTTGATAAAATTATTTTTATTGCTCAAATATGTTGGTTAATATTTTTAAAGGCGAGAATTTCAAATGGTTTCGAAAACGGAGGTAAAACGGATTTTAAAATGATTTTTAAATATTTTTAACTCGGGGAGTTGTTTGAAATTCCAACTCTTCATTTCTTTGCCTTATTTAAAGGAGTCTTTTGGATTCCAACTCTTCATTTCTTTGCATTATAAAAGGAAGTCGTGGGCAACCTTTTTAACATACTTTTGGCACAAATTTTGGCAGCAAATATATTTTATATTCCTCTTCTTTTTATATATACATTGGCCCTTGAGATTTGTGAGTTCCAACCTTAGATTAGAGGTGTTCTTTGGGCTATTTTCTTGGAGGTTCTTGGAGGAGATTTTTTAGATCTTTTGAGTTGATCTTGAGGATGTGATCATTGGTTTCTCATCATGGTTTGAGGTATGGGGTTTTACACAATATGCTCCTTAAATCTCGCGAGTGTCATTCTCTTTGAATTCTTGTTTAATTGAACTCATATTTGAATTGATAAATTCATTGAAATCTAGAAAATAATTGTTGAAATTATTTTGATTCATGTTGTTGAGCACGTTGTCATGAGATTTTAATATGGCACGAATGTTGAGTACCCGCGAAAAATACCTATTCACGGGCTATGGCTTGATAAAGCATATGCGAATGGGGTGAGGCTTGGTTACCCATTGATGTGTTGTTGAGAAATTATAATGATGAAATTCTTTAAGATTTTCATTTTGATTTGAATATTCGTACTCGTGTTGTTACGTTTTATTCGTTGCTAATCCGTATTTATTGAGCATATTTCCTGTCGTATTGTGTACTTCCCCATATTTTCTTTTAGTTGGCAGGTTAGCGTGGATTTGAGCGCTATGGACCAATTGGGATGATTTTAGCGAGGATTGTTTGGGAAAGATTTGTATTATTTTGATGTATAGAGCTTTGGAGATTTGTATTTTTATTCGAGTTAGATAGTTGTTGTATGTAATTCGAGAGACTTGTTGTAATTGAAGAGATTGAGATTGGTGGATTTATATTATTGTGGGTTTATTTAGATGCTCTATACCTTGTCACTTGTGGATTTGGATTTATTTTATCGCATTAGCGCTCCGTTCTCTCTCCCCGGGCGGGCGGGGTGTTACAAATGGTATCAGAGCTTAGGTATATGGCAACCCTCGGGGCTTGAGTTTTGGGTTCAGTGCGTGGATAACAATTTTTGGAGATAGAAAATTTTAGGTGATATTCGTGATAAGTTTCGAGATTAGATGTGAGGAATTTATTTTTGGGAGACGTGATTTATTTTTGGAGTTAGTATAGTGGCCTGATTTTGAGAGTTAGGCATTCGACGAAATTCGAGGGCGAAATTCCATTGTTAGTGGGGAAGTGTAACAACCCGTGTAATTTTGGACTATTTTAATTAATTTCTGGAAAATGGAGGAAAATAAAGTTTTTGATAAAATTATTTTTATTGCTCAAATATGTTGGTTAATATTTTTAAAGGCGAGAATTTCAAACGGTTTCGAAAACGGAGGTAAAACGGATTTTAAAATGATTTTTAAATATTTTTAACTCGGGGAGTTGTTTGAAATTCCAACTCTTCATTTCTTTGCGTTATTTAAAGGAGTCTTTTGGATTCCAACTCTTCATTTCTTTGCATTATAAAAGGAAGTCGTGGGCAACCTTTTTAACATACTTTTGGCACAAATTTTGGCAGCAAATATATTTTATATTCCTCTTCTTTTTATATATACATTGGCCCTTGAGATTTGTGAGTTCTAACCTTAGATTAGAGGTGTTCTTTGGGCTATTTTCTTGGAGGTTCTTGGAGGAGATTTTTTAGATCTTTTGAGTTGATCTTGAGGATGTGATCATTGGTTTCTCATCATGGTTTGAGGTATGGGGTTTTACACAATATGCTCCTTAAATCTCGCGAGTGTCATTCTCTTTGAATTCTTGTTTAATTGAACTCATATTTGAATTGATAAATTCATTGAAATCTAGAAAATAATTGTTGAAATTATTTTGATTCATGTTGTTGAGCACGTTGTCATGAGATTTTAATATGGCACGAATGTTGAGTACCCGCCAAAATACCTATTCACGGGCTATGGCTTGATAAAGCATATGAGAATGGGGTGAGGCTTGGTTACCCATTGATGTGTTGTTGAGAAATTATAATGATGAAATGCTTTAAGATTTGCATTTTGATTTGAATATTCGTACTCGTGTTGTTACGTTTTATTCGTTGCTAATCTGTATTTATTGAGCATATTTCATGTCGTATTGTGACTTCCCCATATTTTCTTTTAGTTGGCAGGTTAGCGTGGATTTGAGCGCTATGGACCAATTGGGATGATTTTAGCGAGGATTGTTTGGGAAAGATTTGTATTATTTTGATGTATAGAGCTTTGGAGATTTGTATTTTTATTCGAGTTAGATAGTTGTTGTATGTAATTCGAGAGACTTGTTGTAATTGAAGAGATTGAGATTGGTGGATTTATATTATTGTGGGTTTATTTAGATGCTCTATACCTTGTCACTTGTGGATTTGGATTTATTTTATCGCATTAGCGCTCCGTTCGCTCTCCCCGGGCGGGCGGGGTGTTACAAATGGTATCAGAGCTTAGGTATATGGCAACCCTCGGGGCTTGAGTTTTGGGTTCAGTGCGTGGATAACAATTTTTGGAGATAGAAATTTTTAGGTGATATTCGTGATAAGTTTCGAGATTAGATGTGAGGAATTTATTTTTGGGAGACGTGATTTATTTTTGGAGTTAGTATAGTGGCCTGATTTTGAGAGTTAGGCATTCGACGAATTTCGAGGGCGAAATTCCATTGTTAGTGGGGAAGTGTAACAACCCGTGTAATTTTGGACTATTTTAATTAATTTCTGGAAAATGGAGGAAAATAAAGTTTTTGATAAAATTATTTTTATTGCTCAAATATGTTGGTTAATATTTTTAAAGGCGAGAATTTCAAACAGTTTCGAAAACGGAGGTAAAACGGATTTTAAAATGATTTTTAAATATTTTTAACTCGGGGAGTTGTTTGAAATTCCAACTCTTCATTTCTTTGCCTTATTTAAAGGAGTCTTTTGGATTCCAACTCTTCATTTCTTTGCATTATAAAAGGAAGTCGTGGGCAACCTTTTTAACATACTTTTGGCACAAATTTTGGCAGCAAATATATTTTATATTCCTCTTCTTTTTATATATACATTGGCCCTTGAGATTTGTGAGTTCCAACCTTAGATTAGAGGTGTTCTTTGGGCTATTTTCTTGGAGGTTCTTGGAGGAGATTTTTTAGATCTTTTGAGTTGATCTTGAGGATGTGATAATTGGTTTCTCATCATGGTTTGAGGTATGGGGTTTTACACAATATGCTCCTTAAATCTCGCGAGTGTCATTCTCTTTGAATTCTTGTTTAATTGAACTCATATTTGAATTGATAAATTCATTGAAATCTAGAAAATAATTGTTGAAATTATTTTGATTCATGTTGTTGAGCACGTTGTCATGAGATTTTAATATGGCATGAATGTTGAGTACCCGCGAAAAATACCTATTCACGGGCTATGGCTTGATAAAGCATATGCGAATGGGGTGAGGCTTGGTTACCCATTGATGTGTTGTTGAGAAATTATAATGATGAAATTCTTTAAGATTTGCATTTTGATTTGAATATTCGTACTCGTGTTGTTACGTTTTATTCGTTGCTAATCCGTATTTATTGAGCATATTTCCTGTCGTATTGTGTACTTCCCCATATTTTCTTTTAGTTGGCAGGTTAGCGTGGATTTGAGCGCTATGGACCAATTGGGATGATTTTAGCGAGGATTGTTTGGGAAAGATTTGTATTATTTTGATGTATAGAGCTTTGGAGATTTGTATTTTTATTCGAGTTAGATAGTTGTTGTATGTAATTCGAGAGACTTGTTGTAATTGAAGAGATTGAGATTGGTGGATTTATATTATTGTGGGTTTATTTAGATGCTCTATACCTTGTCACTTGTGGATTTGGATTTATTTTATCGCATTAGCGCTCCGTTCTCTCTCCCCGGGCGGGCGGGGTGTTACAAATGGTATCAGAGCTTAGGTATATGGCAACCCTCGGGGCTTGAGTTTTGGGTTCAGTGCGTGGATAACAATTTTTGGAGATAGAAAATTTTAGGTGATATTCGTGATAAGTTTCGAGATTAGATGTGAGGAATTTATTTTTGGGAGACGTGATTTATTTTTGGAGTTAGTATAGTGGCCTGATTTTGAGAGTTAGGCATTCGACGAAATTCGAGGGCGAAATTCCATTGTTAGTGGGGAAGTGTAACAACCCGTGTAATTTTGGACTATTTTAATTAATTTCTGGAAAATGGAGGAAAATAAAGTTTTTGATAAAATTATTTTTATTGCTCAAATATGTTGGTTAATATTTTTAAAGGCGAGAATTTCAAACGGTTTCAAAAACGGAGGTAAAACGGATTTTAAAATGATTTTTAAATATTTTTAACTCGGGGAGTTGTTTGAAATTCCAACTCTTCATTTCTTTGCCTTATTTAAAGGAGTCTTTTGGATTCCAACTCTTCATTTCTTTGCATTATAAAAGGAAGTCGTGGGCAACCTTTTTAACATACTTTTGGCACAAATTTTGGCAGCAAATATATTTTATATTCCTCTTCTTTTTATATATACATTGGCCCTTGAGATTTGTGAGTTCTAACCTTAGATTAGAGGTGTTCTTTGGGATATTTTCTTGGAGGTTCTTGGAGGAGATTTTTTAGATCTTTTGAGTTGATCTTGAGGATGTGATCATTGGTTTCTCATCATGGTTTGAGGTATGGGGTTTTACACAATATGCTCCTTAAATCTCGCGAGTGTCATTCTCTTTGAATTCTTGTTTAATTGAACTCATATTTGAATTGATAAATTCATTGAAATCTAGAAAATAATTGTTGAAATTATTTTGATTCATGTTGTTGAGCACGTTGTCATGAGATTTTAATATGGCACGAATGTTGAGTACCCGCCAAAATACCTATTCACGGGCTATGGCTTGATAAAGCATATGAGAATGGGGTGAGGCTTGGTTACCCATTGATGTGTTGTTGAGAAATTATAATGATGAAATGCTTTAAGATTTGCATTTTGATTTGAATATTCGTACTCGTGTTGTTACGTTTTATTCGTTGCTAATCTGTATTTATTGAGCATATTTCATGTCGTATTGTGACTTCCCCATATTTTCTTTTAGTTGGCAGGTTAGCGTGGATTTGAGCGCTATGGACCAATTGGGATGATTTTAGCGAGGATTGTTTGGGAAAGATTTGTATTATTTTGATGTATAGAGCTTTGGAGATTTGTATTTTTATTCGAGTTAGATAGTTGTTGTATGTAATTCGAGAGACTTGTTGTAATTGAAGAGATTGAGATTGGTGGATTTATATTATTGTGGGTTTATTTAGATGCTCTATACCTTGTCACTTGTGGATTTGGATTTATTTTATCGCATTAGCGCTCCGTTCGCTCTCCCCGGGCGGGCGGGGTGTTACAAATGGTATCAGAGCTTAGGTATATGGCAACCCTCGGGGCTTGAGTTTTGGGTTCAGTGCGTGGATAACAATTTTTGGAGATAGAAATTTTTAGGTGATATTCGTGATAAGTTTCGAGATTAGATGTGAGGAATTTATTTTTGGGAGACGTGATTTATTTTTGGAGTTAGTATAGTGGCCTGATTTTGAGAGTTAGGCATTCGACGAATTTCGAGGGCGAAATTCCATTGTTAGTGGGGAAGTGTAACAACCCGTGTAATTTTGGACTATTTTAATTAATTTCTGGAAAATGGAGGAAAATAAAGTTTTTGATAAAATTATTTTTATTGCTCAAATATGTTGGTTAATATTTTTAAAGGCGAGAATTTCAAACGGTTTCGAAAACGGAGGTAAAACGGATTTTAAAATGATTTTTAAATATTTTTAACTCGGGGAGTTGTTTGAAATTCCAACTCTTCATTTCTTTGCCTTATTTAAAGGAGTCTTTTGGATTCCAACTCTTCATTTCTTTGCATTATAAAAGGAAGTCGTGGGCAACCTTTTTAACATACTTTTGGCACAAATTTTGGCAGCAAATATATTTTATATTCCTCTTCTTTTTATATATACATTGGCCCTTGAGATTTGTGAGTTCCAACCTTAGATTAGAGGTGTTCTTTGGGCTATTTTCTTGGAGGTTCTTGGAGGAGATTTTTTAGATCTTTTGAGTTGATCTTGAGGATGTGATCATTGGTTTCTCATCATGGTTTGAGGTATGGGGTTTTACACAATATGCTCCTTAAATCTCGCGAGTGTCATTCTCTTTGAATTCTTGTTTAATTGAACTCATATTTGAATTGATAAATTCATTGAAATCTAGAAAATAATTGTTGAAATTATTTTGATTCATGTTGTTGAGCACGTTGTCATGAGATTTTAATATGGGACGAATGTTGAGTACCCGCCAAAATACCTATTCACGGGCTATGGCTTGATAAAGCATATGAGAATGGGGTGAGGCTTGGTTACCCATTGATGTGTTGTTGAGAAATTATAATGATGAAATGCTTTAAGATTTGCATTTTGATTTGAATATTCGTACTCGTGTTGTTACGTTTTATTCGTTGCTAATCCGTATTTATTGAGCATATTTCCTGTCGTATTGTGTACTTCCCCATATTTTCTTTTAGTTGGCAGGTTAGCGTGGATTTGAGCGCTATGGACCAATTGGGATGATTTTAGCGAGGATTGTTTGGGAAAGATTTGTATTATTTTGATGTATAGAGCTTTGGAGATTTGTATTTTTATTCGAGTTAGATAGTTGTTGTATGTAATTCGAGAGACTTGTTGTAATTGAAGAGATTGAGATTGGTGGATTTATATTATTGTGGGTTTATTTAGATGCTCTATACCTTGTCACTTGTGGATTTGGATTTATTTTATCGCATTAGCGCTCCGTTCGCTCTCCCCGGGCGGGCGGGGTGTTACATGTACTAAAAGAATAAATAAATGCAATTGGGCCTTTAGGCCGAGTATTTATACAGTACCTCCTATCTAGATTACAAAGATGAAAGTGTCTATCGAGAATCCTGCATGCATCCACAGCTGTTGCAGCTGACGTCTGACTCGAAGGAAATGTCATCCAGGCGTCCCTATGTCTGGACACCTATATAATATATATATATATATATATAGCAAGAAAAGAAAAGTAGATAAACGGGTCAGAGCCCAAGTTTTGAAAATATTTAGCAAGTGCATAAATGCCTTATTTTTAGAAAAAGATTTTTTCCTCATATTTAAGTTTGGTATCGCACTGCCTTGAGATAACCCTCACCTCTCCACTAATAGTGCACTCCTAGCGCATCCCTGTAAACATCCTAGTCAAGCTACCCTGCTAAACTAGTCTATCTCCCAGCCACTATCAACCCTAGATAGTCCAAGTAATGTACTAAGGGCTAACTTATCCTCAGTCTCAACACTAAGCCAAGTTTGTGCGTGGGGTGTCTCGCAAAGTGAAATCCAAATAAGGAACCCCCCGATACACTACTACGAATCAAGGTCGATCGTCGAGATCCGCCAGTCCCTCAGTACGGAATATATATATTTATGTATTTATACACATATAATAAATCTCAATATAAGATCACTAAGGATTAAACTTCTCCCCAATCTCAACACAATGCAATATTCGTGCGTGGGGTGTCTCGCAAAGCGAAATCAAAACAAGGAACCCCCCCGATACACTACTATGCGGCAAGGTCGATCTTCGGGATCCATTAGACCCTCGGTACTCGATTCATCCATATATATATTCATATTACACTATACATCCGGATCTATCTCCCGGAATGAGAATTTATATACCAAGTATTTATCAATACTTATCATTTTTATCTCAAAACCTTCTATTTCCCTTCTCATATCCAGGAAACGTATTTAAAAGTCAATTCATTATCATGAATTGCTTTTAACATATCATATAACTTTTTAAAAGCCAATTTTATTATCATAAAAATTCTTTTTCGTTTTAAAACATCCCATTTCCCTTCTTCCATCCAGGAAATGTAATTAAAAGCCATTTTTATTATCATAAAAATTCTTTTACCATATCATATGCTTCCACTTCCCTTCTTCCATCCGGGTCATGTTTTCGAAGCCAATTCATATAACCCATTTCCCTTCCTATATCCAGGAAATGTAATTAAATCCAATCCATTATCATGAATTGCTTTAACATAACGCGTTCTAAGACCGCCCGTCCGGGTTTCCCCACTGTGCGCGCCCCTAAATGGCTATCATCTTCCAGGGCCTATCATCAAGACAACCTGGGATCCTACAACGCAAGACGTCGAGAAGAGGCTATATGCCTGTGGGATAGTCAAGACCACACCCAGAATCTCCTAACCAGCGCAGAAAAATAAAACAAATGCTCATATGGCCTATAGGACTATATCCACCCTGCATTCATTAGCCAGGGGGCTTCACCATACGCACGCAACTTCCCTTGTGATAGCGAATTAGAGAGCTGTGTATCCATATTTTATTAATTAAGAAAATCATTTATCTTTCCATTTTAAAAACATTCATATTTTATTTTCAAAAGTCATTTATCTCAATTCATAGATATATACTTTAATCACATAGTATATATATATATCATATATTCCTCCTCGAATATATACAAATGGCCACATTTGCCAATCTCATCTAGCGATGACTAATAATCCCCAAAGATTCTCACAAAGAATCATAATCATGCATTCATATAAGCATGATACTAAACCCAAAGTATTTCCTCATATACATTCAATTACATAGATACCTAGGCTCGATGTTATCCGAACTCTATCTCTCAAATCTTATTTCATCCCGAACGTTAACTATGTTCGTTCCCCGAATTATGCCCTACACCAATCCAAGGTCTTCTCCTCATCTAAAGGTTAACTAACCCTCAAAACCATCATTTGGGAGTCCTGGTATCATAATTAGGATCCCCCATATAAGACCCCAAATTGTAATTTAATCCCCCTATACTCTTTATAAGGACATTTTTGTCCATTATCAATTTGTATGTCGTACGCCGTTACACCGTTGAAGAAATTCAAGATCGCATCTACATCAACGGATCCGAATATCAAAGCATCTTCAGCATCATAGCCTCTGCGAGAATGAACTTGGTAAAGTTTTGTTTTTAAGTTCCTTAAAGTTCATATTTAGTATTGGGAAATTTTTATAAAATGATTTTTTATAAAAATAAGAAGTAAGTTTTTTCAAGCAAAATGAGGCTTTTAAAAAGTTTTTTATTTTTCTAGGAAGACGGACCGATCCGCCTCCCTACCGGACTGATCCGCCTCCGGACCGGTCCGCCTACCTACCGGACCGATCCGCCTTGCTAAAGGTCCAGTACACCCCGGACTGCTTGCTAACCGATGCTGCCAAAATTTAAAAGAACCGGTCCGAGGTCGGACCGATCCGCCCCCAAGCCGGACCGGTCCGCCTGGGATAAATTCGGCCTGATCTGTTCGAGATTTTTTAGGTTCAAAGTTTTCTTATTTAATCCAACTTCGGGGAGTTATTTTTCAAAGACTTTTCAAGACGATTTTCAGAGTCCTAAATACTCTAAGTCTTCACCTTTTTTGAGTCCCAAGACTCTTTTTGATTCACACACAAAAATCAAAATTACTTTTGTGAATCTTTTGGAACCCTAGAACACAAGCTTTGCTATTGTTCAACCCTTGTGAAGAAGTCGTCTCCCTTCTTCATTACTGACCACCTGGAGTTCCTGTGGGAGATTCCAGCCGACACTGTTTCTAGCCGTTGCTTTGAAGGTTTGCTGAAGACACCGTGCTTTACACTTGTGGGCGATTATCAGGTTGTATGTAAGTCAATGGTCTTGTAAATTCTTCAAAGTTCTAGAAATAAAAGTTTTTGCCCTTGGGGGATTTTTCCTCATTTGTGTATGTTTGAATGCTCTCGCTTGCTTTATTTGTTTATGGGTTGACACTTGCACTTTAGATGCATATTTAAGAGCTATATTTATTTGATTTAAAAGTAGACTCTAATTAAATAAGAGTTCTTGGAAACTTGCGAATTGAATTTAATCATTATCACACAATCGACTTTTTCACTCTTTAAGGGAAGAAACTGGCAATTCTGCCCAAGGCTAATCGATTCGCCCCATTTGCGAATCGATTCGGCTAGGCGAATCGATTCGGTTCCCAACCCGAATCGATTAGGAAAAAATTCTGCAAACAGGTCCCTAATGGAGAATCGATTCGGTCTAAACCCGAATCAATTCGGCCCACTACAGAAACCCAAGTCCCCTTAGGCGAATCGATTCGGTCTGGATCCGAATCGATTCGACCTGTTCGAGGGTCACAGTTTGGGCGATTTTTCTCATTCTAAAATACCCAAACTCAATCCAATCTCCATTTAAATCCTTACTTGGATTTATTCCTACAAACCCAAAGTTTTAATATCTACTCAAATTCTTTAGAGGTCCTAACAATCCTTTTGAAAACCCCTAATATTTATCTCCAATAAGTTATATCTAATGATTTCGATCTTAGACAGCTTTCCGTAGAAAAATCACTATAAATCCAAAAAAAATCAGAAAAATACGCGGTCGGTGCCCACGCGACCGCGTCGAAAAGATATATAATTTTTATTTTTTTGACCAAGATCTTAATCGATTCGCCTCTAGGCCGAATCGATTCGGTAAGCACGCTGGCTACCGTTCATCGTCTTCTCCGTGACGGTTTCGGACATTAAAGCCTCTCCCAAGCTTTTGTCGCCTCACCCAACATCCTACATCCTCAACCAACTACAAATACACATATATTAAGGGTTCTAAACATCCTAGAACCCAAAACCACCAATTACTTTCAAATCAATTTCTAGGTATCTCGAATTTGAATATTTTAGAGGTTTATTCGTTTTAACTCCCGAAAACCCATTTTATCCACGAATACCCAACCCAAAATCTTTAGGGTTTATTAATACCAAAATACGATATGAGATTTATGCAAAAAGTAAATAAAGCAAGTAAACACTTGCCTCGTGGATATAATCCGACGACCTCAAGCCGAATCCGGCGGAGTTTGGCCTGAATCTTCCTTTTTCTCCTCTCTTCTCTTCCTCCTCTCTCTCTTATCTCTCTTTTCTTTCTTTCTTTCTTCTGTTCTCCCTATCCCCCTCTTTATATAAGAAGAAAAAGGGTTATACCCCTTAAAACCCAAAAATGACTCGTTTACTCAATTACGAGCCCTTTTTACTCTAAAATTCTCTGAAACTCAAGTTCGACAATCGGACACTCTTTTCCGATTATCTCGGATATTTCGAGACTCACGGCACAGTCAAAATTCCCATCCGAGGTACTTGACCGCAAATCACTATTCTAACCCAATATAACTTAATGCGGGTCTCTAACAAAAATATTACCTCTTTTGTCGCTTTTCTCCACGGCGACATATAATTAAAATACTTCGACATATTTAGTCCCCAAAATAATTACAACGCCAATCAAAAATCATTAAATCCTCAAAAATCCCAAAAATCACTATCTCGAGAAATTCTCCAAATTCCCAATTTATACCCAAATGGGGGATTTAAGTGTCTTCAAAAGGACGGGTTGTTACAATATGCACACGACCAATTATCGAGATGGAAGTTATCAAGGAAAGAAGTAACAATAGAGTCCACCTTCCTTCTTCAGGGCATCAATGTTCTTCTGAAATTCATCAATTGTTACAGCATATGCATAATGAATAAAATCATTCACAATCTTCTTTTGCAACTTCCCATAATTTCTCCATATTCTCTTCTTTATATTCATTGTAAGTGATGTATACAGTAGGAATCTTCAAACATTGGGAAGATGTAACAACCCCCATTTTCTAACGTAAAGGTTGGTAGACATGATACACTGAAGATGGGGCTTGTTTGTCAATCTATACAATTCTTAGCATCACGGTAATAAAAATATCTATTATTAACCACAAATAATATAAAATAAAATTTAATAATTAAACTAATAGAACTCAATCCAACATCCATATGATGTAAATGAAAATCCAACATCAACATAAATATCTCAAATTGACTGAAATAATCCTTAAGAAAAATAGTGAAATAGAGAAATCATTTAATCTAGAATAAACGATCCGAACTCCACTAAGAAAAATGAGACTGTAAGGCTGATCTCTCAACAGTCCTATTATCCTTATCTAGGATCACCTGGGGGGAAAACATTTATGATTTTGGTTCAGCACCCTAGAGTGTGCAAGAATTAACTTACTAAATTTATTTGTGCAAAGGTACGTTTAATTGAAAGTGAACATCTCCAATCGTCCCTTGCATGCATTAAAAATCTCACCCATTATCTAAGAGCAATGCTAAATGTACAACCACCCAAATCTAATAATATATATCGTATAAATGTGCCAACATAATTATAAGGATGCACGTAGCATAATTAGCATACTGAAATAGAATCATTTACATTTCCAGTTATTTCTACCCAAAGTACCCAGTCACTATCCATAAACTGACATAACAATTTATCATGCATACTACATTGTATTGGGTTTGTGTTTTATAGTCTACATCATTAGACTATGAATTCATCTTATTCATTTTCGTATATATATATATATATATATACACACATATATGCAACACTAAGGAATCAACCAATAACGTCTCGTTTGTGCTCTATCGGTAAGCCCGGAGGAATCTCCTATCCACCAGGACATCACAATATGCAAGAAAGTGGGGTGGTACCTACGCAATTACACCATTGCACGTCCCATACCAAGCGTTGTTTCATGGATCCCATCATCAACACTTAACTCTTATAAGTGGCGCTGTTACGTAGTACCTAAAATATGACCTACACTACGCCTAGCCCACCTTTGCCGACGTGTGCTCCAGTCCTGAACGCGTGGAACCTCAGCCGATAGGAGGGTCCACAAACATAGGTATGTCCACGCAATATATAGATACATATTATAATATGTAAAGGTAATTACTCTATGATTACCACCTAGCTGCCCCATAAGGATTTATCCCCAGAAACATCCTTAGTTAATAATTAACCATCTCGCCAGTAATTAAATTTCTTTTTCTTATAAAGTACACTTAACCATCCAGTTAATTATTAGAGTCTTCGTCCTTCAGATAATACTTTAAACCACCTAGTTAATTCCTTTTGGTAATTAGACCATAAATTACGCTCATTTAATAATCAACCACCTTGTGAATTATCAAATATTCCATCTTTATAAAAATGTCATTAACCATCTAGTTAATCTAATGATCCTTTTATTATTAGCATCACGTTTCCATTTTTAATAAATTCCACGGTTACCCAAACATGGTTCCACCAACTCGTATGAACACTTAAAAATACCCCGAACACAACCGTGGACACCGTGCTTCTACGCCACAAAACTGAATTGGGCATACCTCCCCTTCTACCCAGAATTATTTTAAAGCTCGAAAATCCAACTTCTCCACCTAAACCCAAATCTAAAGGCTATTTTCTTAGTGAGTATTCAAATATGGGTTCCCATGACCTCGTTTACCCTCTTGGGATCATTTATTATATGATTTAATATCCAATTCAAGTCCTAAATTATAGAATTTAAGTCTCTAAGGGTGTTTATTCATTTTCACATTTTAATCCATAAGTTATTTAATCTCTATATCGTGAGAGGGTACAATTTAATCAGAAATTTAGATTCATAACCCATCTAGTAGTCCTCTAAAGGGAACAATCATATACATTCCATAAAGATCCTAAATCATGAGTTTTCCCTGACATTGCACCCACGATTTACACCCATCCTAATTTCTTGATTTTTCTACCTTACTTTTAGATTTTAAATATTTTCAAAAAAATATTCAATTCATCATTTAATCACCACAAATCCTACAAATCCAGAATTCTACATGGAAGCGCATCACGATGAATTAAGAAATAATTTGAACTAAATAAAGTTAGCAAGATAATTCTTGCCTTAGTTGTTGGATGATTTCTTAAATCCTTCCTCTCACAATTCCATAGCTAGAGTTCTTGCCTATCTCTTCTCAAATGTGATACTTAGGTGTAATACCCCGTCTTTTTATGACTTTTTAAATTGAGGAATTATTAAATTTAATTGAGATAAATTAATTTATTATTAATCTGGAATTTATACTTTATATTTACTAGCGCGATAAGAGTTAGTAATTATTGGGAATTTGTTGAATATTACTGATTGAGTAAAGTAAAATATTAAGTTGAACTTATTAAATATTGTCACGAGTGAATATAATAACAATTTTGAAAATTAAGTCGGGACGCGCCAGTGTTGTGTCGGGACTGAATTATTAGAATAAAAAGTGAATAAGTTATAATTCACCCGTATGGTTATTTTGAGTGTGCCAACAAATCCAGAAGGGTCGATATTGTCAGAAAAATGTACTCGGGGGTTTAGTTTGGGTCCTGGGGCGATTTTAGGCCTAGCCGACATCCCGGGAGGGCAATTTGATCAATTCCCATTTTTAACATTGGTTAATGAAGAAAATTAGGAATTAATATCAGATGTTATGAGAGTCTTCTAGGGTTACCATTCTCAAAAGATTAGAACGACAGTGAGAGGAAGAAAGGAGAAGAGGCTTCCAAGGATTCTAGGCCAAGAACCAACCCAAATTGCACCACCACCACCACCAAAACATAGATCAGAGCGAGAGGATCAAGACCATACCTATCAAACTCGTTGAATCGGACCTAAAATCTTAAGGCAAGTAATTTTCTTACTGATTCTTAGTTGATAATTCAACCATGCTTGATTAGGATTGAATGATATATGTTTTATTGAATAAATCGACGATTTAGGATATTTAAATCACATGCTTTAGAAGAAATAAATGTATTCTGGAAATTTGATCATATGTAGAGGATTACCCACGAAATTGTAATGGTTTAGAAGAGAGAAATTTGGAAAAAGAATTAGAACTTCAAAAATTATAATGAAGTTAGGGTTCTTGATAGATATTATGAATTTTGGCCTTTAATCATATGCTTGTGATGAAATTCGTACATGTTTTACATAGAAAATCATGAAAATAGGTTAATATAACTGTTAGTTAAATTGGTTGGGAGTTTGAGACTCAATTATGGAGTTTTGGTTGAGATTGAGGAAGGAAACCCGTAGTTAACAATGGTAGAATTTAGGATACCAGTTCGATCGATCGATCGACTCAAGAATGTTGATAGATCGATGGTTCGATTGATCGACCACTTTCATCAATCAATCGATTCCTCTTGGAATTTGCATTATTTTACCTCTTTTGATTTAATTCGAGAAGGATGGATATGGTCTTTGGAGATTGATTATAAATGTTAATGAGTCATGGGGAGGACTAGTAGGGTCTAGATAACTTTTGATGTTTGCGATTTTAATACGGGTTGTGTCTAAGGGATAATGGAGTGTAAAATGTAAATAGAGGTCACGTATATATTAAAATAGGTAATTGGAGACACGGGAAGGACTTAGACCAAAATATAAGAGAGGGTATGCCTACTGAATTTACATATAGGACGAGTTAATCATTTCTAAGGATGAGGAGAAATTATAAAAAAGGGCGATATGAGAGACTAAAATAAAGGGGGTTAAGTACATAGTATATGAGTGATATGTACCATGTAGATAAGAATATTGATTATGGGTGTTGCGTAAACCTTAGTTAAAATTTTGGGGTATACATATATATATATAACAGTGTGCATGTGTATATAAATATGAGAATTATGTGTATAATCATTCCAGCGCTACTTGCTATCCCGGGGGTTGCCTCGTTGGGACAGTCTTATCTCGATGGGACCTTTATGGGGGATATTGACTGTACCCTAGAATATAGGATTCCTTGGTACAGGATATCTGAGAATGATAGATAAACGGTCCTAAGAGATGTGAGGGGTATGTGCTGACCTCTTAGTAATTTGGAAGTATGCTTCACCTCCATTTTGTGTGTTTTTTGTTAATACTATTCGAAAGAGATTCTGAACTAGTATTTCCCTTTGTAGAGAAATGCAGAGACATGATAGCAGAGTATGCCAACATCATAGATTTTATATGGGATGTCGATTAATATATATATTACGTCAGCGATTAATATATGTATTCCTACACCTGAAATTTGTTCTATTATGCTTATAAGTGGCAATAGTGAATAGATGCTCCAAATCCTAATTAGTGTTTGATATCCATTTACAATATCGAGATAAGTATAATTGATTTATAAATTTTAAATACAATATTGTAACAACCCGCGTAATTTTTGAGAGGTTTTCGAAATAAAGAGGAAAAATAAATTCTGAGATAAAATTATTTTTATTGCTCAAGTATGTTGGTTATTATTTTTTAAAGGCGAGAATTTCAAACCATTTAGAAATCGAAGTTAAAATGGAGTTTTAATTGAATTTTTATTACATAGAAGAGTCCGCAAAATATAAAACTCTCTAAGAGTCCTCGGAGCATAAAACTGTCTAGCAAAAAAAAATATTTAAAAATATTGAACGGTCCGACCAAGCTGAATTCTTTTCTGTAGCTTCCTTTCATCTTCAGCTAATTCTCTGTAAAATTTCATTCAATTCTAACGGTCCGATCGTCCGGAATAAATGTTTTAGTGTTTGTATCTGATTAGAACTATTTTCTTAATCAAACGCTTAATCCTTTATATATCAACAAATTCGTGGATGGACTTTTCAAATCACTTTTTCTCAAACTTTTCAACCACAAGACCTCTCCAAAATTACTCCCTTTCATCTACAAACCATAGCCCCAAACTTATTCAAGATTTCAACCTTAGATTAGAAGGCTTATTTGGTGTTTTCTCGAGTTTAGGCTAGAACGAGATTTGATTATTTTCGCGAGAAGAACATGATGGTGTGTTTAGATTTTGAGGCTGAAATTATGTGATGATTGTTGTTGGTTCTTTTGGTGGTTAAATGTATGGGGTTTTACACAATATGCTCCTTAATCTCGCGAGTGTTATTCGCGTTGTTTTCTTGTGATTATTGACCCATATTCGAATTGATAAATTCATTGGAATCTGAAATTTTTTGTTGGAATCTAATTTTGATTCATGTGGTATTATTTTGGTGTTGAGCATGTTGTCATGAGATTTTAATATGGCATTGAAGTTGAGCACCCGTCAATATCCTTTTTCCGGATATGCTAGAAAAATGCATAGGCGCGGTACGGTGGTGAGGCCTGGTGACTCGGTTAATGTGTTGTTGAGAAATTATATTGATATAATTGCTATTGAGATTCGCATTTGATTTGAATATTCGTACTCGTATTGTTACGCTTTATTCACCGCTAATATTTGTTGAGCATCTTTCCTGTCGTATTATGTACTTCCCCATATTTTCTTTCAGTGGCAGGTTAGCGCGGATTTTGGGGAGCTATGGAGTTTGATTTTAGCGAGGATTGTTTTGGGAAGATTTTTAATACAAGAGAGAAGACTTGTATTTATTTATTTTGATGTATAGAGCATTGGAGATTCATTTTAGTTGTTGTATTATTTCGAGAGAATTTTTGTATTTATTTGAAGAGATTCAGATTAGTGGTTTCTTTTATATTAGGGGATTTAGATGCTCTATACGTTGTTATATTGTGGATTAGTTTAGTTTTATCGATGAGTGGCGAGCCGCTCGCTCCTCCCGAGCGGGCGGGGTGTTACAGAATGGTATCAGAGCTTAGGTATACGACAACCCTCGGGTCTTGGGTTTTGGGTCAAGCATGTGGGTTAGTCTTGTTTTCTTTGGAGATAGGAATTTTTGGTGAGGCATCGAGGTTAGTTGTGAGGTATTTAAAATTGATTTTGGAGATGAGATTTATTTTTGGAGATTGTAGGCCTGATTTTTGAGAGTTAGGTATTCGGCGAATTTCGAGGGCGAAATTCCATTGTTAGTGGGGAAGTGTAACAACCCGCGTAATTTTTGGGGTGTTTTCGAAATAAAGAGGAAAAATAAATTTTGAGATAAAATTATTTTTATTGCTCAAGTATGTTGGTTATTATTTTTTAAAGGCGAGAATTTCAAACGATTTCGAAATCGGAATTGAAATGGAGTTTTAATTGAATTTTTATTACATAGATGAGTCCTCAAAATATAAAACTCTCTAAGAGTCCTCGGATCATAAAATTGTCTAGCGAAAAAAAAATATTTAAACATATTGAACGGTCTGATCGAGCAGATTTTTTTTTTTGTAGCTTCCTTTTATCTTCAGCTAATTCTCTGTAAAATGTCATTCAATTCCAACGGTCCGATCGTCCGGAATAAATGTTTTAGTGTTTGTATCTGATTAGAACTCTTTTCTTAATCAAACTCTTAATCCTTTATATATCAACAAATTCATGGATGGACTTTTCAAATCACTTTTTCTCAAACTTTTCAACCAGAAAACCTCTACAAAATTACTCCCTTTCATCTACAAACCATAGCCCGAAACTTATTCAAGATTTCAACCTTAGATTAGAAGGCTTATTTGGTGTTTTCTCAAGTTTGGGCTAGATAGAGATTTGATTATTGTCGCGAGAAGAACATGATGGTGTGTTTAGATTTTGAGGCTGAAATTATGTGATGATTGTTATTGGTTCTTTTGGTGGTTTAAGGTATGGGGTTTTACACAATATGCTCCTTAATCTCGCGAGTGTTATTCTCGTTGTGTTCTGGTGATTATTGACTCATATTCGAATTGATAAATTCATTGGAATCTGAAAATTTTTGTTGGAATCTAATTTTGATTCATGTGGTATTATTTTGGTGTTGAGCATGTTGTCATGAGATTTTTATATGGCACTGAAGTTGAGCACCCGTCAATATCCTTTTTTCGGATGTGCTAAAAAAATGCATAGGCGCGGTACGGTGGTGAGGCCTGGTGACTCGGTTAATGTGTTGTTGAGAAATTATATTGATATAATTGCTATTGAGATTCGCATTTGATTTGAATATCCGTACTCGTATTGTTACGCTTTATTCACCGCTAATATTTGTTAAGCATCTTTCTTGTCGTATTGTGTACTTCCCCATATTTTCTTTTAGTGGCAGGTTAGCGCGGATTTTGGGGCGCTATGGAGTTTGATTTTAGCGAGGATTATTTTGGGAAGATTTTTAATACAAGGGAGAAGACTTGTATTTATTTATTTTGATGTATAGAGCCTTGGAGATTCATTTTAGTTGTTGTATTATTTCGAGAGAATTGTTGTATTTATTTGAAGAGATTCAAATTAGTGGTTTCTTTTATATTATGGGATTTAGATGCTCTATACCTTGTTATATTGTGGATTAGTTTAGTTTTATCGATGAGTGGCACGCCGCTCGCACCTCCCGAGCGGGCGGGGTGTTACAGAATGGTATCAGAGCTTAGGTATACGACAACCCTCGGTCTTGGGTTTTGGGTCTAGTATGCGGGTAAGTCATGTTTTCTTTGGAGATAGGAATTTTTGGTGAAAAGTCGTCCTAGGCATCGAGGTTAGTTGTGAGGTATTTAAAATTCATTTTGGAGATGAGATTTGTTTTTGGAGATTGTTGGTCTGATTTTTGAGAGTTAGGTATTCGGCGAATTTCGAGGGCGAAATTCCATTGTTAGTGGGGAAGTGAAACAACCCGCATAATTTTTGGGGCGTTTTCGAAATAAAGAGGAAATATAAATTTTGAGATAAAATTATTTTTATTGCTCAAGTATGTTGGTTATTATTTTTTAAAGACGAGAATTTCAAACGATTTCGAAATCGGAATTAAAATGGAATTTTTATTACATAGAAGAGTCCTCAAAATATAAAACTCTCTAAGAGTCCTCGGACTATAAAACTTTCTAGCGAAAAAAAAATATTTAAAAATATTAAACGGTCCGATCGGGCTGAATTTTTTCTTGTAGCTTCCTTTCATCTTCAGCTAATTCTCTGTAAAATTTCATTCAAATCCAACGGTCCGATCGTCCGAAATGAATGTTTTAGTGTTTGTATCTGATTAGAACTCTTTTCTTAATCAAACTCTTTATCCTTTATATATCAACAAATTCGTGGATGGACTTTTCAAATCACTTTTTATCAAACTTTTCAACCAGAAGACCTCTCCAAAATTACTCCCTTTCATCTACAAACCATGTCCCCAAACTTATTCAAGATTTCAACCCTAGATTAGAAGGCTTATTTGGTGTTTTCTCGAGTTTGGTCTAGAACGAGATTTGATTATTTTCGCGAGAAGAACGTGATGGTGTGTTTAGATTTTGAGGCTGAAATTATGTGATGATTATTGTTGGTTCTTTTGGTAGTTTAAGGTATGGGGTTTTACACAATATGCTCCTTAATCTCGCGAGTGTTATTCCCGTTGTTTTCTTGTGATTATTGACTCATATTCGAATTGATAAATTCATTAGAATCTGTAAATTTTTGTTGGAATCTAATTCTGATTCATGTGGTATTATTTTGGTGTTGATCATGTTGTCATGAGATTTTAATATGGCACTGAAGTTGTGCACCCGTTAATATCCTTTTTTCGGATATGCTAGAAAAATGCATAGGCGCGGTACGGTGGTGAGGCCTGGTGACTCGGTTGATGTGTTGTTGAGAAATTATATTGATATAATTGCTATTGAGATTCGCATTTCATTTGAATATTCGCACTCGTATTGTTACGCTTTATTCACCGCTAATATTTGTTGAGCATCTTTCCTGTCGTATTGTGTACTTCCCCATATTTTATTTTAGTGACAGCTTAGCGTGGATTTTGGGGCGCTACGGAGTTTGATTTTAGCGAGGATTGTTTTGGGAAGATTTTTAATACTAGAGAGAAGACTTGTATTTATTTATTTTGATGTATAGAGCATTGGAGATTCATTTTAGTTGTTGTATTATTACGAGAGAATTGTTGTATTTGTTTGAAGAGATTCAGATTAGTGGTTTCTTTTATATTATGGGATTTAGATGCAATATACGTTGTTATATTGTGGATTAGTTTAGTTTTATCGATGAGTGGCGCGCCGCTCACTCCTCCTGAGCGGGCGGGGTGTTACAGAATGGTATCAGAGCTTAGGTATACGACAACCCTCGGGTCTTGGGTTTTGGGTCTAGCATGCGGGTTAGTCATGTTTTCTTTGGAGATAGGAATTTTTGGTGGAAGGTCGTTCTAGGCATCGAGGTTAGATGTGAGGTATTTAAAATTGATTTTGGAGATGAGATTTATTTTTGGAGATTGTTGGCCTGATTTTTTAGAGTTAGGTATTCGGCGAATTTCGAGGGCGAAATTCCATTGTTAGTGGGAAGTGTAACAACCCGCGTAATTTTTAGGGCGTTTTCGAAATAAAGAGGAAAAAAAAATTTGAGATAAAATTATTTTTATTGCTCAAGTATGTTGGTTATTATTTTTTAAAGGCGAGAATTTCAAACGATTTCGAAATCGGAATTGAAATGGAGTTTTAATTGAACATTTATTACATAGAAGAGTCCTCAAAATATAAAACTCTCTAAGAGTCCTCGGAGCATAAAACTGTCTAGCGAAAAACAATATTTAACTGTCCGATCGAGAAGAATTTTTTTCTGTACCTTCCTTTCATCTTCAGCTAATTCTCTGCAAAATTTCATTCAATTCCAACGGTCCGATCGTCCGGAATAAATGTTTTAGTGTTTGTATCTGATTAGAACTCTTTTCTTAATCAAACTCTTAATCCTTTATATATCAACAAATTCGTGGATGGACTTTTCAAATCACTTTTTCTCAAACTTTTCAACCAGAAGACCTCTCCAAAATTACTACCTTTCAACTACAAACCATATCCCCAAACTTATTCAAGATTTCAACCTTAGATTAGAAGGCTTATTTGGTGTTTTTCGAGTTTGGGCTAGAACGAGATTTGATTATTGTCGTGAGAAGAACGTGATGGTGTGTTTAGATTTTGAGGCTGAAATTATGTGATTATTGTTATTGGTTCTTTTGGTGGTTTAAGGTATGGGGTTTTACACAATATGCTCCTTAATCTCGCGAGTGTTATTCCCGTTGTGTTCTGGTGATTATTGACTCATATTCGAATTGATAAATTCATTGGAATCTGAAAATTTTTGTTGGAATCTAATTTTGATTCATGTGGTATTATTTTGGTGTTGAGCATGTTGTCATGAGATTTTTATATGGCACTGAAGTTGAGCACCCGTCAATATCCTTTTTTCGGATGTGCTAGAAAACTGCATAGGCGCGGTACGGTGGTGAGGCCTGGTGACTCGGTTAATGTGTTGTTGAGAAATTATATTGATATAATTGCTATTGAGATTCGCATTTGATTTGAATATTCGTACTCGTATTGTTACGCTTTATTCACCGCTAATATTTGTTGAGCATCTTTCTTGTCGTATTGTGTACTTCCCCATATTTTCTTTTAGTGGCAGGTTAGCGCGGATTTTGGGGGGCTATGGAGTTTTATTTTAGCGAGTATTGTTTCGGAAAGATTTTTAATACGAGGGAGAAGACTTGTATTTATTTATTTTGATGTATAGAGCATTGGAGATTCATTTTAGTTGTTGTATTATTTCGAGAGAATTGTTGTATTTATTTGAAGAGATTCAAATTAGTGGTTTCTTTTATATTATGGGATTTAGATGCTCTATACCTTGTTATATTGTGGATTAGTTTAGTTTTATTGATGAGTGGCGCGCCGCTCGCACCTCACGAGCGGGCGGGGTGTTACAGAATGGTATCAGAGCTTAGGTATACGACAACCCTCGGGTCTTGGGTTTCGGGTCTAGTATGCGGATAAGTCATGTTTTCTTTGGAGATAGGAATTTTTGGTGAAAAGTCGTTCTAGGCATCGAGGTTAGGTGTGAGGTATTTAAAATTCATTTTGGAGATGAGATTTGTTTTTGGAGATTGTTGGTCTGATTTTTGAGAGTTAGCTATTCGGCGAATTTCGAGGTCGAAATTCCATTGTTAGTGGGGAAGTGAAACAACCCGCATAATTTTTGGGGCGTTTTCGAAATAAAGAGGAAAAATAAATTTTGAGATAAAATTATTTTTATTGCTCAAGTATGTTGGTTATTATTTTTTAAAGACGAGAATTTCAAACGATTTCGAAATCGGGATTAAAATGAAATTTTAATTGAATTTTTATTACATAGAAGAGTCCTAAAACTATAAAACTCTCTAAGAGTCCTCAGACTATAAAACTGTCTAGCGAAAAAAAAATATTTAAAAATATTAAACGGTCCGATCGGGCTGAATTTTTTTCAGTAACTTCCTTTCATCTTCAGCTAATTCTCTATAAAATTTCTTTCAATTCCAACGGTCCGATCGTCCGAAATGAATGTTTTAGTGTTTGTATCTGATTAGAACTCTTTTCTTAATCAAACTCTTAATCCTTTATATATCAACAAATTCGTGGATGGACTTTTCAAATCTCTTTTTCTCAAAATTTTCAACCAGTAGACCTCTCCAAAATTACTCCCTTTCATCTACAAACCATGTCCCCAAACTTATTCAAGATTTCAACCCTAGATTAGAAGGCTTATTTGGTGTTTTCTCGAGTTTGGTCTAGAACGAGATTTGATTATTTTCGCGAGAAGAACGTGATGGTGTGTTTAGATTTTGAGGCTGAAATTATGTGATGATTATTGTTGGTTCTTTTGGTAGTTTAAGGTATGGGGTTTTACACAATATGCTCCTTAATCTCGCGAGTGTTATTCCCGTTGTTTTCTTGTGATTATTGACTCATATTCGAATTGATAAATTCATTAGAATCTGAAATTTTTTGTTGGAATCTAATTCTGATTCATGTGGTATTATTTTGGTGTTGAGCATGTTGTCATGAGATTTTAATATGGCACTGAAGTTGTGCACCCGTCAATATCCTTTTTCCGGATATGCTAAAAAAATGCATAGGCGTGGTACGGTGGTGAGGCCTGTTGACTCGGTTAATGTGTTGTTGAGAAAATTTTATTGATATAATTGCTATTGAGATTCGCATTTGATTTGAATATTCGTACTCGTATTGTTACGCTTTATTCACCGCTAATATTGGTTGAGCATCTTTCCTGTCGTATTTTGTACTTCCCCATATTTTATTTTAGTGGCAGGTTAGCGCGGATTTTGGGGCGCTACGGAGTTTGATTTTAGCGAGGATTGTTTTGGGAAGATTTTTAATACAAGAGAGAAGACTTGTATTTATTTATTTTGATGTATAGAGCATTGAAGATTCATTTTAGTTGTTGTATTATTTCGAGACAATTGTTGTATTTGTTTGAAGAGATTCAGATTAGTGGTTTCTTTTATATTATGGGATTTAGATGCACTATATGTTGTTATATTGTGGATTAGTTTAGTTTTATCGATGAGTGGCGCGCCGCTCGCTCCTCTCGAGCGGGCGGGGTGTTACAGAATGGTATCAGAGCTTAGGTATACGACAACCCTCGGGTCTTGGGTTTTGGGTCTAGCATGCGGGTTAGTCATGTTTTCTTTGGAGATAGGAATTTTTGGTGAGGCATCGAGGTTAGATGTGAGGTATTTAAAATTGATTTTGTAGATGAGATTTATTTTTGGAGATTGTTGGCCTGATTTTTGAGAGTTAGGTATTCGGCGAATTTCGAGGGCGAAATTTCATTGTTAGTGGGGAAGTTTAACAACCCGCATAATTTTTAGGGTGTTTTCGAAATAAAGAGGAAAAATAAATTTTGAGATAAAATTATTTTTATTGCTCAAGTATGTTGGTTATTATTTTTTAAAGGCGAGAATTTCAAATGATTTCGAAATCGAAATTAAAATGGAGTTTTAATTGAATTTTTATTACATAGAAGAGTCCTCAAAATATAAAACACTCTAAGAGTCCTCGGAGCATGAAACTGACTAGCGAAAAAAAAATATTTAAACATATTGAACCGTCCGATCGAGCTGAATTTTTTTCTGTAGCTTCCTTTCATCTTTAGGTAATTATCTGTAAAATTTCATTCAATTCCAACGGTCCGATCGTTCGAAATAAATTTTTTTGCGTTTGTATCTGATTAGAACTCTTTCCTTAATCAAACTCTGAATCCTTTATATATCAACAAATTCGTGGATGGACTTTTCAAATCACTTTTTCTCAAACTTTTCAACCAGAAGACCTCTCCAAAATTACTACCTTTCATCTACAAACCATATCCCCAAACTTATTCAAGATTTCAACCTTAGATTAGAAGGCTTATTTAGTGTTTTCTCGAGTTTGGGCTAGAACGAGATTTGATTATTGTCGCGAGAAGAACGTGATGGTGTGTTTAGATTTTGAGGCTGAAATTATGTGATAATTGTTATTGGTTCTTTTGGTGGTTTAAGGTATGGGTTTTTACACAATATGCTCCTTAATCTCGCGAGTGTTATTCCCGTTGTTTTCTCGTGATTATTGACTCATATTCGAATTGATAAATTCATTGGAATCTGAAATTTTTTGTTGGAATCTAATTTTGATTCATGTGGTATTATTTTGGTGTTGAGCATGTTGTCATGAGATTTTAAAATGGCACTGAAGTTGAGCACCCGTTAATATCCTTTTTTTCGGATATGCTAGAAAAATGCATAGGCGCGGTACGGTGGTGAGGCCTGGTGACTCGGTTAATGTGTTGTTGAGAAATTATATTGATATAATTGCTATTGAGATTCGCATTTGATTTAAATTTTGCACTCGTATTGTTACGCTTTATTCACCGCTAATATTTGTTGAGCATCTTTCCTGTCGTATTGAGTACTTCCCCATATTTTATTTTAGTGACAGGTTAGCGCGGATTTTGGGGCGCTATAGAGTTTGATTGTAGCGAGGATTGTTTTGGGAAGATTTTTAATACAAGGGATAAGACTAGTATTTATTTATTTTGATGTATAGAGCATTGGAGATTCATTTTAGTTGTTGTATTATTTCGAGAGAATATTTGTATTTATTTGAAGAGATTCAGATTAGTGGTTTCTTTTATATTATGGGATTTAGATGCTCTATACCTTGTTATATTGTGGTTTAGTTTCGTTTTATCGATGAGTGGCGCGCCGCTCGCTCCTCCCGAGCGGGCGGGGTGTTACAGAATGGTATCAGAGCTTAGGTATACGACAACCCTCGGGCCTTGGGTTTTGGGTCTAGCATGCGGGTTAGTCATGTTTTCTTTGGAGATAGGAATTTTTGGTGAAAAGTCGTTCTAGGCATCGAGGTTAGATGTGAGGTATTTAAAATTGATTTTGGAGATGAGATTTATTTTTGGAGAATGTTGGCCTGATTTTTTAGAGTTAGGTACTCGACGAATTTCGAGGGCGAAATTTCATTGTTAGTGCGGAAGTGTAACAACCCGCGTAATTTTTAGGATGTTTTCGAAATAAAGAGGAAAAATAAATTTTGAGATAAAATTATTTTTATTGCTCAAGTATGTTGGTTATTATTTTTTAAAGGTGAGAATTTCAAACGATTTCGAAATCGGAATTAAAATGGAGTTTTAATTGAATTTTTATTACATAGAAGAGTCCTCAAAATATAAAACTCTCTAAGAGTCCTCGGAGCGTAAAACTGTCTAGCGAAAAAACAATATTTAAACATATTGAACGGTCCGATCGAGCATAATTTTTTCTGTAGCTTCCTTTCATCTTCAGCTAATTCTCCGTAAAATTTCATTCAATTCCAACGGTCCGATCGTCCGGAATAAATGTTTTAGTGTTTGTATCTGATTAGAACTCTTTTCTTAATCAAACTCTTAATCCTTTACATATCAACAAATTCGTTGATGGACTTTTCAAATCACTTTTTCTCAAACTTTTCAACCAGAAGACCTCTCCAAAATTACTCCCTTTCATCTACAAACGATATCCCCAAACTTATTCAAGATTTCGACCTTAGATTAGAAGGCTTATTTGGTGTTTTCTCGAGTTTAGGCTAGAACGAGATTTGATTATTTTCGCGAGAAGAACGTGATGGTGTGTTTAGATTTTGAGGCTGAAATTATGTGATGATTATTGTTGGTTCTTTTGGTGGTTTAAGGTATGGGGTTTTACACAATATGCTGCTTAATCTCGCGAGTGTTATTCCCGTTGTTTTCTTGTGATTATTGACTCATATTCGAATTGATAAATTCATTGGAATCTGAAAATTTTTGTTGGAATCTAATTTTTATTCATGTGGTATTATTTCGGTGTTGAGCATGTTGTCAGGAGATTTTAATATGGCGCTGAAGTTGAGCACCCGTCAATATCCTTTTTTCAGATGTGCTAGAAAAATGCATAGGCGCGGTACGGTGGTGAGGTCGGGTGACTCGGTTAATGTGTTCTTGATAAATTATATTGATATAATTGCTATTGAGATTCGCATTTGATTTGAATATTCGTACTCGTATTGTTACGCTTTATTCACCGCTAATATTTGTTGAGCATCTTTCCTGTCGTATTGTGTACTTCCCCGTATTTTCTTTTAGTGGCAGGTTAGCGCGGATTTTGGGGCGCTATGGAGTTTGATTTAGCGAGGATTGTTTTGGGAAGATTTTTAATATAATGGAGAAGACTTGTATTTATTTATTTTGATGTATAGAGCATTGGAGATTCATTTTACTTGTTTTATTATTTCTAGAAAATTGTTGTATTTATTTGAAGAGATTCAAATTAGTGGTTTCTTTTATATTATGGGATTTAGATGCTCTATACCTTGTTATATTGTGGATTAGTTTAGTTTTATCGATGAGTGGCGCGTCGCTCGCACCTCCCGAGTGGGCGGGGTGTTACAGTTTGGTATCATAGCTTAGGTATACGACAACCCTCGGGTCTTGGGTTTTGGGTCTAGTATGCGGGTTATTCATGTTTTCTTTGGAGATAGGAATTTTTGGTGAAAAGTCGTTCTAGGCATCGAGGTTAGATGTGAGGTATTTAAAATTCGTTTTGGAGATGAGATTTGTTTTTGGATATTATTGGCCTGATTTTTTAGAGTTAGGTATTCGGTGAATTTCGAGGGCGAAATTCCATTGTTAGTGGGGAAGTGTAACAACTCGCATAATTTTTGGGGCGTTTTCGAAATAAAGAGGAAAAATTAATTTTGAGATAAAATTATTTTTATTGCTCAAGTATGTTGGTTATTATTTTTTAAAGGCGAGAATTTCAAACGATTTCGAAATCGGAATTAAAATGGAGTTTTAATTGAACATTTATTACATAGAAGAGTCCTCAAAATATAAAACTCTCTAAGAGTCCTTGGAGCATAAAATTGTCTAGCGAAAAAAAATATTTAGACATCTATAACGGTCCGATCGAGCAGAATTTTTTTCTGTACCTTCCTTTCATCTTCAGCTAATTCTCTGCAAAATTTCATTCAATTCCAACGGTCCGATCGTCCGGAATAAATGTTTTAGTGTTTGTATCTGATTAGAACTCTTTTCTTAATCAAACTCTTAATCCTTTACATATCAACAAATTCGTGGATGGACTTTTCAAATCACTTTTTCTCAAACTTTTCAACCAGAAGACCTCTCCAAAATTACTACCTTTCATCTACAAACCATATCCCCAAGCTTATTCAAGATTTCGACCTTAGATTAGAAGGCTTATTTGGTGTTTTCTTGAGTTTGGGCTTGAACGAGATTTGATTATTTTCGCGAGAAGAACGTGATGGTGTGTTTAGATTTTGAGGCTGAAATTATGTGATGATTATTCTTGGTTCTTTTGGTGGTTTAAGGTATGGGGTTTTACACAATATGCTGCTTAATCTCGCAAGTGTTATTCCCGTTGTTTTCTTGTGATTATTGACTCATATTCAAATTGATAAATGCATTGGAATCTGAAAATTTTTGTTGGAATCTAATTTTTATTCATGTGCTATTATTTCGGTGTTGAGCATGTTGTCAGGAGATTTTAATATGGCACTGAAGTTGAGCACCCGTCAATATCCTTTTTTCAGATGTGCTAGAAAAATGCATAGGCGCGGTACGGTGGTGAGGCCGGGTGACTCGGTTAATGTGTTGTTGATAAATTATATTGATATAATTGCTATTGAGATTCGCATTTGATTTGAATATTCGTACTCGTATTGTTACGCTTTATTCACCGCTAATATTTGTTGAGCATCTTTCCTGTCGTATTGTGTACTTCCCCGTATTTTCTTTTAGTGGCAGGTTAGCGCGGATTTTGGGGCGCTATGGAGTTTGATTTTAGCGAGGATTGTTTTGGGAAGATTTTTAATATAATGGAGAAGACTTGTATTTATTTATTTTGATATATAGAGCATTGGAGATTCATTTTAGTTGTTGTATTATTTCGAGAGAATTGTTGTATTTATTTGAAGAGATTCAAATTAGTGGTTTCTTTTATATTATGCGATTTAGATGCTCTATATCTTGTTATATTGTGGATTAGTTTAGTTTTATCGATGAGTGGCGCGTCGCTCGCACCTCCCGAGTGGGCGGGGTGTTACAGTTTGGTATCATAGCTTAGGTATACGACAAACCTCGGGTCTTGGGTTTTGGGTCTAGTATGCAGGTTATTCATGTTTTCTTTGGAGAAAGGAATTTTTGGTGAAAAGTCGTTCTAGGCATCGAGGTTAGATGTGAGGTATTTAAAATTCGTTTTGGAGATGAGATTTGTTTTTGGATATTATTGGCCTGATTTTTTAGAGTTAGGTATTCGGCGAATTTCGAGGGCGAAATTCCATTGTTAGTGGGGAAGTGTAACAACTCGCATAATTTTTGGGGCGTTTTCGAAATAAAGAGGAAAAATTAATTTTGAGATAAAATTATTTTTATTGCTCAAGTATGTTGGTTATTATTTTTTAAAGGCCAGAATTTCAAACGATTTCGAAATCGGAATTGAAATGGAGTTTTAATTGAACATTTATTACATAGAAGAGTCCTCAAAATATAAAACTCTCTAAGAGTCCTTGGAGCATAAAACTGTCTAGCGAAAAAAAAATATTTAGACATCTATAACGGTCCGATCGAGAAGAATTTTTTTCTGTACCTTCCTTTCATCTTCAGCTAATTCTCTGCAAAATTTCATTCAATTCCAACGGTCCGATCGTCCGGAATAAATGTTTTAGTGTTTGTATCTGATTAGAACTCTTTTCTTAATCAAACTCTTAATCCTTTATATATCAACAAATTCGTGGATGGACTTTTCAAATCACTTTTTCTCAAACTTTTCAACCAGAAGACCTCTCCAAAATTACTCCCTTTCATCTACAAACCATGTCCCCAAACTTATTCAAGATTTCAACCCTAGATTAGAAGGTTTATTTGGTGTTTTCTCGAGTTTGGGCTAGAACGAGATTTGATTATTGTCGTAAGAAGAACGTGATGGTGTGTTTAGATTTTGAGGCTGAAATTATGTGATTATTGGTATTGGTTCTTTTGGTGGTTTAAGGTATGGGGTTTTACACAATATGCTCCTTAATCTCGCGAGTGTTATTCCCGTTGTTTTCTTGTGATTATTGACTCATATTCGAATTGATAAATTCATTAGAATCTGAAAAAAAAATTTGGAATCTAATTTTGATTCATGTGGTATTATTTTGGGGTTGAGCATGTTGTCATGAGATTTTAATATGGCACTGAAGTTGAGCACCCGTCAATATCCTTTTTCCGGATATGCTAGAAAAATTCATAGGCGCGGTACGGTGGTGAGGCCTGGTGACTCGGTTAATGTGTTGTTGAGAAAATATATTGATATAATTGCTATTGAGATTCGCATTTGATTTGAATAATCGTACTCGTATTGTTACGCTTTATTCACCGCTAATATTTGTTGAGCATCTTTCCTGTCGTATTGTGTACTTCCCCATATTTTCTTTTAGTGGCAGGTTAGCGCGGATTTTGGGCCGCTATGGAGTTTGATTTTAGCGAGGATTGTTTTGGGAAGATTTTTAATACAAGAGAGAAGACTTGTATTTATTTATTTTGGTGTATAGAGCCTTGGAGATTCATTTTAGTTGTTGTATTATTTCGAGAGAATTGTTGTATTTATTTGAAGAGATTCAGATTAGTAGTTTCTTTTATATTATGGGATTTAGATGCTCTATACCTTGTTATATTGTGGATTAGTTTAGTTTATCGATGAGTGGCGCGCCGCTCGCACCTCCCGAGCGGGCGGGGTGTTACAGAGTGGTATCAGAGCTTAGGTATACGACAACCCTCGGGTCTTGGGTTTTGGGTCTAGCATGCGGGTTAGTCATGTTTTCTTCGGAGATAGGAATTTTTGGTGGAAGGTCGTTCTAGGCATCGAGGTTAGATGTGAGGTATTTAAAATTGATTTTGGAGATGAGATTGGTTTTTGGAGATTGTTGGCCTGATTTTTTAGAGTTAGGTATTCGGCGAATTTCGAGGGCGAAATTCCATTGTTAGTGGGGAAGTGTAACAACTCGCGTAATTTTTGGGGCGTTTTCGAAATAAAGAGGAAAAATAAATTTTGAGATAAAATTATTTTTATTACTCAAGTATGTTGGTTATTATTTTTTAAAGGCGAGAATTTCAAACGATTTCGAAATCGGAATTGAAATGGAGTTTTAATTGAACATTTATTACATAGAAGAGTCCTCAAAATATAAAACTTTCTAAGAGTCCTCGGAGCATAAAACTGTCTAGCGAAAAAACAATATTTAAACATATTGAACGGTCCGATCAAGCTGAATTTTTTCTGTAGCTTCCTTTCATCTACAGCTAATTCTCTATAAAATTTCATTCAGTTCCAACGGTCCGATCGTCCGAAATAAATGTTTTAGTGTTTGTATCTGATTAGAACTCTTTTCTTAATCAAACTCTTAATCCTTTATATATCAACAAATTCGTGGATGGACTTTTCAAATCACTTTTTCTCAAACTTTTCAACCAGAATACCTCTCCAAAATTACTCCCTTTCATCTACAAACCATATCCCCAAACTTATTTAAGATTTCAACCTTAGATTAGAAGGCTTATTTGGTGTTTTCTCGAGTTTGGGCTAGAACGAGATTTGATTATTTACGCGAGAAGAACGTGATGGTGTGTTTAGATTTTGAGGCTGAAATTATGTGATGATTATTGTTGGTTCTTTTGGTGGTTTAAGGTATGGGGTTTTACACAATATGCTCCTTAATCTTGCGAGTGTTATTTCCGTTTTTTTCTTGTGATTATTTACTCATATTCGAATTGATAAATTCTTTAGAATCTGAAAATTTTTGTTGGAATCTAATTTTGGTTCAGGTGGTATTATTTTGGTGTTGAGCATGTTGTCATGAGATTTCAATATGGCACTGAAGTTGTGCACCCGTCCATATCCTTTTTCCGGATATGCTAGCAAAATGCATAGGCGCGGTACGGTGGTGATGCCTGGTGACTCGGTTAATGTGTTGTTGAGAAAATTTTATTGATATAATTGCTATTGAGATTCGCATTTGATTTGAATATTCGTACTCGTATTGTTATGCTTTATTCACCGCTAATATTTGTTGAGCATCTTTCCTGTCGTATTGTGTACTTCCCCATATTTTCTTTTAGTGGCAGGTTAGCGTGGATTTTGGGGCGCTATGGAGTTTGATTTTAGCGAGGATTGTTTTGGGAAGATTTTTAATACAAGAGAGAAGACTTGTATTTTTTTTTTTTGATGTATAGAGCATTTGAGATTCATTTTAGTTGTTGTATTATTTCGAGAGAATTGTTGTATTTATTTGAAGAGATTCAGATTAGTGGTTTCTTTTATATTATGGGATTTAGATGCTCTATACCTTGTTATATTGTGGATTAGTTTAGTTTTATCGATGAGTGGCGCGCCGCTCGCACCTCCCGAGCGGGCGGGGTGTTACAGAATGGTATCAGAGCTTAGGTATACGACAACCCTCGGGTCTTGGGTTTTGGGTCTAGCATGCAGGTTAGTCATGTTTTCTTCGGAGATAGGAATTTTTGGTCGAAGGTCGTTCTAGGCATCGAGGTTAGATGTGAGGTATTTAAAATTGATTTTGGAGATGAGATTGGTTTTTGGAGATTGTTGGCCTGATTTTTTAGAGTTAGGTATTCGGCGAATTTCGAGGGCGAAATTCCATTGTTAGTGGGGAAGTGTAACAACTCGCGTAATTTTTGGGGCGTTTTCGAAATAAAGAGGAAAAATAAATTTTGAGATAAAATTATTTTTATTGCTCAAGTATGTTGGTTATTATTTTTTAAAGGCGAGAATTTCAAACGATTTCGAAATCGGAATTGAAATGGAGTTTTAATTAAACATTTATTACATAGAAGAGTCCTCAAAATATAAAACTCTCTAAGAGTCCTCGGAGCATAAAACTGTCTAGCGAAAAACAATATTTAACTGTCCGATCGAGAAGAATTTTTTTCTGTACCTTCCTTTCATCTTCAGCTAATTCTCTGCAAAATTTCATTCAATTCCAACGGTCCGATCGTCCGGAATAAATGTTTTAGTGTTTGTATCTGATAAGAACTCTTTTCTTAATCAAACTCTTAATCCTTTATATATCAACAAATTCGTGGATGGACTTTTCAAATCACTTTTTCTCAAACTTTTCAACTAGAAGACCTCTCCAAAATTACTCCCTTTCATCTACAAACCATGTCCCCAAACTTATTCAAGATTTCAACCCTAGATTAGAAGGCTTATTTGGTGTTTTCTCGAGTTTGGTCTAGAACGAGATTTGATTATTTTCGCGAGAAGAACGTGATGGTGTGTTTAGATTTTGAGGCTGAAATTATGTGATGATTGTTGTTGGTTCTTTTGGTGGTTTAAGGTATGGGGTTTTACACAATATGCTCCTTAATCTCGCGAGTGTTTTTCCCGTTGTTTTCTTGTGATTATTGACTCATATTCGAATTGATAAATTCATTAGAATCTGAAAATTCTTGTTGGAATCTAATTTTGATTCATGTGGTATTATTTTGGTGGCACTGAAGTTGAGCACCCGTCAATATCCTTTTTCCGGATATGCTAGAAAAATTCATAGGCGCGGTACGGTGGTGAGGCCTGGTGACTCGATTAATGTGTTGTTGAGAAAATATATTGATATAATTGCTATTGAGATTCGCATTTGATTTGAATATTCGTACTCGTATTGTTACGCTTTATTCACCGCTAATATTTGTTGAGCATCTTTCCTGTCGTATTGTGTACTTCCCCATATTTTCTTTTAGTGGCAGGTTAACGCGGATTTTGGGCCGCTATGGAGTTTGATTTTAGCGAGGATTGTTTTGGGAAGATTTTTGATACAAGAGAGAAGACTTGTATTTATTTATTTTGATGTATAGAGCCTTGGAGATTCATTTTAGTTGTTGTATTATTTCGAGAGAATTGTTGTATTTATTAGAAGAGATTCAGATTAGTGGTTTCTTTTATATTATGGGATTTAGATGCTCTATACCTTGTTATATTGTGGATTAGTTTAGTTTTATCGATGAGTGGCGCGCCGCTCGCTCCTCCCGAGCGAGCGGGGTGTTACAGAATGGTATCAGAGCTTAGGTATACGACAACCCTCGGGTCTTTGGTTTTGGGTCTGTCATGCGGGTTAGTCATGTTTTCTTTAGAGATAGGAATTTTTGGTGAGGCATCGAGGTTAGATGTGAGGTATTTAAAATTGATTTTGGAGATGAGATTTATTTTTGGAGATTGTTGGCCTGATTTTTGAGAGTTAGGTATTCGGCGAATTTCGAGGGCGAAATTCCATTGTTAGTGGGGAAGTGTAACAACTCGCGTAATTTTTGGGGCGTTTTCGAAATAAAGAGGAAAAATAAATTTTGAGATAAAATTATTTTTATTCCTCAAGTATGTTGGTTATTATTTTTTAAAGGCGAGAATTTCAAACGATTTCGAAATCGGAATTGAAATGGAGTTTTAATTGAACATTTATTACATAGAAGAGTCGTCAAAATATAAAACTCTCTAAGAGTCCTCGGAGCATAAAACTATCTAGCGAAAAACAATATTTAACTGTCCGATCGAGAAGAATTTTTTTTTGTACCTTCCTTTCATCTTCAGCTAATTCTCTGCAAAATTGCATTCAATTCCAACGGTCCGATCGTCCGGAATAAATGTTTTAGTGTTTGTATCTGATTAGAACTCTTTTCTTAATCAAACTCTTAATCCTTTATATATCAACAAATTCGTGGAATGACTTTTCAAATAACTTTTTCTCAAACTTTTCAACCAGAAGACCTCTCCAAAATTACTCCCTTTCATCTACAAACCATGTCCCCAAACTTATTCAAGATTTCAACCCTAGATTAGAAGGCTTATTTGGTGTTTTCTCGAGTTTGGTCTAGAACGAGATTTGATTATTTTCGCAAGAAGAACGTGATGGTGTGTTTAGATTTTGAGGCTGAAATTATGTGATGATTATTGTTGGTTCTTTTGGGGGTTTAAGGTATGAGGTTTTACACAATATGCTCCTTAATCTTGCGAGTGTTATTCCCGTTGTTTTCTTGTGATTATTGACTCATATTCGAATTGATAAATTCATTAGAATCTGAAAATTTTTGTTGGAATCTAATTTTGGTTCATGTGGTATTATTTTGGTGTTGAGCATGTTGTCATGAGATTTCAATATGGCACTGAAGTTGTGCACCCGTCAATATCCTTTTTCCGGATATGCTAGCAAAATGCATAGGCGCGGTACGGTGGTGAGGCCTGGTGACTCGGTTAATGTGTTGTTGAGAAAATTTTATTGATATAATTGCTATTGAGATTCACATTTGATTTGAATATTCGTACTCGTATTGTTATGCTTTACTCACCGCTAATATTTGTTGAGCATCTTTCCTGTCGTATTGTGTACTTCCCCATATTTTCTTTTAGTGGCAGGTTAGCGTGGATTTTGGGGCGCTATGGAGTTTGATTTTAGCGAGGATTGTTTTGGGAAGATTTTTAATACAAGAGAGAAGACTTGTATTTTTTTTTGATGTATAGAGCATTTGAGATTCATTTTAGTTGTTGTATTATTTCGAGAGAATTGTTGTATTTATTTGAAGAGATTCAGATTAGTGGTTTCTTTTATATTATGGGATTTAGATGCTCTATACCTTGTTATATTGTGGATTAGTTTAGTTTTATCGATGAGTGGCGCGCCGCTCGCACCTCCCGAGCGGGCGGGGTGTTACAGAATGGTATCAGAGCTTAGGTATACGACAACCCTCGGGTCTTGGGTTTTGGGTCTAGCATGCGGGTTAGTCATGTTTTCTTCGGAGATAGGAATTTTTGGTGGAAGGTCGTTCTAGGCATCGAGGTTAGATGTGAGGTATTTAAAATTGATTTTGGAGATGAGATTGGTTTTTGGAGATTGTTGGCCTAATTTTTTAGAGTTAGGTATTCGGCGAATTTCGAGGGCGAAATTCCATTGTTAGTGGTGAAGTGTAACAACTCGCGTAATTTTTGGGGCGTTTTCGAAATAAAGAGAAAAAATAAATTTTTAGATAAAATTATTTTTATTGCTCAAGTATGTTGGTTATTATTTTTTAAAGGCGAGAATTTCAAACGATTTCGAAATCGGAATTGAAATGGAGTTTTAATTGAACATTTATTACATAGAAGAGTCCTCAAAATATAAAACTCTCTAAGAGTCCTCGGAGCATAAAACTGTCTAGCGAAAAACAATATTTAACTGTCCGATCGAGAAGAATTTTTTTCTGTACCTTCCTTTCATCTTCAGCTAATTCTCTGCAAAATTTCATTCAATTCCAACGGTCCGATCGTCCGGAATAAATGTTTTAGTGTTTGTATCTGATTAGAACTCTTTTCTTAATCAAACTCTTAATCCTTTATATATCAACAAATTCGTGGATGGACTTTTCAAATCACTTTTTCTCAAACTTTTCAACCAGAAGACCTCTCCAAAATTACTCCCTTTCATCTACAAACCATGTCCCCAAACTTATTCAAGATTTCCACCTTAGATTAGAAGGCTTATTCGGTGTTTTCTCGAGTTTGGGCTAGAACGAGATTTGATTTTTTACGCGAGAAGAACGTGATGGTGTGTTTAGATTTTGAGGCTGAAATTATGTGATGATTATTGTTGGTTCTTTTGGTGGCTTAAGGTATGGGGTTTTACACAATATGCTCCTTAATCTCGCGAGTGTTATTCCCGTTGTTTTCTTGTGATTATTGACTCATATTCGAATTGATAAATTCATTAGAATCTGAAAAAAAATTTGGAATCTAATTCTGATTCATGTGGTATTATTTTGGTGTTGAGCATGTTGTCATGAGATTTTTATATGGCACTGAAGTTGAGCACCCGTCAATATCCTTTTTTCGGATATGCTAGAAAAATGCATAGGCGCGGTACGGTGGTGAGGCCTGGTGACTCGGTTAATGTGTTGTTGAGAAAATTTTATTGATATAATTGCTATTGAGATTCGCATTTGATTTGAATATTCGTACTCGTATTGTTACGCTTTATTCACCGCTAATATTTGTTGAGCATCTTTCCTGTCGTATTGTGTACTTCCCCATATTTTCTTTTAGTGGCAGGTTAGCGCGGATTTTGGGGCGCTATGGAGTTTGATTTTAGCGAGGATTGTTTTGGGAAGATTTTTAATACAAGAGAGAAGACTTGTATTTTTTTTTTATGTATAGAGCATTTGAGATTCATTTTAGTTGTTGTATTATTTCGAGAGAATTGTTGTATTTATTTGAAGAGATTCAGATTAGTGGTTTCTTTTATATTATGGGATTTAGATGCTCTATACCTTGTTATATTGTGGATTAGTTTAGTTTTATCGATGAGTGGCGCGCCGCTCGCACCTCCCGAGCGGGCGGGGTGTTACAGAATGGTATCAGAGCTTAGGTATACGACAACCCTCGGGTCTTGGGTTTTGGGTCTAGCATGCAGGTTAGTCATGTTTTCTTCGGAGATATGAATTTTTGGTCGAAGGTCGTTCTAGGCATCGAGGTTAGATGTGAGGTATTTAAAATTGATTTTGGAGATGAGATTGGTTTTTGGAGATTGTTGGCCTGATTTTTTAGAGTTAGGTATTCGACGAATTTCGAGGGCGAAATTCCATTGTTAGTGGGGAAGTGTAACAACTCGCGTAATTTTTGGGGCGTTTTCGAAATAAAGAGGAAAAATAAATTTTGAGATAAAATTATTTTTATTGCTCAAGTATGTTGGTTATTATTTTTTAAAGGCGAGAATTTCAAACGATTTCGAAATCGGAATTGAAATGGAGTTTTAATTAAACATTTATTACATAGAAGAGTCCTCAAAATATAAAACTCTCTAAGAGTCCTCGGAGCATAAAACTGTCTAGCGAAAAACAATATTTAACTGTCCGATCGAGAAGAATTTTTTTCTGTACCTTCCTTTCATCTTCAGCTAATTCTTTGCAAAATTTCATTCAATTCCAACGGTCCGATCGTCCGGAATAAATGTTTTAGTGTTTGTATCTGATTAGAACTCTTTTCTTAATCAAACTCTTAATCCTTTATATATCAACAAATTCGTGGATGGACTTTTCAAATCACTTTTTCTCAAACTTTTCAACTAGAAGACCTCTCCAAAATTACTCCCTTTCATCTACAAACCATGTCCCCAAACTTATTCAAGATTTCAACCCTAGATTAGAAGGCTTATTTGGTGTTTTCTCGAGTTTGGTCTAGAACGAGATTTGATTATTTTCGCAAGAAGAACGTGATGGTGTGTTTAGATTTTGAGGCTGAAATTATGTGATGATTGTTGTTGGTTCTTTTGGTGGTTTAAGGTATGGGGTTTTACACAATATGCTCCTTAATCTCGCGAGTGTTTTTCCCGTTGTTTTCTTGTGATTATTGACTCATATTCGAATTGATAAATTCATTAGAATCTGAAAATTCTTGTTGGAATCTAATTTTGATTCATGTGGTATTGTTTTGGTGGCACTGAAGTTGAGCACCCGTCAATATCCTTTTTCCGGATATGCTAGAAAAATTCATAGGCGCGGTACGGTGGTGAGGCCTGGTGACTCGATTAATGTGTTGTTGAGAAAATATATTGATATAATTGCTATTGAGATTCGCATTTGATTTGAATATTCGTACTCGTATTGTTACGCTTTATTCACCGCTAATATTTGTTGAGCATCTTTCCTGTCGTATTGTGTACTTCCCCATATTTTCTTTTAGTGGCAGGTTAACGCGGATTTTGGGCCGCTATGGAGTTTGATTTTAGCGAGGATTGTTTTGGGAAGATTTTTAATACAAGAGACAAGACTTGTATTTATTTATTTTGATGTATAGAGCCTTGGAGATTCATTTTAGTTGTTGTATTATTTCGAGAGAATTGTTGTATTTATTTGAAGAGATTCAGATTAGTGGTTTCTTTTATATTATGGGATTTAGATGCTCTATACCTTGTTATATTGTGGATTAGTTTAGTTTTATCGATGAGTGGCGCGCCGCTCGCTCCTCCCGAGCGAGCGGGGTGTTACAGAATGGTATCAGAGCTTAGGTATACGACAACCCTCGGGTCTTTGGTTTTGGGTCTGTCATGCGGGTTAGTCATGTTTTCTTTAGAGATAGGAATTTTTGGTGAGGCATCGAGGTTAGATGTGAGGTATTTAAAATTGATTTTGGAGATGAGATTTATTTTTGGAGATTGTTGGCCTGATTTTTGAGAGTTAGGTATTCGGCGAATTTCGAGGGCGAAATTCCATTGTTAGTGGGGAAGTGTAACAACTCGCGTAATTTTTGGGGCGTTTTCGAAATAAAGAGGAAAAATAAATTTTGAGATAAAATTATTTTTATTCCTCAAGTATGTTGGTTATTATTTTTTAAAGGCGAGAATTTCAAACGATTTCGAAATCGGAATTGAAATGGAGTTTTAATTGAACATTTATTACATAGAAGAGTCGTCAAAATATAAAACTCTCTAAGAGTCCTCGGAGCATAAAACTATCTAGCGATAAATAATATTTAACTGTCCGATCGAGAAGAATTTTTTTCTGTACCTTCCTTTCATCTTCAGCTAATTCTCTGCAAAATTGCATTCAATTCCAACGGTCCGATCGTCCGGAATAAATGTTTTAGTGTTTGTATCTGATTAGAACTCTTTTCTTAATCAAACTCTTAATCCTTTATATATCAACAAATTCGTGGAATGACTTTTCAAATAACTTTTTCTCAAACTTTTCAACCAGAAGACCTCTCCAAAATTACTCCCTTTCATCTACAAACCATGTCCCCAAACTTATTCAAGATTTCAACCCTAGATTAGAAGGCTTATTTGGTGTTTTCTCGAGTTTGGTCTAGAACGAGATTTGATTATTTTCGCAAGAAGAACGTGATGGTGTGTTTAGGTTTTGAGGCTGAAATTATGTGATGATTATTGTTGGTTCTTTTGGTGGTTTAAGGTATGGGGTTTTACACAATATGCTCCTTAATCTTGCGAGTGTTATTCCCGTTGTTTTCTTGTGATTATTGACTCATATTCGAATTGATAAATTCATTAGAATCTGAAATTTTTTGTTGGAATCTAATTTTGGTTCATGTGGTATTATTTTGGTGTTGAGCATGTTGTCATGAGATTTCAATATGGCACTGAAGTTGTGCACCCGTCAATATCCTTTTTCCGGATATGCTAGCAAAATGCATAGGCGCGGTACGGTGGTGAGGCCTGGTGACTCGGTTAATGTGTTGTTGAGAAAATTTTATTGATATAATTGCTATTGAGATTCACATTTGATTTGAATATTCGTACTCGTATTGTTATGATTTACTCACCGCTAATATTTGTTGAGCATCTTTCCTGTCGTATTGTGTACTTCCCCATATTTTCTTTTAGTGGCAGGTTAGCGTGGATTTTGGGGCGCTATGGAGTTTGATTTTAGCGAGGATTGTTTTGGGAAGATTTTTAATACAAGAGAGAAGACTTGTATTTTTTTTTGATGTATAGAGCATTTGAGATTCATTTTAGTTGTTGTATTATTTCGAGAGAATTGTTGTATTTATTTGAAGAGATTCAGATTAGTGGTTTCTTTTATATTATGGGATTTAGATGCTCTATACCTTGTTATATTGTGGATTAGTTTAGTTTTATCGATGAGTGGCGCGCCGCTCGCACCTCCCGAGCGGGCGGGGTGTTACAGAATGGTATCAGAGCTTAGGTATACGACAACCCTCGGGTCTTGGGTTTTGGGTCTAGCATGCGGGTTAGTCATGTTTTCTTCGGAGATAGGAATTTTTGGTGGAAGGTCGTTCTAGGCATCGAGGTTAGATGTGAGGTATTTAAAATTGATTTTGGAGATGAGATTGGTTTTTGGAGATTGTTGGCCTAATTTTTTAGAGTTAGGTATTCGGCGAATTTCGAGGGCGAAATTCCATTGTTAGTGGTGAAGTGTAACAACTCGCGTAATTTTTGGGGCGTTTTCGAAATAAAGAGAAAAAATAAATTTTGAGATAAAATTATTTTTATTGCTCAAGTATGTTGGTTATTATTTTTTAAAGGCGAGAATTTCAAACGATTTCGAAATCGGAATTGAAATGGAGTTTTAATTGAACATTTATTACATAGAAGAGTCCTCAAAATATAAAACTCTCTAAGACTCCTCGGAGCATAAAACTGTCTAGCGAAAAACAATATTTAACTGTCCGATCGAGAAGAATTTTTTTCTGTACCTTCCTTTCATCTTCAGCTAATTCTCTGCAAAATTTCATTCAATTCCAACGGTCCGATCGTCCGGAATAAATGTTTTAGTGTTTGTATCTGATTAGAACTCTTTTCTTAATCAAACTCTTAATCCTTTATATATCAACAAATTCGTGGATGGACTTTTCAAATCACTTTTTCTCAAACTTTTCAACCAGAAGACCTCTCCAAAATTACTCCCTTTCATCAACAAACCATGTCCCCAAACTTATTCAAGATTTCCACCTTAGATTAGAAGGCTTATTCGGTGTTTTCTCGAGTTTGGGCTAGAACGAGATTTGATTTTTTACGCGAGAAGAACGTGATGGTGTGTTTAGATTTTGAGGCTGAAATTATGTGATGATTATTGTTGGTTCTTTTGGTGGCTTAAGGTATGGGGTTTTACACAATATGCTCCTTAATCTCGCGAGTGTTATTCCCGTTGTTTTCTTGTGATTATTGACTCATATTCGAATTGATAAATTCATTAGAATCTGAAAAATTTTTTGGAATCTAATTCTGATTCATGTGGTATTATTTTGGTGTTGAGCATGTTGTCATGAGGTTTTTATATGGCACTGAAGTTGAGCACCCGTCAATATCCTTTTTTCGGATATGCTAGAAAAATGCATAGGCGCGGTACGGTGGTGAGGCCTGGTGACTCGGTTAATGTGTTGTTGAGAAAATTTTATTGATATAATTGCTATTGAGATTCGCATTTGATTTGAATATTCGTACTCGTATTGTTACGCTTTATTCACCGCTAATATTTGTTGAGCATCTTTCCTGTCGTATTGTGTACTTCCCCATATTTTCTTTTAGTGGCAGGTTAGCGCGGATTTTGGGGCGCTATGGAGTTTGATTTTAGCGAGGATTGTTTTGGGAAGATTTTTAATACAAGAGAGAAGACTTGTATTTTTTTTTATGTATAGAGCATTTGAGATTCATTTTAGTTGTTGTATTATTTCGAGAGAATTGTTGTATTTATTTGAAGAGATTCAGATTAGTGGTTTCTTTTATATTATGGGATTTAGATGCTCTATACCTTGTTATATTGTGGATTAGTTTAGTTTTATCGATGAGTGGCGCGCCGCTCGCACCTCCCGAGCGGGCGGGGTGTTACAGAATGGTATCAGAGCTTAGGTATACCACAACCCTCGGGTCTTGGGTTTCTGGTCTAGAATGCGGGTTAGTCATGTTTTCTTCGGAGATAGGAATTTTTGGTGGAAGGTCGTTCTAGGCATCGAGGTTAGATGTGAGGTATTTAAAATTGATTTTGGAGATGAGATTTGTTTTTGGAGATTGTTGGCCTGATTTTTTAGAGTTAGGTATTCGGCGAATTTCGAGGGCGAAATTCCATTGTTAGTGGGGAAGTGTAACAACTCGCGTAATTTTTGGGGCGTTTTCGAAATAAAGAGGAAAAATAAATTTTGAGATAAAATTATTTTTATTGCTCAAGTATGTTGGTTATTATTTTTTAAAGGCGAGAATTTCAAACGATTTCGAAATCGGAATTGAAATGGAGTTTTAGTTGAACATTTATTACATAGAAGAGTCCTCAAAATATAAAACTCTCTAAGAGTCCTCGGAGCATAAAACTGTCTAGCGAAAAACAAAATTTAACGGTCCGATCGGGATAATTTTTTTTCTGTAGCTTCCTTTAATCTTCAGCTAATTCTCTGTAAAATTTCATTTAATGCCAACGGTCCGATCGTCCGGAATAAATGTTTTAGTGTTTGTATCTGATTAGAACTCTTTTCTTAATCAAACTCTTAATCCTTTATATATCAACAAATTCGTGGATGGACTTTTCAAATCACTTTTTCTCAAACTTTTCAACCAGAAGACCTCTCCAAAATTACTCCCTTTCATCCACAAACCATATCCCCAAACTTATTCAAGATTTCAACCTTAGATTAGAAGGCTTATTTGGTGTTTTCTCGAGTTTGGGCTAGAACGAGATTTGATTATTTACGCGAGAAGAACGTAATGGTGTGTTTAGATTTTGAGGCTGAAATTATGTGATGATTATTGTTGGTTCTTTTGGTGGTTTAAGGTATGGGGTTTTACACAATATGCTCCTTAATCTCGCGAGTGTTATTCCCGTTGTTTTCTTGTGATTATTGACTCATATTCGAATTGATATATTCATTAGAATCTGAAAATTTTTGTTGGAATCTAATTCTGATTCATGTGGTATTATTTTGGTGTTGAGCATGTTGTCATGAGATTTTAATATGGCACTGAAGTTGTGCACCCGTCAATATCCTTTTTCCGGATATGCTAGAAAAATGCATAGGCGCGGTACGGTGGTGAGGCCTGGTGACTCGGTTAATGTGTTGTTGAGAAAATTTTATTGATATAATTTCTATTGAGATTCGCATTTGATTTGAATATTCGTACTCATATTGTTACGCTTTATTCACCGCTAATATTTGTTGAGCATCTTTCCTGTCGTATTGTGTACTTCCCCATATTTTCTTTTAGTGGCAGGTTAGCGCGGATTTTGGGGCGCTATGGAGTTTGATTTTAACGAGGATTGTTTTGGGAAGATTTTTAATACAAGAGAGAAGACTTGTATTTTTTTTTATGTATAGAGCATTTGAGATTCATTTTTGTTGTTGTATTATTTCGAGAGAATTGTTGTATTTATTTGACGAGATTCAGATTAGTAGTTTCTTTTATATTATGGGATTTAGATGCTCTATACCTTGTTATATTGTGAATTAGTTTAGTTTATCGATGAGTGGCGCGCCGCTCGCACCTCCCGAGCGGGCGGGGTGTTACAGAGTGGTATCAGAGCTTAGGTATACGACAACCCTCGGGTCTTGGGTTTTGGGTCTAGAATGCGGGTTAGTCATGTTTTCTTCGGAGATAGGAATTTTTGGTGGAAGGTCGTTTTAGGCATCGAGGTTAGATGTGAGGTATTTAAAATTGATTTTGGAGATGAGATTTGTATTTGAAGATTGTTGGCCTGATTATTTAGAGTTAGGTATTCGGCGAATTTCGAGGGCGAAATTCCATTGTTAGTGGGGAAGTGTAACAACTCGCGTAATTTTTGGGGCATTTTCGAAATAAAGAGGAAAAATAAATTTTGAGATAAAATTATTTTTATTGCTCAAGTATGTTGGTTATTATTTTTTAAAGGCGAGAATTTCAAACGATTTCGAAATCGGAATTGAAATGGAGTTTTAATTGAACATTTATTACATAGTAGAATCCTCAAAATATAAAACTCTCTAAGAGTCCTCGGAGCATAAAACTGTGTAGCGAAAAAATATATTTAAACATATATAACGGTCCGATCGAGCAGAATTTTTTTCTATAGCTTCCTTTCATCTTCAGCCAATTCTCTGTAAAATTTCATTCAATAACAACGGTCCGATCGTCCGGAATAAATGTTTTAGTGTTTGTATCTGATTAGAACTCTTTTCTTAATCAAACTCTTAATCCTTTATATATCAACAAATTCGTGGATGGACTTTTCAAATCACTTTTTCTCAAACTTTTCAACCAGAAGACCTCTCCAAAATTACTCCCTTTCATCCACAAACCATATCCCCAAACTTATTCAAGATTTCAACCTTAGATTAGAAGGCTTATTTGGTGTTTTCTCGAGTTTGGGCTAGAACGAGATTTGATTATTTACGCGAGAAGAACGTGATGGTGTGTTTAGATTTTGAGGCTGAAATTATGTGATGATTATTGTTGGTTCTTTTGGTGGTTTAAGGTATGGGGTTTTACACAATATGCTCCTTAATCTCGCGAGTGTTATTCCCGTTGTTTTCTTGTGATTATTGACTCATATTCGAATTGATAAATTCATTAGAATCTGAAAATTTTTGTTGGAATCTAATTCTGATTCATGTGGTATTATTTTGGTGTTGAGCATGTTGTCATGAGATTTTAATATGGCACTGAAGTTGTGCACCCGTCAATATCCTTTTTCCGGATATGCTAGAAAAATGCATAGGCGCGGTACGGTGGTGAGGCCTGGTGACTCGGTTAATGTGTTGTTGAGAAAATTTTATTGATATAAGTGCTATTGAGATTCGCATTTGATTTGAATATTCGTACTCGTATTGTTACGCTTTATTCACCGCTAATATTTGTTGAGCATCTTTCCTGTCGTATTGTGTACTTCCCCATATTTTCTTTTAGTGGCAGGTTAGCGCGGATTTTGGGGCGCTATGGAGTTTGATTTTAGCGAGGATTGTTTTGGGAAGATTTTTAATACAAGAGAGAAGACTTGTATTTTTTTTTATGTATAGAGCATTTGAGATTCATTTTTGTTGTTGTATTATTTCGAGAGAATTGTTGTATTTATTTGAAGAGATTCAGATTAGTGGTTTCTTTTATATTATGGGATTTAGATGCTCTATACCTTGTTATATTGTGGACTAGTTTAGTTTTCTCGATGAGTGGCGCGCCACTCGCACCTCCCGAGCGGGCGGGGTGTTACAGAATGGTATCAGAGCTTAGGTATACGACAACCCTCGGGTCTTGGGTTTTGGGTCTAGCATGCGGGTTAGTCATGTTTTCTTCGGAGATAGGAATTTTTGGTGGAAGGTCGTTCTAGGCATCGAGGTTAGATGTGAGGTATTTAAAATTGATTTTGGAGATGAGATTTGAATTTGGAGATTGTTGGCCTGATTTTTTAGAGTTAGGTATTCGGCGAATTTCGAGGGCGAAATTCCATTGTTAGTGGGGAAGTGTAACAACTCGCGTAATTTTTGGGGCATTTTCGAAATAAAGAGGAAAAATAAATTTTGAGATAAAATTATTTCTATTGCTCAAGTATGTTGGTTATTATTTTTTAAAGGCGAGAATTTCAAACGATTTCGAAATCGGAATTGAAATGGAGTTTTAATTGAACATTTATTACATAGTAGAGTCCTCAAAAATATAAAACTCTCTAAGAGTCCTCGGAGCATAAAACTGTGTAGCGAAAAAATATATTTAAACATATATAACGGTCCGATCGAGCATAATTTTTTTCTATAGCTTCCTTTCATCTTCAGCCAATTCTCTGTAAAATTTCATTCAATAACAACGGTCCGATCGTCCGGAATAAATGTTTTAGTGTTTGTATCTGATTAGAACTCTTTTCTTAATCAAACTCTTAATCCTTTATATATCAACAAATTCGTGGATGGACTTTTCAAATCACTTTTTCTCAAACTTTTCAACCAGAAGACCTCTCCAAAATTACTCCCTTTCATCCACAAACCATATCCCCAAACTTATTCAAGATTTCAACCTTAGATTAGAAGGCTTATTTGGTGTTTTCTCGAGTTTGGGCTAGAACGAGATTTGATTATTTACGCGAGAAGAACGTAATGGTGTGTTTAGATTTTGAGGCTGAAATTATGTGATGATTATTGTTGGTTCTTTTGGTGGTTTAAGGTATGGGGTTTTACACAATATGCTCCTTAATCTCGCGAGTGTTATTCCCGTTGTTTTCTTGTGATTATTGACTCATATTCGAATTGATATATTCATTAGAATCTGAAAATTTTTGTTGGAATCTAATTCTGATTCATGTGGTATTATTTTGGTGTTGAGCATGTTGTCATGAGATTTTAATATGGCACTGAAGTTGTGCACCCGTCAATATCCTTTTTCCGGATATGCTAGAAAAATGCATAGGCGCGGTACGGTGGTGAGGCCTGGTGACTCGGTTAATGTGTTGTTGAGAAAATTTTATTGATATAATTTCTATTGAGATTCGCATTTGATTTGAATATTCGTACTCATATTGTTACGCTTTATTCACCGCTAATATTTGTTGAGCATCTTTCCTGTCGTATTGTGTACTTCCCCATATTTTCTTTTAGTGGCAGGTTAGCGCGGATTTTGGGGCGCTATGGAGTTTGATTTTAGCGAGGATTGTTTTGGGAAGATTTTTAATACAAGAGAGAAGACTTGTATTTTTTTTTATGTATAGAGCATTTGAGATTCATTTTTGTTGTTGTATTATTTCGAGAGAATTGTTGTATTTATTTGACGAGATTCAGATTAGTAGTTTCTTTTATATTATGGGATTTAGATGCTCTATACCTTGTTATATTGTGGATTAGTTTAGTTTATCGATGAGTGGCGCGCCGCTCGCACCTCCCGAGCGGGCGGGGTGTTACAGAGTGGTATCAGAGCGTAGGTATACGACAACCCTCGGGTCTTGGGTTTTGGGTCTAGCATGCGGGTTAGTCATGTTTTCTTCGGAGATAGGAATTTTTGGTGGAAGGTCGTTTTAGGCATCGAGGTTAGATGTGAGGTATTTAAAATTGATTTTGGAGATGAGATTTGTATTTGGAGATTGTTGGCCTGATTATTTAGAGTTAGGTATTCGGCGAATTTCGAGGGCGAAATTCCATTGTTAGTGGGGAAGTGTAACAACTCGCGTAATTTTTGGGGCATTTTCGAAATAAAGAGGAAAAATAAATTTTGAGATAAAATTATTTTTATTGCTCAAGTATGTTGGTTATTATTTTTTAAAGGCGAGAATTTCAAACGATTTCGAAATCGGAATTGAAATGGAGTTTTAATTGAACATTTATTACATAGTAGAGTCCTCAAAATATAAAACTCTCTAAGAGTCCTCGGAGCATAAAACTGTGTAGCGAAAAAATATATTTAAACATATATAACGGTCCGATCGAGCAGAATTTTTTTCTATAGCTTCCTTTGATCTTCAGCCAATTCTCTGTAAAATTTCATTCAATAACAACGGTCCGATCGTCCGGAATAAATGTTTTAGTGTTTGTATCTGATTAAAACTCTTTTCTTAATCAAACTCTTAATCCTTTATATATCAACAAATTCGTGGATGGACTTTTCAAATCACTTTTTCTCAAACTTTTCAACCAGAAGACCTCTCCAAAATTACTCCCTTTCATCCACAAACCATATCCCCAAACTTATTCAAGATTTCAACCTTAGATTAGAAGGCTTATTTGGTGTTTTCTCGAGTTTGGGCTAGAACGAGATTTGATTATTTACGCGAGAAGAACGTGATGGTGTGTTTAGATTTTGAGGCTGAAATTATGTGATGATTATTGTTGGTTCTTTTGGTGGTTTAAGGTATGGGGTTTTACACAATATGCTCCTTAATCTCGCGAGTGTTATTCCCGTTGTTTTCTTGTGATTATTGACTCCTATTCGAATTGATAAATTCATTAGAATCTGAAAATTTTTGTTGGAATCTAATTCTGATTCATGTGGTATTATTTTGGTGTTGAGCATGTTGTCATGAGATTTTAATATGGCACTGAAGTTGTGCACCCGTCAATATCCTTTTTCCGGATATGCTAGAAAAATGCATACGCGCGGTACGGTGGTGAGGCCTGGTGACTCGGTTAATGTGTTGTTGAGAAAATTTTATTGATATAAGTGCTATTGAGATTCGCATTTGATTTGAATATTCGTACTCGTATTGTTACGCTTTATTCACCGCTAATATTTGTTGAGCATCTTTCCTGTCGTATTGTGTACTTCCCCATATTTTCTTTTAGTGGCAGGTTAGCGCGGATTTTGGGGCGCTATGGAGTTTGATTTTAGCGAGGATTGTTTTGGGAAGATTTTTAATACAAGAGAGAAGACTTGTATTTTTTTTTATGTATAGAGCATTTGAGATTCATTTTTGTTGTTGTATTATTTCGAGAGAATTGTTGTATTTATTTGAAGAGATTCAGATTAGTGGTTTCTTTTATATTATGGGATTTAGATGCTCTATACCTTGTTATATTGTGGATTTGTTTAGTTTTATCGATGAGTGGCGCGCCGCTCGCACCTCCCGAGCGGGCGGGGTGTTACAGAATGGTATCAGAGCTTAGGTATACGACAACCCTCGGGTCTTGGGTTTTGGGTCTAGCATGCGGGTTAGTCATGTTTTCTTCGGAGATAGGAATTTTTGGTGGAAGGTCGTTCTAGGCATCGAGGTTAGATGTGAGGTATTTAAAATTGATTTTGGAGATGAGATTTGTATTTGGAGATTGTTGGCCTGATTTTTTAGAGTTAGGTATTCGGCGAATTTCGAGGGCGAAATTCCATTGTTAGTGGGGAAGTGTAACAACTCGCGTAATTTTTGGGGCATTTTCGAAATAAAGAGGAAAAATAAATTTTGAGATAAAATTATTTCTATTGCTCAAGTATGTTGGTTATTATTTTTTAAAGGCGAGAATTTCAAACGATATCAAAATCGGAATTGAAATGGAGTTTTAATTGAACATTTATTACATCGTAGAGTCCTCAAAATATAAAACTCTCTAAGAGTCCTCGGAGCATAAAACTGTCTAGCGAAAAAAAATATTTAGACATATATAACGGTCCGATCGAGCAGAATTTTTTTCTATAGCTTCCTTTCATCTTCAGCCAATTCTCTGTAAAATTTCATTCAATTCCAACGGTCCGATCGTCCAGAATAAATGTTTTAGTGTTTGTATCTGATTAGAACTCTTTTCTTAATCAAACTCTTAATCCTTTATATATCAACAAATTCGTGGATGGACTTTTCAAATCACTTTTTCTCAAACTTTTCAACCAGAAGACCTCTCCAAAATTACTCCCTTTCATCTACAAACCATGTCCCCAAACTTATTCAAGATTTCAACCCTAGATTAGAAGGCTTATTTGGTGTTTTCTCGAGTTTGGTCTAGAACGAGATTTGATTATTTTCGCGAGAAGAACGTGATGGTGTGTTTAGATTTTGAGGCTGAAATTATGTGATGATTATTGTTCGTTCTTTTGGTGGTTTAAGGTATGGGGTTTTACACAATATGCTCATTAATCTCGCGAGTGTTATTCCCGTTGTTTTCTTGTGATTATTGACTCATATTCGAATTGATAAATTCATTAGAATCTGGAAATTTTTGTTGGAATCTAATTTTGATTCATGTGGTATTATTTTGGTGTTGAGCATGTTGTCATGAGATTTTAATATGGCACTGAAGTTGAGCACCCGTCAATATCCTTTTTCCGGATATGCTAGAAAAATGCATAAGCGCGGTATGGTGGTGAGGCCTGGTGACTCGGTTAATGTGTTGTTGAGAAATTATATTGATATAATTGCTATTGAGATTCGCATTTGATTTGAATATTCGTACTCGTATTGTTACGCTTTATTCACCGCCACTACAAAAAAAAATAGCTTTTGAGACGGTGGCCTAACAGTCCCAAAAGATCATTTATTCGTCTCCAATACTTTTTGTGACGCTATTTGGGACGGCTAGGGGGGGTCTTTTTGATAGGGGGTTATTAATACTTTTTGTGACCCCATAGCCGTCTCAAAAGAGTTTTTTGAGACAGGAACAGATCCGTCTCAAAAGGTCCTCAATTTATATGACCCTTTTGAGACGGAACAAAAGCTGTCACAAAAGATTGTTTTTGAGACGGGAATTAATCTGTCTCAAAAGGTTACTATTTTAGAAGAGCTTTTGAGACGACAACATAACCGTCTTTAATATATTTTTGGGACAGTTTTAACCATTCCAAAAGAGGTGGAGGGATCTTAAAATTTTTGCACCAATATTTTGTGGAGAATAAAATTTACCGCTAAAGTTTAATATAAAATTGAATTACATTTGAAACAACACAAACAACGAATAATCAGAAAATGTAATACATAAGATGATTTTCAACCAACACAACGAATTATTGTCATTCAACCATAAATATAGTTCTTACAACCATCTCCAAATATTCATCAAAATAAGACTTATAACACTAAGTTCAAATATTTGACTTGACAACAAAAATACATTAATGTATTAATACTCCAAACACAAAATGTCTTTATCAAAGTAATTCCGCAACATTGAAGCGTATGACCTCCAAAACCATTTATTAACATTTGCATGTTCTACCAAAATTATCACCTGCAAAAAAAAAAAAATAGTGTCAATTATGTCAGAATTAATACCCCTCTTCAACAATACAATGTGAAAAATGAATCAATATAGTATATTCTCATCATAACCCATATAAATATCTAACTACTATTATTTTTTTTTAAATTCAACAGAGTCTCCTTTGTTTATTCATGGAAACCACAGGCAGTCAACCTGTTTTAAACATTAAAATTCATTCTAAGAATGATATACACCAACCAAGAGATATTTTTAACAACCACCATAATAAATTATCACCACCATAACAAATTTTCAACACCACCACCATTGAAAATTTAACTTTAAACGAGAGAATATTCCATTATATATAAATAACTATATGTATGAATTATATTGTTTTACCTAGTCGGACAGAATCGTCGAGGTAGTGGCAGCATGATGAGGGGTAATACTTTGGAACAAACTGTGCATTTCACTTCGCATATCATTCTTCATCTGTAATAAAGCTTGTTGGTTGTGAATCTCTAACTCTTCGAGCTCCTGTCGATGTCGAGTCTCTCGATCTTCAGCTTCCTTCTTTAACTGGTTAATTTCTTCCAATAGTAACCAAGATGAACATGCTTTTGTTGACGTTGGCCTAATACCTGATCCCTTTAGTAAAGCATACCCATGCCCTCCATATCCTACTACATCAGTAAAAATCTTGTTCCGCACTTGTAGGTGTTTGAAATAAAGAAACTTGAGCTCGAGTTGCGGTGCGTATTCTGTGACTGGGATGTTAATTCAATATTTGGGGAAAGTTGTGGTTGCATCTCTCTATTTCCATGGTCCCTTATGTTGTATTGCACGGAAGTAATTTGAGATGTCCTCTCTAAATCATTTCTCACTGGAGCTGTGAGTAGTTGCTTCTCGAGTAGTCTTTCCTCGACTATGAGGTCGTACATAGCCAACCGACGACGCCTCAATGTCATGGATCTGTATATTTGCATTTATCATAGTAAGAAGTCACATTTCAGTTATATATCACATTTCAACATCAGTTATAAAACTAATCAAACATGAAACAAAATATAAAAGGATCTATCATTACATTAAAATGATCATGTTCATTTCAAAATCATTTCCAAGAATAAGAGAAGCAATTTAAACCCATTACTGATGAAAACTTATTAATTTGAGTCCTGGAGATCTTAATTTCATCCATCTCTATGAAAAACGAACAGTTATATCGAAGATAAGAAAGTAATAACTAAATTGAGCACACTTTAGTAAAAAAAGAAGGGGTTGCATACTAATGTTTTAGAAACAAGGATATTTTAGTAAGTTGAGCAAGTTTTAGGGATTTACAAATATGCCTATTTATTTAATATTTCAGCAATTCAAGAATGATGATCACCAAATTTCGAATCTGAAAAAGTGAGGCTAACAGACACAGAAAAAGAAAAGAACTAGGAAAACCTGAAGTTCTCGTTTGGTTTGAGTTTTATGCTTTCCAGAAATCTAAAATGTGAAGTTCACACAATTCATGTTAAGAGTATAACAAACAATATGTTTTCGAAAACTTTAACTTTAAGTGGGGAATTTAAATCCACGAAATCAATAAACTTAAGCCAAACATGTACCAAAGATACTAATATGAGTTATGTTTATTCTTAAATATGAGTGTACTGTGTTTGTTAAATACAAAAAATATTGTGCACAATCTCTTTAGCAGCGGCACTCCAACAGATTAATATATAAACATCACTTTATGTTAATGACTTCATGTCTTTTATCAATCTTTATTCCTATTGGGTTGTTGGTAATGGGGTGGATATTAATTTTTGGAACCACAATTGGTTGGGCAAACCTATAGCAGATATATTGAAATGTGACTAAAGTTACTTCATTTCTAAACTTCACTCTGTCATCAAAAACCAATCCTGGAACATCCCTTGATAAACTCATGGGTTGGCAAGGCAAATCCCATTCTACTGCTAGCAGAAATGAGTTGATTATATTAATCATCCAACCAAGTCTTCTCTATAGCTTTGTAATATACAAATGGATAATGGGGATCCTCAAGCAAGTTCAATCATGGTGTATCAATTTCCTCTAGTTTGGCAGCACTAAAAAGCATCCTTTTATTATTGTGGACTGGCAAACAACATGTACTCCAAAGAATTTGTGTGGTCTTGATATCAGAAACCTAGCCTCCCTTAATAAGGCTGCTTCTCTCAAGCATACTTGGGATATTCTTACTACTGATAGTCTTTAGAGTATATTCCTCAAGGCTAGATTTCACTTGGGATATGTAAAACATGCAGACGACAATGTCAACTTCAAAGGGATTGGAAGAAGAAGAATATCCCTACTCAGGTGAATAAGGATACCTATATTCCTAATATCCCCAAACATTCAGGAAGTCTTACCAAATTAAACCAACCTATTAAGGTGTGGACAAAAGCCCAAAAAAATTTGAGCACTGGTGAACCAATCAAGTTATACTCTTTTCTCCAATTGAAGGAGGAGGTGTAGCTCAAGATCAGTCTCAGTCTGAGGCTCAACCGGCTAGGGTTGTTGAGAGATTAAATCAAGCGGTTCATCAACATCTGGCACGTATATGAAGAGCACTCCTCCTCCATCATCAAACATTAATAATCAGGGAACTTTGTTACAACACACTTCTAGAGCATAACTTATGGGAAGAGCATCAGCGTCTCCTGGTGATACCAGTTCTACTCCCTTTGATTATACGACGACATCTCCATTGCCCTATGCAAACTCACCTAGGTCTGGTACAAACATAATGAACACACCCTCTCCTCAGCAATAATCACAGAAGCAGCAGCAGATTCAACAAAGGCAGCAAATGATGCAGTTACCTCAGCATCAGTAACAAATCCTTGCTCAGCAGCAGTTTAGGTATAAGTTGCAAAAGATGACAAAATCCTACAAAAGCTATAAATTAGTTAAATAACCATAATCAAGATGACATTATCTGTTGTCCCTGTAACCTAGGTATTGACCTTTGTAATACATTCATAGTATTTTATTCTATTCTAGTTCATTTCATCCACCCTCTTTTCATATGACTTCCTTAATCACTAACTGTACTACAAGAAGTTTACACAGTGATAAAAAATTATGCAAATGATAAATTGATGTAAACACGGACAAAAATATAAATTACGCCCAATATAAGTCAATCACAATAAGTTTTCTAGCCCACACTATACTTACGCCCAATATCTTGATCCGGGATATGGCAAGTTTAATGTCACATGTACAATCTGACTGAAAGTTCTTAAAACAGCAGGCTGGTGACAACCATTATACTGAATTTCTCCACTGGCTTCGTGTGCTATTTGTCATATGTGACACAAAGACTGCATAAAAAAATTTGACTTATAAGCTAAGACTGCAAGAAATGGCCAAATATGAGCTAACTTAATCTCAAGTGTGAAGTTCTTAATACTTACAGACATGGTCAATTTCTGAGCACAAATTTTGGATGACTCAGAGTGGCCTCAGAACTTCATTTCAGCTTCTTGTAACCAAACCGTTCGATCAAATGCATTATAGCCTTTCCCTTATCATCATTTGGGGGATGAGAAAAGTGAGGAGCAGAGATAGAGGGAGGGTTTCATATTGGAGCAAAAAAAGTCACAATTTTAGGCACCTAAAAAAATTGGAGAAACTTAAAAAAATGTCATAAAAATATTACTACGCCTAAATGAGGCCAAAAAATGAGAAGGATGCGTACATTATATCCATACACTATGTCATTGAATATGTGAAAGAGGCAAAATGCTTAAACAATCAAATAGAAATGGAAAGTATTATGACTAAAATTGTAACACGGATAAGCAATTCGTAGATAAGGTACAACACTGATAGTTGTGGACATATATTCAAACAGAGATATTGATGACAACTTCATACCTATTTTTTTTAAACACATGGAATACACCAATACTCAGATAAACAGTACAGTAAAAACATTTAATTAACTCATTGATTTCATATTTCAAATGTAAAAAAAATGAAATGAAATCGATTGTGGGAATAAATCCATTATAAACTTCCCTATTTGTGTTAGGAATGGGATGCACTTTGGTCAGAGAAGATACAGATGTTTAAAACAATTGTGAATAGTTTGTAATAGTTGAATGGAAGGTCGTATTGGTCTACATTGTTGCTCATTTTCCAAATGAACCATGCTATGAAGAAGACATAAATGGGAACAAGGTCGGTGATGCATGTGTTTGTTATTCGAGAATGATGGGCATGATAGTTGTCCAAAGATTTGTAATGTAAATGTAGTTGTTATTCGCATGGGATGGGATATTATTTTTAACAAAATAATTCATTTAGGTTAAATTTGGGACTCTGATTAGAGTATGAATGGATCCATTGTGAACTTATAGTAATTAAAGGTAACATAGATTTATTGTGAATATGATCATGGAAGGAAGTGGAAGCCATAATAAGTGAGACTTTCGAATCCGTGTTGCTGAATAGTAATTGGTGGTGCTATAGGTAATTTAACTATTTTTTTATGTTTTGAAAATAGAAGTTAAACTCACAACTTAACTATTTCAGAGGTTGTCCATGTGAGGGAGCTTCTTACGTGATAAAATTGAATGCGATGCCGATCAATAAGAGGAAGATTATTTGGGAAACAAATAAATTGGCATAATTACTCAGTGCAAATATCATCTTAAATTACATATTAAAGCAACAAAATGTAAACATCAATAGAAATGACATATCTCCACATCTCAAATATAATTATACATCTATATACTTCCATCCCAAAGTAGAAAATAAAATGGATAGTGAAATAATATATGAGTTGATTTGGTAGTAGTGAAAATAACATAAATGGGAGTTGTCCTATTATAAACAGTGGTGCGAGTTGTCATACACATTTGACGGGACACTCGTAAGGGGCTGTCAGTAGCCTTCTCAATGGGTATTTACGGTGGCAGAGGTTATTTATGCATTGCAGTAGATCATGTGGAAAAGCCAAAAAATGGTGAATCTCGGTGGGCAGGGGCAGGGGCAAGGGCATCCACTTACCGAAAGTCTACAATTAATCTCCAAAGGAATAAATAGATTTTACAAAATGAAAAAAGTAACTTACCCCACAACAAAAAGTGATGTCCATCAATGTGCCAGGGCTACATAGAGTCTTCTGAGTTCTCAAACATAACCTCAACTAAACCTCAAAAATCAGCAGCCATGACAGATATCTGTAGGTAAGCACCACCACCAGTTGGGTTATCCGATATACTTCCAAAGGAGAAAATGCATGAAATCTTGAAGTAGTCGACAAGTTTAAGTGGTGCGTCTGTCGGGATGAACGACGACAAAAACACACACTACATGTGCACAACCATATCAAATGAAAAGGCAAGGTGAAATGAAAAGACCCATATGAAAATAGGGAAAATAAAAATAATCGAATGTGTGTGGAGATGCTTAAGAGTATACGTTAATTACAACCATCGCCAAACTCGGAAATTATGAGATAATTATAACTTTATTTTTAACTCATAATTTATCTCATAATTAAAAAATAGAGTAATGAAGAAATTATATCTACGAGTTGTTGTGCAGACTAATGCATTGATTCCTATATACACTTTGAGATCATGAGTTTTTTATTTTGTATTTAGCAGACCTTCCAAAGATATCTATACACTTTCAGTAAGATATACCATTCAATTCAAAATGAATGCACTGGTCTGCACGTTTAGAATCAATTCATAATGAAATGAAAGTGTATATAAGACCAATACATTGGTCTGCATAATGAACTGATAGTGTCTATTCTATAAACTTACTGAATATATTCTATATTATTCACACCTTTAAAGATATCTAACCAAATGAATGCACAATGAACTTGCTAAAATTAGATGCATAAATCAATGTATATATGCCATTTCAATTACTTTTCCCCCTAAAGATAATAACAGGAAATTATATTAAACATGTATATAACAGGCTACAATTTGCACTTAACTATATCATTTTCACTTCTTCCCATTCATCAAAATAACATGTTATACGAATTTTGAAATTTAAAATTTCTGATTATAAAAACATATTTGTAAATCGAAATATATCCTTAATCTTCACACATAATCAAAGATCATACAAACTTTCTAAACCTAACATTCTATACTCGATGGTATGCTCAACTTAAAAACTAATATTATAAATGCCTGCGAGGATATTAAATATAAACTTTTACTAAAAATACCTCTTGAGAAATTGAATATAAATTAAACTACTTTCTTTTCAAAGATATATATGTTATGTGTTAGTTGACAAATATCATCAAACGATTATGGGGTAATATTTTTATAGGAGAAATACTTATATTTCCTCAAATACACATACTCCAAATTACAACCGTAACAATAACTCAACTTATGTCCTTGAAGAAATATTTAAGCATTAAAACATATACAAAGGTATAAATAGAGATATTGCTTTATTTCACGAATACTGAAACTCACTCAATTTTTATGTCATTGATACAGTGAAAGTAAGAAATGCTAAAACCATACTTGTCTTGATGTTACACCAGTTGTTTCGTGAACAAACTTTGGGAATCCAACCGCAGGTAATTCCTTCGATGCTCCAGCAGAGGCTGATTCAAAAAACTGAGATTCCCAAGCAGAGGTTGCTTTTTAGAAAACCAATGAATTCCACAAAAATAAATATAAAGCCCATATGCCTTTACAATACCAATGAGCATTTAACTAGGAAGCTTTTTTGGATATGAATAGGGGGAGAATTAACGTGTGGGATTTTGCATGCCTCAATACATGAAGATAATCTACTAGATTTGAAGTTGATAGAGGAAGCAATGTGTTGAATTCTTTGGTTGATGTTTTTGATGATTAATTGAGCCCTCATTCTATGACCATCAAAAAATGACTTGTTCCTACTTAACCATATCGCCTAAAAGGAGCTGCATATGATCATTTTGTGGAGCCATTTGAACACCTGATCAGATCCAGTAGGCATCCACCAAGACATGATGATAGAGTTAGGAGAAGTGAAAGACAAAGAATTTGTAAGGACACAAATTTCCAATTGAGTCCATATATAGTTTTAGCTCAATTTCGGACAAAAACATTTATTCATAGGATAGTATGTAATTGTAATACTCTCAAGCCTATGAAGTGTTTGTTGAAGACGTAGCGGCAAAGAGTATAAAGCTTCATCAAATGTGCCGGTTTGCGTGCCTCGTTTCTACGTCATCAATCATAGTTCCATGCTCCCAAGGTATGAATGCATTATAAATATATAGGAGCTTGGAACAAGTTTATTGTGTGTTAGGTTTTATAAAAACTGCGTTTTGTTTTAAGAAAGAATTAATTAAAACTTTAAATAAATGTTTATAAAGTTTTCTGGGCTAAAAATGAATTTTTCAAACTTTCTGGTCGTTCGTTAGATATGTCGTTCGAACGAGTTTTTTTCGTTCGAACCAGATGTCGTTCGAACGAACCTGCCAACGAGTTCCCATATTAGGCCACTGACATGTCGTTCGATATGCCGTTCGAACGAACCTACTGTTCGAACGAGATATCCAACGAGATTCTAACGAGTTCAATCTGGAACGTCGTTAGAAGTCTCGTTCGAACGAGATTTCGTTCGAACGAAATATCGTTCGAACGAGATGCCAGGCGGGAACAGTTTTTGGCAGTTTTTTGGCAGTTTTGCACCCACTTCCCCACTTGGTGTTTAACCAACTTTTTCAAACTTTAATATGTGCGGGAATCACTTTTGATAATTCATCTTTTTCATAACCTTCTAACTCCTAGAGAGTGTTTTGAGAGAAAATTCAAAGAGGAAAAAGATCATGTTTTGAGTGAGATTTTTAGAGAAAAATTTCCATCACTCTAGTGTTTACACCCAAATGAGTTTATTCCAAGTTCTTATATACATATCAATTGCTTGGAGTTTGGCACCAGTTTTCTCTACACCGAATTGAAGAGAAGTTTCGGGTTTTGCTTCTACCTCCCACAAAGAAAGAAGAAGTGTTTTTAATGTTGATTTACCCACACGGAGAAAGGCTCCATGCTCGGGTGACGGTGACCATATAAAGTCCTATCGGTGGATTCCGAGACCGCGGTGGTGTTCCAAGGTTATTCGCTAGGAAGAGGTTTCTACAAGAAGAAGCATCAAGGCTTGAGAGGGATCGAGTCGTGTGTTGTAAGTCTATTTGTCTTGTACTTGTAATTCCGTATCTAGTGGATTTGTGGCTAGGGCCGTCCGAGGTTGTTTCCCATCTTGGGTTTTTCCTCGTACATCGCGGCGTAGTGTGATTGGTTTATTTTATCTTGCATAATAACGTAGAACGCATGCTCAGGCTAAATCAAGATAAAATTTGGTTTAAATTATCACACTCAATTTTATTTAGGACTTATATTAAATATTGGGTAATGTTTCTTTAATTCAAGTCACTTGCTAAAATTTGGTTTCGCCTAATTTGCTAATATCGATTAACATGACTTAATCAAATTCTAGGACTTGGATTAATTAATTGGTTTAAGTGAATATATTAATTGATTAATTTTACTTCACTTGGTTTAATTTTAATTGTTTGAGAAATTAAAATTTGTTGTGTTTATTTTGTAAACCATCTTTCAACGCTTCCGCATCGAGTTTGTTTTTACAATAACAAGGGAATAATACGCACTTACAAATTGGTGTCAGAGCCAAAAACGATAAATTATTTCGTTAAAGATCCTTAACAATTTTTGGCTAAAATGGATTTTTCCCCATTTTCAAAATTGCCTATTTTCGATGGTTCAAACTATGCGTATTGGAAAGCGCGTATGAGATCGGCACTAAAATCTATCGACGAAAGAGTTTGGATGCCTGTTGTTAACGGGTGGTCCCCACTAACTTATTTAGTTGAAAATGAACGTGTTATCAAACCCGCCGATAGATGGACTGAAAATGAGTTTAAACTTGCTAATTTCAATTCCCGTGGTTTAAATGCTTTGTTTAGCGCTATCACACCGGATGAATTCTGACGTATTATGACGTGTGAAACCGCTAAAGAAGCTTGGGATATTTTACAATTAACTCATGAAGGAACTAGTGTCGTTAAAGCTTCAAAACTCCAAAACCTCACCACTCAATTTGAAACTATCAAAATGAATGAAAAAGAAACTTTTGATGAATTTTATGCTAGACTTTCTGATATTGTTAATTCATCTTTTAATTTGGGAGAGAAAATACCTGACGACCGTGTTGTAAAGAAAATTTTAAGGTCCCTACCCTATAGATTTATTCCAAAGGTGACCGTTTTAAATTCTTTACCAACTTTAGCCTCTACGAAATTAGAAGAGCTTGTAGGTGATTTACAAACCTATGAACTAGATATGTTTCCCTCTAAAACTGAAAAGAAAATCGAAAAGGGTGTTGCTTTAAGAGCCCGAAAAGAGGTCAAACAAGTAGTAGAGAGCGAGAGTGATAGTGACTCGGAAGACATGGCTTTATTTGCTCGTAAATTTAGAAAATTTCTTAAAATTAACAAAGATAAATTTAAAAATGATTTTAAGAAATTTGAATCTTCTAAGCATGACAAGAACGAGAAGATTTATAAAGCGGAGAAGATTCCTAAACCCGAAAAGATCCCTAAAACTAGTAATGAAAATTTAGATAGGGACGAGTCTAATAAGTGTTTTGGTTGTGAAGGTTATGGCCATAGGGCTTATGAGTGCCCCACTAAACTAAGGAAAGAGGGTAAGCGACCCATTTCATATAATGCGACCCTTAGTGATAGTGATAAGGAAGAGAAGCCCGATTCCCCCACTAAGAAAAATTTTGTGGCTTTTATGGCTAGTCATGTGAGTGATAGTGAGAACTCATCGATTGATGAAACTTTAACACATGACACTTCCAAGGTCATTGTTTATGATTCTCTTGTTTTTGATGATAGTGAGAGTGTAGAAGAAAGAGAGAGTGAAAATGAAGAAGAGGTTAAAGTGAGTGAACTTCAAAATGCTTTTCAAGAACTTTATAAAGAATCTATTAAATTGAAAAGAGCTAATTTGAAGTTAGAAGCTAATTTAAGAGAGAGTGTCAAGGTCGTTGATGAACATGCTTTAATAGAAGACCTTAGGACTCGTGAGAGGACTCTTCAAGAGAAGCTTGAATATGTAGAAGGCGAAAGAGATAGCCTTAGGGGTTTAATGGAATCCTTGAAAAAGGAGCTTCTTGCTTTTGAAGAGCGAAATGTTTTATTAGAGTCTAATATTTTGGAATTGCAAGATAAATTAAAAGACTCTAGTAATGTCAAATTTGATTTGGAGTGTCGTTCGGAAAAACTAGATAAAATCTTAGGAACGGTCCAAATTAAAAATGACACTTGTGGTTTAGGCTTCAATCCTTGTAATGAATTTACTCATAATGCCAAAACCAACGTTTTAGGAGAATCTACTAGCAATGCATTTAATGATCACTCCTTAAGTAAATCTTTTCGACATGTTTTTACTTGTACCCATTGTGGTCGAAAAGGTCATCTTAGGAAATTTTGTTTTGATCTTAAACGAATTCCTAGAAAATCCCATAGTAAAGTAACCACGGTAGTTAAAGTTCCTACATCCCAAGATAGTCATTCTTCATTAATTTGGGTTAGGAAATCCGACTTGGTTGCCTTACAAAATAGGGTTTATGATTCCCATTTACTTTCACATGCTTCCTCCCTTGCTAAATCTAAAGGATGAATGTGTTAGTTTATGCATACTTTAGCGTTTGTACTTCATGCAATATTCTCATGCTAAATGTATGCTTGTTTAGTCATTTTCTAGTCATTGCCTTAGTTCATATCACATGCTAGAAATTATGACTTGTTTATCTTTTTGTATTATATTTTGTGTTTGAATTAATTGAAAAATATAAAAAGATTTTTATTTATCATTTGTGTTTTATTTATTTCATTTAAGCTTAATGAAAAATACAAATGATTTTTGTTTATCCTTTTGAGTATTTATATTTATTTTTGGTGAAAAATATTAAAAACTCAAAAAGATTTTATTGTGTGTGTATTTTAGTTTGACACACTTTATGTGGCATATATTTGTGTTTGAATCCCATCCTTTACGCTCCCATGTGGCTAGAACTTTTGGTTTAGAATTTCAATCCTTAAAATGTTATTTACCATGTTTTATATGGAGTAGTTGGATTTTGTATTGTTTAAATGGATTCTATTTTTATACGCCTATATTCACACATGCACGAGCTCTTTTGAAATCTTAATGTCACATGCTATATTTGAGCTTTTTGAGGTGTTCTCCTACCAATCTAGTCATCTACATATCTATGACCTAGGAGGACTAGTGCATGTCAAAATCCGTTGCACGCGAGCTTTGTGAGATAAAAAAATTATATATCTAAATGTGCACGGGGAAGGGCTCCGAAAGGATGAATTAAATCCTTTGCGATAGTAAGCCACCGTTTATTGGATCTAAAAGAAATATGTGATCGAAAGGCCTAAAAATAGAATATTTGGCATTAAAAAGAAAACAATTGCCAAGGCCTATGTTTGTTTGATATATTCATTCAAAAGCAAAAGAATATATATGCTTATTGAGGGAGAATTGGATGGTATATCAACGGTTTGCACAATGTCCATTTATCCTAGTTGTCTTTAATGTCATGACTCTATTTGGTTTGTAGAATCATCATCATGCTAGGCTTGTATGCATTGTGTATCTTTGTTCATTGAGTTCAATCGATATTGTCACATGAGGTTATATTTAACTGTGCTGAAGTTTGCAATCAAATGAGAACTCCGTGAACGTTTCTTAAGTGTTTGGGTCTAAATTTAATTGTTGCTAGTTCACACCCCTACACTTCCGTTTCCATATGACACATTTTTGCCATACGAGTGTGCAAACTTATTGTATTTTGTGTCATGTGTGTGTTTATATCTATATATATATGCAAGTACTCTATTGGTATATTTCTAATATATATATATATATATATATATATATATATGATATTTGTTTGTCTTTGCCTTGCTTTTAAATGCCCATATTCTTTCATGTCTTATCACTATTCAGCTTCAACATGTTGTTTATTATTTCTTTATCCTTTGCCTATTCCTGAACAAAAAGGGGGAGAAAAATGATAGGGGGAAAAATGGTATCTAATCCTATTATTATCGTATCTTAGTTTGGGGGAGATTTATCTTAGGGGGAGACGTCTTTCTAAGTAGGTCATGTGTTTGATAAAGGGGAGAATTAATTTAGGGGGAGTAATTAATTAATTGCATTTAGTATTTTGATATTCCCTATGCATTTGATGAGTTTGCTTAAGTGTGCAGGATTTCTTCTAAAGCGGCATTGTTTAATGGCAAAGCGTTTAATCCTTGGGTTGAGTCAAGTTTGGGTGGGTTATGTTTTGAGTCTAGTGAGCTTGACGGCCCTTTAGGATTTTTTGTTTGGTTTTTGTCCCGAAATAGCCAAAGGGGGAGATTTGTAAGGACACAAATTTCCAATTGAGTCCATATATAGTTTTGGCTCAATTCCGGACAAAAACATTTATTCATAGGATAGTATGTAATTGTAATACTCTCAAACCTATGAAGTGTTTGTTGAAGACGTAGCGGCAAAGAGTATAAAGCTTCATCAAATGTGTCGGTTTGCGTGCCTCGTTTCTACGTCATCAATCATAGTTCCATGCTCCCAAGGTATGAATGAATTATATATATATAGGAGCTTGGAACAAGTTTATTGGGTGTTAGGTTTTATAAAAACTACGTTTTGTTTTAAGAGAGAATTAATTAAAACTTTAAATAAATGTTTATAAAGTTTTCTGGGCTAAAAATGAATTTTTCAAACTTTCTGGTCGTTCGTTAGATATGTCGTTCGAACGAGTTTTTTTCGTTCGAACCAGATGTCGTTCGAACGAACCTGCCAACGAGTTCCCATATTAGGCCACTGACATGTTGTTCGATATGCCGTTCGAACGAACCTACTGTTCGAACGAGATATCCAACGAGATTCTAACGAGTTCAATCTGGAACGTCGTTAGAAGTGTCATTTGAACGAGATGCCAGGCGGGAACAGTTTTTGGCAGTTTTTTGGCAGTTTTGCACCTACTTCCCCACTAGGTTTTTAACCAACTTTTTCAGACTTTAATATGTGCGGGAATCACTTTTGATAATTCATCTTTTTCACAACCTTCTAACTCCTAGAGAGTGTTTTGAGAGAAAATTCAAAGAGGGAAAAAGATCATGTTTTGAGTGAGATTTTTAGAGAAAAATTTCCATCACTCTAGTGTTTACACCCAAATGAGTTTATTCCAAGTTCTTATATACATATCAATTGCTTGGAGTTTGGCACCGGTTTTCTCTACACCGAATTGAAGAGAAGTTTCGGGTTTTGCTTCTACCTCCCACAAAGAAAGAAGAAGTGTTTTTAATGTTGATTTACCCACACGGAGAAAGGCTCCATGCTCGGGTGACGGTGACCATATAAAGTCCTATCGGTGGATTCCGAGACCGCGGTGGTGTTCCAAGGTTATTTGCTAGGAAGAGGTTTCTACAAGAAGAAGCATCGGGGCTTGAGAGGGATCGAGTCGTGTGTTGTAAGTCTATTTGTCTTGTACTTGTAATTCCGTATCTAGTGGATTTGTGGCTAGGGCCGTCCGAGGTTGTTTCCCGTCTTGGGTTTTTCCTCGTACATCGCGGCGTAGTGTGATTGGTTTATTTTATCTTGCATAATAACGTAGAACGCATGCTCAGGCTAAATCAAGATAAAATTTGGTTTAAATTATCACACTCAATTTTATTTTGGACTTATATTAAATATTGGGTAATGTTTCTTTAATTCAAGTCACTTGCTAAAATTTGGTTTCGCCTAATTTGCTAATATCGATTAACACGACTTAAGCAAATTCTAGGACTTGGATTAATTAATTGGTTTAAGTGAATATATTAATTGATTAATTTTACTTCACTTGGTTTAATTTTAATTGTTTAAGAAATTAAAATTTGTTGTGTTTATTTTGTAAACCATCTTTCAACGCTTCCGCATCGAGTTTGTTTTTACAATAACAAGGGAATAATACGCACTTACAGAATTAGTAACTATTCCCAAAAAAGACCCATAAAAATTCCAAATATGAACAACAATTAGTCTGGAAATGAAAATGGTGATTAAAGAGTTGTAACAGTAATGGCATCTAGAATTAAGTCTACTTCCTGCTGAATTAATATTCAAATCTAAAGGAGCAACATTATTAAGCAATTTCCAGGAAAAAGCAGATAGATTAGGGGGTATATGAGGATCCCAAATTAAGTTTTGAGTTATAGCCATCAACCTCACTTTTCTGACTAATTCAACAATAAAGGAGAAGGATAATATCTTGGTTTGAAATTCCATGCTAGTTTTAAGTTAGAGGCTTGAACAATATACTCCAAAGGTCTAATGCCAATCCCTCCTTCTGATTTAGAGGATCATATAGCTTTCCAATTCACCCAATGGTGTGTTCTCATAAGCTCTTTACTAGAGCCCAAAGGAAAGAACTGTAGATTTTTTCTATCAGTTTCAAAGTCAATTTAGGAGGACTACGAGCTGCTAGGGTGTAGAGAGGCATGGACCTTAGGATTGACTGAATTAACATCATCCTGCCTCCCAAAAAGAGGGTGTAGAGAGGCATGGACCGCAGAACTGACTGAATTAACATCATCCTACCCAATAAACTAGCAATGAACTCCTAAATATAAAAGTTGCTACAAACTGACTTCATAAACTCTACTCAATAATTTGTATCTAATAACTAGTAGCAAGTATTTCATTTAACCTAAAATAAAACTAATTGCATTCAATCACTTTTTTTTTAATTAATTGATCAGTTTGAGTTAGTGAAATTATCTCTTTAAAAGGAAAATTGTTCTCTTGGAAATCAATCCAATAAAATAATCTATATAAAAAGGTTTTCTTGGACTCAATAACATGCCAAACTAAAGTTTCAAGAATACGTCTACTTGATGATGTCTTCAATAAGAATAAAATTATTCCTTACACATATATTTATACAAAAGGGAAAAAATAATTAGGAATCAGAAAAGGTATAAGATGCAACAGAAAATTACCAACGTGTTATTGTTCCCCATCAACTTATCTGGCTTGAATATGGACCACTCCCTAGAAAACATAGATGAATACATTATACTGTCAAACAAGAGATTAGAACAATAAAATATAAATCGTTGAACAAGATCATATTTCAATTACCTAACCATTAAAGTCCTTGGAAATTCGCACATGTATAGTGTCGAATTTCATATTATTTAAATCTATATACAATTGATTGTCCTGCATCGTTGGCAACATGATAAAACCTCCCTAAAGAACATACTGAACATATGACATGTCTAAGAAATCTTACAATATCATAAGTACATAACATTATGTATCCAATATTTCAATAAACCATAATCATTATAGCCCGTCCAAAAAGGGGGCTTGTAATTTAAAGCTTCATCATATTTCTCATCTACATACCACCAAGGTAATGGTACATATTAAGATGAACACGCCTATACTAATATTAAACAAGTACATTGGTAAAAAAACAATGGCATCATTTAAACAGGATATAATAGCATATTCATCACCACTTCACCATGGATAAAAATCAAATAAGCCATTTGGGGAAAATACATCAAACTCCATGTCAACCAAAACACTATACATCTAAAGAGTGATCTCTTCCAAAACAAAGATACCAACTAACTATCATCTTCCATAAATTAATCTACTATAATTTAAGTCTAATGTCAATCTTCCACTCAACCAAGACATATAAAACTCAAAGATTTATAAGATGAACACGCCTATACTAATATTAAATAAGTACATTGGTAAAAAACAAAAGCATCATTTAAACAGGAAATAAGGGCATATTCATCACCACTTCACCATGGATAAAAATTAAATAAGCCATTTGGGGAAAATACATCACACCCCATGTCAACCAAAACACTATACATCCAAAGAGTCATCTCTCCGAAAACAAAGCTACCAACTAACTATCATCTTCCACAAATAAATCAACTATAATTTAAGTGTAATGTCAATCTTCCACTCAACCAAGACATATAAAACTCAAATATTTATACAAACGCAAGTGCATAAGATGAATGGAAATAATACAGACCCAGCCACAATAACAAAAAATCTCATTCATACTAACGAAGTACCGTTACATGAATGTGTGGTTTTCTATCGCACAATCCTACCATCATCAATGCCCTAAAGTAACCTTGCCACTCAAAATGTCAAGAATATGCAGAGTTTGGTTCAATATCAAGGCCGATACCACGATGATACGGTCAAGTTGACTAGGTATCGGTACCCACTGATCCGATTCCGAGTTACGAGTTGAGTTTTTTACTATTGGTGTGAATCGACCCTATATCGGTAATTTCTCAGTAGTATCGATGATATCGCGGTATAATCGGCCCATATCGCGATAGAGTCTGCCCATATCCAAATATGAACTTCGGTTCTTGAACCAAATATAACAACTGAATACGTTTAATTAACATTATCCAAAGCTTACCCATGTCAATTCAACCCTTGTCAAGTTACGTGGCCCCAATTATAATTGTGTACAACACATTACCTATATAACCGAAAACTAAGTGAACCCAGTTGTACCTACACAAAAAAATAAACATAAAATGGGACCAAATAGGTACTTACATAAAAAAACATGATTTACATTCAAATGAATGAATAAATTACCTTTTAGGGTAAGTTTCCAAGTGAATCTTTCAACCAATATGCACAAATTGGCCCTTAATCGAATTCAAGTGCACAAATTGTTCAATTTCTCTCTCGCTTTGCCAAAACGTAACCAACAGGAAGATGATGAAAGAGTTATTACAAAAATAAATTATTGAGTACTAAAATTAAAAATTTACAAACTCTTAATGTTCCTCTTCGTAACAACTTTCCTCCATGAGTATAATTATGCATAATTCTCTTTCACCAAAGTAAGAAATACTAACACATGTCAACCATATAATTAAATAGAAGATATATAATTAAAATGTGGAAGAAAACCAACTTTTACACATTTTAGATCAAGCACAAGCATTCTATTGTAATCAAACGTATTTAGGTAATTACAATAACCAAAATATTTGACTAAATACCTATTTTATTCAATTCAGTATGTATGTCGCTGAACAAAGATGATTATAGTGAACACATCTTACCCAGTAGCATTCAAATGAAATCATCCAGATCCTCCTACACCATAAGTTTAAATACCAGGGATGAATACACATTTGCAGCCCAGGGACCTATACAATGAAAATATTCTAACCAAGAATCCCAAATACCCATCAGAAGAACATAACATTGTTTGGAATCCAAGGTCATATAAAGCACCCTATCTCCTTAGAAAACCTTTTTTGTCCTGTAGAAGCAATTATTCAAATACCTTAATTGGAAAGAACCACAAATATTTTTCACAAATGACAAATCTACACAACCAAAATATTGATGACAGCTACAAACTAAAGTTCCAAAAAAATTAGTTCGTTAGTTTGCTTACAACATTCAAAATAAAACCTACACATTTTAAGAAAAGCATGCTAGCAGTCAGTGAGGTAGCTTCTGATGGGTATGAATGAGAGTAACCTCAATAAACATTCATAAACCAATTAGATACCGTATTAACAAAATTGACCAAATAATCAAATTAGAAGAAGAAACATAGATATATTCTAATTCTAAACACTTGTAATCCCCAATCAAAAAATGTATTTTTGGCAATACAATTTACGGGATGTTTTTGGTTATACAACCTCAACAAAATCATATAAACAAATCAATAGTTAATATTGAGCCCTAAATACCATAGAAATTACGTACCTTGAGAAGAAGTTGCGTGGAGGAGGATGCAGAGGGGTCTGGGGATGGAGGAGCGGATGAGTTTGGGGGCAGAGAGGGATGGGCGGAAGGTGGGGGGGGGGGGATTTTTGGAGCAGAGAAGGGCGGGGATGGGGAATGTTTGGAGTAGAGAGAGGGAGTTCGGGGTTTGATGATAGAAGGTTATAGCGGGAAGGAAAATTTTGAGGAGGGAGTCAATTTTTTTAGCCATCTCAAATAGTAAGATACTATTTGAGCCGAAAAGTAATAGACGGTCTTTTTAAGAGGACTTTATAAGACGGGTAATATAAGGGATTTTAAATAATTGATACTATTTGGGACGGTAAGTAATAATCTGTCTCTTAACATGACTTTATAAGACGGGTAATACAAGGGGTTTTAAATACTTACTTTTTTTAAGAAAGTCGATTATTTTCGTCTCAAAAAGTATGTTTTAGATACTTAAATTTAGCTGTCTCAAAAACTTCGGTCCTAAAAACTACTTTTTTTTGTAGTGCGCTAATATTTGTTGAGCATCTTTCCTGTCGTATTGTGTACTTCCCCATATTTTCTTTTAGTGGCAGGTTAGCGCGGACTTTGGGGCGCTATGGAGTTTGATTTTAGCGAGGATTGTTTTGGGAAGATTTTTAATACAAGAGAGAAGACTTGTATTTATTTATTTTGATGTATAGAGCATTGGAGATTCATTTTACTTGTTGTATTATTTCGAGAGAATTGTTGTATTTATTTGAAGAGATTCAGATTAGTGGTTTCTTTTATATTATGGGATTTAGATGCTCTATACCTTGTTATATTGTGGATTAGTTTAGTTTTATCGATGAGTGGCGCGCCGCTCGCTCCTCCCGAGCGGGCGGGGTGTTACAGAATGGTATCAGAGCTTAGGTATACGACAACCCTCGGGTCTTGGGTTTTGGGTCTAGCATGCGGGTTAGTCATGTTTTCTTTGGAGATAGGAATTTTTGGTGAAAATTCGTTCTAGGCATCGAGGTTAGATGTGAGGTATTTAAAATTAATTTTGGAGATGAGATTTATTTTTGGAGAATGTTGGCCTGATTTTTGAGAGTTAGGTATTCGGCGAATTTTGAGGGCGAAATTCCATTGTTAGTGGTGAAGTGTAACAACCCGCGTAATATTTGGGGTGTTTTCAAAATAAAGAGGAAAAATAAATTTTGAGATAAAATTATTTTTATTGCACAAGTATGTTGGTTATTATTTTTTAAAGGTGAGAATTTCAAACGATTTCAAAATCGAAATTAAAATGGAGTTTTAACTGAATTTTTATTACATAGAAGAGTCCTCAAAATATAAAACTCTCTAAGAGTCCTCGGAGCGTAAAACTGTCTAGCGAAAAAACAATATTTAAACATATTCAATGGTCCGATCGAGCTGAATTTTTTTTTGTAGCTTCCTTTCATCTTCAGCTAATTCTCTATAAAATTTCATTCAATTCCAACGGTCCGATCGTCCGGAATAAATGTTTTAGTGTTTGTATCTGATTAGAACTCTTTTCTTAATCAAACTCTTAATCCTTTACATATCAACAAATTCGTGGATGGACTTTTCAAATCACTTTTTCTCAAACTTTTCAACCAGAAGACCTCTCCAAAATTACTCCCTTTCATCTACAAACCATATCCCCAAACTTATTCAAGATTTCAACCTTAGATTAGAAGGCTTATTTGGTGTTTTCTTGAGTTTGGGTTAGAACGAGATTTGATTATTTTCGCGAGAAGAATGTGATGGTGTGTTTAGATTTTGAGGCTGAAATTATGTGATGATTATTCTTGGTTCTTTTGGTGGTTTAAGGTATGGGGTTTTACACAATATGCTCCTTAATCTCGCGAGTGTTGTTCCCGTTGCTTTCTTGTGATTATTGACTCATATTCGAATTGATAAATTCATTGGAATCTAAAAAATTTTGTTGGAATCTAATTTTTATTCATGTGGTTTTATTTCGGTGTTGAGCATGTTGTCATGAGATTTTAATATGGCACTGAAGTTGAGCACCCGTCAATATCCTTTTTTCGGATGTGCTAGAAAAATGCATAGGCGCGGTACGGTGGTGAGGCCTGGTGACTCGGTTAATGTGTTGTTGAGAAATTATATTGATATAATTGCTATTGAGATTCGCATTTGATTTGAATATTCGTACTCGTATTGTTACGCTTTATTCACCGCTAATATTTGTTGAGCATCTTTCCTGTCGTATTGTGTACTTCCCCATATTTTCTTTTAGTTGCAGGTTAGCGCGGATTTTGGGGCGCTATGGAGTTTGATTTTAGCGAGGATTATTTTGGGAAGATTTTTAATACAAGGGAGAAGACTTGTATTTATTTATTTTGATGTATAGAGCATTGGAGATTCATTTTAGTTGTTATATTATTTCGAGAGAATTGTTGTATTTATTTGAAGAAATTCAAATTAGTGGTTTCTTTTATATTATGGGATTTAGATGCTCTATACCTTGTTATATTGTGGATTAGTTTAGTTTTATCGATGAGTGGCGCGCCGCTCGCACCTCCCGAGCGGGCGGGGTGTTACAGAATGGTATCAGAGCTTAGGTATACGACAATCCTCGGGTCTTGCGTTTTGGATCTAGTATGCGGGTTAGTCATGTTTTCTTTGGAGATAGGAATTTTTGGTGAAAAGTCGTTCTAGGCATCGAGGTTAGATGTGAGGTATTTAAAATTCGTTTTGGAGATGAGATTTGTTTTTGGAGATTGTTGACCTGATTTGTTAGAGTTAGGTATTCGGCGAATTTCGAGGGCGAAATTCCATTGTTAGTGGGGAAGTGTAACAACTCGCATAATTTTTGGGGCATTTTCGAAATAAAGGGGAAAAATAAATTTTGAGATAAAATTATTTTTATTGCTCAAGTATGTTGGTTATTATTTTTTAAAGGCGAGAATTTCAAACGATTTCGAAATCGGAATTGAAATGGAGTTTTAATTGAACATTTATTACATAGAAGAGTCCTCAAAATATAAAACTCTCTAAGAGTCCTCAGAGCATAAAACTGTCTAGCGAAAAAAAAATATTTAAACATCTATAACAGTCCGATCGATCATAATTTTTTTCTGTACCTTCATTTCATCTTTAGCTAATTCTCTGTAAAATTTCATTCAATTCCAACGGTCCGATCGTCCGAAATAAATGTTTCAGTGTTTGTATCTGATTAGAACACTTTTCTTAATCAAACTCTTAATCCTTTATATATCAACATATTCGTGGATGGACTTTTCAAATCACTGTTTCTCAAAATTTTCAACCAGAAGACCTCTCCAAAATTACTCCCTTTCATCTACAAACCATATCCCCAAACTTATTCAAGATTTCAACCTTAGATTAGAAGGCTTATTTGGTGTTTTCTTGAGTTTGGGTTAGAACGAGATTTGATTATTTTCGCGAGAAGAATGTGATGGTGTGTTTAGATTTTGAGGCTGAAATTATGTGATGATTATTCTTGGTTCTTTTGGTGGTTTAAGGTATGGGGTTTTACACAATATGCTGCTTAATCTCGCGAGTGTTGTTCCCGTTGCTTTCTTGTGATTATTGACTCATATTCGAATTGATAAATTCATTGGAATCTAAAAAATTTTGTTGGAATCTAATTTTTATTCATGTGGTTTTATTTCGGTGTTGAGCATGTTGTCATGAGATTTTAATATGGCACTGAAGTTGAGCACCCGTCAATATCCTTTTTTCGGATGTGCTAGAAAAATGCATAGGCGCGGTACGGTGGTGAGGCCTGGTGACTCGGTTAATGTGTTGTTGAGAAATTATATTGATATAATTGCTATTGAGATTCGCATTTGATTTGAATATTCGTACTCGTATTGTTACGCTTTATTCACCGCTAATATTTGTTGAGCATCTTTCCTGTCGTATTGTGTACTTCCCCATATTTTCTTTTAGTTGCAGGTTAGCGCGGATTTTGGGGCGCTATGGAGTTTGATTTTAGCGAGGATTATTTTGGGAAGATTTTTAATACAAGGGAGAAGACTTGTATTTATTTATTTTGATGTATAGAGCATTGGAGATTCATTTTAGTTGTTATATTATTTCGAGAGAATTGTTGTATTTATTTGAAGAAATTCAAATTAGTGGTTTCTTTTATATTATGGGATTTAGATGCTCTATACCTTGTTATATTGTGGATTAGTTTAGTTTTATCGATGAGTGGCGCGCCGCTCGCACCTCCCGAGCGGGCGGGGTGTTACAGAATGGTATCAGAGCTTAGGTATACGACAATCCTCGGGTCTTGCGTTTTGGATCTAGTATGCGGGTTAGTCATGTTTTCTTTGGAGATAGGAATTTTTGGTGAAAAGTCGTTCTAGGCATCGAGGTTAGATGTGAGGTATTTAAAATTCGTTTTGGAGATGAGATTTGTTTTTGGAGATTGTTGACCTGATTTGTTAGAGTTAGGTATTCGGCGAATTTCGAGGGCGAAATTCCATTGTTAGTGGGGAAGTGTAACAACTCGCATAATTTTTGGGGCATTTTCGAAATAAAGGGGAAAAATAAATTTTGAGATAAAATTATTTTTATTGCTCAAGTATGTTGGTTATTATTTTTTAAAGGCGAGAATTTCAAACGATTTCGAAATCGGAATTGAAATGGAGTTTTAATTGAACATTTATTACATAGAAGAGTCCTCAAAATATAAAACTCTCTAAGAGTCCTCGGAGCATAAACTGTCTAGCGAAAAAAAAATATTTAAACATCTATAACAGTCCGATCGAGCATAATTTTTTTCTGTACCTTCCTTTCATCTTTAGCTAATTCTCTGTAAAATTTCATTCAATTCCAACGGTCCGATCGTCCGAAATAAATGTTTCAGTGTTTGTATCTGATTAGAACACTTTTCTTAATCAAACTCTTAATCCTTTATATATCAACATATTCGTGGATGGACTTTTCAAATCACTTTTTCTCAAACTTTTCAACCGGAAGACCTCTCTAAAATTACTACCTTTCATCTACAAACCATATCCCCAAACTTATTCAAGATTTCAACCTTAGATTAGAAGGCTTATTTGGTGTTTTCTTGAGTTTGGGCTAGAACGAGATTTGATTATTTTCGCGAGAAGAGCGTAATGGTGTGTTTAGATTTTGAGGCTGAAATTATGTGATGATTATTCTTGGTTCTTTTGGTGGTTTAAGGTATGGGGTTTTACACAATATGCTGCTTAATCTCGCGAGTGTTATTCCCGTTGTTTTCTTGTGATTATTGACTCATATTCGAATTGATAAATTCATTGGAATCTAAAAAATTTTGTTGGAATCTAATTTTGATTCATGTGGTATTATTTTGGTGTTGAGCTTGTTGTCATGAGATTTTAATATGGCACTGAAGTTGAGCACCCGTCAATATCCTTTTTTCGGATTTGCTGGAAAAATGCGTAGGCGCGGTACGGTGGTGAGGCCTGGTGACTCGGTTAATGTGTTGTTGAGAAATTATATTGATATAATTGCTATTGAGATTCGCATTTGATTTGAATATTCGTACTCGTATTGTTACGCTTTATTCACCGCTAATATTTGTTGAGCATCTTTCCTGTCGTATTGTGTACTTCCCCATATTTTCTTTTAGTGGCAGGTTAGCGCGGATTTTGGGGCGCTATGGAGTTTGATTTTAGCGAGGATTATTTTGGGAAGATTTTTAATACAAGGGAGAAGACTTGTATTTATTTATTTTGATTTATAGAGCATTGGAGATTCATTTTAGTTGTTGTATTATTTCGAGAGAATAGTTGTATTTATTTGAAGAAATTCAAATTAGTGGCTTCTTTTATATTATGGGATTTAGATGCTCTATACCTTGTTATATTGTGGATTAGTTTAGTTTTATCGATGAGTGGCGCGCCGCTCGCACCTCTCGAGCGGGCGGGGTGTTACAGAATGATATCAGAGCTTAGGTATACGACAACCCTCGGGTCTTGCATTTTGGGTCTAGTATGCGGGTTAGTCATGTTTTCTTTGGAGATAGGAATTTTTGGTGAAAAGTCGTTCTAGGCATCGAGGTTAGATGTGAGGTATTTAAAATTCGTTTTGGAGATGAGATTTCTTTTTGGATATTGTTGACCTGATTTTTTAGAGTTAGGTATTCGGCGAATTTCGAGGGCGAAATTCCATTGTTAGTGGGGAAGTGTAACAACTCACATAATTTTTGGGGCATTTTTGAAATAAAGGGGAAAAATAAATTTTGAGATAAAATTATTTTTATTGCTCAAGTATGTTGGTTATTATGTTTTAAAGGCGAGAATTTCAAATGATTTCGAAATCGGAATTGAAATGGAGTTTTAATTGAACATTTATTACATAGAAGAGTCCTCAAAATATAAAACTCTCTAAGAGTCCTCGGAGCATAAAACTGTCTAGCGAAAAAAAAATATTTAACCATCTATAACAGTCCGATCGAGCATAATTTTTTTCTGTACCTTCCTTTCATCTTTAGCTAATTCTCTGTAAAATTTCATTCAATTCCAACGGTCCGATCGTCTGAAATAAATGTTTTAGTGTTTGTATCTGATTAGAACACTTTTCTTAATCAAACTCTTAATCCTTTATTTATCAACATATTCGTGGATGGACTTTTCAAATCACTTTTTCTCAAACTTTTCAACCAGAAGACCTCTCCAAAATTACTACCTTTCATCTACAAACCATATCTCCAAACTTATTCAAGATTTCAACCTTAGATTAGAAGGCTTATTTGGTGTTTTCTCAAGTTTGGGCTAGAATGAGATTTGATTATTTACGCGAGAAGAACGTAATGGTGTGTTTAGATTTTGAGGCTGAAATTATGTGATGATTATTATTGGTTCTTTTGGTGGTTTAAGGTATGGGGTTTTACACAATATGCTCCTTAATCTCGCGAGTGTTATTCCCGTTGTTTTCTTGTGATTATTGACTCATATTCGAATTGATAAATTCATTGGAATCTAAAAAAAGTTGTTGGAATCTAATTTTGATTCATGTGGTATTATTTTGGTGTTGAGATTGTTGTCATGAGATTTTAATATGGCACTGAAGTTTATCACCCGTCAATATCCTTTTTCCGGATATGCTAGAAAAATGCATAGGCGCGGTACGGTGGTGAGGCCTGGTGACTCGGTTAATGTGTTGTTGAGAAATTATATTGATATAATTGCTATTGAAATTCGCATTTGATTTGAATATTCGTACTCGTATTGTTACGCTTTATTCACCGCTAATAATTGTTGAGCATCTTTCCTGTCGTATTGTGTACTTCCCTATATTTTCTTTTAGTGGCAGGTTAGCGCGGATTTTGGGGCGCTATGGAGTTTGATTTTAGCGAGGATTATTTTGGGAAGATTTTTAATACAAGGGAGAAGACTTGTACTTATTTATTTTGATGTATAGAGCATTGGAGATTCATTTTAGTTGTTGTATTATTTCGAGAGAATTGTTGTATTTATTTGAAGAAATTCAATTTAGTGGTTTCTTTTATATTATGGGATTTAGATGCTCTATACCTTGTTATATTGTGGATTAGTTTAGTTTTATCGATGAGTGGCGCGCCGCTCGCACCTCCCGAGCGGGCGGAGTGTTACAGAATGGTATCAGAGCTTAGGTATACGACAACCCTCGGGTCTTGCATTTTGGGTCTAGTATGCGGGTTAGTCATGTTTTCTTTGGAGATAGGAATTTTTGGTGAAAAGTCGTTCTAGGCCTCGAGGTTAGATGTGAGGTATTTAAAATTCGTTTTGGAGATGAGATTTGTTTTTGGAGATTGTTGACCTGATTTTTTAGAGTTAGGTATTCGGCGAATTTCGAGGGCGAAATTCCATTGTTAGTGGGGAAGTGTAACAACTCGCATAATTTTTGGGGCATTTTCGAAATAAAGGGGAAAATAAATTTTGAGATAAAATTATTTTTATTGCTCATGTATGTTGGTTATTATTTTTTAAAGGCGAGAATTTCAAACGATTTCGAAATCGGAATTGAAATGGAGTTTTAATTGAACATTTATTACATAAAAGAGTCCTCAAAATATAAAACTCTCTAAGAGTCCTCGGAGCATAAAACTGTCTAGCGAAAAAAAATATTTAAACATCTATAACGGTCCGATCGAGCATAATTTTTTTCTGTACCTTCCTTTCATCTTCAGCTAATTCTCTGCAAAATTTCATTCAAATCCAACGGTCCGATCTTCCGGAATAAATGTTTTAGTGTTTGTATCTGATTAGAACTCTTTTCTTAATCAAACTCTTAATCCTTTATATATCAACAAATTCGTGGATGGACTTTTCAAATCACTTTTTCTCAAACTTTTCAACCAGAAGACCTCTCCAAAATTACTCCCTTTCATCTACAAACCATGTCCCCAAACTTATTCAAGATTTCAACCCTAAATTAGAAGGCTTATTTGGTGTTTTCTCGAGTTTGGTCTAGAACGAGATTTGATTATTTTCGCGAGAAGAACGTGATGGTGTGTTTAGATTTTGAGGCTGAAATTATGTGATGATTATTGTTGGTTCTTTTGGTGGTTTAACGTATGGGGTTTTACACAATATGCTCCTTAATCTCGCGAGTGTTATTCCCGTTGTTTTCTTGTGATTATTGACTCATATTCGAATTGATAAATTCATTAGAATCTGAAAATTTTTGTTGGAATCTAATTTTAATTCATGTGGTATTATTTTGGTGTTCAGCTTCTTGTCATGAGATTTTAAAATGGCACTGAAGTTGAGCACCCGTCAATATCCTTTTTTCGGATTTGCTGAAAAAATGCATAGGCGCGGTACGGTGGTGAGGCCTGGTGACTCGATTAATGTGTTGTTGAGAAATTATATTGATATAATTACTATTGAGATTCGCATTTGATTTGAATATTCGTACTCGTATTGTTACGCTTTATTCACCGCTAATATTTGTTGAGCATCTTTCCTGTCGTATTGTGTACTTCCCCATATTTTCTTTTAGTGGCAGGTTAGCGCGGATTTTGGGGCGCTATGGAGTTTGATTTTAGCGAGGATTATTTTGGGAAGATTTTTAATACAAGAGAGAAGACTTGTATTTTTTTTTTGATGTATAGAGCATTGGAGATTCATTTTAGTTGTTGTATTATTTCGAGAGAATTGTTGTATTTATTTGAAGAGATTCAGATTAGTGGTTTCTTTTATATTATGGGATTTAGATGCTCTATACCTTGTTATATTGTGGATTAGTTAAGTTTTATCGATGAGTGGCGCGCCGTTCTCTCCTCCCGAGCGGGCGGGGTGTTACAGAATGGTATCAGAGCTTAGGTATATGACAACCCTCGGGTCTTGGGTTTTGGGTCTAGCATGCAGGTTAGTCATGTTTTCTTCGGAGATAGGAATTTTTGGTGGAAGGTCGTTCTAGGCATCGAGGTTAGATGTGAGGTATTTAAAATTGATTTTGGAGATGAGATTTGTTTTTGGAGATTGTTGGCCTGATTTTTGAGAGTTAGGTATTCGGCGAATTTCGAGAGCGAAATTCCATTGTTAGTGGGGAAGTGTAACAACCCGCGTAATTTTTGGGGCGTTTTCGAAATAAAGAGGAAAAATAAATTTTGAGATAAAATTATTTTTATTGCTCAAGTATGTTGGTTATAATTTTTTAAAGGCGAGAATTTCAAACGATTTCGAAATCGGAATTGAAATGGAGTTTTAATTGAACATTTATTACATAGAAGAGTCCTCAAAATATAAAACTCTCTAAGAGTCCTCAGAGCATAAAACTGTCTAGGGAAAAAAAATATTTAAACATATATAACCGTCCGATCAAGCAGAATATTTTTCTGTAGCTTCCTTTCATCTTCAGCTAATTCTCTTTAAAATTTCATTCAATTCCAACGGTCCGATCGTCCGGAATAAATGTTTTAGTGTTTGTATCTGATTTGAACTCTTTTCTTAATCAAACTCTTAAACCTTTATATATCAACAAATTCGTGGATGGACTTTTCAAATCACTTTTTCTCAAACTTTTCAACCAGAAGACCTCTCCAAAATTACTCCCTTTCATCTACAAACCATATCCCCAAACTTATTCAAGATTTCAACCTTAGATTAGAAGGCTTATTTGGTGTTTTCTTGAGTTCGGGCTAGAACGAGATTTGATTATTTTCGCGAGAAGAACGTGATGGTGTGTTTAGATTTTGAGGCTGAAATTATGTGATGATTATTCTTGGTTCTTTTGGTGGTTTAAGGTATGGGGTTTTACACAATATGCTGCTTAATCTCGCGAGTGTTATTCCCGTTGTTTTCTTGTGATTATTGACTCATATTCGAATTGATAAATTCATTGGAATCTGAAAATTTTTGTTGGAATCTAATTTTTATTCATGTGGTATTATTTCGGTGTTGAGCATGTTGTCATGAGATTTTAATATGGCACTGAAGTTGAGCACCCGTCAATATCCTTTTTTCGGATGTGCTAGAAAAATGCATAGGCGCGGTACGGTGGTGAGGCCTGGTGACTCGGTTAATGTGTTGTTGAGAAATTATTTTGATATAATTCCTATTGAGATTCGCATTTGATTTGAATATTCGTACTTGTATTGTTACGCTTTATTCACGGCTAATATTTGTTGAGCATCTTTCCTCTCGTATTGTGTACTTCCCCATATTTTCTTTTAGTGGCAGGTTAGCGCGGATTTTGGTGCGTTATGGAGTTTGATTTTAGCGAGGATTGTTTTGGGAAAATTGTTAATACAAGAGAGAAGACTTGTATTTATTTATTTTGATGTATAGAGCATTGGAGATTCATTTTAGTTGTTGTATTATTTCGAGAGAATTGTTGTATTTATTTGAAGAGATTCAGATTAGTGGTTTCTTTTATACTATGGGATTTAGATGCTCTATACCTTGTTATATTGTGGATTAGTTTAGTTTTATCGATGAGTGGCACGCCGCTCGCTCCTCCCGAGCGGGGGGGGGGGGGGTGTTACAGAATGGTATCAGAACTTAGGTATACGACAACCCTCAGGTCTTGGGTTTTGGGTCTAGCATGCGGGTTAGTCATGTTTGCTTTGGAGATAGGAATTTTTGGTGAGGCATCGAGGTTAGATGTGAGGTATTTAAAATTGATTTTGGAGATGAGATTTATTTTTGGAGATTGTTGGCCTGATTTTTGAGAGTTAGGTATTCGGCGAATTTCGAGGGCGAAATTCCATTGTTAGTGGGGAAGTGTAACAACCCGCGTAATTTTTGGGGTGTTTTCGAAATAAAGAGGAAAAATAAATTTTGAGATAAAATTATTTTTATTGCTCAAGTATGTTGGTTATTATTTTTTAAATTCGAGAATTTCAAATGATTTCGAAATCGGAATTAAAATGGAGTTTAAATTGAACATTTATTAAATAGAAGAGTCCTCAAAATATAAAACACTCTAAAAGTCCTCGGAGCATAAAACTCTCTAGCGAAAAAAAATTACTTAAACATATTGAACGGTCCGATCGAGCTGAATTTTTGTCTGTAGCTTCCTTTCATATTTAGCTAATTCTCTATAAAATTTCATTTAATTCCAACGGTCCGATCGTCCGAAATAAATGTTTAGTGTTTGTATCTGATTAGAACTCTTTTCTTAATCAAACTCTTAATCCTTTATATATCAACATATTCGTGGATGGACTTTTCAAATCACTTTTTCTCAAACTTTTCAACCAGAAGACCTCTCCAAAATTACTACCTTTCATCTACAAACCATATCCCCAAACTTATTCAAGATTTCAACCTTAGATTAGAAGGCTTATTTGGTGTTTTCTCGAGTTTGGGCTAGAATGAGATTTGATTATTTACGCGAGAAGAACGTAATGGTGTGTTTAGATTTTAAGGCTGAAATTATTTGATGATTATTATTGGTTCTTTTGGTGGTTTAAGGTATGGGGTTTTACACAATATGCTCCTTAATCTCGCGAGTGTTATTCCCGTTGTTTTCTTGTGATTATTGACTCATATTCGAATTGATAAATTCATTGGAATCTGAAAATTTTTGTTGGAATCTAATTTTGATTCATGTGGTATTATTTTGGTGTTGAGCTTGTTGTCATGAGATTTTAATATGGCACTGAAGTTGAGCACCCGTCAATATCCTTTCTTCGGATTTACTGGAAAAATGCATAGGCGCGGTACGGTGGTGAGGCCTGATGACTCGATTAATGTGTTGTTGAGAAATTATATTGATAGAATTACTATTGAGATTCGCATTTGATTTGAATATTCGTACTCGTGTGGTTACGCTTTATTCACCTCTAATATTTGTTGAGCATCTTTCCTGTCGTATTGTGTACTTCCCCATATTTTTTATTTTAGTGGCAGGTTAGCGCGGATTTTGGGGCGCTATGGAGTTTGATTTTAGCGAGGATTGTTTTGGGAAGATTTTTAATACAAGAGAGAAGACTTGTATTTTTTTTTTGATGTATAGAGCATTGGAGATTCATTTTAGTTGTTGTATTATTTCGATAGAATTGTTGTATTTATTTGAAGAGATTCAGATTAGTGGTTTCTTTTATATTATGGGATTTAGATGCTCTATACCTTGTTATATTGTGGATTAGTTTAGTTTTATCGATGAGTTGCGCGCCGTTCGCTCCTCCCGAGCGGGCGGGGTGTTACAGAATGGTATCAGAGCTTAGGTATACGACAACCCTCGGGTCTTGGGTTTTGGGTCTAGCATGCGGGTTAGTCATGTTTTCTTTGGAGATAGGAATTTTTGGTGAAAAGTCATTCTAGGCATCGAGGTTAGATGTGAGGTATTTAAAATTGATTTTGGAGATGAGATTTCTTTTTAGAGATTGTTGGCCTGATTTTTGAGAGTTAGGTATTCGGCGAATTTCGAGGGCGAAATTCCATTGTTAGTGGGGAAGTGTAATAACCCGCGTAATTTTTGGGGCATTTTCGAAATAAAGAGGAAAAATAAATTTTGAGATAAAATTATTTTTATTGCTCAAGTATGTTGGATATTTTTTTTTAAAGGCGAGAATTTCAAACGATTTCGAAATCGGAATTGAAATGGAGTTTTAATTGAACATTTATTACATAGAAGAGTCCTCAAAATATAAAACTCTCTAAGAGTCCTCAGAGCATAAAACTGTCTAGCGAAAAAAAAATATTTAAACATATATAACGGTCCGATCAAGCAGAATATTTTTCTGTAACTTCCTTTCATATTCAGCTAATTCTCTGTAAAATTTCATTCAATTCCAACGGTCCGATCGTCCGGAATAAATGTTTTAGTGTTTGTATCTGATTTGCACTCTTTTCTTAATCAAACTCTTAATCCTTTATATATCAAAAAATTCGTGGATGGACTTTTCAAATCACTTTTTCTCAAACTTTTCAACCAGAAGACCTCTCCAAAATTACTCCCTTTCATCTACAAACCATATCCCCAAACTTATTCAAGATTTCAACCTTAGATTAGAAGGCTTATTTGGTGTTTTCTTGAGTTTGGGCTAGAACGAGATTTGATTATTTTCGCGAGAAGAACGTGATGGTGTGTTTAGATTTTGAGTCTGAAATTATGTGATGATTATTCTTGGTTCTTTTGGTGGTTTAAGGTATGGGGTTTTACACAATATGCTGCTTAATCTCGGGAGTGTTATTCCCATTTTTTTCTTGTGATTATTGACTCATATTCGAATTGATAAATTCATTGGAATCTGAAAATTTTTGTGGGAATCTAATTTTTATTCATGTGGTATTATTTCGGTGTTGAGCATGTTGTCATGAGATTTTAATATGGCACTGAAGTTGAGCACCCGTCAATATCCTTTTTTCGGATGTGCTAGAAAAATGCATAGGCGCGGTACGGTGGTGAGGCCTGGTGACTCGGTTAATGTGTTGTTGAGAAATTATATTGATATAATTCCTATTGAGATTCGCATTTGATTTGAATATTCGTACTAGTATTGTTACGCTTTATTCGCCGCTAATATTTGTTGAGCATCTTTCCTGTCGTATTGTGTACTTCCCCATATTTTCTTTTAGTGGCAGGTTAGCGCGGATTTTGGGGCGCTATGGAGTTTGATTTTAGCGAGGATTGTTTTGGGAAGATTTTTAATACAAGAGAGAAGACTTGTATTTTTTTTTGATGTATAGAGCATTGGAGATTCATTTTAGTTGTTGTATTATTTCGATAGAATTGTTGTATTTATTTGAAGAGATTCAGATTAGTGGTTTTTTTATATTATGGGATTTAGATGCTCTATACCTTGTTATATTGTGGATTAGTTTAGTTTTATCGGTGAGTGGCGCGCCGTTCGCTCTTCCCGAGCGGGCGGGGTGTTACAGAATGGTATCAGAGCTTAGGTATACGACAACCCTCGGGTCTTGGGTTTTGGGTCTAGCATGCGGGTTAGTCATGTTTTCTTCGGAGATAGGAATTTTTGGTGGAAGGTCGTTCTAGGCATCGAGGTTAGATGTGAGGTATTTAAAATTGATTTTGGAGATGAGATTTGTTTTTGGAGATTGTTGGCCTGATTTTTGAGAGTTAGGTATTCGGCGAATTTCGAGGGCGAAATTCCATTGTTAGTGGGGAAGTGTAACAACCCGCGTAATTTTTGGGGCGTTTTCGAAATAAAGAGGAAAAATAAATTTTGAGATAAAATTATTTTTATTGCTCAAGTATGTTGGTTATTATTTTTTAAAGGCGAGAATTTCAAACGATTTCGAAATCGGAATTGAAATGGAGTTTTAATTGAACATTTATTACATAGAAGAGTCCTCAAAATATAAAACTCTCTAAGAGTCCTCAGAGCATAAAACTGTCTAGCGAAAAAAATATATTTAAACATATATAACGGTCCGATCCAGCAGAATATTTTTCTGTAGCTTCCTTTCATCTTCAGCTAATTCTCTTTAAAATTTCATTCAATTCCAACGGTCCGATCGTCTGGAATAAATCTTTTAGTGTTTGTATCTGATTTGAACTCTTTTCTTAATCAAACTCTTAATCCTTTATATATCAACAAATTCGTGGATGGACTTTTCAAATCACTTTTTCTCAAACTTTTCAACAAGAAGACCTCTCCAAAATTACTCCCTTTCATCTACAAACCATATCCCCAAACTTATTCAAGATTTCAACCTTAGATTAGAAGGCTTATTTGGTGTTTTCTTGAGTTTGGGCTAGAACGAGATTTGATTATTTTCGCGAGAAAAACGTGATGGTGTGTTTAGATTTTGAGGCTGAAATTATGTGACGATTATTCTTGGTTCTTTTGGTGGTTTAAGGTATGGGGTTTTACACAATATGCTGCTTAATCTCGCGAGTGTTATTCCCGTTGTTTTCTTGTGATTATTGACTCATATTCGAATTGGTAAATTCATTGGAATCTGAAAATTTTTGTTGGAATCTAATTTTTATTCATGTGGTATTATTTCGGTGTTGAGCATGTTGTCATGAGATTTTAATATGGCACTGAAGTTGATCACCCGTCAATATCCTTTTTTCGGATGTGCTAGAAAAATGCATAGGCGCGGTACGGTGGTGAGGCCTGGTGACTCGGTTAATGTGTTGTTGAGAAATTATATTGATATAATTCCTATTGAGATTTGCATTTGATTTGAATATTCTTACTTGTATTGTTACGCTTTATTCACCGCTAATATTTGTTGAGCATCTTTCCTGTCGTATTGTGTACTTCCCCATATTTTCTTTTAGTGGCAGGTTAGCGCGGATTTTGGGGCGTTATGGAGTTTGATTTTAGCGAGGATTGTTTTGGGAAGATTTTTAATACAAGAGAGAAGACTTGTATTTATTTATTTTGATGTATAGAGCATTGGAGATTCATTTTAGTTGTTGTACTATTTCGAGAGAATTGTTGTATTTATTTCAAGAGATTCAGATTAGTGGTTTCTTTTATACTGTGGGATTTAGATGCTCTATACCTTGTTATATTGTGGATTAGTTTAGTTTTATCGATGAGTGGCGCGCCGCTCGCTCCTCCCGAGCGGGCGGGGTGTTACAGAATGGTATCAGAGCTTAGGTATACGACAACCCTCGGGTCTTGGGTTTTGGGTCTAGCATGCGGGTTAGTCATGTTTTCTTTGGGGATAGGAATTTTTGGTGAGGCATCGAGGTTAGATGTGAGGTATTTAAAATTGATTTTGGAGATGAGATTTATTTTTGGAGATTGTTGGCCTGATTTTTGAGAGTTAGGTATTCGGCGAATTTCGAGGGCGAAATTCCATTGTTAGTGGGGAAGTGTAACAACCCGCGTAATTTTTGGGGTGTTTTCGAAATAAAGAGGAAAAATAAATTTTGAGATAAAATTATTTTTATTGCTCAAGTATGTTGGTTATTATTTTTTAAAGGCGAGAATTTGAAATGATTTCAAAATCGGAATTAAAATGGAGTTTTAATTGAACATTTATTACATAGAAGAGTCCTCAAAATATAAAACACTCTAAGAGTCCTCGGAGCATAAAACTGTCTAGCGAAAAAAAAATATTTAAACATATTGAACGGTCCGATCGAGCTGAATTTTTTTCTGTAGCTTCCTTTCATCTTTAGCTAATTCTCTGTAAAATTTCATTCAATTCCAACGGTCCGATCGTCCGAAATAAATGTTTTAGTGTTTGTATCTGATTAGAACTCTTTTCTTAATCAAACTCTTAATCCTTTATATATCAACATATTCGTGGATGGACTTTTCAAATCACTTTTTCTCAAACTTTTCAACCAGAAGACCTCTCCAAAATTACTACCTTTCATCTACAAACCATATCCCCAAACTTATTCAAGATTTCAACCTTAGATTAGAAGGCTTATTTGGTGTTTTCTCGAGTTTGGGCTAGAATGTGATTTGATTATTTACGCGAGAAGAACGTAATGGTGTGTTTAGATTTTGAGGTTGAAATTATGTGATGATTATTATTGGTTCTTTTGGTGGTTTAAGGTATGGGGTTTTACACAATATGCTCCTTAATCTCGCGAGTGTTATTCCCGTTGTTTTCTTGTGATTATTGACTCATATTCGAATCGATAAATTCATTGGAATCTGAAATTCTTTGTTGGAATCTAATTTTGATTCATGTGGTATTATTTTGGTGTTGAGCTTGTTGTCATGAGATTTTAATATGGCACTGAAGTTGAGCACCCGTCAATATCCTTTTTTCGGATTTGCTGGAAAAATGCATAGGCGCGGTACGGTGGTGAGGCCTGGTGACTCGATTAATGTGTTGTTGAGAAATTATATTGATATAATTACTATTGAGATTCGCATTTGATTTGAATATTCGTACTAGTATTGTTACGCTTTATTCACCGCTAATATTTGTTGAGCATCTTTCCTGTCGTATTGTGTACTTCCCCATATTTTCTTTTAGTGGCAGGTTAGCGCGGATTTTGGGGCGCTATGGAGTTTGATTTTAGCGAGGATTGTTTTGGGAAGATTTTTAATACAAGAGAGAAGACTTGTATTTTTTTTTTGATGTATAGATCATTGGAGATTCATTTTAGTTGTTGTATTATTTCGAGAGAATTGTTGTATTTATTTGAAGAGATTCAGATTAGTGGATTCTTTTATATTATGGGATTTAGATGCTCTATACCTTGTTATATTGTGGATTAGTTTAGTTTTATCGATGAGTGGCGCGCCGTTCGCTCCTCCCGAGCGGGCGGGGTGTTACAGAATGGTATCAGAGCTTAGGTATACGACAACCCTCGGGTCTTGGGTTTTGGGTCTAGCATGCGGGTTAGTCATGTTTTCTTCGGAGATAGGAATTTTTGGTGGAAGGTCGTTCTAGGCATCGAGGTTAGATGTGAGGTATTTAAAATTGATTTTGGAGATGAGATTTGTTTTTGGAGATTGTTGGCCTGATTTTTTAGAGTTAGGTATTCGGCGAATTTCGAGGGCGAAATTCCATTGTTAGTGGGGAAGTGTAACAACCCGCGTAATTTTTGGGGCATTTTCGAAATAAAGAGGAAAAATAAATTTTGAGATAAAATTATTTTAATTGCACAAATATGTTGGTTATTATTTTTTAAAGGCGAGAATTTCAAACGATTTCGAAATCGGAATTGAAATGGAGTTTTAATTGAACATTTATTACATAGAAGAGTCCTCAAAATATAAAACTCTCTAAGAGTCCTCAGAGCATAAAACTGTCTAGCGAAAAAAAAATATTTAAACATATATAATGGTCCGATCCTGCATAATATTTTTCTGTAGCTTCCTTTCATCTTCAGCTAATTCTCTGTAAAATTTCATTCAATTCCAACGGCCCGATCGTCCGGAATAAATCTTTTAGTGTTTGTATCTGATTTGAACTCTTTTCTTAATCAAACTCTTAATCCTTTATATATCAACAAATTCGTGGATGGACTTTTCAAATCACTTTTTGTCAAACTTTTCAACAAGAAGACCTCTCTAAAATTACCCCCTTTCATCTACAAACCATATCCCCAAACTTATTCATGATTTCAACCTTAGATTAGAAGTCTTATTTGGTGTTTTCTTGAGTTTGGGCTAGAACGAGATTTGATTATTTTAGCGAGAACAACGTGATGGTGTGTTTAGATTTTGAGGCTGAAATTATGTGATGATTATTCTTGGTTCTTTTGGTGGTTTAAGGTATGGGGTTTTACACAATATGCTGCTTAATCTCGCGAGGGTTATTCCCGTTGTTTTCTTGTGATTATTGACTCATATTCGAATTGATAAATTCATTGGAATCTGAAAATTTTTGTTGGAATCTAATTTTTATTCATGTGGTATTATTTCGGTGTTGAGCATGTTGTCATGAGATTTTAATATGGCACTGAAGTTGAGCACCCATCAATATCCTTTTTTCGGATGTGCTAGAAAAATGCATAGGCGCGGTACGGTGGTGAGGCCTGGTGACTCGGTTAATGTGTTGTTGAGAAATTATATTGATATAATTCCTATTGAGATTTGCATTTGATTTGAATATTCGTACTTGTATTGTTACGCTTTATTCACCGCTAATATTTGTTGAGCATCTTTCTTGTCGTATTGTGTACTTCCCCATATTTTCTTTTAGTGGCAGGTTAGCGCGGATTTTGGGGCGTTATGGAGTTTGATTTTAGCGAGGATTGTTTTGGGAAGATTTTTAATACAAGAGAGAAGACTTGTATTTATTTATTTTGATGTATAGAGCATTGGAGATTCATTTTAGTTGTTGTATTATTTCGAGAGAATTGTTGTATTTATTTGAAGAGATTCAGATTAGTGGTTTCTTTTATACTGTGGGATTTAGATGCTCTATACCTTGTTATATTGTGGATTAGTTTAGTTTTATCGATGAGTGGCGCGCCGCTCGCTCCTCCCGAGCGGGCGGGGTGTTACAGAATGGTATCAGAGCTTAGGTATACGACAACCCTCGGGTCTTGGGTTTTGGGTCTAGCATGCGGGTTAGTCATGTTTTCTTTGGGGATAGGAATTTTTGGTGAGGCATCGAGGTTAGATGTGAGGTATTTAAAATTGATTTTGGAGATGAGATTTATTTTTGGAGATTGTTGGCCTGATTTTTGAGAGTTAGGTATTCGGCGAATTTCGAGGGCGAAATTCCATTGTTAGTGGGGAAGTGTAACAACCCGCGTAATTTTTGGGGTGTTTTCGAAATAAAGAGGAAAAATAAATTTTGAGATAAAATTATTTTTATTGCTCAAGTATGTTGGTTATAATTTTTTAAAGGCGAGAATTTCAAATGATTTCGAAATCGGAATTAAAATGGAGTTTTAATTGAACATTTATTACATAGAAGAGTCCTCAAAATATAAAACACTCTAAGAGTCCTCGGAGCATAAAACTGTCTAGCGAAAAAAAAATATTTAAACATATTGAACGGTCCGATCGAGCTGAATTTTTTTCTGTAGCTTCCTTTCATCTTTAGCTAATTCTCTGTAAAATTTCATTCAATTCCAAAGGTCCGATCGTCCGAAATAAATGTTTTAGTGTTTGTATCGGATTAGAACTCTTTCCTTAATCAAACTCTTAATCCTTTATATATCAACATATTCGTGGATGGACTTTTCAAATCACTTTTTCTCAAAATTTTCAACCAGAAGACCTCTCCAAAATTACTACCTTTCATCTACAAACCATATCCCCAAACTTATTCAAAATTTCAACCTTAGATTAGAAGGCTTATTTGGTGTTTTCTCGAGTTTGGGCTAGAATGAGATTTGATTATTTACGCGAGAAGAACGTAATGGTGTGTTTAGATTTTGAGGCTGAAATTATGTGATGATTATTATAGGTTCTTTTGGTGGTTTAAGGTATGGGGTTTTACACAATACGCTCCTTAATCTTGCGAGTGTTATTCCCGTTGTTTTCTTGTGATTATTGACTCATATTCGAATTGATAAATTCATTGGAATCTGAATTTTTTTGTTGGAATCTAATTTTGATTCATGTGGTATTATTTTGGTGTTGAGCTTGTTGTCATGAGATTTTAATATGCCACTGAAGTTGAGCACCCGTCAATATCCTTATTTCGGATTTGCTGGAAAAATGCATAGGCGCGGTACGGTGGTGAGGCCTGGTGACTCGGTTAATGTGTTGTTGAGAAATTATATAGATATAATTACTATTGTGATTCGCATTTGATTTGAATATTCGTACTCGTATTGTTACGCTTTATTCACCGTTAATATTTGTTGAGCATCTTTCCTGTCGTATTGTGTACTTCCCCATATTTTCTTTTAGTGGCAGGTTAGCGCGGATTTTGGGACGCTATGGAGTTTGATTTTAGCGAGGATTGTTTTGGGAAGATTTTTAATACAAGAGAGAAGACTTGTATTTTTTTTTTGATGTATAGAGCATTGGAGATTCATTTTAGTTGTTATATTATTTCGAGAGAATTGTTGTATTTATTTGAAGAGATTCAGATCAGTGGTTTCTTTTATATTATGGGATTTAGATGCTCTATACCTTGTTATATTGTGGATTAGTTTAGTTTTATCGATGAGTGGCGCGCCGCTCGCTCCTCCCGAGCGGGCGGGGTGTTACAGAATGGTATCAGAGCTTAGGTATACGACAACCCTCGGGTCTTGGGTTTTGGGTCTAGCATGCAGGTTAGTCATGTTTTCTTCGGAGATAGGAATTTTTGGTGGAAGGTCGTTCTAGGCATCGAGGTTAGATGTGAGGTATTTAAAATTGATTTTGGAGATGAGATTTGTTTTTGGAGATTGTTGGCCTGATTTTTGAGAGTTAGGTATTCGGCGAATTTCGAGGGCGAAATTCCCTTGTTAGTGGGGAAGTGTAACAACCCGCGTAATTTTTGGGGCGTTTTCGAAATAAAGAGGAAAAATAAATTTTGAGATAAAATTATTTTTATTGCTCAAGTATGTTGGCTATTATTTTTTAAAGGCGAGAATTTCAAACGATTTCGAAATCGGAATTGAAATGGAGTTTTAATTGAACATTTATTACATAGAAGAGTCCTCAAAATATAAAACTCTCTAACAGTCCTCGGAGCATAAAACTGTCAGGCGAAAAAAAAATATTTAAACATATATAACGGTCCGATCGAGCAGAATTTTTTTCTGTAGCTTCCTTTCATCTTCAGCTAATTCTCTGTAAACTTTCATTCAATTCCAACGGTTCGATCGTCCGGAATAAATGTTTTAGTGTTTGTATCTGATTAGATCTCTTTTCTTAATCAAACTCTTAATCCTTTATATATCAACAAATTCGTGGATGGACTTTTCAAATCACTTTTTCTCAAACTTTTCAACCAGAAGACCTATTCAAAATTACTCCCTTTCATCTACAAACCATATCCCCAAACTTATTCAAGATTTCAACCTTAGATTAGAAGGCTTATTTGGTGTTTTCTTGAGTTTGGGCTAGAACGAGATTTGATTATTTTCGCGAGAAGAACGTGATGGCGTGTTTAGATTTTGAGGCTGAAATTATGTGATGATTTTTCTTGGTTCTTTTGGTGGTTTAAGGTATGGGATTTTACACAATATACTGCTTAATCTCGCGAATGTTATTCCCGTTGTTTTCTTGTGATTATTGACTCATATTCGAATTGATAAATTCATTGGAATCTGAAAATTTTTGTTGGAATCTAATTTTTATTCATGTGGTATTATTTCGGTGTTGAGCATGTTGTCATGAGATTTTAATATGGCACTGAAGTTGAGCACCCGTCAATATCCTTTTTTCGGATGTGCTAGAAAAATGCATAGGCGCGGTACGGTGGTGAGGCCTGGTGACTCGGTTAATGTGTTGTTGAGAAATTATATTCATATAATTCCTATTGAGATTCGCATTTGATTTGAATATTAGTACTCGTATTGTTACGCTTTATTCACCGCCAATATTTGTTGAGCATCTTTCCTGTCGTATTGTGTACTTCCCCATATTTTCTTTTAGTGGCAGGTTAGCGCGGATTTTGGGGCGCTATGGAGTTTGATTTTAGCGAGGTTTATTTTGGGAAGATTTTTAATACAAGGGAGAAGACTTGTATTTATTTATTTTGATGTATAGAGCATTGGAGATTCATTTTAGTTGTTGTATTATTTTGAGAGAATTGTTGTATTTATTTGAAGAGATTCAAATTAGTGGTTTCTTTTATATTATGGGATTTAGATGCTCTATACCTTGTTATATTGTGGATTACTTTAGTTTTATCGATGAGTGGCGCGCCGTTGGCACCTCCCGAGCGGGCGGGGTGTTACAGAATGGTATCAGAGCTTAGGTATACGACAACCCTCGGGTCTTGGGTTTTGGGTCTAGTATGCGGGTTAGTCATGTTTTCTTTGGAGATAGGAATTTTTGGTGAAAAGTCATTCTAGGCATCGAGGTTAGATGTGAGGTATTTAAAATTCGTTTTGGAGATGAGATTTGTTTTTGGAGATTGTTGGCCTGATTTTTTAGAGTTAGGTATTCGGCGAATTTCGAGGGAGAAATTCAATTGTTAGTGGGGAACGGTAACAACTCGCATAATTTTTGGGGCGTTTTCGAAATAAAGAGGAAAAATAGATTTTGAGATAAAATTATTTTTATTGCTCAAGTATGTTGGTTGTTATTTTTTAAAGGCGAGAATTTCAAACGATTTCGAAATCGGAATTGAAATGGAGTTTTAATTGAACATTTATTACATTGAAGAGTCCTCAAAATATAAAACTCTCTAAGAGTCCTCGGATCATAAAACTATCAAGCGAAAAAAAAATATTTAAACATCTATAACGGTCCGATCGAGCATAATTTTTTTCTGTACCTTCCTTTCATCTTCAGCTAATTCTCTGCAAAATTTCATTCAAATCCAACGGTCCGATCGTCCGGAATGAATGTTTTAGTGTTTGTATCTGATTAGAACTCTTTTCTTAATCAAACTCTTAATCCTTTATATATCAACAAATTCGTGGATGGACTTTTCAAATCACTTTTTCTCAAACTTTTCAACCAGAAGACGTCTCCAAAATTACTCCCTTTCATCTATAAACCATGTCCCCAAACTTATTCAAGATTTCAACCTTAGATTAGAAGGCTTATTTGGTGTTTTCTTGAGTTTGGGCTAGAACTAGATTTGATTATTTTCGCGAGAAGAACGTGATGGCGTGTTTAGATTTTGAGGCTGAAATTATGTGATGATTATTCTTGGTTCTTTTGGTGGTTTAAGGTATGGGATTTTACACAATATGCTGCTTAATCTCGCGAGTGTTATTCCCGTTGTTTTCTTGTGATTATTGACTCATATTCGAATTGATAAATTCATTGGAATCTGAAAATTTTTGTTAGAATCTAATTTTTATTCATGTGGTAATAATTTCGGTGTTGAGCATGTTGTCATGAGATTTTAATATGGCACTGAAGTTGAGCACCCGTCAATATCCTTTTTTCGGATGTGCTAGAAAAATGCATAGGCGCGGTACGGTGGTGAGGCCTGGTGACTCGGTTAATGTGTTGTTGAGAAATTATATTGATATAATTGCTATTGAGATTCGCATTTGATTTGAATATTCGTACTCGTATTGTTACGCTTTATTCACTGCCAATATTTGTTGAACATCTTTCCTGTCGTATTGTGTACTTCCCCATATTTTCTTTTAGTGGCAGGTTAGCGCGGATTTTGGGGCGCTATGGAGTTTGATTTTAGCGAGGATTATTTTGGGAAGATTTTTAATACAAGGGAGAAGACTTGTATTTATTTATTTTGATGTATAGAGCATTGGAGATTCATTTTAGTTGTTGTATTATTTCGAGAGAATTGTTGTATTTATTTGAAGAGATTCAAATTAGTGGTTTCTTTTATATTATGGGATTTAGATGCTCTATACCTTGTTATATTGTGGATTACTTTAGTTTTATCGATGAGTGGCGCGCCGTTCGCACCTCCCGAGCGGGCGGGGTGTTACAGAATGGTATCAGAGCTTAGGTATACGACAACCCTCGGGTCTTGGGTTTTGGGTCTAGTATGCGGGTTAGTCATGTTTTCTTTGGAGATAGGAATTTTTGGTGAAAAGTCGTTCTAGGCATCGAGGTTAGATGTGAGGTATTTAAAATTCGTTTTGGAGATGAGATTTGTTTTTGGAGATTGTTGGCCTGATTTTTTAGAGTTAGGTATTCGGCGAATTTCGAGGGAGAAATTCAATTGTTAGTGGGGAAGTGTAACAACTCGCATAATTTTTGGGGCGTTTTCGAAATAAAGAGGAAAAATAGATTTTGAGATAAAATTATTTTTATTGCTCAAGTATGTTGGTTATTATTTTTTAAAGGCGAGAATTTCAAACGATTTCGAAATCGGAATTGAATTGGAGTTTTAATTGAACATTTATTACATTGAAGAGTCCTCAAAATATAAAACTCTCTAAGAGTCCTCGGAGCATAAAACTGTCTAGTGAAAAAAAAATATTTAAACATCTATAACGGTTCGATCGAGCATAATTTTTTTCTGTACCTTCCTTTCATCTTCAGCTAATTCTCTGCAAAATTTCATTAAATTCCAACGGTCCGATCGTCCGGAATGAATGTTTTAGTGTTTGTATCTGATTAGAACTCTTTTCTTAATCAAACTCTTAATCCTTTATATATCAACAAATTCGTGGATGGACTTTTCAAATCACTTTTTCTCAAACTTTTCAACCAGAAGACGTCTCCAAAATTACTCCCTTTCATCTATAAACCATGTCCCCAAACTTATTCAAGATTTCAACCTTAGATTAGAAGGCTTATTTGGTGTTTTCTTGAGTTTGGGCTAGAACGAGATTTGATTATTTTCGCGAGAAGAACGTGATGGCGTGTTTAGATTTTGAGGCTGAAATTATGTGATGATTATTCTTGGTTCTTTTGGTGGTTTAAGGTATGGGATTATACACAATATGCTGCTTAATCTCGCGAGTGTTATTCCCGTTGTTTTCTTGTGATTATTGACTCATATTCGAATTGATAAATTCATTGGAATCTGAAAATTTTTGTTGGAATCTAATTTTTATTCATGTGGTAATAATTTCGGTGTTGAGCATGTTGTCATGAGATTTTAATATGGCACTGAAGTTGAGCACCCGTCAATATCCTTTTTTCGGATGTGCTAGAAAAATGCATAGGCGCGGTACGGTGGTGAGGCCTGGTGACTCGGTTAATGTGTTGTTGAGAAATTATATTGATATAATTGCTATTGAGATTCGCATTTGATTTGAATATTCGTACTCGTATTGTTACGCTTTATTCACTGCCAATATTTGTTGAACATCTTTCCTGTCGTATTGTGTACTTCCCCATATTTTCTTTTAGTGGCAGGTTAGCGCGGATTTTGGGGCGCTATGGAGTTTGATTTTAGCGAGGATTATTTTGGGAAGATTTTTAATACAAGGGAGAAGACTTGTATTTATTTATTTTGATGTATAGAGCATTGGAGATTCATTTTAGTTGTTGTATTATTTCGAGAGAATTGTTGTATTTATTTGAAGAGATTCAAATTAGTGGTTTCTTTTATATTATGGGATTTAGATGCTCTATACCTTGTTATATTGTGGATTACTTTAGTTTTATCGATGAGTGGCGCGCCGTTCGCACCTCCCGAGCGGGCGGGGTGTTACAGAATGGTATCAGAGCTTAGGTATACGACAACCCTCGGGTCTTGGGTTTTGGGTCTAGTATGCGGGTTAGTCATGTTTTCTTTGGAGATAGGAATTTTTGGTGAAAAGTCGTTCTAGGCATCGAGGTTAGATGTGAGGTATTTAAAATTTGTTTTGGAGATGAGATTTGTTTTTGGAGATTGTTGGCCTGGTTTTTTAGAGTTAGGTATTCGGCGAATTTCGAGGGAGAAATTCAATTGTTAGTGGGGAAGTGTAACAACTCGCATAATTTTTGGGGCGTTTTCGAAATAAAGAGGAAAAATAGATTTTGAGATAAAATTATTTTTATTGCTCAAGTATGTTGGTTATTATTTTTTAAAGGCGAGAATTTCAAACGATTTCGAAATCGGAATTGAATTGGAGTTTTAATTGAACATTTATTACATTGAAGAGTCCTCAAAATATAAAACTCTCTAAGAGTCCTCGGAGCATAAAACTGTCTAGTGAAAAAAAAATATTTAAACATCTATAACGGTCCGATCGAGCATAATTTTTTTCTGTACCTTCCTTTCATCTTCAGCTAATTCTCTGCAAAATTTCATTCAATTCCAACGGTCCGATCGTCCGGAATGAATGTTTTAGTGTTTGTATCTGATTAGAACTCTTTTCTTAATCAAACTCTTAATCCTTTATATATCAACAAATTCGTGGATGGACTTTTCAAATCACTTTTTCTCAAACTTTTCAACCAGAAGACGTCTCCAAAATTACTCCCTTTCATCTATAAACCATGTCCCCAAACTTATTTAAGATTTCAACCTTAGATTAGAAGGCTTATTTGGTCTTTTCTTGAGTTTGGGCTAGAACGAGATTTGATTATTTTCGCGAGAAGAACGTGATGGCGTGTTTAGATTTTGAGGCTGAAATTATGTGATGATTATTCTTGGTTCTTTTGGTGGTTTAAGGTATGGGATTTTACACAATATGCTGCTTAATCTCGCGAGTGTTATTCCCGTTGTTTTCTTGTGATTATTGACTCATATTCGAATTGATAAATTCATTGGAATCTGAAAATTTTTGTTGGAATCTAATTTTTATTCATGTGGTATTATTTCGGTGTTGAGCATGTTGTCATGAGATTTTAATATGGCACTGAAGTTGAGCACCCGTCAATTTCCTTTTTTCGGATGTGCTAGAAAAATGCATAGGCGCGGTACGGTGGTGAGGCCTGGTGACTCGGTTAATGTGTTGTTGAGAAATTATATTGATATAATTGCTATTGAGATTCGCATTTGATTTGAATATTCGTACTCGTATTGTTACGCTTTATTCACCGCCAATATTTGTTGAACATCTTTCCTGTCGTATTGTGTACTTCCCCATATTTTCTTTTAGTGGCAGGTTAGCGCGGATTTTGGGGCGCTATGGAGTTTGATTTTAGCGAGGATTATTTTGGGAAGATTTTTAATACAAGGGAGAAGACTGGTATTTATTTATTTTGATGTATAGAGCATTGGAGATTCATTTTAGTTGTTGTATTATTTCGAGAGAATTGTTGTATTTATTGGAAGAGATTCAAATTAGTGGTTTCTTTTATACTATGGGATTTAGATGCTCTATACCTTGTTATATTGTGGATTACTTTAGTTTTATCGATGAGTGGCGCGCCGTTCGCACCTCCCGAGCTGGCGGGGTGTTACAGAATGGTATCAGAGCTTAGGTATACGACAACCCTCGGGTCTTGGATTTTGGGTCTAGCATGAGGGTTAGACATGTTTTCTTTGGAGATAGGAATTTTTGGTGAGGCATCGAGGTTAGATGTGAGGTATTTAAAATTTATTTTGGAGATGAGATTTATTTTTGGCGATTGTTGGCCTGATTTTTGAGAGTTAGGTATTCGGCGAATTTCGAGGGCGAAATTCCATTGTTAGTGGGGAAGTGTAACAATCCGCGTAATTTTTGGGGTGTTTTCGAAATAAAGAGGAAAAATAAATTTTGAGATAAAATTATTTTTATTGCTCAAGTATGTTGGTTATTATTTTTTAAAGGCGAGAATTTCAAATGATTTCGAAATCGGAATTAAAATGGAGTTTTAATTGAACATTTATTACATAGAAGAGTCCACAAAATATAAAACACTCTAAGAGTCCTCGGAGCATAAAACTGTCTAGCGAAAAAAAAATATTTAAACATATTGAACGGTCCGATCGAGCTGAATTTTTTTCTGAGCTTCCTTTCATCTTTAGCTAATTCTCTGTAAAATTTCATTCAATTCCAACGGTCCGATCGTCCGAAATAAATGTTTTAGTGTTTGTATCTGATTAGAACTCTTTTCTTAATCAAACTCTTAATCCTTTATATATTCAACAAATTCGTGGATGGACTTTTCAAATCACTTTTTCTCAAACTTTTCAACCAGAAGACCTCTCCAAAATTACTACCTTTCATCTACAAACCATATCCCCAAACTTATTCAAGATTTCAACCTTAGATTAGAAGGCTTATTTGGTGTTTTCTCGTGTTTGGGCTAGAACGTGATTTGATTATTTACGCGAGACGAACGTAATGGTGTGTTTAGATTTTGAGGCTGAAATTATGTGATGATTATTGTTGGTTCTTTTGGTGGTTTAAGGTATGGGGTTTTACACAATATGGTCCTTAATCTCGCGAGTTTTATTCCCGTTGTTTTCTTGTGATTATTGACTCATATTCGAATTGATAAATCCATTGGTATCTGAATTTTTTGTTGGAATCTAATTTTGATTCATGTGGTATTATTTTGGTGTTGAGCTTGTTGTCATGAGATTTTAATATGGCACTGAAGTTGAGCACCCGTCAATATCCTTTTTTCGAATTTGCTGGAAAAATGCATAGGCGCGGTACGGTGGTGAGGCCTGGTGACTCGGTTAATGTGTTGTTGAGAAATTATATTGATATAATTACTATTGAGATTCGCATTTGATGTGAATATTCGTACTCCTATTGTTACGCTTTATTCACTGCTAATATTTGTTGCGCATCTTTCCTGTCGTATTGTGTACTTCCCCATATTTTCTTTTAGTGGCAGGTTAGCGCGGATTTTGGGGCGCTATGTAGTTTGATTTTAGCGAGGATTGTTTTGGGAATATTTTTAATACAAGAGAGAAGACTTGTATTTATTTATTTTGATGTATAGGGCATTGGAGATTCATTTTAGTTGTTGTATTATTTCGAGTGAATTGTTGTATTTATTTGAAGAGATTCAGATTAGTGGTTTCTTTTATATTATGGGATTTAGATGCTCTATACGTTGTTATATTGTGGATTAGTTTAGTTTTATCGATGAGTGGCGCGCCGCTCGCTCCTCCTGAGCGGGCAGGCTGTTACATAAATGGTATCAGAGCTTAGGTATACGACAACCCTCGGGTCTTGGGTTTTGGGTCTAGCATGCGGGTTAGTCATGTTTTCTTTGGAGATAGGAATTTTTGGTGAAAAGTCGTTCTAGGCATCGAGGTTAGATGTGAGGTATTTAAAATTGATTTTGGAGATGAGATTTATTTTTGGAGATTGTTGGCCTGATTTTTGAGCGTTACGAATTCGGCGAGAATTTCGATGGCGAAATTCCATTGTTACTGGGGAAGTGTAACAACCCGCGTAATTTTTGGTGTGTTTTCGAAATAAGGAGGAAAAATAAATTTTGAGATAAAATTATTTTTATTGCTCAAGTATGTTGGTTATTATTTTTTAAAGGCGAGAATTTCAAACGATTTCGAAATCGGAATGGAAATGGAGTTTTAATTGAATTTTTATTACATAGAAGAGTCCTCAAAATATAAAACTCTCTAAGAGTCCTCGGAGCATAAAACTGTCTAGCGAAAAACAATATTTAAACATATTCAATGGTCCGATCGAGCTGAATTTTTTTCTGTAGCTTCCTTTCATCGTCAGCTAATTCTCTATAAAATTTCATTCAATTCAACGGTCCGATCGTCCGGAATAAATGTTTTAGTGTTTGTATCTGATTAGAACTCTTTTCTTAATCAAACCCTTAATCCTTTATATATCAACAAATTCGTGGATGGACTTTTCAAATCACTTTTTCCCAAACTTTTCAACCAGAAGACCTCTCCAAAATTACTCCCTTTCATCTACAAACCATATCCCCAAACTTATTCAAGATTTCAACCTTAGATTAGAAGGCTTATTTGGTGTTTTCTCGAGTTTGGGCTAGAAAGAGATTTGATTATTTTCGCGAGAAGAACGTGATGGTGTGTTTAGATTTTGAGGCTGAAATTAAGTGATGATTATTCTTGGTTCTTTTGGTGGTTTAAGGTATGGGGTTTTACACAATATGCTGCTTAATCTCGCGAGTGATATTCCCGTTGTTTTCTTGTGATTATTGACTCATATTCGAATTGATAAATTCATTGGAATCTAAAAATTTTTGTTGGAATCTAATTTTGATTCATGTGGTATTATTTTGGTGTTGAGCATGTTGTCATGAGATTTTAATATGGCACAGAAGTTGAGAACCCGTCAATATCCTTTTTCCGGATATGCTAGAAAAATGCATAGGCGCGGTACGGTGGTGAGGCCTGGTGACTCGGTTGATGTGTTGTTGAGAAAATAATATTGATATAATTTCTATTAAGAATCGCATTTGATTTGAATATTCGTACTCGTATTGTTACGCTTTATTCACAGCTAATATTTGTTGAGCATCTTTCCTGTCGTATTGTGTACTTCCATATATTTTCTTTTAGTGGCAGGTTAGCGCGGATTTTGGGGCGCTATGGAGTTTGATTTTAGCGAGGATTGTTTTGGGAATTTTTTAATACAAGAGAGAAGACTTGTATTTATTTATTTTGATGTATAGAGCATTGGAGATTCATTTTAGTTGTTGTATTATTTCGAGAGAATTGTTGTATTTATTTGAAGAGATTCAGATTAGTGGTTTCTTTTATATTATGGGATTTAGATGCTCTATACGTTGTTATATTGTGGATTAGTTTAGTTTTATCGATGAGTGGCGCGCCGCTCGCTCCTCCTGAGCGGGCAGGATGTTACAGAATGGTATCAGAGCTTAGGTATACGACAACCCTCGGGTCTTGGGTTTTGGGTCTATCATGCGGGTTAGTCATGTTTTCTTTGGAGATAGGAATTTTTGGTGAAAAGTCGTTCTAGGCATCGAGGTTAGATGTGAGATATTTAGAATTGATTTTGGGGATGAGATTTGTTTTTGGAGATTGTTGGCCTGATTTTTTAGAGTTAGGAATTCGGCGAATTTCGAGGGCGAAATTCCATTGTTACTAGGAAAGTGTAACAACCCGCGTAATTTTTGGTGTGTTTTCGAAATAAAGAGGAAAAATAAATTTTGAGATAAAATTATTTTTATTGTCAAGTATGTTGGTTATTATTTTTTAAATGCGAGAATTTCAAACGATTTCGAAATCGGAATGGAAATGGAATTTAATTGAATTTTTATTACATAGAAGAGTCCTTAAAATATAAAACTCTCTAAGAGTTCTCGGAGCATAAAACTGTCTAGCGAAAAAACAATATTTAAACATATTCAAAGGTCCGATCGAGCTGAATTTTTTTCTGTAGCTTTCTTTGATCTCCAGCTAATTCTCTATAAAATTTCATTCAATTCCAACGGTCCGATCGTCCGGAATAAATGTTTTAGTGTTTGTATCTGATTAGAACTTTTTTCTTAATCAAACTCTTAATCCTTTATATATCAATAAATTCGTGGATGGACTTTTCAAATCAATTTTTCTCAAACTTTTCAACCAGAAGACCTCTCCAAAATTACTCCCTTTCATCTACAAACCATATCCCCAAACTTATTCAAGATTTCAACCTTAGATTAGAAGGCTTATTTGGTGTTTTCTCGAGTTTGGGCCTGAACGAGATTTGATTATTTTCACGAGAAGAACGTGATGGTGTGTTTAGATTTTGAGGCTGAAATTATATGATGATTATTCTTGGTTCTTTTGGTGGTTTAAGGTATGGGGTTTTACACAATATGCTGCTTAATCTCGCGAGTGTTATTCCCGTTGTTTTCATGTGATTATTGACTCATATTCGAATTGATAAATTCATTGGAATCTGAAAAATTTTGTTGGAATCTAGTTTTGATTCATGTGGTATTATTTTGGGGTTGAGCATGTTGTCATGAGATTTTAATATGGCACTGAAGTTGAGCACCCGTCAATATCCTTTTTCCGGATATGCTAGAAAAATGCATAGGCGCGGTACGGTGGTGAGGCCTGGTGACTCGGTTAATGTGTTGTTGAGAAAATTATATTGATATAATTGCTATTAAGAATCACATTTGATTTTAATATTCGTACTCGTATTGTTACGCTTTATTCACAGCTAATATTTGTTGAGCATCTTTCCTGTCGTATTGTGTACTTCCATATATTTTCTTTTAGTGGCAGGTTAGCGCGGATTTTGGGGCGCTATGGAGTTTGATTTTAGCGAGGATTGTTTTAGGAATATTTTTAATACAAGAGAGTAGACTTGTATTTATTTATTTTGATGTATAGAGCATTGGAGATTCATTTTAGTTGTTGTATTATTTCGAGAGAATTGTTGTATTTATTTGAAGAGATTCAGATTAGTGGTTTCTTTTATATTATGGGATTTAGATGCTCTATACGTTGTTATATTGTGGATTAGTTTAGTTTTATCGATGAGTGGCGCGCCGCTCGCTCCTCCTGAGCGGGCAGGCTGTTACAGAATGGTATCAGAGCTTAGGTATACGACAACCCTCGGGTCTTGGGTTTTGGGTCTATCATGCGGGTTAGTCATGTTTTCTTTGGAGATAGGAATTTTTGGTGAAAAGTCGTTCTTGGCATCGAGGTTAGATGTGAGATATTTAAAATTGATTTTGGGGATGAGATTTGTTTTTGGAGATTGTTGGCCTGATTTTTGAGAGTTAGGAATTCGGCGAATTTCGAGGGCGAAATTCCATTGTTACTGGGGAAGTGTAACAACCCGCGTAATTTTTGGTGTGTTTTCGAAATAAAGAGGAAAAATAAATTTTGAGATAAAATTATTTTTATTGCTCAAGTATGTTGGTTATTATTTTTTAAAGGCGAGAATTTCCAACGATTTCAAAATCGGAATGGAAATGGAGTTTTAATTGAATTTTTATTACATAGAAGAGTCCTTAAAATATAAAACTCTCTAAGAGTCCTCGGAGCATAAAACTGTCTAGCAAAAAACCAATATTTAAACATATTCAATTGTCCGATCGAGTTGAATTTTTTTCTGTAGCTTCCTTTCATCTTTAGCTAATTCTCTATAAAATTTCATTCAATTCCAACGGTCCGATCGTCCGGAATAAATGTTTTAGTGTTTGTATCTGATTAGAACTCTTTTCTTAATCAAACTCTTAATCCTTTATATATCAATAAATTCGTGGATGGACTTTTCAAATCACTTTTTCTCAAACTTTTCAACCAGAAGACCTCTCCAAAATTACTCCCTTTCATCTACAAACCATATCCCCAAACTTATTCAAGATTTCAACCTTAGATTAGAAGGCTTATTTGGTGTTTTCTCGAGTTTGGGCTAGAAAGAGATTTGATTATTTTCGCGAGAAGAACGTGATGGTGTGTTTAGATTTTGAGGATGAAATTATGTGATGATTATTCTTGGTCCTTTTGGTGGTTTAAGGTATGGGGTTTTACACATAATGCTGCTTAATCTCGCGAGTGATATTCCCGTTATTTTCTTGTGATTATTGACTCATATTCGAATTGATAAATTCATTGGAATCTGAAAATTTTTGTTGGAATCTAATTTTGATTCTTGTGGTATTATTTTGGTGTTGAGCATGTTGTCATGAGATTTTAATATGGCACTGAAGTTGAGCACCCGTCAATATCCTTCTTCCGGATATGCAAGAAAAATGCATAGGCGCGGTACGGTGGTGAGGCCTGGTGACTCGGTTAATGTGTTGTTGAGAAAATTATATTGATATAATTGCTATTAAGAATCGCATTTGATTTGAATATTCGTACTCGTATTGTTACGCTTTATTCACATCTAATATTTGTTGAGCATCTTTCCTGTCGTATTGTGTACTTCCATATATTTTCTTTTAGTGGCAGGTTAGCGCGGATTTTGGGGCGCTATGGAGTTTGATTTTAGCGAGGATTGTTTTGGGAATATTTTTAATACAAGAGAGAAGACTTGTATTTATTTATTTTGATGTATAGAGCATTGGAGATTCATTTTAGTTGTTGTATTATTGCGAGAGAATTGTTGTATTTATTTGAAGAGATTCAGATTAGTGGTTTCTTTTATATTATGGGATTTAGATGCTTTATACGTTGTTATATTGTGGATTAGTTTAGTTTTATCGATGAGTGGCGCGCCGCTCGCTCCTCCTGAGCGGGCAGGCTGTTACAGAATGGTATCAGAGCTTAGTTATACGACAACCCTCGGGTCTTGGGTTTTGGGTCTAGCATGCGGGTTAGTCATGTTTTCTTTGGAGATAGGAATTTTTGGTGAAAAGTCGTTCTAGGCATCGAGGTTAGATGTGAGATATTTAAAATTGATTTGGGGGATGAGATTTGTTTTTGGAGATTGTTGGCTTGATTTTTGAGAGTTAGGAATTCGGCGAATTTCGAGGGCGAAATTCCATTGTTACTGGGGAAGTGTAACAACCCGCGTAATTTTTGGTGTGTTTTCATAATAAAGAGGAAAAATAAATTTTGAGATAAAATTATTTTTATTGTCAAGTATGTTGGTTATTATTTTTTAAAGGCGAGAATTTCAAATGATTTCGAAATCGGAATGGAAATGGTGTTTTAATTGAATTTTTATTACATAGAAGAGTCCTCAAAATATAAAACTCTCTAAGAGTCCTCGGACCATAAAACTGTCTAGCGAAAAAACAATATTTAAACATATTCAAAGTCCGATCGAGCTGAATTTTTTTCTGTAGCTTCCTTTCATCTTCAGCTAATTCTCTATAAAATTTCATTCAATCCCAACGGTCTGATCGTCCGGAATAAATGTTTTAGTGTTTGTATCTGATTAGAACTCTTTTCTTAATCAAACTCTTAATCCTTTATATATCAACAAATTGGTGGATGGACTTTTCAAATAACTTTTTCTCAAACTTTTCAACCAGAAGACCTCTCCAAAATTACTCCCTTTCATCTACAAACCATATCCCCAAACTTATTCAAGATTTCAACCTTAGATTAGAAGGCTTATTTGGTGTTTTCTCGAGTTTGGGCCTGAACGAGATTTGATTATTTTCGCGAGAAGAACGTGATGGTGTGTTTAGATTTTGAGGCTGAAATTATATGATGATTATTCTTGATTCTTTTGGTGGTTTAAGGTATGGGGTTTTACACAATATGCTGCTTAATCTCGCGAGTGTTATTCCCGTTGTTTTCATGTGATTATTCACTCATATTCGAATTGATAAATTCATTGGAATCTGAAATTTTTTGTTGGAATCTAGTTTTGATTCATGAGGTATTATTTTGGTGTTGAGCATGTTGTCATGAGATTTTAATATGGCACTGAAGTTGAGCACCCATCAATATCCTTTTTTCGGATATGCTAGAAAAATGCATAGGCGTGGTACGGTGGTGAGGCCTGGTGACTCGGTTAATGTGTTGTTGATAAATTATATTGATATTATTGCTATTAAGATTCGCATTTGATTTGAATATTCGTACTCGTATTGTTACGCTTTATTCATCGCTAATATTTGTTGAGCATCTTTCCTGTCGTATTGTGTACTTCCATATATTTTCTTTTAGTGGCAGGTTAGCGCGGATTTTGGGGCGCTATGGAGTTTGATTTTAGCGAGGATTATTTTGGTAATATTTTTAATACAAGAGAGAAGACTTGTATTTATTTATTTTGATGTATAGAGCCTTGGAGATTCATTTTAGTTGTTGTATTATTTCGAGAGAATTGTTGTATTTATTTGAAGAGATTCAGATTAGTGGTTTCTTTTATATTATGGGATTTAGATGCTCTATACATTGTTATATTGTGGATTAGTTTAGTTTTATCGATGAGTGGCGGGCCGCTCGCTCCTCCTGAGCGGGCAGGCTATTACAGAATGGTATCAGAGCTTAGGTATACGACAACCCTCGGGTCTTGGGTTTTGGGTCTAGCATGCGGGTTAGTCATGTTTTCTTTGGAGATAGGAATTTTTGGTGAAAAGTCGTTCTAGGCATCGAGGTTAGATGTGAGATATTTAAAATTGATTTTGGAGATGGGATTTGTTTTTGGAGATTGTTGGCCTGATTTTTGAGCGTTAGGAATTCAGCGAATTTCGAGGGCGAAATTCCATTGTTACTGGGGAAGTGTAATAACCCGCGTAATTTTTGGTGTGTTTTCGAAATAAAGAGGAAAAATAAATTTTGAGATAAAATTATTTTTATTGCTCAAGTATGTTGGTTATTATTTTTTAAAGGCGAGAATTTCAAACGATTTCGAAATCGGAATGGAAATGGAGTTTTAATTGAATTTTTATTACATAGAAGAGTCCTCAAAATATAAAACTCTCTAAGAGTCCTCGGACCATAAAGCTGTCTAGCGAAAAAACAATATTTAAACATATTCAATAATCCGATCGAGCTGAATTTTTTTCTGTAGCTTCCTTTCATCTTCAGCTAATTCTCTATAAAATTTCATTCAATTCCAACGGTTCGATCGTCCGGAATAAATGTTTTAGTGTTTGTATCTGATTAGACCTCTTTTCTTAATCAAACTCTTAATCCTTTATATATCAACAAATTGGTGGATGGACTTTTCAAATAACTTTTTCTCAAACTTTTCAACCAGAAGACCTCTCCAAAATTACTCCCTTTCATCTACAAACCATATCCCCAAACTTATTCAAGATTTCAACCTTAGATTAGAAGGCTTATTTGGTGTTTTCTCGAGTTTGGGCTAGAACGAGATTTGATTATTTTCGCGAGAAGAACGTGATGGTGTGTTTAGATTTTGAGGCTGAAATTATGTGATGATTATTCTTGGTTCTTTTGGTGGTTTAAGGTATGGGGTTTTACACAATATGCTGCTTAATCTCGCCAGTGTTATTCCTGTTGTTTTCTTGTGATTATTGACTCATATTCGAATTGATAAAGTCATTGGAATCTGAAAAATTTTGTTGGAATCAAATTTTGACTCATGTGGTATTATTTCGGTGTTGAGCATGTTGTCATGAGATTTTAATATGGCACTGAAGTTGGGCACCCGTCAATATTCTTTTTCCGGATATGCTCGAAAAATGCATAGGCGCGGTACGGTGGTGAGGCCTGGTGACTCGGTTAATGTGTTGTTGAGAAATTATATTGATATAATTGCTATTAAGATTCGCATTTGATTTGAATATTCGTACTCGTATTGTTACGCTTTATTCACCGCTAATATTTGTTGAGCATCTTTCCTGTCGTATTGTGTACTTCCATATATTTTCTTTTAGTGGCAGGTTAGCGCGGATTTTGGGGCGCTATGGAGTTTGATTTTAGCGAGGATTGTTTTGGTAATATTTTTAATACAAGAGAGAAGACTTGTATTTATTTATTTTGATGTATAGAGCCTTGGAGATTCATTTTAGTTGTTGTATTATTTCGAGAGAATTGTTGTATTTATTTGAAGAGATTCAGATTAGTGGTTTCTTTTATATTATGGGATTTAGATGCTCTATACATTGTTATATTGTGGATTAAATTAGTTTTATCGATGAGTGGCGGGCCGCTCGCTCCTCCTGAGCGGGCAGGCTATTACAGAATGGTATCAGAGCTTAGGTATACGACAACCCTCGGGTCTTGGGTTTTGGGTCTAGCATGCGGGTTAGTCATGTTTTCTTTGGAGATAGGAATTTTTGGTGAAAAGTCGTTCTAGGCATCGAGGTTAGATGTGAGATATTTAAAATTGATTTTGGAGATGGGATTTGTTTTTGGAGATTGTTGGCCTGATTTTTGAGCGTTAGGAATTCGGCGAATTTCGAAGGCGAAATTCCATTGTTACAGGGGAAGTGTAATAACCCGCGTAATTTTTGGTGTGTTTTCGAAATAAAGAGGAAAAATAAATTTTGAGATAAAATTATTTTTATTGCTCAAGTATGTTGGTTATTATTTTTTAAAGGCGAGAATTTCAAATGATTTCGAAATCGGAAGGGAATTGGAGTTTTAATTGAATTTTTATTACATAGAAGAGTCCTCAAAATATAAAACTCTCTAAGAGTCCTCGGACCATAAAGCTGTCTAGCGAAAAAACAATATTTAAACATATTCAATAATCCGATCGAGTTGAATTTTTTTCTGTAGCTTCCTTTCATCTTCAGCTAATTCTCTATAAAATTTCATTCAATTCCAACGGTTCGATCGTCCGGAATAAATGTTTTAGTGTTTGTATCTGATTAGACCTCTTTTCTTAATCAAACTCTTAATCCTTTATATATCAACAAATTGGTGGATGGACTTTTCAAATAACTTTTTCTCAAACTTTTCAACCAGAAGACCTCTCCAAAATTACTCCCTTTCATCTACAAACCATATCCCCAAACTTATTCAAGATTTCAACCTTAGATTAGAAGGCTTATTTGGTGTTTTCTCGAGTTTGGGCTAGAACGAGATTTGATTATTTTCGCGAGAAGAACGTGATGGTGTGTTTAGATTTTGAGGCTGAAATTATGTGATGATTATTCTTGGTTCTTTTGGTGGTTTAAGGTATGGGGTTTTACACAATATGCTGCTTAATCTCGCCAGTGTTATTCCCGTTGTTTTCTTGTGATTATTGACTCATATTCGAATTGATAAACTCATTGGAATCTGAAAATTTTTGTTGGAATCAAATTTTGACTCATGTGGTATTATTTCGGTGTTGAGCATGTTGTCATGAGATTTTAATATGGCACTGAAGTTGGGCACCCGTCAATATTCTTTTTCCGGATATGCTAGAAAAATGCATAGGCGCGGTACGGTGGTGAGGCCTGGTGACTCGGTTAATGTGTTGTTGAGAAATTATATTGATATAATTGCTATTAAGATTCGCATTTGATTTGAATATTCGTACTCGTATTGTTACGCTTTATTCACCACTAATATTTGTTCAGCATCTTTCCTGTCGTATTGTGTACTTCCATATATTTTCTTTTAGTGGCAGGTTAGCGCGGATTTTGGGGCGCTATGGAGTTTGATTTTAGCGAGGATTGTTTTGGTAATATTTTTAATACAAGAGAGAAGACTTGTATTTATTTATTTTGATGTATAGAGCCTTGGAGATTCATTTTAGTTGTTGTATTATTTCGAGAGAATTGTTGTATTTATTTGAAGAGATTCAGATTAGTGGTTTCTTTTATATTATGGGATTTAGATGCTCTATACATTGTTATATTGTGGATTAAATTAGTTTTATCGATGAGTGGCGGGCCGCTCGCTCCTCCTGAGCGGGCAGGCTATTACAGAATGGTATCAGAGCTTAGGTATACGACAACCCTCGGGTCTTAGGTTTTGGGTCTAGCATGCGGGTTAGTCATGTTTTCTTTGGAGATAGGAATTTTTGGTGAAAAGTCGTTCTAGGCATCGAGGTTAGATGTGAGATATTTAAAATTGATTTTGGAGATGGGATTTGTTTTTGGAGATTGTTGGCCTGATTTTTGAGCGTTAGGAATTCGGCGAATTTCGAGAGCGAAATTCCATTGTTACAGGGGAAGTGTAATAACCCGCGTAATTTTTGGTGTGTTTTCGAAATAAAGAGGAAAAATAAATTTTGAGATAAAATTATTTTTATTGCTCAAGTATGTTGGTTATTATTTTTTAAAGGCGAGAATTTCAAATGATTTCGAAATCGGAAGGGAATTGGAGTTTTAATTGAATTTTTATTACATAGAAGAGTCCTCAAAATATAAAACTCTCTAAGAGTCCTCGGACCATAAAGCTGTCTAGCGAAAAAACAATATTTAAACATATTCAATAATCCGATCGAGCTGAATTTTTTTCTGTAGCTTCCTTTCATCTTCAGCTAATTCTCTATAAAATTTCATTCAATTCCAACGGTTCGATCGTCCGGAATAAATGTTTTAGTGTTTGTATCTGATTAGACCTCTTTTCTTAATCAAACTCTTAATCCTTTATATATCAACAAATTGGTGGATGGACTTTTCAAATAACTTTTTCTCAAACTTTTCAACCAGAAGACCTCTCCAAAATTACTCCCTTTCATCTACAAACCATATCCCCAAACTTATTCAAGATTTCAACCTTAGATTAGAAGGCTTATTTGGTGTTTTCTCGAGTTTGGGCTAGAACGAGATTTGATTATTTTCGCGAGAAGAACGTGATGGTGTGTTTAGATTTTGAGGCTAAAATTATGTGATGATTATTCTTGGTTCTTTTGGTGGTTTAAGGTATGGGGTTTTACACAATATGCTGCTTAATCTCGCCAGTGTTATTCCCGTTGTTTTCTTGTGATTATTGACTCATATTCGAATTGATAAAGTCATTGGAATCTGAAAATTTTTGTTGGAATCAAATTTTGACTCATGTGGTATTATTTCGGTGTTGAGCATGTTGTCATGAGATTTTAATATGGCACTGAAGTTGGGCACCCGTCAATATTCTTTTTCCGGATATGCTAGAAAAATGCATAGGCGCGGTACGGTGGTGAGGCCTGGTGACTCGGTTAATGTGTTGTTGAGAAATTATATTGATATAATTGCTATTAAGATTCGCATTTGATTTGAATATTCGTACTCGTATTGTTACGCTTTATTCACCACTAATATTTGTTCAGCATCTTTCCTGTCGTATTGTGTACTTCCATATATTTTCTTTTCGTGGCAGGTTAGCTCGGATTTTGGGGCGCTATGGAGTTTGAGTTTAGCGAGGATTGTTTTGGGAAGATTTTTAATACAAGAGAGAAGACTTGAATTTATTTATTTTGATGTATACAGCATTGGAGATTCATTTTAGTTGTTGTATTATTTCGAGAGAATTGTTGTATTTATTTGAAGAGATTCAGATTAGTGGTTTCTTTTATATTATGGGATTTAGATGCTCTATACCTTGTTATATCGTGGATTAGTTTAGTTTTATCGATGAGTGGCGCGCCGCTCGCTCCTCCCCAGCGGGCGGGGTGTTACAGAATGGTATCAGAGCTTAGGTATACGACAACCCTCGGGGGGTTTTGGGTCTAGCATGCGGGTTAGTCATGTTTTCTTTGGAGATAGGAATTTTTGGTGAAAAGTCGTTCTAGGCATCGAGGTTAGATGTGAGGTATTTAAAATTAGTTTTAGAGATGAGATTTGTTTTTGGAGATTGTTGGCCTGATTTTTTAGAGTTAGGTATTCGGCGAATTTCGAGGGCGAAATTCCATTGTTAGTGGGGAAGTGTAATAACCCGAATAATTTTTGGGGCGTTTTCGAAATAAAGAGGAAAAATAAATTTTGAAATAAAATTATTTTTATTGTCAAGTATGTTGGTTATTATTTATTAAAGGCGAGAATTTCAAACGATTTCGAAATCGGAAATAAAATGGAATTTTAATTGAATTTTTATGACATAGAAGAGTCCTCAAAATATAAAACTCTCTAAGAGTCCTCGGAGCATAAAACCGTCTAGCGAAAAAACAATATTTAAAAATATTAAATGGTCCGATCGAGCTGAATTTTTTTCTGTAGCTTCCTTTCATCTTCAGCTAATTCTCTATAAAATTTCATTCAATTCCAACGGTCCGATCCTCCGGAATAAATGTTTTAGTGTTTGTATCTGATTAGAACTCTTTTCTTAATCAAACTCTTAATCCTTTATATATCAACAAATTGGTGGATGGACTTTTCAAATAACTTTTTCTCAAACTTTTCAACCAGAAGACCTCTCCAAAATTACTCCCTTTCATCTACAAACCATATCCCCAAACTTATTCAAGATTTCAACCTTAGATTAGAAGGCTTATTTGGTGTTTTCTCGAGTTTGGGCCTGAACGAGATTTGATTATTTTCGCGAGAAGAACGTGATGGTGTGTTTAGATTTTGAGGGTGAAATTATATGATGATTATTCTTGGTTCTTTTGGTGGTTTAAGGTATGGGGTTTTACACAATATGCTCCTTAATCTCGCCAGTGTTATTCCCGTTGTTTTCTTGTGATTATTGACCCATATTCGAATTGATAAATTCATTGGAATCTGAAAATTTTTGTTGTAATCTAATTTTGATTCATGTGGTATTATTTTGGTGTTGAGCATGTTGTCATGAGATTTTAATATGGCACTGAAGTTGAGCACCCGTCAATATCCTTTTTCAGATATGCTAGAAAAATGCATAGGCGCGGTACGGTGGTGAGGCCTGGTGACTCGGTTAATGTGTTGTTGAGAAATTATATTGATATTATTGCTATTAAGATTCGCATTTGATTTGAATATTCGTACTCGTATTGTTACGCTTTATTCACCGCTAATATTTGTTGAGCATCTTTCCTGTCGTATTGTGTACTTCCATATATTTTCTTTTAGTGGCAGGTTAGGGCGGATTTTGGGGCGCTATGGAGTTTGATTTTAGCGAGGATTGTTTTGGGAATATTTTTAATACAAGAGAGAAGACTTGTATTTATTTATTTTGATGTATAGAGCCTTGGAGATTCATTTTAGTTGTTGTATTATTTCGAGAGAATTGTTGTATTTATTTGAAGAGATTCAGATTAGTGGTTTTTTTATATTATGGGATTTAGATGCTCTATACCTTGTTTTATTGTGGATTAGTTTAGTTTTATCGATGAGTGGCTCGCCGCTCGCTCCTCCCGAGCGGGCGGGGTGTTACAGAATGGTATCAGAGCTTAGGTATACGACAACCCTCGGGTCTTGGGTTTTGGGTCTAGCATGCGGGTTAGTCATGTTTTCTTTGGAGATAGGAATTTTTGGTGAAAAGTCGTTCTAGGCATCGAGGTTAGATGTGAGATATTTAAAATTGATTTTGGAGATGACATTTGTTTTTGGAGATTGTTGGCCTGATTTTTGAGCGTTAGGAATTCGGCGAATTTCGAGGGCGAAATTCCATTGTTACAGGGGAAGTGTAACAACCCGCATAATTTTTGGGGCGTTTTCGAAATAAAGAGGAAAAATAAATTTTGAGATAAAATTATTTTTATTTCTCAATTATGTTGGTTATTATTTTTTAAAGGCGAGAATTTCAAACGATTTCGAAATCGGAATTAAAATGGAATTTTAACTGAGTTTTTATTACATAGAAGAGTCCTGAAAATACAAAACTCTCTAAGAGTCCTCGGAGTATAAAACTGTCTAGCGAAAAAAAATATTTAAAAATATTAAACGGTCCGATCGGGCTGAATTTTTTTTTGTAGCTTCTTTTCATCTTCAGCTAATTCTCTGTAAAATTTCATTCAATTCGAACGGTCCGATCGTCTAAAATGAATGTTTTAGTGTTTGTATCTGATTAGAACTCTTTTCTTAATCAAACTCTTAATCCTTTATATATCAACAAATTCGTGGATGGACTTTTCAAATAACTTGTTCTCAAACTTTTCAACCAGAAGACCTCTCCAAAATTACTCCCTTTCATCTACAAACCATATCCCCAAACTTATTCAAAATTTCAACCTTAGATTAGAAGGCTTATTTGGTGTTTTCTCGAGTTTGGGCTAGAACGAGATTTGATTATTTTCGCGAGAAGAACGTGATGGTGTGTTTAGATTTTGAGGCTGAAATTATGTGATGATTATTCTTGGTTCTTTTGGTGGTTTAAGGTATGGGGTTTTACACAATATGCTGCTTAATCTCGCGAGTGTTATTCCCGTTGTTTTCTTGTGATTATTGACTCATATTCGAATTGATAAATTCATTGGAATCTGAAAATTTTTGTTGGAATCAAATTTTGACTCATGTGGTAATATTTCGGTGTTGAGCATGTTGTCATGAGATTTTAATATGGCACTGAAGTTGAGCACCCGTCAATATTCTTTTTCCGGATATGCTAGAAAAATGCATAGGCGCGGTACGGTGGTGAGGCCTGGTGACTCGGTTAATGTGTTGTTGAGAAATTATATTAATATAATTGCTATTGAGATTCACATTTGATTTGAATATTCGTACTCGTATTGTTACGCTTTATTCACCGCTAATATTTGTTCAGCATCTTTCCTGTCGTATTGTGTACTTCCATATATTTTCTTTTAGTGGCAGGTTAGCTCGGATTTTGGGGCGCTATGGAGTTTGATTTTAGCGAGGATTGTTTTGGGAAGATTTTTAATACAAGAGAGAAGACTTCAATTTATTTATTTTGATGTATACAGCATTTGAGATTCATTTTAGTTGTTGTATTATTTCGAGAGAATTGTCTTATTTGTTTGAAGAGATTCAGATTAGTGGTTTTTTTATATTATGGGATTTAGATGCTCTATACCTTGTTATATTGTGGATTAGTTTAGTTTTATCGATGAGTGGCACGCCGCTCGCTCCTCCCGAGCGGGCGGGGTGTTACAGAATGGTATCAGAGCTTAGGTATATGACAACCCTCGGGCCTTGGGTTTTGTGTCTAGTTTGCGGGTTAGTCATGTTTTCTTTGGAGATAGGAATTTTTGGTGAAAAGCCGTTCTAGGCATCGAGGTTAGATGTGAGGTATTTAAAATTAGTTTTAGAGATGAGATTTGTTTTTGGAGATTGTTGCCCTGATTTTTGAGAGTTAGGTATTCGACGAATTTCGAGGGCGAAATTCCATTGTTAGTGGGGAAGTGTAATAACCCGAATAATTTTTTGGGCGTTTTCGAAATAAAGAGGAAAAATAAATTTTGAGATAAAATTATTTTTATGGCTCAAGTATGTTGGTTATTATTTTTTAAAGGCGAGAATTTCAAACGATTTCGAAATCAGAAATAAAATGGAATTTTAATTGAATTTTTATGACATAGAAGAGTCCTCAAAATATAAAACTCTCTAAGAGTCCTCGGAGTATAAAACTGTCTAGCGAAAAATAAATATTTAAAAATATTAAATGGTTGGATCGGGCTGAATTTTTTTCTGTAGCTTCCTTTCATCTTCAGCTAATTCTCTATAAAATTTCATTCAATTCCAATGGTCCGATCGTCCGGAATAAATGTTTTAGTGTTTGTATCTGATTAGAACTCTTTTCTTAATCAAACTCTTAATCCTTTATATATCAACAAATTCGTGGATGGACTTTTCAAATCACTTTTTCTCAAACTTTTCAACCAGAAGACCTCTCCAAAATTTCTCCCTTTCATCTACAAACCATATCCCCAAACTTATTCAAGATTTCAACCTTAGATTAGAAGGCTTATTTGGTGTTTTCTCGAGTTTGGGCTAGAACGTTATTTGATTATTTACGCGAGACGGACGTAATGGTGTGTTTAGATTTTGAGGCGGAAATTATGTGATGATTATTGTTGGTTCTTTTGGTGGTTTAAGGTATGGGGTTTTACACAATATGCTCCTTAATCTCGCGAGTGTTATTCCCGTTGTTTTCTTGTGATTATTGACTCATATTCGAATTGATGAATTCATTGGAATCTGAAAATTTTTGTTGGAATCTAATTTTGATTCATGTGGTATTATTTTGGTGTTGGGAATGTTTTCTTGAGATTTTAATATGGCACTGAAGTTGAGCACCCGTCAATATCCTTTTTTCAGATATGCTAGAAAAATGCATAGGCGCGGTACGGTGGTGAGGCCTGGTGACTCGGTTAATGTGTTGTTGAGAAATTATATTGATATAATTGCTATTGAGATTCGCATTTGATTTGAATATTCGTACTCGTATTGTTACGCTTTATTCACCGCTAATATTTGTTGAGCATCTTTCCTGTCGTATTGTGTACTTCCCCATATTTTCTTTTAGTGGCAGGTTAGCGCGGATTTTGGGGCGCTAGGGAGTTTGATTTTAGCGAGGATTGTTTTGGGAATATTTTTAATACAAGGGAGAAGACTTGTATTTATTTATTTTGATGCATTATGCATTGGAGATTCATTTTAGTTGTTGTATTATTTCGAGAGAATTTTTGTATTTATTTGAAGAGATTCAGATTAGTGGTTTTTTTATATTATGGGATTTAGATGCTCTATACCTTGTTTTATTGTGGATTAGTTTAGTTTTATCGATGAGTGGCACGCCGCTCGCTCCTCCCGAGCGGGCGGGGTGTTACAGAATGGTATCAGAGCTTAGGTATACGACAACCCTCGGGTCTTGGGTTTTGGGTCTAGTATGCGGGTTAGTCATGTTTTCTTTGGAGATAGGAATTTTTGGGGAAAAGTCGTTCTAGGCATCGAGGTTAGATGTGAGGTATTAAAAATTAGTTTTGGAGATGACATTTGTTTTTGGAGATTGTTGGCCAGATTTTTGAGAGTTAGGTATTCGACGAATTTCGAGGGCGGAATTCCATTGTTAGTGGGGTAGTGTAACAACCCGCATAATTTTTGGGGCATTTTTGAAATAAAGAGGAAAAATAAATTTTGAGATAAAATTATTTTTATTGCTCAATTATGTTGGTTATTATTTTTTAAAGGCGAGAATTTCAAACGATTTCAAAATCGGAATTAAAATGGAATTTTAATTGAATTTTTATTACATAGAAGAGTCCTGAAAATACAAAACTCTCTAAGAGTCCTCGGAGTATAAAACTGTCTAGCGAAAAAAAAATATTTAAAAATATTAAACAGTCCGATCGGGCTGAATTTTTTTTGTAGCTTCTTTTCATCTTCAGCTAATTCTCTGTAAAATTTCATTCAATTCGAACGGTCCGATCGTCTAAAATGAATGTTTTAGTGTTTGTATCTGATTAGAACTCTTTTCTTAATCAAACTCTTAATCCTTTATATATCTACAAATTCGCGGATGGACTTTTCAAATCACTTTTTCGCAAACTTTCAACCAGAAGACCTCTCCAAAATTACTCCCTTTCATCTACAAACCATATCCCCAAACTTATTCAAAATTTCAACCTTAGATTAGAAGGCTTATTTGGTGTTTTCTCGAGTTTGGGCTAGAAACGACATTTGATTATTTACGCGAGAAGAACGTGATGGTGTGTTTTGATTTTGAGGCTAAAATTATGTGATGATTATTAATGGTTCTTTTGGTGGTTTAAGGTATGGGGTTTTACACAATATGCTCCTTAATCTCGCGAGTGTTATTCCCGTTATTTTCTTGTGATTATTGACTCATATTCGAATTGATAAATTCATTGGAATCTGAAATTTTTTTTTGGAATCTAATTCTGATTCATGTGGTATTATTTTGGTGTTGAGCATGTTGTCATGAGATTTTAATATGGCACTGAAGTTGTGCACCCGTCAATATCCTTTTTTTCGGATATGCTAGAAAAATGCATAGGCGCGGTACGGTGGTGAGGCCTGGTGACTCGGTTAAAGTGTTGTTGAGAAATTATATTGATATAATTCCTATTGAGATTCGCATTTGATTTGAATATTCGTACTCGTATTGTTACGCTTTATTCACCGCTAATATTTGTTGAGCATCTTTCCTGTCGTATTTTGTACTTCCCCATATTTTCTTTTAGTGGCAGGTTAGCGCGGATTTTGGGCCGCTATGGAGTTTGATTTTAGCAAGGATTGTTTTGGGAAGATTTTTAATACAAGAGAGAAGACGTGTATTTATTTATTTTGATGTATAGGGCATTGGAGATTCATTTTAGTTGTTGTATTATTTCGAGAGAATTGTTGTATTTATTTGAAGAGATTCAGATTAGTGGCTTCTTTTATATTATGGGATTTAGATGCTCTATACGTTGTTACATTGTGGATTAGTTTAGTTTTATCGATGAGTGGCGCGCCGCTCGCTCCTCCCGAGCGGGTGGGGTGTTACAGAATGGTATCAGAGCTTAGGTATACGACAACCCTCAGGTCTTGGGTTTTGGGTCTAGCATGCGGGTTAGTCATGTTTTCTTTGGAGATAGGAATTTTTGGTGAGGCATCGAGGTTAGATGTGAGGTATTTAAAATTGATTTTGGAGATGTGATTTATTTTTGGAGATTGTTTGCCTGATTTTTGAGAGTCAGGTATTCGTCGAATTTCAAGGGCAAAATTCCATTGTTAGTGGGGAAGTGTAACAACCCGCGTAATTTTTGGGGTGTTTTCGAAATAAAGAGGAAAAATAAATTTTGAGATAAAATTATTTGTATTGCTCAAGTATGTTGGTTATCATTTTTTAAAGGCGAGAATTTCAAACGATTTCGAAATCAAAATTAAAATGGAGTTTTAATTGAATTTTTATTACATAGAAGAGTCCTCAAAATATAAAACTCTCTAAGAGTCCTCGGAGCATAAACCTGTCTAGCGAAAAAAAACATTTAAAAATATTGAACGGTCCGATCGGGCTGAATTATTTTCTATAGCTTCCTTTCATCTTCAGCTGATTCTCTATAAAATTTCATTCAATTCCAACGGTTAGATCGTCCGAAATAAATGTTTTAGTGTTTGTATCTGATTAGAAGTCTTTTCTTAATCAAACTCTTAATCCTTTATATATCAACAAATTCGTGGATGGACTTTTCAAATCACTTTTTCGCAAACTTTTCAACCAGAAGACCTCTCCAAAATTACTCCCTTTCATCTACAAACCATATCCCCAAACTTATTCAAGATTTCAACCTTATATTAGAAGGCTTATTTGGTGTTTTCTCGAGTTTGGGATTGAACGAGATTTGATTATTTTCGCGAGAAGAACGTGATGGTGTGTTTAGATTTTGAGGCTGAAATTATGTGATGATTATTGTTGGTTCTTTTGGTGGTTTAATGTATGGGGTTTTACACAATATGCTCCTTAATCTCGCGAGTGTTATTCTCGTTGTTTTCTTGTGATTATTGACTGGTATTCGATTTGATGAATTTATTGGAATCTGAAATTTTTTGTTAGAATCTAATTTTGATTCATGTGGTATTATTTTGGTGTTGAGCATGTTGTCGTGAGATTTTAATATGGCACTGAAGTTGAGCACCCGTCAATATCCTTTTTTCGAATATGCAAGAAAAATGTATAGGCGCGGTACGGTGGAGAGGCCTGGTGACTCGGTTAATGTGTTGTTGAGAAATTATATTGATATAATTGCTATTGAGATTCGCATTTGATTTGAATATTCATACTTGTATTGTTACGCTTTATTCACCGCTAATATTTGTTGAGCATCTTTCCTGTCGTATTGTGTACTTCCACATATTTTCTTTTAGTGTCAGGTTAGTGCGGATTTTGGGGCGCAACGGAGTTTGATTTTAGCGAGGATTGTTTTGGGAAGATTTTTAATACAAGAGAGAAGACTTGTATTTATTTATATGTTTTGATGTATAGAGCATTGGAGATTTATTTTAGTTGTTCTATTATTTCGAGAGAGTTGTTGTATTTATTTGAAGAGATTCAGATTAGTGGTTTCTTTTATATTATGGGATTTAGATGCTCTATACCTTGTTATATTATGGATTAGTTTAGTTTTATCGATGAGTGGCGCGCCGCTCGCTCCTCCCGAGCGGGCGGGGTGTTACAGAATGGTATCAGAGCTTAGGTATACGACAACCCTCGGGTCTTGGGTTTTGGGTCTAGCATGCGGGTTAGTCATGTTTTCTTTGGAGATAGGAATTTTTGGGGAAAAGTCGTTCTAGGCATCGAGGTTAGATGTGAGGTATTTAAATTTGATTTTGGAGATGAGATTTATTTTTGGAGATTGTTGGCCTTATTTTTGAGAGTTAGGTATTCGGCGAATTTCGAGGGCGAAATTCCATTGTTAGTGGGGAAGTGCAACAACCCGCGTAATTTTTGGGGTGTTTTCGAAATAAAGAGGAAAAATAAATTTTGAGATAAAATTATTTTTATTGCTCAAGTATGTTGGTTATTATTTTTTAAAGGCGAGAATTTCAAACGATTTCTAAATCGGAATTAAAATGGAGTTTTAATTGAATTTTTATTACATAGAAGAGTCCTCAAAATATAAAACTCTCTAAGAGTCCTCGGAGAATAAAACTGTCTAGCGAAAAAAAACATATTTAAAAATATCTAACGGTCCGATCGAGCTGAATTCTTTTCTGTAGCTTCCTTTCATCTTCAGCTAATTCTCTGTAAAATTTCATTCAATTCCAACGGTCCGATCGTCCGGAATAAATGTTTTAGTGTTTGTATATGATTAGAACTCTTTTCTTAATCAAACTCTTAATCCTTTATATATCAACAAATTCGTGGATGGACTTTTCAAATCACTTTTTCACAAACTTTTCAATCAGAAGACCTCTCCAAAATTACTCCCTTTCATCTACAAACCATATCCCCAAATTTATTCAAGATTTCAACCTTGTATTAGAAGGCTTATTTGGTGTTTTCTCGAGTTTGGGCTAGAACGAGATTTGATTATTTTCGCAAGAAGAACGTGATGGTGTGTTTATATTTTGAGGCTGAAATTATGTGATGATTATTGTTGGATCGTTTGGTGGTTTAATGTATGGGGTTTCACACAATATGCTCCTTAATCTCGCGAGTGTTATTCTCGTTGTTTTCTTGTGATTATTGACTCATATTCGAATTGATGAATTCATTGGAATCTGAAAATTTTTGTTGGAATCTAATTTTGATTCATGTGGTATTATTTTGGTGTTGGGAATGTTTTCTTGAGATTTTAATATGGCACTGAAGTTGAGCACCCGTCAATATCCTTTTTTCGCATATGCTAGAAAAATGTATAGGCGCGGTACGGTGGTGAGGCCTGGTGACTCGGTTAATGTGTTGTTGAGAAATTATATTGATATAATTGCTATTGAGATTCGCATTTGATTTGAATATTCGTACTCGTATTGTTACGCTTTATTCACCGCTAATATTTGTTGAGCATCTTTCCTGTCGTATTGTGTACTTCCACATATTTTCTTTTAGTGTCAGGTTAGCGCGGATTTTGGGGGGCTACGGAGTTTGATTTTAGCGAGGATGGTTTTGGGAAGATTTTTAATACAAGAGAGAAGACTTGTATTTATTTATTTATTTTGATATATAGAGCATTGGAGATTCATTTTAGTTGTTGTATTATTTCGAGAGAATTGTTGTATTTATTTGAAGAGATTCAGATTAGAGGTTTCTTTTATATTATGGGATTTAGATGCTCTATACCTTGTTATATTATGGATTAGTTTAGTTATATCGATGAGTGGCGCGCCTCTCGCTCCTCCCGAGCGGGCGGGGTGTTACAGAATGGTATCAGAGCTTAGGTATACGACAACCCTCTGGTCTTGGGTTTTGGGCCTAGCATGCGGGTTAGTCATGTTTTCTTTGGAGACAGGAATTTTTGGGGAAAAGTCGTTCTAGGCATCGAGGTTAGATGTGAGGTATTTAAAATTGATTTTGGAGATGAGATTTATTTTTGGAGATTGTTGGCCTGATTTTTGAGAGTTAGGTATTCGGCAAATTTTGTGGGCGAAATTCCATTGTTAGTGGGGAAGTGCAACAACCCGCGTAATTTTTGGGGTGTTTTCGAAATAAAGTGGAAAAATAAATTTGGAGATAAAATTATTTTTATTGCTCAAGTATGTTGGTTATTATTTTTTAAAGGCGAGAATTTCAAACGATTTCGAAATCGGAATTAAAATGGAGTTTTAATTGATATTTTATTACATAGAAGAGTCCTCAAAATATAAAACTCTCTAAGAGTCCTCGGAGCATAAAACTGTCTAGCGAAAAAAAAATTAAAAATATCGAACGGTCCGATCGGGCTGAATTATTGTCTGTAGCTTCCTTTCATCTTTAGCTAATTCTCTGTAAAATTTTATTCAATTCCAACGGTCCGATCGTCCGAAATAAATGTTTTAGTGTTTGTATCTCATTAGAACTCTTTTCTTAATCAAACTCTTAATCCTTTATATATCAACAAATTCGTGGATGGACTTTTCAAATCACTTTTTCTCAAATTTTTCAACCAGAAGACCTCTCCAAAATTACTCCCTTTCATCTACAAACCATATCCCCAAACTTATTCAAGATTTCAACCTTAGATTAGAAGGCTTATTTTGTGTTTTCTCGAGTTTGGGCTTGAACGAGATTTGATTATTTTCGCGATAATAACGTGATGGCGTGTTTGGATTTTGAGGCTGAAATTATGTGATGATTATTGTTGGTTCTTTTGGTGGTTTAAGGTATGGGGTTTTACACAATATGCTCCTTAATCTCGCGAGTGTTATTCCCGTTGTTTTCTTGTGATTATTGACTCATATTCGAATTGATAAATTAATTGGAATCTGGAAATTTTTGTTGGAATCAAATTTTGATTCACGTGGTATTATTTTGGTGTTGAGCATGTTGTCATGAGATTTTGATATGGGACTGAAGTTGAGCACCCGTCAATATCCTTTTTCCGGATATGCTAGAAAAATGCATAGGCGCGGTACGGTGGTGAGGCCTGGTGACTCGGTTAATGTGTTGTTGTGAAATTATATTGATATAATTGCTATTGAGATTCGCATTTGATTTGAATATTCGTACTCGTATTGTTACGCTTTATTCACCGCTAATAGTTGTTGAGCATCTTTCCTGTCGTATTGTGTACTTCCCCATATTTTCTTTTAGTGGCAGGTTAGCGTGGATTTTGGGGCGCTATGGAGTTTGATTTTAGCGAGGATTGTTTTGGGAAGATTTTTAATACAAGAGAGAAGACTTGTATTTATTTATTTTGATGTATAGAGCATTGGAGATTTATTTTAGTTGTTGTATTATTTCGAGAGAATTGTTGTATTTATTTGAAGAGATCCAGATTAGTGGTTTCTTTTATATTATGGGATTTAGATGCTCTATACCTTGTTATATTGTGGATTAGTTTAGTTTTATCGATGAGTGGCGCGCCGCTCGCTCCTCCCGAGCGGGCGGGGTGTTACATAATGGTATCAGAGCTTAGGTATACGACCACCCTCGGGTCTTGGGTTTTGGGTCTAGCATGCGGGTTAGTCATGTTTTCTTTGGAGATAGGAATTTTTGGTGAAAAGTCGTTCTAGGCATCGAGGTTAGATGTGAGGTATTTAAAATTGATTTTGGAGATGAGATTTATTTTTTGGAGATTGTTGGCCTGATTTTTGAGTGTTAGGTATTCGGCGAATTTTGAGGGCGAAATTCCATTGTTAGTGGGGAAGTGCAACAACCCACGTAATTTTTGGGGTGTTTTCGAAATAAAGAGGAAAAATAAATTTTGACATAAAATTATTTTTATTGCTCAAGTATGTTGGTTATTATTTTTTAAAGGCGAGAATTTCAAACGATTTCCAAATCAGAATTAAAATAGAGTTTTAATTGAATTTTTATTACGTAGAAGAGTCCTCAAAATATAAAACTCTCTAAGAGTCCTCGGAGCATAAAACTCTCTAGCGAAAAAAAACATATTTAAAAATATCGAACGGTCCGATCGAGCTGAATTCTTTTCTGTAGCTTCCTTTCATCTTCAGCTAATTCTCTGTAAAATTTCAATCTATTCCAACGGTCCGATCGTCCGGAATTAATGTTTTAGTGTTTGTATATGATTAGAAATCTTTTCTTAATCAAACTCTTAATCCTTTATATATCAACAAATTCATGGATGGACTTTTCAAATCACTTTTTCACAAAATTTTCAACCAGAAGACCTCTCCAAAATTACTCCCTTTCATCTACAAACCATATCCCCAAATTTATTCAAGATTTCAACCTTGTATTAGAAGGCTTATTTGGTGTTTTCTCGAGTTTGGGCTAGAACGAGATTTGATTATTTTCGCAAGAAGAACGTGATGGTGTATTTATATTTTGAGGCTGAAATTATGTGGTGATTATTGTTGGATCTTTTGGTGGTTTAATGTATGAGGTTTTACACAATATGCTCCTTAATCTCGCGAGTGTTATTCTCGTTGTTTTCTTATGGTTATTAACTCATATTCGAATTGATGAATTCATTGGAATCCAAAAATTTTTGTTGGAATCTAATTTTGATTCATGTGGTATTATTTTGGTGTTGAGAATGTTGTCTAGAGATTTTAATATGGCACTGAAGTTGAGCACCCGTCAATATCCTTTTTTCGGATATGCTAGAAAAATGTATAGACGCGGTACGGTGGTGAGGCCTGATGACTCGGTTAATGTGTTGTTGCGAAATTATATTAATATAATGGCTATTGAGATTCACATTTGATTTGAATATTCGTACTCGTATTGTTACGCTTTATTCACCGCTAATATTTGTTGAGAAACTTTCCTGTCGTATTGTGTACTTCCACCTATTTTCTTTTAGTTTCACGTTAGCGCGGATTTTGGGGCGCTACGGAGTTTGATTTTAGCGAGGATTGTTTTGGGAAGATTTTTAATACAAGAGAGAAGAGTTGTATTTACTTATTTATTTTGATGTATAGAGCATTGGAGATTCATTTTAGTTGTTGTATTATTTCGAGAGAATTGTTGTATTTATGTGAAGAGATGCAGATTAGTGATTTCTTTTATATTATGGGATTTAGATGCTCTATACCTTGTTATTTTATAGATTAGTTTAGTTTTATCGATGAGTGGCGCGCCGCTCGCTCCTCCCGAGCGGGCGGGGTGTTACAGAATGGTATCAAAGCTTATGTATACGACAACCCTCGGGTCTTGGGTTTTTGGGTCTACCATGCGGGTTAGTCATGTTTTCTTTGTAGAAAGGAATTTTTGGTGAAAAGTCGTTCTAGGCATCGAGGTTGGATGTGAGGGATTTAAAATTTATTTTGGCGATGAGATTTATTTCTGGAGATTGTTGGCCTGATTTTTGAGAGTTAGGTATTCGGCGAATTTCGAGGGCGAAATTCCATTGTTAGTGGGGAAGTGCAACAACCCGCGTAATTTTTGGGGTGTTTTCGAAATAAAGAGGAAAAATAAATTTTGAGATAAAATTATTTTTATTGCTCAAGTATGTTGGTTATTATTTTTTAAAGGCGAGAATTTCAAACGATTTCGAAATCGGAATTAAAATGGAGTTTTAATTGAATTTTTATTACATAGAAGAGTCCTCAAAATATAAAACTCACTAAGAGTCCTCGGAGCATAAAACTGTCTAGCGAAAAAAAAAATATTTAAAAATATAGAACATACCGATCGGGCTGAATATTTTTTTGTAGCTTCCTTTCATCTTCAGCTAATTCTCTGTAAAATTTCATTCAATTCCAACGGTCCGATCGTCCGGAATAAATGTTTTAGTGTTTGTATCTGATTAGAACTCTTTTCTTAATCAAACTCTTAATCCTTTATATATCAACAAATTCGTGGATGGACTTTTCAAATCACATTTTCGCAAACTTTCCAACTAGAAGACCTCTTCAAAATTACTCCCTTTCATCTACAAACCATATCCCCAAACTTATTCAAGATTTCAACCTTATATTAGAAGGCTTATTGGGTGTTTTCTCGAGTTTGGGCTAGAACGAGATTTGATTATTTTCGCGAGAAGAACGTGATGGTGTGTTTAGATTTTGAGGCTGAAATTATGTGATGATTATTATTGGATCTTTTGGTGTTTTAAGGTATGGGATTTTACACAATATGCTCCTTAATCTCGCGAGTGTTATTCTCGTTGTTTTCTTATGATTATTGACTCATATTTGAATTGATGAATTCATTGGAATATGAAAATTTTTGTTGGAATCTAATTTTGATTCATGTGGTATTATTTTGGTGTTGAGCATGTTGTCATGAGATTTTAATATGGCACTGAAGTTGAGCAACCGTCAATAACCTTTTTTCGGATATGCTAGAAAAATTTATAGGCGCGGTACGGTGGTGAGGCCATGTGACACGGTTAATGTGTTGTTGAGAAATTATATTGATATAATTGCTAATGAGATTCGCATTTGATTTGAATATTCGTAGTCGTATTGTTACGCTTTATTCACCGCTAATATATGTTGAGCATCTTTCCTGTCGTATTGTGTACTTCCCCATATTTTCTTTTAGTGGCAGGTTAGCGCGGATTTTGGGGCGCTAGGGAGTTTGATTTTAGCGTGGATTGTTTTGGGAAGATTTTTAATACAAGAGAGAAGACTTGTATTTATTTATTTTGATGTATAGAGCATTGGAGATTCATTTTAGTTGTTGTATTATTTCGAGAGAATTGTTGTATTTATTTGAAGAGATTCAGATTAGTTGTTTCTTTTATATTATGGGATTTATATGCTCTATACGTTGTTATATTGTGGATTAGTTTAGTTTTATCGATGAGTGGCGCGCCGCTCGCTCCTCCCGAGCAGGCGTGGTGTTACAGAATGGTATCAGAGCTTAGGTATACGACAACCCTCGGGTCTTGGGTTTTGGGTCTAGCATGCAGGTTAGTCATGTTTTCTTTGGAGATAGGAATTTTTTTTGAAATGTCGTTCTAGGCATCGAGGTTAGATGTGAGGTATTTAAAATTGATTTTGGAGATGAGATTTATTTTTGGAGATTGTTTCTCCTGATTTTTGAGAGTTGGTACTCGGCGAATTTCGAGGGCGAAATTCTATTGTTAGTGGGGAAGGGCAACAACCCGCGTAATTTTTGGGGTGTTTTCGAAATAAAGAGGAAAAATAAATTTTGAGATAAAATTATTTTTATTGCTCAAGTATGTTGTTTATTATTTTTTAATGGCGAGAATTTCAAACGATTTCGAAATCGGAATTAAAATGGAGTTTTAATTGAATTTTTATTACATAGAAGACTCCTCAAAATATAAAACTCTCTAAGAGTCCTCGGAGCATAAAAATATCTAGCGAAAAAAAAATATTTAAAAATATTGAACGGTCCGATCGGGCTGAATTATTTTATGTAGCTTCCTTTCATCTTCAGCTAATTCTCTGTAAAAATTTCATTCAATTCCAACGATTCGATCGTCCGGAATAAATGTTTTAGTGTTTGTATCTGATTAGAACTCTTTTCTTAATCAAACTCTTAATCCTTTATATATCAACAAATTCGTGGATGGACTGTTCAAATCACTTTTTCTCAAACTTTTCAACCAGAAGACCTCTCCAAAATTACTCCCTTTAATCTACAAACCATATCCCCAAACTTATTCAAGATTTTAACCTTAGATTAGAAGGCTTATTTGGTGTTTTCTCGAGTTTGGCTAGAACGAGATTTGATTATTTTCGCGAGAAGAACGTGGTGTGTTTAGATTTTGAGGCTGAAATTATGTGATGATTATTGTTGGATCTTTTGGTGGTTTAAGGTATGGGGTTTTACACAATATGCTCCTTAATCTCGCGAGTGTTATTCTCGTTGTTTTCTTGTGATTATTGACTCATATTCGAATTGATGAATTCATTGGAATCTGAAATTTTTTGTTCGAATCTAATTTTGATTCATGTGGTTTTGTTTTGGTGTTGATCATGTTGTTATGAGATTTTAATATGGCACTGAAGTTGAGAACCCGTCAATATCCTTTTTTCGGATATGCTAGAAAAATGCATAGGCGCGGTACGTTGGTGAGGCCTGGTGACTCGGTTAATGTGTTGTTGAGAAATTATATTGATATAATTGCTATTGAGATTCACATTTGATTTGAATATTCGTACTCGTATTGTTACGCTTTATTCACCGGTATTATTTGTTGAGCATATTTCCTGTCGTATTGTGTACTTCCCCATATTTTCTTTTAGTGGCAGGTTAGCGCGGATTTTGGGGCGCTATGGAGTTTGATTTTAGCGAGGATTGTTTTAGGCAGATTTTTAATACAATAGAGAAGACTTGTATTTATTTATTTTGATGTATAGAGCATTGGAGATTCATTTTAGTTGTTGTATTATTTCGAGAGAATTGTTGTATTTATTTGAAGAGATTCAAATTAGTGGTTTCTTTTATATTATGGGATTTAGATGGTCTATACGTTGTTATATTGTGGATTAGTTTAGTTTTATCGATGAGTGGCGTGCCGCTCGCTCCTCCCGAGCGGGCGGGGTGTTACAGAATGGTATCAGAGCTTAGGTATACGACAACCCTCGGGTCTTGGGTTTTGGGTCTAGTATTCGGGTTAGTCATGTTTTCTTTGGAGATAGGAATTTTTGGTGAAATGTCGTTCTAGGCATCGAGGTTAGATGTGAGGTATTTAAAATTGATTTTGGAGATGCGATTTATTTTTGGAGATTGTTGGCCTGATTTTTGAGAGTTAGGTATTCGGCGAATTTCGAGGGCGAAATTCCATTGTTAGTGGGGAAGTGCAACAACCCGCGTAATTTTTGGGGTGTTTTCGAAATAAAGAGGAAAAATAAATTTTGAGATAAAATTATTTTTATTGCTCAAGTATGTTGGTTATTATTTTTAAAGGCGATAATTTCAAACGATTTCGAAATCGGAATTAAAATGGAGTTTTAATTGAATTTTTATTACATAGAAGAGTCCTTAAAATATAAAACTCTCTAAGAGTCCTCGGAGCATAAAACTGTCTAGCGAAAAAAAATATATTTAAAAATATTGAACTGTCCGATCGGGCTGAATTATTTTCTGTAGCTTCCTTTCATCTTCAGCTGACTCTCTGTAAAATTTCATTCAATTCCAACGGTTCGTCGTCCGGAATAAATGTTTTAGTGTTTGTATCTGATTAGAACTCTTTTCTTAATCAAACTCTTAATCCTTTATATATCAACAAATTCGTGGATGGACTGTTCAAATCACTTTTTCTCAAACTTTTCAACCAGAAGACCTCTCCAAAATTACTCCCTTTCATCTACAAACAATATCCCCAAACTTATTCAAGATTTCAACCTTAGATTAGAAGGCTTATTTGGTGTTTTCTCGAGTTTGGGCTAGAACGAGATTTGATTATTTTCGCGAGAAGAACGTGATGGTGTGTTTAGATTTTGAGGATGAAATTATGTGATGATTATTGTTGGTTCTTTTGGTGGTTTAAGGTATGGGGTTTTGCACAATATGCTCCTTAATATCACGAGTGTTATTCTCGTTGTTTTCTTGTGATTATTGACTCATATTCGAATTGATGAATTCATTGGAATCTGAAAATTTTTTTTGGAATCTAATTTTGATTCATGTGGTATTATTTTGGTGTTGAGCATGTTGTCATGAGATTTTAATACGGCACTGAAGTTGAGCACCCGTCAATATCCTTTTTCCGGATATGCTAGAAAAATGCATAGGCGCGGTACGGTGGTGAGGCCTTGTGACTCGGTTAATGTGTTGTTGAGAAATTATATTGATATAATTGCTAATGAGATTCGCATTTGATTTGAATATTCGTACTCGTATTGTTACGCTTTATTCACCGGTAATATTTGTTGAGCATCTTTCCTGTCGTATTGTGTACTTTCCCATATTTTCTTTTAGTGGCAGGTTTGCGCGGATTTTGGGGCGCTATGGAGTTTGATTTTTGCGAGGATTGTTTTGGGCATATTTTTAATACAAGAGAGAAGACTTGTATTTATTTATTTTGATGTATAGAGCATTTTAGATTCATTTTAGTTGTTGTATTATTTCGAGAGAATTGTTGTATTTATTTGAAGAGATTCAGATTAGTGGTTTCTTTTATATTATGGGATTTAGATGCTCTATACCTTGTTATATTGTGGATTAGTTTAGTTTTATCGATGAGCGGCGCGCCTCTCGCTCCTCCCGAGCGGGCGGGGTGTTACAGAATTGTATCAGAGCTTAGGTATACGACCACCCTCGGGTCTTGGGTTTTGGGTCTAGCATTCGAGTTAGTCATATTTTCTTTGGAGATAGGAATTTTTAGTGAAAAGTCGTTCTAGGCATCGAGGTTAGATGTGAGGTATTTAAAATTGATTTTGGAGATGAGATTTATTTTTGGAGATTGTTGGCCTGATTTTTGAGAGTTAGGTATTCGGCGAATTTCGAGGGCGAAATTCCATTGTTAGTGGGGAAGTGTAACAACTGCGTAATTTTTGGGGTGTTTTCGAAAGAAAGAGGAAAAATAAATTTTGAGATAAAATTATTTTTATTGCTCAAGTATGTTGGTTATTATTTTTTAAAGGCGGGAATTTCAAACGATTTCGAAATCGGAATTAAAATGGAGTTTTAATTGAATTTTTATTACGCAGAAGAGTCCTCAAAATATAAAACTCTCTAAGAGTCCTCGGAGCATAAACCTGTCTAGCGAAAAAAAATATTTAAAAATATTGAATGTTCCGATCGGGCTGAATTTTTTTCTGTAGCTTCCTTTGATCTTCAGCTGATTCTCTGTAAAATTTCATTCAATTCCAACGGTTCGTCGTCCGGAATAAATGTTTTAGTGTTTGTATCTGATTAGAACTCTTTTCTTAATCAAACTCTTAATCCTTTATATATCAACAAATTCGTGGATGGACTGTTCAAATCACTTTTTCTCAAACTTTACAACCAGAAGACCTCTCCAAAATTAGGCCCTTTCATCTACAAACAATATCCCCAAACTTATTCAAGATTTCAACCTTAGATTAGAAGGCTTATTTGGTGTTTTCTCGAGTTTGGGATAGAACGAGATTTGATTATTTTCGCGAGAAGAACGTGATGGTGTGTTTAGATTTTGAGGATGAACTTATGTGATGATTATTGTTGGTTCTTTTGGTGGTTTAAGGTATGGGGTTTTACACAATATGCTCCTTAATCTCGCGAGTGTTATTCTCGTTGTTTTCTTGTGATTATTGACTCATATTCGAATTGATGAATTCATTGGAATCTGAAAATTTTTGTTGGAATCTAATTTTCATTCATGTGGTATTATTTTGGTGTTGAGCATGTTGTCATGAGATTTTAATATGGCACTGAAGTTGAGCACCCGTCAATATCCTTTTTCCGGATATGCTAGAAAAATGCATAGGCGCGGTACGGTGGTGAGGCCTGGTGACTCGGTTAATGTGTTGTTGAGAAATTATATTGATATAATTGCTATTGAGATTCGCATTTGATTTGAATATCCGTACTCGTTTTGTTACACTTTATTCACCACTAATATTTGTTGAGCATCTTTCCTGTCGTATTGTGTACTTCCCCATATTTTCTTTTAGTGGCAGGTTAGCGCGGATTTTGGGGCGCTATGGAGTTTGATTTTAGTGAGGATTGTTTTGGGCAGATTTTTATTACAAGAGAGAAGACTTGCATTTATTTATTTTGATGTATAGAGCATTGGAGATTCATTTTAGTTGTTGTATTATTTCGAGAGAATTATTGTATTTGTTTGAAGAGATTCAGATTAGTGGTTTCTTTTATATTATGGGATTTAGATGCTCTATACCTTGTTATATTGTGGATTAGTTTAGTTTTATCGATGAGTGGCGCGCCGCTCCCTCCTTCCGAGCGGGCGGGGTGTTATAGAATGGTATCAGAGCTTAGGTATACGACAACCCTCGGGTCTTGGGTTTTGGGTCTAGCATGCGGGTTAGTCATGTTTTCTTTGGAGATAGGATTTTTTGGTGAAATGTCGTTCTAGGCATCGAGGTTAGATGTGAGGTATTTAAAATTGATTTTGGAGATGAGATTTATTTTTGGAGATTGTTGGCCTGATTTTTTAGAGTTAGGTATTCGGCGAATTTCGAGGGCGAAATTCCATTGTTAGTGGGGAAGTGCAACAACCCGCGTAATTTTTGGGGTGTTTTCGAAAGAAAGGGGAAAAATAAATTTTGAGATAAAATTATTTTTATTGCTCAAGTATGTTGGTTATTATTTTTTAAAGGCGAGAATTTCAAAAGATTTCGAAATCGGAATTAAAATGGAGTTTAATTGAATTTTAATTACATAGAAGAGGCCTCAAAATATAAAACTCTCTAAGAGTCCTCGGAGCATAAAAATGTCTAGCGAAAAAAAAATATTTAAAAATATTGAACGGTCCGATCGGGCTGAATTATTTTCTGTAGCTTCCTTTCATCTTCAACTGATTCTCTGTTAAATTTCATTCAATTCCAACAGTCTGATCGTCTGGAATAAAGGTTTTAGTGTTTGTATCTGATTAGAACTCTTTTCTTAATCAAACTCTTAATCCTTTATATATCAATAAATTCGTGGATGGACTGTTCAAATCACTTTTTCTCAAACTTTTCAACCAGAAGACCTCTCCAAAATTACTCCCTTTCATCTACAAACCATATCCCCAAACTTATTCAAGATTTCAACCTTAGATTAGAAGGCTTATTTGGTGTTTTCTCGAGTTTGGCTAGAACGAGATTTGATTATTTTCGCGAGAACAACGTGATGGTGTGTTTAGATTTTGAGGCTGAAATTATGTGATGATTATTGTTGGTTGGTGGTTTAAGGTATGGGGTTTTACACAATATGCTCCTTAATCTCGCAAGTGTTATTCTCTTGGTTTTCTTGTGATTATTGACTCATATTCGAATTGATGAATTCATTGGAATCTGAAAATTTTTGTTGGAATCTAATTTTGATTCATGTGGTATTGTTTTGGTGTTGATCATGTTGTCATGAGATTTTATTATGGCACTGAAGTTGAGAACCCGTCAATATCCTTTTTCCGGATATGCTAGAAAAATGCATAGGCGCTGTACGTTGGTGAGGCCTGGTGACTCGGTTAATGTGTTGTTGAGAAATTATATTGATATAATTGCTATTGAGATTCGCATTTGATTTGAATATTCGTACTCGTATTGTTACGCTTTATTCACCGGTAATATTTGTTGAGCATCTTGCCTGTCGTATTGTGTACTTCCCCATATTTTCTTTTAGTGGCAGGTTAGCGCGGATTTTGGGGCCTATGGAGTTTGATTTTAGCGAGGATTGTTTTGGGCAGATTTTTATTACAAGAGAGAAGACTTGTATTTATTTATTTTGATGTATAGAGCATTGGAGATTCATTTTAGTTGTTGTATTATTTCGAGAGAATTGTTGTATTTATTTGAAGAGATTCAGATTAGTGGTTTCTTTTATATTATGGGATTTAGATGCTCTATACCTTGTTATATTGTGGATTAGTTTAGTTTTATCAATGAGTGGCGCGCCGCTCGCTCCTTCCGAGCGGGCAGGGTGTTACAGAATTGTATCAGAGCTTAGGTATACGACAACCCTCGGGTCTTGGGTTTTGGGTCTAGCATTCGGGTTAGTCATGTTTTCTTTGGAGATATGAATTTTTGGTGAAAAGTCGTTCTAGGCATCGAGGTTAGATGTGAGGTATTCAAAATTGATTTTGGAGATGAGATTTATTTTTGGAGATTGTTGGACTGATTTTTGAGAGTTAGGTATTCGGCGAATTTCGAGGGCGAAATTCCATTGTTAGTGGGGAAGTGTAACAACTGAGTAATTTTTGGGGTGTTTTCGAAAGAAAGAGGAAAAATAAATTTTGAGATAAAATTATTTTTATTGCTCAAGTATGTTGGTTATTATTTTTTAAAGGCGAGAATTTCAAACGATTTCGAAATCGGAATTAAAATGGAGTTTTAATTGAATTTTTATTACACAGAAGAGTCCTCAAAATATAAAACTCTCTAAGAGTCCTCGGAGCATAAACCTGTCTAGCGAAAAAAAATATTTAAAAATATTGAATGTTCCGATCGGGCTGAATTTTTTTCTGTAGCTTCCTTTCATCTTCAGCTGATTCTCTGTAAAATTTCATTCAATTCCAACGGTTCGTCGTTCGGAATAAATGTTTTAGTGTTTGTATCTGATTAGAACTCTTTTCTTAATCAAACTCTTAATCCTTTATATATCAACAAATTCGTGGATGGACTGTTCAAATCACTTTTTCTCAAACTTTTCAACCAAAAGACCTCTCCAAAATTAGGCCCTTTCATCTACAAACAATATCCCCAAACTTATTCAAGATTTCAACCTTAGATTAGAAGGCTTATTTGGTGTTTTCTCGAGTTTGGGCTAGAACGAGATTTGATTATTTTCGCGAGAAGAACGTGATGGTGTGTTTAGATTTTGAGGATGAAATTATGTGATGATTATTGTTGGTTCTTTTAGTGGTTTAAGGTATGGGGTTTTGCACAATACGCTCCTTAATCTCGCGAGTGTTATTCTCGTTGTTTTCTTATGATTATTGACTCATATTCGAATTGATGAATTCATTGGAATCTGAAAATTTTTGTTGGAATCTAATTTTGATTCATGTGGTATTGTTTTGGTGTTGATCATGTTGTCATGAGATTTTAATATGGCACTGAAGTTGAGCAACCGTCAATAACCTTTTTTCGGATATGCTAGAAAAATGTATAGGCGCGGTACGGTGGTGAGGCCATGTGACTCGTTTAATGTGTTGAGAAATTATATTGATATAATTGCTAATGAGATTCGCATTTGATTTGAATATTCGTAGTCGTATTGTTACGCTTTATTCACCGCTAATATTTGTTGAGAATCTTTCTTGTCGTATTGTGTACTTCCCCATATTTTCTTTTAGTGGCAGGTTAGCGCGGATTTTGGGGCACTATGGAGTTTGATTTTAGCGAGGATTGTTTTGGGCAGATTTTTAATACAAGAGAGAAGACTTGTATTTATTTATTTTGATGTATAGAGCATTGGAGATTCATTTTAGTTGTTGTATTATTTCGAGAGAATTGTTGTATTTATTTGAAGAGATTTAGATTAGTGGTTTCTTTTATATTATTGGATTTATATGCTCTATACCTTGTTATATTGTGGATTAGTTTAGTTTTATCGATGAGTGGTGCACCGCTCGCTCCTCCCGAGCAGGCGGGGTGTTACAGAATGGTATCAGAGCTTAGGTATACGACAACCCTCGGGTCTTGGGTTGGTCTAGCATTCGGGTTAGTCATGTTTTCTTTGGAGATAGGAATTTTTGGTGAAAAGTCGTTCTAGGCATCGAGGTTAGATGTGAGGTATTTAAAATTGATTTTGGAGATGAGATTTATTTTTGGAGATTGTTGGCCTGATTTTTGAGAGTTAGGTATTCGGCGAATTTCGAGGGCGAAATTCCATTGTTAGTGGGGAAGTGTAACAACCCGCGTAATTTTTGGGGTGTTTTCGAAAGAAAGAGGAAAAATAAATTTTGAGATAAAATTATTTTTATTGCTCAAGTATGTTGGTTATTATTTTTTAAAGGCGAGAATTTCAAACGATTTCGAAATCGGAATTAAAATGGAGTTTTAATTGAATTTTTATTACATAGAAGAGTCCTCAAAATATAAAACTCTCTAAGAGTCCTCGGAGCATAAAAATGTCTAGCGAAAAAAAAATATTTAAAAATATTGAACGGTCCGATCGGGCTGAATTATTTTCTGTAGCTTCCTTTCATCTTCAACTGATTCTCTGTAAAATTTCATTCAATTCCAACAGTCTGATCGTCCGGAATAAAGGTTCTAGTGTTTGTATCTGATTAGAACTCTTTTCTTAATCAAACTCTTAATCCTTTATATATCAACAAATTCGTGGATGGACTGTTCAAATCACTTTTTCTCAAACTTTTCAACCAGAAGACCTCTCCAAAATTACTCCCTTTCATCTACCAACCATATCCCCAAACTTATTCAAGATTTCAACCTTAGATTAGAAGGCTTATTTGGTGTTTTCTCGAGTTTGGGCTAGAACGAGATTTGATTATTTTCGCGAGAAGAACGTGATGGTGTGTTTAGATTTTGAGGCTGAAATTATGTGATGATTAGTGTTCGTTCTTTTGGTGTTTTAAGGTATGGGGTTTTACACAATATGCTCCTTAATCTCGCGAGTGTTATTCTCGTTGTTTTCTTGTGATTATTGACTCATATTCGAATTGATGAATTCATTGGAATCTGAAATTTTTTGTTGGAATCTAATTTTGATTCATGTGGTATTTTTTTGGTGTAGAGCATGTTGTCATAAGATTTTAATATGGCACTAAAGTTGAGCACCCGTCAATATCCTTTTTTCGGATATGCTAGAAAAGTTCATAGGCGCGGTACGGTGGTGAGGCCTGGTGACTCGGTTAATGTGTTGTTGAGAAATTATATTGATATAATTGCTATTGAGAATCGCATTTGATTTGAATATTCGTACTCGTATTGTTACGCTTTATTCACCGGTAATATTTGTTGAGCATCTTTCCTGTCGTATTGTGTACTTCCCCCTATTTTCTTTTAGTGTCAGGTTAGCGCGGATTTTGGGGCGCTATGGAGTTTGATTTTAGCGAGGATTATTTTGGGAAGATTTTTAATACAAGAGAGAAGACTTGTATTTATTTATTTTGATGTATAGAACATTGGAGATTCATTTTAGTTGTTGTATTATTTCGAGAGAATTGTTGTATTTATTTGAAGAGATTCAGATTAGTGGTATCTTTTATGTTATGGGATTTAGATGCTCTATACGTTGTTATATTGTGGATTAGTTTAGTTTTATAGATGAGTGGCGCGCCGCTCGCTCCTATCGAGCGGGCGGGGTGTTACAGAATGGTATCAGAGCTTAGGTATACGACAACCCTCGGGTCATGGGTTTTGGGTCTAGCATGCGGGTTACTCATGTTTTCTTTGGAGAAAGGAGTTTTTGGTGAAAAGTCATTCTAGGCTTCGAGGTTAGATGTGAGGTATTTAAAATTGATTTAGGTGATGAGATTTATTTTTGGAGATTGTTGGCCTGATTTTTTAGAGTTAGGTATTCGGCGAATTCCGAGGGCGAAATTCCATTGTTAGTGGGGAAGTGCAACAACCCGCGTAATTTTTGGGGTGTTTTCGAAATAAAGAGTAAAAATAAATTTTGAGATAAAATTATTTTTATTGCTCAAGTATGTTGGTTATTATTTTTTAAAGGCGAGAATTTCAAATGATTTCGAAATTGGAATTAAAATGGAGTTTTAATTGAATTTTTATTACATAGAAGAGTCCTCAAAATATAAAACTCTCTAAGAGTCCTCGGAGCATAAAACTGTCTAGCGAAAAAAAAAATATATAAAAATATTGAACTGTACGATCGGGCTGAATTTTTTTCTGTAGCTTCCTTTCATCTGCAGCTAATTCTCTGTAAAATTTCATTCAATTCCAATGGTCCGGTTGTCCGGAATATATGTTCTAGTGTTTGTATCTGATTAGAACTCTTTCTTAATCAAACTCTTAATCCTTTATATATCAACAAATTCATGGATGGACTTTTCAAATAACTTTTTCTCAAACTTTTCAACCAGAAGACCTCTCCAAAATTATTCCCTTTCATCTACAAACCATATCCCCAAACTTATTCAAGATTTCAACCTTTGATTAGAAGGCTTATTAGGTGTTTTCTCGAGTTTGGGCCAGAACGAGATTTGATTATTTTCGCGAGAAGAACGTGATGGTGTGTTTAGATTTTGAGGCTGAAATTATGTGATGATTATTGTTGGTTCTTTTGGTGGTTTAAGGTGTGGGGTTTTACACAATATGCTCCTTAATCTCGCGAGTGTTATTCTCGTTGTTTTCTTGTGATTATTGATTCATATTCGAATTGATAAAGTCATTGGAATCTGAAAATTTTTGTTGGAATCTAATTTTGATTCATGTGGTATTATTTTGGTGTTGAGCACGTTGTCATGAGATTTTAATATGGCACTGAAGTTGAGCACCCGTCAATATCTTTTTTCCGGATATGCTGGAAAAACGCATAGGCGCGGTACGGTGGTGAGGCCTGGTGACTCGGTTAATGTGTTGTTGAGAAAATATATTGATATAATTGGTATTGAGATTCGCATTTGATTTGAATATTCGTGCTCGTATTGTTACGCTTTATTCACCGCTAATATTTGTTGAGCATCTTTCCTGTCGTATTGTGTACTTCCCCATATTTTCTTTTAGTGGCAGGTTAGCGCGGATTTTGGGGCGCTATGGAGTTTGATTTTAGCGAGGATTATTTGGGAAAGATTTTTAATACAAGAGAGAAGACTTGTATTTATTTATTTTGATGTATAGAGCATTTTAGATTCATTTTAGTTGTTGTATTATTCCGAGAGAAGTGTTGTATTTAATTGAAGAGATTCATATTAGTGGTTTCTTTTATATTATGCGATTTAGATGCTCTATACCTTGTTATATTGTGGATTAGTTTAGTTTTATCAATGAGTGGCGCGCCGCTCGCTCCTCCCGAGCGGGCGGAGTGTTACAGAATGGTATCAAAGCTTAGGTATACAAAAACCCTCGGGTCTTGGGTTTTGGGTCTAGCATGCGGGTTAGTCATGTTTTCTTTGGAGAAAGGAATTTTTGGTAAAAAGTCGTTCTAGGCATCGAGGTTAGATGTGAGGTATTTAAAATTGATTTTGGAGATGAGATTTATTTTTGGAGATTGTTGGCCTGAGTTTTGAGAGTTAGGTATTCGGCGAATTTCGAGGGTGAAATTCCATTGTTAGTGGGGAAGTGCAACAACCCGCGTAATTTTTGGGGTGTTTTCGAAATAAAGAGGAAAAGTAAATTTTGAGATAAAATTATTTTTATTGCTCAAGTATGTTGGTTATTATTTTTTAAAGGCGAGAATTTCAAACGATTTCGAAATCGGAATTAAAATGGAGTTTTAATTGAATTTTTATTACATAGAAGAGGCCTCAAAATATAAAACTCTCTAAGAGTCCTCGGAGCATAAAACTGTCTAGCGAAAAAAAAATATTTAAAAATATTGAAACCTCCGATCGGGCTGAATTATTTTCTGTAGCTTCCTTTCATCTTCAGCTAATTCTCCGTAAAAGTTCATTCAATTCCAACGGTCCGATCGTCCGGAATAAATGTTTTGGTATTTGTATCTGATTAGAACTCTTTTCTTAATCAAACTCATAATCCTTTATATATCAACAAATTCGTGGATGGACTTTTCAAATCATTTTCTCTCAAACTTTTCAACCAGAATACCTCTCCAAAATTACTCCCTTTCATCTACAAACCATATCCCCAAACTTATTCAAGATTTCAACCTTAGATTAGAAGGCTTATTTGGTGTTTTCTCGAGTTTGGGATAGAACGAAATTTGGTTATTTTCGCGAGAAGAATGTGATGGTGTGTTTAGATTTTGAGGCTGAAATTATGTGATTATTATTGTTGGTTCTTTTGGTGGTTTAATGTATGGGGTTTTACACAATAGTCTCCTTAATCTCGCGAGTGATATTCTCGTTGTTTTCTTGTGATTATTGACTCATATTCGAATTGATGAATTCATTGGAATCTGAAATTTTTTGTTGGAATCTAATTTTGATTCATGTGGTATTATTTTGGTGTTGAGCATGTTGTCATGAGATTTTAATATGGCACTGAAGTTGAGCACCCGTCAATATCCTTTTTCAGGATATGCTAGAAAAATGCATAGGCGCGGTACGGTGGTGAGGCCTGGTGACTCGGTTAATGTGTTGTTGAGAAATTATATTGATATAATTGCTAATGAGATTCGCATTTGATTTGAATATTCGTACTCGTATTGCTCCGCTTTATTCACCGCTAATATTTGTTGAGCATCTTTCCTGTCGTATTGTGTACTTCCCCATATGTTCTTTTAGTGGCAGGTTAGCGCGGATTTTGGGGCGCTATGGAGTTTGATTTTAGCGAGGATTGTTTTGGCAAGATTTTCAATACAAGAGAGAAGACTTGTATTTATTTATTTTGATGTATAGAGCATTGGAGATACATTTTAGTTGTTGTATTATTTCGAGAGAATTGTTGTATTTATTTGAAGAGATTCAGATTAGTGGTTTCTTTTATATTACGGGATTTAGATGCTCTATACCTTGTTATATTATGGATTAGTTTAGTTTTATCGATGAGTGGCGCGCCGCTCGCTCCTCCCGAGCGGGCGGGGTGTTACAGAATGGTATCAGAACAAGTATACGACAACCCTCGGGTCTTGGGTTTTCGGTCTAGCACGCGGGTTAGTCATGTTTTCTTTGGAGAAAAGAATTTTTGGTGAAAAGTCGTTCTAGGCATCGAGGTTAGATGTGAGGTATTTAAAATTGATTTTGTAGATGAGGTTTATTTTTGGAGATTGTTGGCCTGATTTTTGAGAGTTAGGTATTCGGCGAATTTCGAGGGCGAAATTCCATTGTTAGTGGGGAAGTGCAACAACCCGCGTAATTTTTGGGGTGTTTTCGAAATAAAGAGGAAAAATAAATTTTTAGATAAAATTATTTTTATTGCTCAAGTATGTTGGTTATTATTTTTTAAAGGCGAGAATTTCAAACGATTTCGAAATCGGAATTAAAATGGAGTTTTAATTGAATTTTTATTACATAGAAGAGTCCTCAAATTATAAAACTCTCTAAGAGTCCTCGGAGCATAAAACTGTCTAGCGAAAAAAAAAATATTTAAAAATATTGAACGGTCCGATCGGGCTGAATTATTTTCTGTAGCTACCTTTCATCTTCAGCTAATTCTTTGTAAAATTTCATTCAATTACAACGGTCCAATCGTCCGGAATAAATGTTTTAGTGTTTGTATCTGATTAGAACTCTTTTCTTAATCAAACTCTTAATCCTTTATATATCAACAAATTCGTGGATGGACTTTTCAAATCTCTTTTTCTCAAACTTTTCAACCGGAAGACCTCTCCAAAATTACTCCCTTTCATCTACAAACCATATCCCCAAACTTACTCAAGATTTCAACCTTAGATTAGAAGGCTTATTTGGTGTTTTCTCGAGTTTGGGCTAGAAGGAGATTTGATTATTTTCGCGAGAAGAACGTGATGGTGTGTTTAGATTTTGAGGCTAAAATTATGTGATGATTATTGTTGGTTCTTTTGGTGGTTTAAGGTATGGGGTTTTACACAATATGCTCCTTAATCTCGCGAGTGTTATTCTCGTTGTTTTCTTGTGATTATTGACTCATATTCGAATTGATAAAGTCATTGGAATCTAAATTTTTTTGTCGGAATCTAATTTTCATTCATGTGGTATTATTTTGGTGTTGAGCATGTTGTCATAACATTTTAATATGGCACTGAAGTTGAGCACCCGTCAATATCCTTTTTTCGGATATGCTAGAAAAATGCTTAGGCGCGTTACGATGGTGAGGCCTGGTGACTCGGTTAATGTGTTGTTGAGAAATTATATTGATATAATTCCTATTGAGATTCGCATTTGATTTGAATATCCGTGCCCCTATTGTTACGCTTTATTCACCGCTAATATTTAGTGAGCATCTTTCCTATCGTATTGTGTACTTCCCTATATTTTCTTTTAGTGGCAGGTTAGCGCGGATTTTGGGGCGCTATGGAGTTTGATTTTAGCGAGGATTGTTTTGGGAAATATTTTTAATACAAGAGACAAGACTTGTATTTGTTTATTTTGATGTATAGAGCATTGGAGATTCATTTTATTTGTTGTATTATTTCGAGAGAATTGTTGTATTTATTTGAAGAGATTCAGATTAGTGGTTTCTTTTATATTATGGGATTTAGATGCTCTATACCTTGTTATATTGTGGATTAGTTTAGTTTTATCGATGAGTGGCGCGCCGCTCGCTCCTCCCGAGCGGGCGGGGTGTTACAGAATGGTATCAGAGCTTAGGTATACGACAACCCTCGGGTCTTGGGTTTTGGGTCTAGCATGCGGGTTAGTCATGTTTTCTTTGGAGAAAGGAATTTTTGGTGAAAAGTCGTTCTAGGCATCAAGGCTAGATGTGAGGTATTTGAAATTGATTTTGGAGATGAGAGTTATTTTTGAAGATTGTTGGCCTGATTTTTGAGAGTTAGGTATTCGGCGAATTTCGAGAGCGAAATTCCATTGTTATTGGGGAAGTGCAACAACCCGCATAATTTTTGGTTTGTTTTCGAAATAAAGAGGATAAATTAATTTTGAGATAAAATTATTTTTATTGCTCAAGTATGTTGGTTATTATTTTTTAAACGTGAGAATTTCAAACGATTTCGAAATCGGAATTAAAATGGAGTTTTAATTGAATTTTTATTACATAGAAGAGTCCTCAAAATATAAAACTCTATAAGAGTCCTCGGAGCATAAAACTATCTAGCAAAAAAAAATATTTAAAAATATTGAACAGTCCGATCGAGCTGAATTTTTTTCTGTAGCTTCCTTTCATCTGTAGCTAATTCTTTGTAACATTTCATTCAATTCCAACGGTCCAATCGTCCGAAATAAATGTTTTAGTGTTTGTATCTGATTAGAACTCTTTTCTTAATCAAACTCTTAATCCTTTATATATCAACAAATTCGTGGATGGACTTTTCAAATCACTTTTTCTCAAACTTTTCAACCAGAAGACCTCTCCAAAATTACACCCTTTCATCTACAAACCATATCCCCAAACTTACTCAAGATTTCAACCTTATATTAGAAGGCTTATTTGGTGTTTTCTCGAGTTTGGGTTAGAACGAGATTTGATTATTTTTGCGTGAAGAACGTGATGGTGGGTTTAGATTTTGAGGATGAAATTATGTGATGATTATTGTTGGTCCTTTTTGTGGTTTAAGGTATGGGGTTTTACACAATATGCTCCCTAATCTCGCGAGTGTTATTCTCGTTGTTTTCTTGTTATTATTGACTCATATTCGAATTGATAAATTCATTGGAATCTGGAAATTTTTGTTGGAATCTAATTTCCATTCAAGTGGTATTATTTTGGTGTTGAGCACGTTGTGATGAGATTTTAATATGGCACTGAAGTTGAGAACCCGTCAATATCCTTTTTTCGGATATGCTAGAAAAATGCATAGGCGCGTTACGGTGGTGAGGCCTGGTGACTCGGTTAATGTGTTGTTGAGAAATTATATTGATATAATTTCTATTGAGATTCGCATTTGGTTTCAATATTCGTACTCGTATTGTTACGCTTTATTCACCGCTAATATTTCTTGAGCATCTTTCCTGTCGTATTGTGTACTTCCCCATATTTTCTTTTAGTGGCAGGCTAGCGCGGATTTTGGGGCGCTATGGAGTTTGATTTTAGCGAGGATTGTTTTTGGAAGATTTTTAATACAAGATAGAAGACTTGTATTTATTTATTTTGATGTATAGAGCATTGGAGATTCATTTTAGTTGTTGTATTATTTCGAGAGAATTGTTGTACTTATTTGAACAGATTCAGATTAGTGGTTTCCTTTATATTATGGGATTTAGATGCTCTATACCTTGTTATATGGTGGATTAGTTTAGTTTTATCGATGAGCGGCGCGCCGCTTGCTCCTCCCGAGCGGGCGGGGTGTTACAGAATGGTATCAGAGCTTAGGTATATGACAACCCTCGAGTCTTGGGTTTTGGGTCTAGCATGCGGGTTAGTCATGTTTTCTTTGGAGAAAGGAATTTTTGGTAAAAAGTCGTTCTAGGCATCGAGGTTAGATGTGAGGTATTTAAAATTGATTTGGGAGATGAGATTTATTTTTGGAGATTATTGGCCTGATTTTTTAGAGTTACGTATTCGGGGAATTTCGAGGGCGAAATTCCATTGTTAGTGGGGAAGTGCAACAACCCGCGTAATTTTTGGGGTGTTTTCGAAATAAAGAGGAAAAATAAATTTTGAGATAAAATTATTTTTGTTGCTCAAGTGTGTTGGTTATTATTTTTTAAAGGTGAGAATTTCAAACGATTTTGAAATCGGAATTAAAATGGAGTTTTTATTGAATTTTTATTACATAGAAGAGTCCTCAAAATATAAAACTCTCTAAGAGTTCTCGGAGCATAAAACTGTCTAGCGAAAAAAAAATATTTAAAAATATTGAACACTCCGATCGGGCTGAATTTTTTTCTGTAGCTTCCTTTCATCTTCTGCTATTTCTTTGTAAAATTTCATTCAATTCCAACGGTCGGATCGTCCGGAATAAATGTTTTAGTGTTTGTATCTGATTAGAACTCTTTTCATAATCAAACTCTTAATCCTTTATATATCAACAAATGCGTGGATGGACTTTTCAAATCACTTTTTCTCGAACTTTTCAACCAGAAGACCTCTCCAAAATTACTACCTTTCATCTACAAACCATATCCCCAAACTTACTCAAGATTTCAACCTTATATTAGAAGGCTTATTTGGTGTTTTCTCGAGTTTGGGCTAGAACGAGATTTGATTATTTTCGCGAGAGGAACGTGATGGTGTGTTTAGATTTTGAGGCTGAAATTATGTGATGATTATTGTTGGTTCTTTTGGTGGTTTAAGGTATGGGGTTTTACACAATATGCTCCTTAATCTCGCGAGTGTTATTCTAGTTGTTTTCTTGTGATTATTGACTCATATTCGAATTGATAAATTCATTGGAATCTGAAAATTTTTGTTGGAATCTAATTTGCATTCATGTTTTATTATTTTGGTGTTGAGCACGTTGTCATGAGATTTTAATATGGCACTGAAGTTGAGCACCCGTCAATATCCTTTTTTTGGATATGCTAGAAAAATGCATAGGTGCGGTACGGTGGTGAGGCCTGGTGACTCGGTTAATGTGTTGTTGAGAAATTATATTGATATAATTCCTATTGAGATTCGCATTTGATTTGAATATCCGTGCCCCTATTGTTACGCTTTATTCACCGCTAATATTTAGTGAGCATCTTTCCTATCGTATTGTGTACTTCCCTATATTTTCTTTTAGTGGCAGGTTAGCGCGGATTTTGGGGCGCTATGGAGTTTGATTTTAGCGAGGATTGTTTGGGAAATATTTTTAATACAAGAGACAAGACTTGTATTTGTTTATTTTGATGTATAGAGCATTGGAGATTCATTTTAGTTGTTGTATTATTTCGAGAGAATTGTTGTATTTATTTTGTAGAGATTCAGATTAGTGGTTTCTTTTATATTATGGGATTTAGATGCTCTATACCTTGTTATATTGTGGATTAGTTTAGTTTTATCGATGAGTGGCGCGCCACTCGCTCCTCCCGAGCGGGCGGGGTGTTACAGAATTGTATCATAGCTTAGGTATACGACAACCCTCGGGTCTTGGGTTTTGGGTCTAGCATGCGGGTTAGTCTGTTTTCTTTGGAGAAAGGAATTTTTGGTGAAAAGTCGTTCTAGGCATCGTGGTTAGATGTGAGGTATTTAAAACTGATTTTGGAGATGAGATTTATTTTTGGAGTTTGTTGGCCTAATTTTTGAGAGTTAGGTATTCTGCGAATTTAGAGGACGAAATTCCATTGTTAGTGGGGAAGTGCAATAACCCGCGTAATTTTTGGGGTGTTTTCGAAATTAAGAGGAAAAATAAATTTTGAGATAAAATTATTTTTATTGCTCAAGTATGTTGGTTATTATTTTTTAAAGGCGAGAATTTCAAATGATTTCGAAATCGGAATTAAAATGGAGTTTTAATTGAATTTTTATTACATAGAAGAGTCCTCAAAATATAAAACTCTCTAAGAGTCCTCGGAGCATAAAACTGTCTAGCGAAAAAAAAAATATATAAAAATATTGAACGGTACGATCGGGCTGAATTTTTTTCTGTAGCTTCCTTTCATCTGCAGCTAATTCTCTGTAAAATTTCATTCAATTCCAATGGTCCGGTTGTCCGGAATATATGTTCTAGTGTTTGTATCTGATTAGAACTCTTTCTTAATCAAACTCTTAATCCTTTATATATCAACAAATTCATGGATGGACTTTTCAAATAACTTTTTCTCAAACTTTTCAACCAGAAGACCTCTCCAAAATTATTCCCTTTCATCTACAAACCATATCCCCAAACTTATTCAAGATTTCAACCTTTGATTAGAAGGCTTATTAGGTGTTTTCTCGAGTTTGGGCCAGAACGAGATTTGATTATTTTCGCGAGAAGAACGTGATGGTGTGTTTAGATTTTGAGGCTGAAATTATGTGATGATTATTGTTGGTTCTTTTGGTGGTTTAAGGTGTGGGGTTTTACACAATATGCTCCTTAATCTCGCGAGTGTTATTCTCGTTGTTTTCTTGTGATTATTGATTCATATTCGAATTGATAAAGTCATTGGAATCTGAAAATTTTTGTTGGAATCTAATTTTGATTCATGTGGTATTATTTTGGTGTTGAGCACGTTGTCATGAGATTTTAATATGGCACTGAAGTTGAGCACCCGTCAATATCTTTTTTCCGGATATGCTGGAAAAACGCATAGGCGCGGTACGGTGGTGAGGTCTGGTGACTCGGTTAATGTGTTGTTGAGAAAATATATTGATATAATTGGTATTGAGATTCGCATTTGATTTGAATATTCGTGCTCGTATTGTTACGCTTTATTCACCGCTAATATTTGTTGAGCATCTTTCCTGTCGTATTGTGTACTTCCCCATATTTTCTTTTAGTGGCAGGTTAGCGCGGATTTTGGGGCGCTATGGAGTTTGATTTCAGCGAGGATTATTTGGGAAAGATTTTTAATACAAGAGAGAAGACTTGTATTTATTTATTTTGATGTATAGAGCATTTTAGATTCATTTTAGTTGTTGTATTATTTCGAGAGAAGTGTTGTATTTATTTGAAGAGATTCAGATTAGTGGTTTCTTTTATATTATGGGATTTAGATGCTCTATACCTTGTTATATTGTGGATTAGTTTAGTTTTATCAATGAGTGGCGCGCCGCTCGCTCCTCCCGAGCGGGCGGAGTGTTACAGAACGGTATCAAAGCTTAGGTATACAAAAACCCTCGGGTCTTGGGTTTTGGGTCTAGCATGCGGGTTAGTCATGTTTTCTTTGGAGAAAGGAATTTTTGGTAAAAAGTCGTTCTAGGCATCGAGGTTAGATGTGAGGTATTTAAAATTGATTTTGGAGATGAGATTTATTTTTGGAGATTATTGGCCTGAGTTTTGAGAGTTAGGTATTCGGCGAATTTCGAGGGCGAAATTCCATTGTTAGTGGGGAAGTGCAACAACCCGCATAATTTTTGAGGTGTTTTCGAAATAAAGAGGAAAAATATATTTTGAGATAAAATTATTTTTATTGCTCAAGTATGTTGGTTATTATTTTTTAAAGGCGAGAATTTCAAATGATTTCGAAATCGGAATTAAAATGGAGTTTTAATTGAATTTTTATTACATAAAAGAGTCCTCAAAATATAAAACTCTCTAAGAGTCCTCGGAGCATAAAACTGTCTACCGAAAAAAAAATATTTAAAAATATTGAACTGTCCGATCGGGCTGAATTTTTTTCTGTAGCTTCCTTTCATCTTCTGCTAATTCTTGGTAAACTTTCATTCAATTCCAACGGTCGGATCGTCCGAAATAAATGTTTTAGTGTTTGTATCTGATTAGAACTCTTTTCTTAATCAAACTCTTAATCCTTTATATATCAACAAATTCGTGGATGGACTTTTCAAATCACTTTTTCTCAAACTTTTCAACCAGAAGACCTCTCCAAAATTACTCCCTTTCATCTACAAACCATATCCCCAAACTTACTCAAGATTTCAACCTTATATTAGAAGGCTTATTTGGTGTTTTCTCAAGTTTGGGCAAGAACGAGATTTGATTATTTTCGCGAGAAGAACGTGATGGTGTGTTTAGATTTTGAGGCTAAAATTATGTGATGATTATTGTTGGTTCTTTTGGTGGTTTAAGGTATGGGGTTTTACACAATATGCTCCTTAATCTCGCGAGTGTTATTCTCGTTGTTTTCTTGTGATTATTGACTCATATTCGAATTGATAAATTCATTGGAATCTGAAAATTTTTGTTGGAATCTAATTTTCATTCATGTGGTATTATTTTGGTGTTGAGCACGTTGTCATGAGATTTTAATATGGCACTGAAGTTGAGCACCCGTCAATATGCTTTTTTCGGATATGCTAGAAAAATGCATACGTGCGGTACGGTGGTGAGGCCTGGTGACTCGGTTAATGTGTTGTTGAGAAATTATATTGATATAATTTCTATTGAGATTCGCATTTGATTTGAATATTCGTACCCGTATTGTTACGCTTTATTCACCGCTAATATTTGTTGAGCATCTTTCCTGTCGTATTGTGTACTGCCCTATATTTTCTCTTAGTGGCGGGTTAGCGCGCATTTTGGGGCGCTATGGAGTTTGATTTTAGCGAGGATTGTTTGGGAAATATTTTTAATACAAGAGACAAGACTTGTATTTGTTTATTTTGATGTATAGAGCATTGGAGATTCATTTTAGTTGTGATATTATTTCGAGAGAATTGTTGTATTTATTTTGTAGAGATTCAGATTAGGGGTTTCTTTTATATTATGGGATTTAGATGCTCTATACCTTGTTATATTGTGGATTAGTTTAGTTTTATCGATGAGTGGCGCGCCACTCGCTCCTCCCGAGCGGGCGGGGTGTTACAGAACTGTATCATAGCTTAGGTATACGACAACCCTCGGGTCTTGGGTTTTGGGTCTAGTATGCGGGTTAGTCTGTTTTCTTTGGAGAAAGGAATTTTTGGTGAAAAGTCGTTCTAGGCATCGAGGTTAGATGTGAGGTATTTAAAATTGATTTTTGAGATGAGATTTATTTTTGGAGATTGTTGGCCTGATTTTTGAGAGTTAGGTATTCGGCGAATTTCGAGGGCGAAATTCCATTGTTAGTGGGGAAGTGCAACAACCCGCGTAATTTTTGGGGTGTTTTCGAAATAAAAAGGAAAAATAAATTTTGAGATAAAATTATTTTTATTGATCAAGTATGTTGGTTATTATTTTTTAAAGGCGAGAATTTCAAACGATTTCGAAATCGGAATTAAAATGGAGTTTTAATTGAATTTTTATTACATAGAAGAGTCCTCAAAATATAAAACTCTCTAAGAGTCCCCGGAGCATAAAACTGTCTAGCGAAAAAAAACATATTTAAAAATATCGAACGGTCCGATCGAGATGAATTCTTTTCTGTAGCTTCCTTTCTTCTTCAGCTAATTCTCTGTAAAATTTCATTCAATTCCAACGGTCCGGTCGTCCGGAATAAATGTTTTAGTGTTTGTATCTGATTAGAACTCTTTTCTTAATCAAACTCTTAATCCTTTATATATCAACAAATTCGTGGATGGACTTTTCAAATCACTTTTTCTCAAACTTTTCAACCAGAAGACCTCTCCAAAATTACTCCCTTTCATCTACAAACCATATCCCCAAACTTGTTCAAGATTTCAACCTTAGATTGGAAGGCTTATTTGGTGTTTTCTCGAGTTTGGGCCAGAACGAGATTGGATTATTTTCGCGAGAAGAACGTGATGGTGTGTTTCGATTTTGAGGCTGAAAGTATGTGATGATTATTGTTGGTGCTTTTTGTGGTTTAAGGTATGGGGTTTTACACAATATGCTCCATAATCTCGCGAGTGTTATTCTCGTTGTTTTCTTGTGATTATTGACTCATATTCGAATTGATAAATTCATTGGAATCTGAAAATTTTTGTTGGAATCTAATTTTGATTCATGTGGTATTATTTTGGTGTTGAGTATGTTGTCATGAGATTTTAATGTGGCACTGAAGTTGAGCACCCATCAATATCCTTTTTCTGGATATGCTAGAAAAATGCATAGGCGCGGTACGGTGGTGAGGCCTGGTGACTCGGTCAATGTGTTGTTTAGAAATTATATTGATATAATTGCTATTGAGATTCTCATTTGATTTGAATATTCGTTCTCGTATTGTTACGCTTTATTCACCGCTAATATTTGTTGAGCATCTTTCCTGTCGTATTGTGTACTTCCCCATATTTTCTTTTAGTGGCAGGTTAGCGCAGATTTTGGGGCGCTATGGAGTTTGATATTAGCCAGGATTATTTGGGAAAGATTTTTAATACAAGAGAGAAGACTTGTATTTATTTATTTTGATGTATAGAGCATTGGAGATTCATTTTTGTTGTTGTATTATTTCGAGAGAAGTGTTGTATTTATTTGAAGAGATTCAGATTAGTGGTTTCTTTTATATTATGGGATTTAGATGCTCTATACCTTGTTATATTGTGGATTAGTTTAGTTTTATCGATGAGTGGCGCGCCGCTCGCTCCTCCCGAGCGGGCGGGGTGTTACAGAATGGTATCAAAGCTTAGGTATACGACAACCCTCGGGTCTTGGGTTTTGGGTCTAGCATGCGGGTTAGTCATGTTTTCTTTGGAGAAAGGAATTTTTGGTGAAAAGTCGTTATAGGCATCGAGGTTAGATGTGAGGTATTTAAAATTGATTTTGGAGATGAGATTTATTTTTGGAGATTGTTGGCCTGATTTTTGAGAGTTAGGTACTCGACGAATTTCGAAGGCGAAATTCCATTGTTAGTGGGGAAGTGCAACAACCAGCATAATTTTTTGGGTGTTTTCGAAGTAAAGAGGAAAAATAAATTTTGAGATAAAATTATTTTTATTGCTCAAGTATGTTGGTTATTATTTTTTAAAGGCGAGAATTTCAAACGATTTCGAAATCGGAATTAAAATAGAGTTTTAATTGAATTTTTATTACATAGAAGAGTCCTCAAAATATAAAACTCTCTAAGAGTCCTCGGAGCATAAAACTGTCTAGCGAAAAAAAAATATTTAAAAATATAGAACAGTCCGATCGGGCTGAATTTGTTTCTGTAGCTTTCTTTCATCTTCAGCTAATTCTCTGTAAAATTTTATTCAATTCCAACAGTCCGGTCGTCCGGAATAAATGTTTTTGTGTTTGTATCTGATTAGAACTCTTTTCTTAATCAAACTCTTAATCCTTTATATATCAACAAATTCGTGGATGGACTTTTCAAATCACTTTTTCTCAAACTTTTCAACCAGAAGACCTCTCCAAAATTACTCCCTTTCATCTACAAACCATATCCCCAAACTTATTCAAGATTTCAACCTTAGATTAGGAGGCTTATTTGGTGTTTTCTCGAGTTTGGGCTAGAACGAGATTTGATTATTTTCGCGAGAAGAACGTGATGGTGTGTTTAGATTTTGAGGCTGAAATTATGTGATGATTATTGTTGGTTCTTTTGGTGGTTTAAGGTATGGGGTTTTACACAATATGCTCCTTAATCTCGCGAGTGTTATTCTCTTTGTTTTCTTGTGATTATTGACTCATATTCGAATTGATAAATTCATTGGAATCTGAAAATTTTTGTTGGAATCTAATTTTGATTCATGTGGTATTATTTTGGTGTTGAGCATGTTGTCATGAGATTTTAATATGGCACTGAAGTTGAGCACCCGTCAATATCCTTTTTCCGGATGTGCTAGAAAAATGCATAGGCGCGGTACGGTGGTGAGGCCTGGTGACTCCGTTAATGTGTTGTTGAGAAATTATATTGATATAATTGCTATTGAGATTCGCATTTGATTTGAATATTCGTGCTCGTATTGTTACGCTTTTTTCACCGCTAATATTTGTTGAGCATCTTTCCTGTCGTATTGTGTACTTCCCCATATTTTCTTTTAGTGGCAGGTTAGTGCGGATTTTGGGGTGCTATGGAGTTTGATTTTAGCGAGGATTATTTGGGAAAGAGTTTTAATACAAGAGAGAAGACTTGTATTTATTTATTTTGATGTATAGAGCATTGGGGATTCATTTTAGTTGTTGTATTATTTCGAGAGAATTGTTGTATTTATTTGAAGAGATTCAGATTAGTGGTTTCTTTTATATTATGGGATTTAGATGCTCTATACGTTGTTATATTGTGGATTAGTTTAGTTTTATCGATGAGTGGCGCGCCGCTCGCTCCTCCCGAGCGGGCGGGGTGTTACAGAATGGTATCAGAGCTTAGGTATACGACAACCCTCGGGTCTTGGTTTTTGGGTCTAGCATGCGGGTTAGTCATGTTTTCTTTGGAGAAAGGATTTTTTGGTGAAAAGTCGTTCTAGGCATCGAGGTTAGATGTGAGGTATTTAAAATTGATTTTGGAGATGAGAGTATTTTTTGGAGATTGTTGGCCTGATTTTTGAGAGTTAGGTATTCGGCGAATTTCGAGGGCGAAATTCCATTGTTAGTGGGGAAGTGTAACAACCCGCGTAATTTTTGGGGTGTTTTCGAAATAAAGAGGAAAAATAAATTTTGAGATAAAATCATTTTTATTCCTCAAGTATGTTGTTTATTATTTTTTAAAGGCGAGAATTTCAAATGATTTCGAAATCGGAATTAAAATGGAGTTTTAATTGAATTTTTATTACATAGAAGAGTCCTCAAAATATAAAACTTTCTAAGAGTCCTCGGAGCATAAAACTGTCTAGCGAAAAAAAATATTTAAAAATATAGAATGGTCCGATCAAGATGAATTTTTTCCTGTAGCTTCCTTTCATCTTCAGCTAATTCTGTGTAAAATTTCATTCAATTCCAAAGGTCCAGTCGCCCGGAATAAATGTTTTAGTGTTTGTATCTGATTATAACTCTTTTCTTAATCAAACTCTTAATCCTTTATATATTAACAAATTCGTGGATGGACTTTTCAAATCACTTTTTCTCAAACTTTTCAACCAGAAGACCTCTCCAAAATTACTCCCTTTCATTTACAAACCATATCCCCAAACTTATTCAAGATTTCAACCTAAGATTAGAAGGCTTATTTGGTGTTTTCTCGAGTTTGGGCTAGAACGAGATTTGATTATTTTCGCGAGAAGAACGAGATGGTGTGTTTAGATTTTGAGGCTGAAATTATGTGATGATTTTTGTTGGTTCTTTTGGTGGTTTAAGGTATGGTATGCTCCCTAATCTCGCGAGTGTTATTCTCATTGTTTTCTTGTGATTATTGACTCATATTCGAATTGATAAATTCATTGGAATCTGAAATTTTTTGTTGGAATCTAATTTTGATTCGTGTGGTATTATTTTGGTGTTGAGCATGTTGTCATGAGATTTTAATATGGCACTGAAGTTGAGCACCCGTCAATATCCTTTTTCTGGATATGCTAGAAAAATGCATAGGCGCGGTACGGTGGTGAGGCCTGGTGACTCGGTTAATGTGTTGTTGAGAAATTATATTGATATAATTGCAATTGAGATTCGCATTTGATTTGAATATTCTTACTCGTATTGTTACGCTTTATTCACCGCTAATATTTGGTGAGCATCTTTCGTGTCGTATTGTGTACTTCCACATATTTTCTTTTTGTGGCTGGTTAGCGCGGATTTTGGGGCGCTATGGTGTTTGATTTTCGCGAGGATTATTTTCGGAAGATTTTTAATACAAGAGAGAAGATTTGTATTTATTTATTTTGATGTATAGAGCATTGGAGATTCATTTTAGTTGTTGTATTATTTTGAGTGAATTGTTGTATTTATTTGAAGAGATTCAGATTAGTGGTTTCTTTTATATTATGGGATTTAGATGCTCTATACCTTGTTATGTTGTGGATTAGTTTAGTTTTATCGATGAGTGGCGCGCCGCTCGCTCCTCCCGAGCGGGCGGAGTGTTACAGAATGGTATCACAGCTTAAGTATACGACAACCCTCGGATCTTGGGTTTTGGGTCTAGCATGCGGGTTAGTCATGTTTTCTTGGGAGAAAGGAATTTTTGGTGAAAAGTCGTTCTAGGCATCGAGGTTAGTTGTGAGGTATTTAAAATTGATTTTTGAGATGAGAGTTATTTTTGGAGATTATTGGCCTGATTTTTGGAGTTAGGTATTCGGCGAATTTCGAGGCCGAAATTCCATTTTTAGTGGGGAAGCGTAACAACCCGCGTAATTTTTGGGGTGTTTTCGAAATAAAGAGGAAAAATAAATTTTGAGATAAAATTATTTTTATTGCTCAAGTATGTTGGTTATTATTTTTTAAATGCAAGAATTTCAAACGATTTCGAAATCGGAATTAAAATGGAGTTTTAATTGAATTTTTATTACATAGAAGAGTCCTCAAAATATAAAACTCTCTAAGAGTCCTCGGAGCATAAAACTGTCTAGCGAAAAAAAAAATATTTAACAATATTGAACCGTCCGATCGGGCTGAATTTTTTTCTGTAGCTTCCTTTCATCTTCACCTAATTCTTTGTAAAATTTCATTCAATTCCAACTGTCCGATCGTCCGGAATAAATGTTTTAGTGTTTTTATCTGATTAAAACTCATTTCTTAATCAAACTCTTAATCCTTTATATATCAACAAATTCGTGGATGGACTTTTCAAATCACTTTTTCTCAAACTTTTGAACCAAAAGACCTCTCCAAAATTACTCCCTTTCATCTACAAACCATATTCCCAAACTTACACAAGATTTCAACCTTAGATTAGAAGGCTTATTTGGTGTTTTCTCGAGTTTGGGCTAGAACGAGATTTGATTAATTTCGTGAGAAGAACGTGATGGTGTGTTTTGATTTTGAGGCTGAAATTATGTGATGATTATTGTTGGTTCTTTTGGTGGTTTAAGGTACAGGGTTTTACACAATATGCTCGTTAATCTCGCGAGTGTTATTCTCGTTGTTTTCTTGTGATTACTAACTCATAATCGAATTGATAAATTCATTGGAGTCTGAAATTTTTTGTTGGAATCTAATTTTCATTCATGTGGTATTATTTTGGTGTTGAGCATGTTGTCATGAGATTTTAATATGGCACTGAAGTTGAGCACCCGTCAATATCCTTTTTCCGGATATGCTAGAAAAATGCATAGGCGCGGTACGGTGGTGAGGCCTGGTGACTCGGTTAATGTGTTGTTCAGAAATTATATTGATATAATTGCTATTGAGATTCGCATTTGATTTGAATATTCGTACTCGTATTGTTACGCTTTATTCACCGCTAATATTTGTTGAGCATCTTTCCTGTCGTATTGTGTACTTTCCCATATTTTCTTTTAGTGGCAGGTTAGCGCGGATTTTGGGGCGCTATGGAGTTTGATTTTAGCGAGGATTGTTTTGGGAAGATTTTTAATACAAGAGAGAGACTTGTATTTATTTATTTTGATGTATAGAGCATTGGAGATTCATTTTAGGTGTTGTGTTATTTCGAGAGAATTGATGTATTTATTTGAAGAGATTCAGATTAGTGGTTTCTTTTATATTATGGGATTTAGATGCTCTATACCTTGTTATATTGTGGATTAGTTTAGTTTTATCGATGAGTGGCGCGCCGCTCGCTCCTCCCGAGCGGGCGAGGTGTTACAGAATGGTATCAGAGCTTAGGTATACGACAACCCTCGGGTCTTGGGTTTTGGGTCTAGCATGCGGGTTAGTCATGTTTTCTTTGGAGAAAGGAATTTTTGGTGAAAAGTCGTTCTAGGCATCGAGGTTAGATGTGAGGTATTTAAAATTGATTTTGGAGATGAGATTTATTTCAGGAGATTGTTGGCCTCATTTTTGAGAGTTAGGTATTCGGCGAATTTCGAAGGCGAAATTCCATTGTTAGTGGGGAAGTGTAACAACCCGCGTAATTTTTGGGGAGTTTTTGAAATAAAGAGGAAAAATAAATTTTGAGATAAAATTATTTTTATTGCTCAACTATGTTGGTTATTATTTTTTAAAGGCGAAATTTTCAAACGATTTCGAAATCAGAATTAAAATGGAGTTTTAATTGAATTTTTATTACTTAGAAGAGTCCTCAAAATATAAAACTCTCTAAGAGTCCTCCGAGCATAAAACTGTCTAGCGAAAAAAAAATATTTAAAAATATTGACTGGTCCGATCGGGCTGAATTTTATTCTGTAGCTTCCTTTCATCTTCACCTAATTCTTTGTAAAATTTCATTCAATTCCAACTGTCCGATCGTCCGGAATAAATGTTTTATTATTTGTATCTGATTATAACTCTTTTCTAAATCAAACTCTTAATCCTTTATATATCAACAAATTCGTGGATGGACTTTTCAAATCACTTTTTCTCAAACTTTTGAACCAAAAGACCTCTCCAAAATTACTCCCTTTCATCTACAAACCATATTCCCAAACATACTCAAGATTTCAACCTTAGATTAGAAGGCTTATTTGGTGTTTTCTCGAGTTTGGGCTAGAACGAGATTTGATTAATTTCGTGAGAAGAACGTGATGGTGTGTTTAGATTTTGAGGCTGAAATTATGTGATGATTATTGTTGGTTCTTTTGGTGGTTTAAGGTACGGGGTTTTACACAATATGCTCGTTAATCTCGCGAGTGTTATTCTCGTTGTTTTCTTGTGATTATTGACTCATATTCGAATTGATAAATTCATTAGAGTCTGAAATTTTTTGTTGGAATCCAATTTTCATTCATGTGGTATTATTTTGGTGTTGAGCATGTTGTCATGAGATTTTAATATGGCACTGAAGTTGAGCACCCGTCAATATCCTTTTTCCGGATATGCTAGAAAAATGCATAGGCGCGGTACGGTGGTGAGGCCTGGTGACTCGGTTAATGTGTTGTTGAGAAATTATATTGATATAATTGCTATTGAGATTCACATTTGATTTGAATACTCGTACTCGTATTGTTACGCTTTATTCACCGCTAATATTTGTTGAGCATCTTTCCTGTCGTATTGTGTACTTTCCCATATTTTCTTTTAGTGGCAGGTTAGCGCGGATTTTGGGGCGCTATGGAGTTTGATTTTAGCGAGGATTGTTTTGGGAAGATTTTTAATACAAGAGAGAAGACTTGTATTTATTTATTTTGATGTATAGAGCATTGGAGATTCATTTTAGTTGTTGTGTTATTTCGAGAGAATTGATGTATTTATTTGAAGAGATTCAGATTAGTGGTTTCTTTTATATTATGGGATTTAGATGCTCTATACCTTGTTATATTGTGGATTAGTTTAGTTTTATCGATGAGTGGCGCGCCGCTCGCTCCTCCCGAGCGGGCAAGGTGTTACAGAATGGTATCAGAGCTTAGGTATACGACAACCCTCGGGTCTTGGGTTTTGGGTCTAGCATGCGGGTTAGTCATGTTTTCTTTGGACAAAGGAATTTTTGGTGAAAAGTCGTTCTAGGCATCGAGGTTAGATGTGAGGTATTTAAAATTGATTTTGGAGATGAGATTTATTTTTTGGAGATTGTTGGCCTGATTTTTGAGTGTTAGGTATTCGGCGAATTTCGAGGGCGAAATTCCATTGTTAGTGGGGAAGTGCAACAACCCGCGTAATTTTTGGGGTGTTTTCGAAATAAAGAGGAAAAATAAATTTTGAGATAAAATTATTTTTATTGCTCAAGTATGTTGGTTATTATTTTTTAAAGGCGAGAATTTCAAACGATTTCGAAATCGGAATTAAAATGGAGTTTTAATTGAATTTTTATTACATAGAAGAGTCCTCAAAATATAAAACTCTCTAAGAGTCCTCGGAGCATAAAACTGTCTAGCAAAAAAAAAATATTTAATGGTCCGATCGGGCTGAATTTTTTTCTGCAGCTTCCCTTCATCATCACCTAATTCTTTGTAAAAATTCATTCAATTCCAACTGTCCGATCGTCCGGAATAAATGTTTTAGTGTTTGTATCTGATTAGAACTCATTTCTTAATCAAACTCTTAATCCTTTATATAGCAACAAATTCGTGGATGGACTTTTCAAATCACTTTTTCTCAAACTTTTGAACCAAAAGACCTCTCCAAAATTACTCGCTTTCATCTACAAACCATATTCCCAAACTTACTCAAGATTTCAACCTTAGATTAGAAGGCTTATTTGGTGTTTTCTCGAGTTTGGGCTAGAACGAGATTTGATTAATTTCGTGAGAAGAACGTGATGGTGTGTTTAGATTTTGAGGCTGAAATTATGTGATGATTATTGTGGGTTCTTTTGGTGGTTTAAGGTACGGGGTTTTACACAATATGCTCGTTAATCTCGCGAGTGTTATTCTCGTTGTTTTCTTGTGATTATTGACTCATATTCGAATTGATAAATTCATTAGAGTCTGAAATTTTTTGTTGGAATCTAATTTTCATTCATGTGGTATTATTTTGGTGTTGAGCATGTTGTCTTGAGATTTTAATATGGCACTGAAGTTGAGCACCCGTCAATATCCTTTTTCCGGATATGCTAGAAAAATGAATAGGCGCGGTACGGTGGTGAGGCCTGGTGACTCGGTTAATGTGTTGTTCAGAAATTATATTGATATAATTGCTATTGTGATTCGCATTTGATTTGAATATTCGTACTCGTATTGTTACGCTTTATTCACCGCTAATATTTGTTGAGCATCTTTCCTGTCGTATTGTGTACTTTCCCATATTTTCTTTTAGTGGCAGGTTAGCGCGGATTTTGGGGCGCTATGGAGTTTGATTTTAGCGAGGATTGTTTTGGGAAGATTTTTAATACAAGAGAGAAGACTTGTATTTATTTATTTTGATGTATAGAGCATTGGAGATTCATTTTAGGTGTTGTGTTATTTCGAGAGAATTGATGTATTTATTTGAAGAGATTCAGATTAGTGGTTTCTTTTATATTATGGGATTTAGATGCTCTATACCTTGTTATATTGTGGATTAGTTTAGTTTTATCGATGAGTGGCGCGTCGCTCGCTCCTCCCGAGCGGGCGAGGTGTTACAGAATGGTATCAGAGCTTAGGTATACGACAACCCTCGGGTCTTGGGTTTTGGGTCTAGCATGCGGGTTAGTCATGTTTTCTTTGGAGAAAGGGATTTTTGGTGAAAAGTCGTTCTAGGCATCGAGGTTAGATGTGAGGTATTTAAAATTGATTTTGGAGATGAGATTTATTTCAGGAGATTGTTGGCCTCATTTTTGAGAGTTAGGTATTCGGTGAATTTCGAAGGCGAAATTCCATTGTTAGTGGGGAAGTGTAACAACCCGCGTAATTTTTGGGGAGTTTTTGAAATAAAGAGGAAAAATAAATTTTGAGATAAAATTATTTTTATTGCTCAACTATGTTGGTTATTATTTTTTAAAGGCGAAATTTTCAAACGATTTCGAAATCAGAATTAAAATGGAGTTTTAATTGAATTTTTATTACTTAGAAGAGTCCTCAAAATATAAAACTCTCTAAGAGTCCTCCGAGCATAAAACTGTCTAGCGAAAAAAAAATATTTAAAAATATTGACTGGTCCGATCGGGCTGAATTTGTTTCTGTAGCTTCCTTTCATCTTCACCTAATTCTTTGTAAAATTTCATTCAATTCCAACTGTCCGATCGTCCGGAATAAATGTTTTATTATTTGTATCTGATTATAACTCTTTTCTAAATCAAACTCTTAATCCTTTATATATCAACAAATTCGTGGATGGACTTTTCAAATCACTTTTTCTCACACTTTTGAACCAAAAGACCTCTCCAAAATTACTCCCTTTCATCTACAAACCATATTCCCAAACATACTCAAGATTTCAACCTTAGATTAGAAGGCTTATTTGGTGTTTTCTCGAGTTTGGGCTAGAACGAGATTTGATTAATTTCGTGAGAAGAACGTGATGGTGTGTTTAGATTTTGAGGCTGAAATTATGTGATGATTATTGTTGGTTCTTTTGGTGGTTTAAGGTACGGGGTTTTACACAATATGCTCGTTAATCTCGCGAGTGTTATTCTCGTTGTTTTCTTGTGATTATTGACTCATATTCGAATTGATAAATTCATTAGAGTCTGAAATTTTTTGTTGGAATCTAATTTTCATTCATGTGGTATTATTTTGGTGTTGAGCATGTTGTCATGAGATTTTAATATGGCACTGAAGTTGAGCACCCGTCAATATCCTTTTTCCGGATATGATAGAAAAATGCATAGGCGCGGTACGGTGGTGAGGCCTGGTGACTCGGTTAATGTGTTGTTGAGAAATTATATTGATATAATTGCTATTGAGATTCACATTTGATTTGAATATTCGTACTCGTATTGTTACGCTTTATTCACCGCTAATATTTGTTGAGCATCTTTCCTGTCGTATTGTGTACTTTCCCATATTTTCTTTTAGTGGCAGGTTAGCGCGGATTTTGGGGCGCTATGGAGTTTGATTTTAGCGAGGATTGTTTTGGGAAGATTTTTAATACAAGAGAGAAGACTTGTATTTATTTATTTTGATGTATAGAGCATTGGAGATTCATTTTAGTTGTTGTGTTATTTCGAGAGAATTGATGTATTTATTTGAAGAGATTCAGATTAGTGGTTTCTTTTATATTATGGGATTTACATGCTCTATACCTTGTTATATTGTGGATTAGTTTAGTTTTATCGATGAGTGGCGCGCCGCTCGCTCCTCCCGAGCGGGCGAGGTGTTAGAGAATGGTATCAGATCTTAGGTATACGACAACCCTCGGGTCTTGGGTTTTGGGTCTAGCATGCAGGTTAGTCATGTTTTCTTTGGAGAAAGGAATTTTTGGTGAAAAGTCGTTCTAGGCATCGAGGTTAGATGTGAGGTATTTAAAATTGATTTTGGGGATGAGATTTATTTCTAGAGATTGTTGGCCTCATTTTTGAGAGTTAGGTATTCGGCGAATTTCGAAGGCGAAATTCCATTGTTAGTGGGGAAGTGTAACAACCCGCGTAATTTTTGGGGAGTTTTTGAAATAAAGAGGAAAAATAAATTTTGAGATAAAATTATTTTTATTGCTCAACTATGTTGGTTATTATTTTTCAAAGGCGAGATTTTCAAACGATTTCGAAATCAGAATTAAAATGGAGTTTTAATTGTATTTTTATTACTTAGAAGAGTCCTCAAAATATAAAACTCTCTAAGAGTCCTCGGAGCATAAAACTGTCTAGCGAAAAAAAAAATATTTAAAAATATTGAATGGTTCGATCGGGCTGAATTTTTTTCTGTAGCTTCCTTTCATCTTCACCTAATTCTTTGTAATATTTCATTCAATTCCAACTGTCCGATCGTCCGGAATAAATGTTTTATTATTTGTATCTGATTATAACTCATTTCTAAATCAAACTCTTAATCCTTTATATATCAACAAATTCGTGGATGGACTTTTCAAATCACTTTTTCTCAAAATTTTGAACCAAAAGACCTCTCCAAAATTACTCCCTTTCATCTACAAACCATATTCCCAAACTTACTCAAGATTTCAACCTTAGATTAGAAGGCTTATTTGGTGTTTTCTCGAGTTTGGGCTAGAACGAGATTTGATTAATTTCGTGAGAAGAACGTGATGGTGTGTTTAGATTTTGAGGCTGAAATTATGTGATGATTATTGTTGGTTCTTTTGGTGGTTTAAGGTACGGGGTTTTACACAATATGCTCGTTAATCTCGCGAGTGTTATTCTCGTTGTTTTCTTGTGATTATTGACTCATATTCGAATTGATAAATTCATTAGAGTCTGAAATTTTTTGTTGGAATCTAATTTTCATTTATGTGGTATTATTTTGGTGTTGAGCATGTTGTCATGGGATTTTAATATGGCACTGAAGTTGAGCACCCGTCAATATCCTTTTTCCGGATATGCTAGAAAAATGCATAGGCGCGGTACGGTGGTGAGGCCTGGTGACTCGGTTAATGTGTTGTTGAGAAATTATATTGATATAATTGCTATTGAGATTCACATTTGATTTGAATATTCGTACTCGTATTGTTACGCTTTATTCACCGCTAATATTTGTTGAGCATCTTTCCTGTCGTATTGTGTACTTTCCCATATTTTCTTTTAGTGGCAGGTTAGCGCGGATTTTGGGGCGCTATGGAGTTTGATTTTAGCGAGGATTGTTTTGGGAAGATTTTTAATACAAGAGAGAAGACTTGTATTTATTTATTTTGATGTATAGAGCATTGGAGATTCTTTTTAGTTGTTGTGTTATTTCGAGAGAATTGATGTATTTATTTGAAGAGATTCAGATTAGTGGTTTCTTTTATATTATGGGATTTAGATGCTCTATACCTTGTTATATTGTGGATTAGTTTAGTTTTATCGATGAGTGGCGCGCCGCTCGCTCCTCCCGAGCGGGCGAGGTGTTACAGAATGGTATCAGAGCTTAGGTATACGACAACCCTCGGGTCTTGGGTTTTGGGTCTAGCATGCGGGTTAGTCATGTTTTCTTTGGACCAAGGAATTTTTGGTGAAAAGTCGTTCTAGGCATCGAGGTTAGATGTGAGGTATTTAAGATTGATTTTGGAGATGAGATTTATTTCTGGAGATTGTTGGCCTCATTTTTGAGAGTTAGGTATTCGGCGAATTTCGAAGGCGAAATTCCATTGTTAGTGGGGAAGTGTAACAACCCGCGTAATTTTTGGGGAGTTTTTGAAATAAAGAGGAAAAATAAATTTTGAGATAAAATTATTTTTATTGCTCAACTATGCTGGTTATTATTTTTTAAAGGCGAGATTTTCAAACGATTTCGAAATCAGAATTAAAATGGAGTTTTAATTGAATTTTTATTACTTAGAAGAGTCCTCAAAATATAAAACTCTCTAAGAGTCCTCGGAGCATAAAACTGTCTAGCGAAAAAAAAAATATTTAAAAATATTGAATAGTCCGATTGGGCTGAATTCATTTCTGTAGCTTCCTTTCATCTTCACCTAATTCTTTGTAAAATTTCATTCAATTCCAACTGTCCGATCGTCCGGAATAAATGTTTTATTGTTTGTATCTGATTATAACTCTTTTCTAAATCAAACTCTTAATCCTTTATATATCAACAAATTCGTGGATGGACTTTTCAAATCACTTTTTCTCAAACTTTTGGACCAAAAGACCTCTCCAAAATTACTCCCTTTCATCTACAAACCATATTCCCAAACATACTCAAGATTTCAACCTTAGATTAGAAGGCTTATTTGGTGTTTTCTCGAGTTTGGGCTAGAACGAGATTTGATTAATTTCGTGAGAAGAACGTGATGGTGTGTTTAGATTTTGAGGATGAAATTATGTGATGATTATTGTTGGTTCTTTTGGTGGTTTAAGGTACGGGGTTTTACACAATATGCTCGTTAATCTCGCGAGTGTTATTCTCGTTGTTTTCTTGTGATTATTGACTCATATTCGAATTGATAAATTCATTAGAGTCTGAAATTTTTTGTTGGAATCTAATTTTCATTCATGTGGTATTATTTTGGTGTTGAGCATGTTGTCATGAGATTATAATATGGCACTGAAGTTGAGCACCCGTCAATATCCTTTTTCCGGATATGCTAGAAAAATGCATAGGCGCGGTACGGTGGTGAGGCCTGGTGACTCGGTTAATGTGTTGTTGAGAAATTATATTGATATAATTGCTATTGAGATTCACATTTGATTTGAATATTCGTACTCGTATTGTTACGCTTTATTCACCGCTAATATTTGTTGAGCATCTTTCCTGTCGTATTGTGTACTTTCCCATATTTTCTTTTAGTGGCAGGTTAGCGCGGATTTTGGGGCGCTATGGAGTTTGATTTTAGCGAGGATTGTTTTGGGAAGATTTTTAATACAAGAGAGAAGACTTGTATTTATTTATTTTGATGTATAGAGCATTGGAGATTCATTTTAGTTGTTGTGTTATTTCGAGAGAATTGATGTATTTATTTGAAGAGATTCAGATTAGTGGTTTCTTTTATATTATGGGATTTAGATGCTCTATACCTTGTTATATTGTGGATTAGTTTAGTTTTATCGATGAGTGGCGCGCCGCTCGCTCCTCCCGAGCGGGCGAGGTGTTAGAGAATGGTATCAGATCTTAGGTATACGACAACCCTCGGGTCTTGGGTTTTGGGTCTAGCATGCAGGTTAGTCATGTTTTCTTTGGAGAAAGGATTTTTTGGTGAAAAGTCGTTCTAGGCATCGAGGTTAGATGTGAGGTATTTAAAATTGATTTTGGAGATGAGATTTATTTCTGGAGATTGTTGGCCTCATTTTTGAGAGTTAGGTATTCGGTGAATTTCGAAGGCGAAATTCCATTGTTAGTGGGGAAGTGTAACAACCCGCGTAATTTTTGGGGAGTTTTTGAAATAAAGAGGAAAAATAAATTTTGAGATAAAATTATTTTTATTGCTCAACTATGTTGGTTATTATTTTTCAAAGGCGAGATTTTCAAACGATTTCGAAATCAGAATTAAAATGGAGTTTTAATTGTATTTTTATTACTTAGAAGAGTCCTCAAAATATAAAACTCTCTAAGAGTCCTCGGAGCATAAAACTGTCTAGCGAAAAAAAAATATTTAAAAATATTGAATGGTTCGATCGGGCTGAATTTTTTTCTGTAGCTTCCTTTCAACTTCGCCTAATTCTTTGTAATATTTCATTCAATTCCAACTGTCCGATCGTTCGGAATAAATGTTTTATTGTTTGTATCTGATTATAACTCATTTCTAAATCAAACTCTTAATCCTTTATATATCAACAAATTCGTGGATGGACTTTTCAAATCACTTTTTCTCAAACTTTTGAACCAAAAGACCACTCCAAAATTACTCCCTTTCATCTACAAACCATATTCCCAAACTTACTCAAGATTTCAACCTTAGATTAGAAGGCTTATTTGGTGTTTTCTCGAGTTTGGGCTAGAACGAGATTTGATTAATTTCGTGAGAAGAACGTGATGGTGTGTTTAGATTTTGAGGCTGAAATTATGTGATGATTATTGTTGGTTCTTTTGGTGGTTTAAGGTACGGGGTTTTACACAATATGCTCGTTAATCTCGCGAGTGTTATTCTCGTTGTTTTCTTGTGATTATTGACTCATATTCGAATTGATAAATTCATTAGAGTCTGAAATTTTTTGTTGGAATCTAATTTTCATTCATGTGGTATTATTTTGGTGTTGAGCATGTTGTCATGAGATTATAATATGGCACTGAAGTTGAGCACCCGTCAATATCCTTTTTCCGGATATGCTAGAAAAATGCATAGGCGCGGTACGGTGGTGAGGCCTGGTGACTCGGTTAATGTGTTGTTGAGAAATTATATTGATATAATTGCTATTGAGATTCACATTTGATTTGAATATTCGTACTCGTATTGTTACGCTTTATTCACCGCTAATATTTGTTGAGCATCTTTCCTGTCGTATTGTGTACTTTCCCATATTTTCTTTTAGTGGCAGGTTAGCGCGGATTTTGGGGCGCTATGGAGTTTGATTTTAGCGAGGATTGTTTTGGGAAGATTTTTAATACAAGAGAGAAGACTTGTATTTATTTATTTTGATGTATAGAGCATTGGAGATTCATTTTAGTTGTTGTGTTATTTCGAGAGAATTGATGTATTTATTTGAAGAGATTCAGATTAGTGGTTTCTTTTATATTATGGGATTTAGATGCTCTATACCTTGCTATATTGTGGATTAGTTTAGTTTTATCGATGAGTGGCGCGCCGCTCGCTCCTCCCGAGCGGGCGAGGTGTTACAGAATGGTATCAGAGCTTAGGTATACGACAACCCTCGGGTCTTGGGTTTTGGGTCTAGCATGCGGGTTAGTCATGTTTTCTTTGGAGAAAGGAATTTTTGGTGAAAAGTCGTTCTAGGCATCGAGGTTAGATGTTAGGTATTTAAAATTGATTTTGGAGATGAGATTTATTTCTGGAGATTGTTGGCCTCATTTTTGAGAGTTAGGTATTCGGCGAATTTCGAAGGCGAAATTCCATTGTTAGTGGGGAAGTGTAACAACCCGGTAATTTTTGGGGAGTTTTTGAAATAAAGAGGAAAAATAAATTTTGAGATAAAATTATTTTTATTGCTCAACTATGTTGGTTATTATTTTTTAAAGGCGAGATTTTCAAACGATTTCGAAATCAGAATTAAAATGGAGTTTTAATTGAATTTTTATTACTTAGAAGAGTCCTCAAAATATAAAACTCTCTAAGAGTCCTCGGAGCATAAAACTGTCTAGCGAAAAAAAAAATATTTAAAAATATTGAATGGTCCGATCGGGCTGAATTTATTTCTGTAGCTTCCTTTCATCTTCACCTAATTCTTTGTAAAATTTCGTTCAATTCCAACTGTCCGATCGTCCGGAATAAATGTTTTATTGTTTGTATCTGATTATAACTCTTTTCTAAATCAAACTCTTAATCCTTTATATATCAACAAATTCGTGGATGGACTTTTCAAATCACTTTTTCTCAAACTTTTGAACCAAAAGACCTCTCCAAAATTACACCCTTTCATCTACAAACCATATTCCCAAACATACTCAAGATTTCAACCTTAGATTAGAAGGCTTATTTGGTGTTTTCTCGAGTTTGGGCTAGAACGAGATTTGATTAATTTCGTGAGAAGAACGTGATGGTGTGTTTAGATTTTGAGGATGAAATTATGTGATGATTATTGTTGGTTCTTTTGGTGGTTTAAGGTACGGGGTTTTACACAATATGCTCGTTAATCTCGCGAGTGTTATTCTCGTTGTTTTCTTGTGATTATTGACTCATATTCGAATTGATAAATTCATTAGAGTCTGAAATTTTTTGTTGGAATCTAATTTTCATTCATGTGGTATTATTTTGGTGTTGAGCATGTTGTCATGAGATTTTAATATGGCACTGAAGTTGAGCACCCGTCAATATCCTTTTTCCGGATATGCTAGAAAAATGCATAGGCGCGGTACGGTGGTGAGGACTGGTGACTCGGTTAATGTGTTGTTGAGAAATTATATTGATATAATTGCTATTGAGATTCGCATTTGATTTGAATATTCGTACTCGTATTGTTACGCTTTATTCACCGCTAATATTTGTTGAGCATCTTTCCTGTCGTATTGTGTACTTTCCCATATTTTCTTTTAGTGGCAGGTTAGCGCGGATTTTGGGGCGCTATGGAGTTTGATTTTAGCGAGGATTGCTTTGGGAAGATTTTTAATACAAGAGAGAAGACTTGTATTTATTTATTTTGATGTATAGAGCATTGGAGATTCATTTTAGTTGTTGTGTTATTTCGAGAGAATTGATGTATTTATTTGAAGAGATTCAGATTAGTGGTTTCTTTTATATTATGGGATTTAGATGCTCTATACCTTGTTATATTGTGGATTAGTTTAGTTTTATCGATGAGTGGCGCGCCGCTCGCTCCTCCCAAGCGGACGAGGTGTTAGAGAATGGTATCAGAGCTTAGGTATACGACAACCCTCGGGTCTTGGGTTTTGGGTCTAGCATGCGGGTTAGTCATGTTTTCTTTGGACAAAGGAATTTTTGGTGAAAAGTCGTTCTAGGCATCGAGGTTAGATGTGATGTATTTAAAATTTATTTTGGAGATGAGATTTATTTCTGGAGATTGTTGGCCTCATTTTTGAGAGTTAGGTATTCGGCGAATTTCGAAGGCGAAATTCCATTGTTAGTGGGGAAGTGTAACAACCCGCGTAATTTTTGTGGAGTTTTTGAAATAAAGAGGAAAAATAAATTTTGAGATAAAATTATTTTTATTGCTCAACTATGTTGGTTATTATTTTTCAAAGGCGAGATTTTCAAACGATTTCGAAATCAGAATTAAAATGGAGTTTTAATTGAATTTTTATTACTTAGAAGAGTCCTCAAAATATAAAACTCTCTAAGAGTCCTCGGAGCATAAAACTGTCTAGCGAAAAAAAAAATATTTAAAAATATTGAATGGTCCGATCGGGCTGAATTTATTTCTGTAGCTTCCTTTCATCTTCACCTAATTCTTTGTAAAATTTCATTCAATTCCAACTGTCCGATCGTCCGGAATAAATGTTTTATTGTTTGTATCTGATTATAACTCTTTTCTAAATCAAACTCTTAATCCTTTATATATCAACAAATTCGTGGATGGACTTTTCAAATCACTTTTTCTCAAACTTTTGAACCAAAAGACCTCTCCAAAATTACTCCCATTCATCTACAAACCATATTCCCAAACATACTCAAGATTTCAACCTTAGATTAGAAGGCTTATTTGGTGTTTTCTCGAGTTTGGGCTAGAACGAGATTTGATTAATTTCGTGAGAAGAACGTGATGGTGTGTTTAGATTTTGAGGATGAAATTATGTGATGATTATTGTTGGTTCTTTTGGTGGTTTAAGGTACGGGGTTTTACACAATATGCTCGTTAATCTCGCGAATGTTATTCTCGTTGTTTTCTTGTGATTATTGACTCATATTCGAATTGATAAATTCATTAGAGTCTGAAATTTCTTGTTGGAATCTAATTTTCATTCATGTGGTATTATTTTGGTGTTGAGCATGTTGTCATGAGATTTTAATATGGCACTGAAGTTGAGCACCCGTCAATATCCTTTTTCCGGATATGCTAGAAAAATGCATAGGCGCGGTACGGTGGTGAGGCCTGGTGACTCGGTTAATGTGTTGTTGAGAAATTATATTGATATAATTGCTATTGAGATTCGCATTTGATTTGAATATTCGTACTCGTATTGTTACGCTTTATTCACCGCTAATATTTGTTGAGCATCTTTCCTGTCGTATTGTGTACTTTCCCATATTTTCTTTTAGTGGCAGGTTAGCGCGGATTTTGGGGCGCTATGGAGTTTGATTTTAGCGAGGATTGTTTTGGGAAGATTTTTAATACAAGAGAGAAGACTTTTATTTATTTATTTTGATGTATAGAGCATTGGAGATTCATTTTAGTTGTTGTGTTATTTCGAGAGAATTGATGTATTTATTTGAAGAGATTCAGATTAGTGGTTTCTTTTATATTATGTGATTTAGATGCTCTATACCCTGTTATATTGTGGATTAGTTTAGTTTTATCGATGAGTGGCGCGCCGCTCGCTCCTCCCGAGCGGGCGAGGTGTTACAGAATGGTATCAGAGCTTAGGTATACGACAACCCTCGGGTCTTGGGTTTTGGGTCTAGCATGCGGGTTAGTCATGTTTTCTTTGGACAAAGGAATTTTTGGTGAAAAGTCGTTCTAGGCAACGAGGTTAGATGTGATGTATTTAAAATTGATTTTGGAGATGAGATTTATTTCTGGAGATTGTTGGCCTCATTTTTGAGAGTTAGGTATTTGGCGAATTTCGAAGGCAAAATTCCATTGTTAGTGGGGAAGTGTAACAACCCGCGTAATTTTTGGGGAGTTTTTGAAATAAAGAGGAAAAATAAATTTTGAGATAAAATTATTTTTATTGCTCAACTATGTTGGTTATTATTTTTTAAAGGCGAGATTTTCAAACGATTTCGAAATCAGAATTAAAATGGAGTTTTAATTGAATTTTTATTACTTAGAAGAGTCCTCAAAATATAAAACTCTCTAAGAGTCCTCGGAGCATAAAACTGTCTAGCGAAAAAAAAAATATTTAAAAATATTGAATGGTCCGATCGGGCTGAATTTATTTCTGTAGCATCCTTTCATCTTCACCTAATTCTTTGTAAAATTTCATTCAATTCCGACTATCCGATCGTCCGGAATAAATGTTTTATTGTTTGTATCTGATTATAACTCTTTTCTAAATCAAACTCTTAATCCTTTACATATCAACAAATTCGTGGATGGACTTTTCAAATCACTTTTTCTCAAACTTTTGAACCAAAAGACCTCTCCAAAATTACTCCCTTTCATCTACAAACCATATTCCCAAACATACTCAAGATTTCAACCTTAGATTAGAAGGCTTATTTGGTGTTTTCTCGAGTTTGGGCTAGAACGAGATTTGATTAATTTCGTGAGAAGAACGTGATGGTGTGTTTAGATTTTGAGGCTGAAATTATGTGATGATTATTGTTGGTTCTTTTGGTGGTTTAAGGTACGGGGTTTTACACAATATGCTCGTTAATCTCGCGAGTGTTATTCTCGTTGTTTTCTTGTGATTATTGACTCATATTCGAATTGATAAATTCATTAGAGTCTGAAATTTTTTGTTGGAATCTAATTTTCATTCATGTGGTATTATTTTGGTGTTGAGCATGTTGTCATGAGATTTTAATATGGCACTGAAGTTGAGCACCCGTCAATATCCTTTTTCCGGATATGCTAGAAAAATGCATAGGCGCGGTACGGTGGTGAGGCCTGGTGACTCGGTTAATGTGTTGTTGAGAAATTATATTGATATAATTGCTATTGAGATTCACATTTGATTTGAATATTCGTACTCGTATTGTTACGCTTTATTCACCGCTAATATTTGTTGAGCATCTTTCCTGTCGTATTGTGTACTTTCCCATATTTTCTTTTAGTGGCAGGTTAGCGCGGATTTTGGGGCGCTATGGAGTTTGATTTTAGCGAGGATTGTTTTTGGAAGATTTTTAATACAAGAGAGAAGACTTTTATTTATTTATTTTGATGTATAGAGCATTGGAGAATCATTTTAGTTGTTGTGTTATTTCGAGAGAATTGATGTATTTATTTGAAGAGATTCAGATTAGTGGTTTCTTTTATATTATGGGATTTAGATGCTCTATACCCTGTTATATTGTGGATTAGTTTAGTTTTATCGATGAGTGGCGCGCCGCTCGCTCCTCCCGAGCGGGCGAGGTGTTACAGAATGGTATCAGAGCTTAGGTATACGACAACCCTCGGGTCTTGGGTTTTGGGTCTAGCATGCGGGTTAGTCATGTTTTCTTTGGACAAAGGAATTTTTGGTGAAAAGTCGTTCTAGGCAACGAGGTTAGATGTGATGTATTTAAAATTGATTTTGGAGATGAGATTTATTTCTGGAGATTGTTGGCCTCATTTTTTAGAGTTAGGTATTTGGCGAATTTCGAAGGCAAAATTCCATTGTTAGTGGGGAAGTGTAACAACCCGCGTAATTTTTGGGGAGTTTTTGAAATAAAGAGGAAAAATAAATTTTGAGATAAAATTATTTTTATTGCTCAACTATGTTGGTTATTATTTTTTAAAGGCGAGATTTTCAAACGATTTCGAAATCAGAATTAAAATGGAGTTTTAATTGAATTTTTATTACTTAGAAGAGTCCTCAAAATATAAAACTCTCTAAGAGTCCTCGGAGCATAAAACTGTCTAGCGAAAAAAAAAATATTTAAAAATATTGAATGGTCCGATCGGGCTGAATTTATTTCTGTAGCATCCTTTCATCTTCACCTAATTCTTTGTAAAATTTCATTCAATTCCGACTATCCGATCGTCCGGAATAAATGTTTTATTGTTTGTATCTGATTATAACTCTTTTCTAAATCAAACTCTTAATCCTTTACATATCAACAAATTCGTGGATGGACTTTTCAAATCACTTTTTCTCAAACTTTTGAACCAAAAGACCTCTCCAAAATTACTCCCTTTCATCTACAAACCATATTCCCAAACATACTCAAGATTTCAACCTTAGATTAAAAGGCTTATTTGGTGTTTTCTCGAGTTTGGGCTAGAACGAGATTTGATTAATTTCGTGAGAAGAACGTGATGGTGTGTTTAGATTTTGAGGCTGAAATTATGTGATGATTATTGTTGGTTCTTTTGGTGGTTTAAGGTACGGGGTTTTACACAATATGCTCGTTAATCTCGCGAGTGTTATTCTCGTTGTTTTCTTGTGATTATTGACTCATATTCGAATTGATAAATTCATTAGAGTCTGAAATTTTTTGTTGGAATCTAATTTTCATTCATGTGGTATTATTTTGGTGTTGAGCATGTTGTCATGAGATTTTAATATGGCACTGAAGTTGAGCACCCGTCAATATCCTTTTTCCGGATATGCTAGAAAAATGCATAGGCGCGGTACGGTGGTGAGGCCTGGTGACTCGGTTAATGTGTTGTTGAGAAATTATATTGATATAATTGCTATTGAGATTCCCATTTGATTTGAATATTCGTACTAGTATTGTTACGCTTTATTCACTGCTAATATTTGTTGAGCATCTTTCCTGTCGTATTGTGTACTTTCCCATATTTTCTTTTAGTGGCAGGTTAGCGCGGATTTTGGGGCGCTATGGAGTTTAATTTTAGCGAGGATTGTTTTGTGAAGATTTTTAATACAAGAGAGAAGACTTGTATTTATTTATTTTGATGTATAGAGCATTGGAGATTCATTTTAGTTGTTGTGTTATTTCGAGAGAATTGATGTATTTATTTGAAGAGATTCAGATTAGTGGTTTCTTTTATATTATGGGATTTAGATGCTCTATACCTTGTTATATTGTGGATTAGTTTAGTTTTATCGATGAGTGGCGCGCCGCTCGCTCCTCCCGAGCGGGCGAGGTGTCACAGAATGGTATGAGATCTTAGGTATACGACAACCCTCGGGTCTTGGGTTTTGGGTCTAGCATGCGGGTTAGTCATGTTTTCTTTGGAGAAAGGAATTTTTGGTGAAAAGTCGTTCTAGGCATCGAGGTTAGATGTGAGGTATTTAAAATTGATTTTGGAGATGAGATTTATTTCTGGAGATTGTTGGCCTCATTTTTGAGAGTTAGGTATTCGGCGAATTTCGAAGGCAAAATTCCATTGTTAGTGGGGAAGTGTAACAACCCGCATAATTTTTGGGGAGTTTTTGAAATAAAGAGGAAAAATAAATTTTGAGATAAAATTATTTTTATTGCTCAACTATGTTGGTTATTATTTTTTAAATGCGCGATTTTCAAACGATTTCGAAATCAGAATTAAAATGGAATTTTAATTGAATTTTTATTACTTAGAAGAGTCCTCAAAATATAAAACTCTCTAAGAGTCCTCAGAGCATAAAACTGTCTAGCGAAAAAAAAAATATTTAAAAATATTGAATGGTCCGATCGGGCTGAATTTATTTCTGTAGCTTCCTTTCATCTTCACCTAATTCTTTGTATAATTTCATTCAATTCCAACTGTCCGATCGTCCGGAATAAATGTTTTATTGTTTGTATCTGATTATAACTCTTTTCTAAATCAAACTCTTAATCCTTTATATATCAACAAATTCGTGGATGGACTTTTCAAATCACTTTCTCTCAAACTTTTGAACCAAAAGACCTCTCGAAAATTACTCCCTTTCATCTACAAACCATATTCCCAAACATACTCAAGATTTCAACCTTAGATTAGAAGGCTTATTTGGTGTTTTCTCGAGTTTGGGCTAGAACGAGATTTGATTAATTTCGTGAGAAGAACGTGATGGTGTGTTTAGATTTTGAGGCTGAAATTATGTGATGATTATTTTTGGTTCTTTTGGTGGTTTAAGGTACGGGGTTTTACACAATATGCTCGTTAATCTCGCGAGTGTTATTCTCGTTGTTTTCTTGTGATTATTGACTCATATTCGAATTGATAAATTCATTAGAGTCTGAAATTTTTTGTTGGAATCTAATTTTCATTCATGTGGTATTATTTTGGTGTTGAGCATGTTGTCATGAGATTTTAATATGGCACTGAAGTTGAGCACCCGTCAATATCCTTTTTCCGGATATGCTAGAAAAATGCATAGGCGCGGTACGGTGGTGAGGCCTGGTGACTCGGTTAATGTGTTGTTGAGAAATTATATTGATATAATTGCTATTGAGATTCGCATTTGATTTGAATATTCGTACTCGTATTGTTACGCTTTATTCACCGCTAATATTTGTTGAGCATCTTTCCTGTCGTATTGTGTACTTTCCCATATTTTCTTTTAGTGGCAGGTTAGCGCGGATTTTGGGGCGCTATGGAGTTTGATTTTAGCGAGGATTGTTTTGGGAAGATTTTTAATACAAGAGAGAAGACTTGTATTTATTTATTTTGATGTATAGAGCATTGGAGATTCATTTTAGTTGTTGTGTTATTTCGAGAGAATTGATGTATTTATTTGAAGAGATTCAGATTAGTGGTTTCTTTTATATTATGGTATTTAGATGCTCTATACCTTGTTATATTGTGGATTAGTTTAGTTTTATCGATGAGTGGCGCGCCGCTCGCTCCTTCCGAGCGGGCGAGGTGTTACAGAATGGTATCAGAGCTTAGGTATACGACGACCCTCGGGTCTTGGGTTTTGGGTCTAGCATGCGGGTTAGTCATGTTTCCTTTGGAGAAAGGAATTTTTGGTGAAAAGTCGTTCTAGGCATGGAGGTTAGATGTGAGGTATTTAAAATTGATTTTGGAGATGAGATTTATTTCTGGAGATTGTTGGCCTCATTTTTGAGAGTTAGGTATTCGGCGAATTTCGAAGGCGAAATTCCATTGTTAGTGGGGAAGTGTAACAACCCGCGTAATTTTTTGGGAGTTTTTGAAATAAAGAGGAAAAATAAATTTTGAGATAAAATTATTTTTATTGCTCAACTATGTTGGTTATTATTTTTCAAAGGCGAGATTTTAAAACGATTTCGAAATCAGAATTAAAATGGAGTTTTAATTGAATTTTTATTACTTAGAAGAGTCCTCAAAATATAAAACTCTCTAAGAGTCCTCGGAGCATAAAACTGTCTAGCGAAAAAAAAATATTTAAAAATATTGAATGGTCCGATCGGGCTGAATTTTTTTCTGTAGCTTCCTTTCATCTTCACCTAATTCGTTGTAAAATTTCATTCAATTCCAATTGTCCGATCGTCCGGAATAAATGTTTTATTGTTTGTATCTGATTATAACTCTTTTCTAAATCAAACTCTTAATCCTTTATATATCAACAAATTCGTGGATGGACTTTTCAAATCACTTTTTCTCAAACTTTTGAACCAAAAGACCTCTCCAAAATTACTCCCATTCATCTACAAACCATATTCCCAAACATACTCAAGATTTCAACCTTAGATTAGAAGGCTTATTTGGTGTTTTCTCGAGTTTGGGCTAGAACGAGATTTGATTAATTTCGTGAGAAGAACGTGATGGTGTGTTTAGATTTTGAGACTGAAATTATGTGATGATTATTGTTGGTTCTTTTGGTGGTTTAAGGTACGGGGTTTTACACAATATGCTCGTTAATCTCGCGAGTGTTATTCTCGTTGTTTTCTTGTGATTATTGACTCATATTCGAATTGATAAATTCATTAGAGTCTGAAATTTTTTGTTGGAATCTAATTTTCATTCATGTGGTATTATTTTGGTGTTGATCATGTTGTCATGAGATTTTAATATGGCACTGAAGTTGAGCACCCGTCAATATCCTTTTTCCGGATATGCTAGAAAAATGCATAGGCGCGGTACGGTGGTGAGGCCTGGTGACTCGGTTAATGTGTTGTTGAGAAATTTTATTGATATAATTGCAATTGAGATTCGCATTTGATTTGAATATTCGTACTCGTATTGTTACGCTTTATTCACCGCTAATATTTGTTGAGCATCTTTCCTGTCGTATTGTGTACTTTCCCATATTTTCTTTCAGTGGCAGGTTAGCGCGGATTTTGGGGCGCTATGGAGTTTGATTTTAGCGAGGATTGTTTTGGGAAGATTTTTAATACAAGAGAGAAGACTTGTATTTATTTATTTTGATGTATAGAGCATTGGAGATTCATTTTAGTTGTTGTGTTATTTCGAGAGAATTGATGTATTTATTTGAAGAGATTCAGATTAGTGGTTTCTTTTATATTATGGGATTTAGATGCTCTATACCTTGTTATATTGTGGATTAGTTTAGTTTTATCGATGAGTGGCGCGCCGCTCGCTCCTCCCGAGCGGGCGAGGTGTTACAGAATGGTATCAGAGCTTAGGTATACGACAACCCTCGGGTCTTGGGTTTTGGGTCTAGCATGCGGGTTAGTCATGTTTTCTTTGGAGAAAGGAATTTTTGGTGAAAAGTCGTTTTAGGCATCGAGGTTAGATGTGAGGTATTTAAAATTGATTTGGGAGATGAGATTTATTTCTGGAGATTGTTGGCCTCATTTTTGAGAGTTAGGTATTCGGCGAATTTCGAAGGCGAAATTCCATTGTTAGTGGGGAAGTGTAACAACCCGCGTAATTTTTGGGGAGTTTTTGAAATAAAGAGGAAAAATAAATTTTGAGATAAAATTATTTTTATTGCTCAACTATGTTGGTTATTATTTTTTAAAGGCGAGATTTTCAAACGATTTCGAAATCAGAATTAAAATGGAGTTTTAATTGAATTTTTATTACTTAGAAGAGTCCTCAAAATATAAAACTCTCTAAGAGTCCTCGGAGCATAAAACTGTCTAGCGAAAAAAAAAATATTTAAAAATATTGAATGGTCCGATCGGGCTGAATTTTTATCTGTAGCTTCCTTTCATCTTCACCTAATTCGTTGTAAAATTTCATTCAATTCCAACTGTCCGATCGTCCGGAATAAATGTTTTATTATTTGTATCTGATTATAACTCTTTTCTAAATCAAACTCTTAATCCTTTATATATCAACAAATTCGTGGATGGACTTTTCAAATCACTTTTTCTCAAGCTTTTGAACCAAAAGACCTCTCCAAAATTAGTCCCTTTCATCTACAAACCATATTCCCAAACATACTCAAGATTTCAACCTTAGATTAGAAGGCTTATTTGGTGTTTTCTCGAGTTTGGGCTAGAACGAGATTTGATTAATTTCGTGAGAAGAACGTGATGGTGTGTTTAGATTTTGAGGCTGAAATTATGTGATGATTATTGTTGGTTCTTTTGGTGGTTTAAGGTACGGGGTTTTACACAATATGCTCGTTAATCTCGCGAGTGTTATTCTCGTTGTTTTCTTGTGATTATTGACTCATATTCGAATTGATAAATTCATTAGAGTCTGAAATTTTTTGTTGGAATCTAATTTTCATTCATGTGGTATTATTTTGGTGTTGAGCATGTTGTCATGAGATTTTAATATGGCACTGAAGTTGAGCACCCGTCAATATCCTTTTTCCGGATATGCTAGAAAAATGCATAGGCGCGGTACGGTGGTGAGGCCTGGTGACTCGGTTAATGTGTTGTTGAGAAATTTTATTGATATAATTGCAATTGAGATTCGCATTTGATTTGAATATTCGTACTCGTATTGTTACGCTTTATTCACCGCTACTATTTGTTGAGCATCTTTCCTGTCGTATTGTGTACTTTCCCATATTTTCTTTTAGTGGCAGGTTAGCGCGGATTTTGGGGCGCTATGGAGTTTGATTTTAGCGAGGATTGTTTTGGGAAGATTTTTAATACAAGAGAGAAGACTTGTATTTATTTATTTTGATGTATAGAGCATTGGAGATTCATTTTAGTTGTTGTGTTATTTCGAGAGAATTGATGTATTTATTTGAAGAGATTCAGATTAGTGGTTTCTTTTATATTATGGGATTTAGATGCTCTATACCTTGCTATATTGTGGATTAGTTTAGTTTTATCGATGAGTGGCGCGCCGCTCGCTCCTCCCGAGCGGGCGAGGTGTTACAGAATGGTATCAGAGCTTAGGTATACGACAACCCTCGGGTCTTGGGTTTTGGGTCTAGCATGCGGGTTAGTCATGTTTTCTTTGGAGAAAGGAATTTTTGGTGAAAAGTCGTTCTAGGCATCGAGGTTAGATGTTAGGTATTTAAAATTGATTTTGGAGATGAGATTTATTTCTGGAGATTGTTGGCCTCATTTTTGAGAGTTAGGTATTCGGCGAATTTCGAAGGCGAAATTCCATTGTTAGTGGGGAAGTGTAACAACCCGCGTAATTTTTGGGGAGTTTTTGAAATAAAGAGGAAAAATAAATTTTGAGATAAAATTATTTTTATTGCTCAACTATGTTGGTTATTATTTTTCAAAGGCGAGATTTTCAAACGATTTAGAAATCATAATTAAAATGGAGTTTTAATTGAATTTTTATTACTTAGAAGAGTCCTCAAAATATAAAACTCTCTAAGAGTCCTCGGAGCATAAAACTGTCTAGCGAAAAAAAATATTTAAAAATATCGAATTGTCCGATCGGGCTGAATTTCTTTCTGTAGCTTCCTTTCATCTTCACCTAATTCTTTGTAAAATTTCATTCAATTCCAACAGTCCGATCGCCCGGAATAAATGTTTTATTGTTTGTATCTGATTATAACTCTTTTCTAAATCAAACTCTTAATCCTTTATATATCAACAAATTCGTGGATGGACTTTTCAAATCACTTTTTCTCAAACTTTTGAACCAAAAGACCTCTCCAAAATTACTCCCTTTCATCTACAAACCATATTCCCAAACTTACTCAAGATTTCAACCTTAGATTAGAAGGCTTATTTGGTGTTTTCTCGAGTTTGGGCTAGAACAAGATTTGATTAATTTCGTGAGAAGAACGTGATGGTGTGTTTTGATTTTGAGGCTGAAATTATGTGATGATTATTGTTGGTTCTTTTGGTGGCTTAAGGTACGGGGTTTTACACAATATGCTCGTTAATCTCGTGAGTGTTATTCTCGTTGTTTTCTTGTGATTATTGACTCATATTCGAATTGATAAATTCATTAGAGTCTGAAATTTTTTGTTGGAATCTAATTTTCATTCATGTGGTATTATTTTGGTGTTGAGCATGTTGTCATGAGATTTTAATATGGCACTGAAGTTGAGCACCCGTCAATATCCTTATTCCGGATATGCTAGAAAAATGCATAGGCGCGGTACGGTGGTGAGGCCTGGTGACTCGGTTAATGTGTTGTTGAGAAATTATATTGATATAATTGCTATTGAGATTCGCATTTGATTTGAATATTCGTACTCGTATTGTTACGCTTTATTCACCGCTAATATTTGTTGAGCATCTTTCCTGTCGTATTGTGTATTTTCCCATATTTTCTTTTAGTGGCAGGTTAGCGCGGATTTTGGGGCGCTATGGAGTTTGATTTTAGCGAGGATTGTTTTTGGAAGATTTTTAATACAAGAGAGAAGACTTGTATTTATTTATTTTGATGTATAGAGCATTGGAGATTCATTTTAGTTGTTGTGTTATTTCGAGAGAATTGATGTATTTATTTGAAGAGATTCAGATTAGTGGTTTCTTTTATATTATGGGATTTAGATGCTCTATAACCTTGTTATATTGTGGATTAGTTTAGTTTTATCGATGAGTGGCGCGCCGCTCGCTCCTCCCGAGCGGGCGAGGTGTTACAGAATGGTATCAGAGCTTAGGTATACGACAACCCTCGGGTCTTGGGTTTTGGGTCTAGCATGCGGGTTAGTCATGTTTTCTTTGGACAAAGGAATTTTTGGTGAAAAGTCGTTCTAGGCATCGAGGTTAGATGTGAGGTATTTAAAATTGATTTTGGAGATGAGATTTATTTCTGGAGATTGTTGGCCTCATTTTTGAGAGTTAGGTATTCGGCGAATTTCGAAGGCGAAATTCCATTGTTAGTGGGGAAGTGTAACAACCCGCATAATTTTTGGGGAGTTTTTGAAATAAAGAGGAAAAATAAATTTTGAGATAAAATTATTTTTATTGTTCAACTATGTTGGTTATTATTTTTTAAAGGCGAGATTTTCAAACGATTTCGAAATCATAATTAAAATGGAGTTTTAATTGAATTTTTATTACTTAGAAGAGTCCTCAAATATATAACTCTCTAAGAGTCCTCGGAGCATAAAACTGTCTAGCGAAAAAAAAAATATTTAAAAATATCGAATTGTCCGATCGGGCTGAATTTCTTTCTGTAGCTTCCTTTCATCTTCACCTAATTCTTTGTAAAATTTCATTCAATTCCAACAGTCCGATCGTCCGGAATAAATGTTTTATTGTTTGTATCTGATTATAACTCTTTTCTAAATCAAACTCTTAATCCTTTATATATCAACAAATTCGTGGATGGACTTTTCAAATCACTTTTTCTCAAACTTTTGAACCAAAAGACCTCTCCAAAATTACTCCCTTTCATCTACAAACCATATTCCCAAACTTACTCAAGATTTCAACCTTAGATTAGAAGGCTTATTTGGTGTTTTCTCGAGTTTGGGCTAGAACGAGATTTGATTAATTTCGTGAGAAGAACGTGATGGTGTGTTTTGATTTTGAGGCTGAAATTATGTGATGATTATTGTTGGTTCTTTTGGTGGTTTAAGGTACGGGGTTTTACACAATATGCTCGTTAATCTCGCGAGTGTTATTCTCGTTGTTTTCTTGTGATTATTGACTCATATTCGAATTGATAAATTCATTAGAGTCTGAAATTTTTTGTTGGAATCTAATTTTCATTCATGTGGTATTATTTTGGTGTTGAGCATGTTGTCATGAGATTTTAATATGGCACTGAAGTTGAGCACCCGTCAATATCCTTTTTCCGGATATGCTAGAAAAATGCATAGGCGCGGTACGGTGGTGAGGCCTGGTGACTCGGTTAATGTGTTGTTGAGAAATTATATTGATATAATTGCTATTGAGATTCGCATTTGATTTGAATATTCATACTCGTATTGTTACGCTTTATTCACCGCTAATATTTGTTGAGCATCTTTCCTGTCGTATTGTGTACTTTCCCATATTTTCTTTTAGTGGCAGGTTAGCGCGGATTTTGGGGCGCTATGGAGTTTGATTTTAGCGAGGATTGTTTTGGGAAGATTTTTAATACAAGAGAGAACACTTGTATTTATTTATTTTGATGTATAGAGCATTGGAGATTCATTTTAGTTGTTGTGTTATTTCGAGAGAATTGATGTATTTATTTGAAGAGATTCAGATTAGTGGTTTCTTTTATATTATGGGATTTAGATGCTCTATAACCTTGTTATATTGTGGATTAGTTTAGTTTTATCGATGAGTGGCGCGCCGCTCGCTCCTCCCGAGCGGGCGAGGTGTTACAGAATGGTATCAGAGCTTAGGTATACGACAACCCTCGGGTCTTGGGTTTTGGGTCTAGCATGCGGGTTAGTCATGTTTTCTTTGGACAAAGGAATTTTTGGTGAAAAGTCGTTCTAGGCATCGAGGTTAGATGTGAGGTATTTAAAATTGATTTTGGAGATGAGATTTATTTCTGGAGATTGTTGGCCTCATTTTTGAGAGTTAGGTATTCGGCGAATTTCGAAGGCGAAATTCCATTGTTAGTGGGGAAGTTTAATAACCCGCGTAATTTTTGCGGAGTTTTTGAAATAAAGAGGAAAAATAAATTTTGAGATAAAATTATTTTTATTGCTCAACTATGTTGGTTATTATTTTATAAAGGCGAGATTTTCAAACGATTTCGAAATCAGAATTAAAATGGAGTTTTAATTGAATTTTTATTACTTAAAAGAGTCCTCAAAATATAAAACTCTCTAAGAGTCCTCGGAGCATAAAACTGTCTAGCGAAAAAAAAAATATTTAAAAATATTGAATGGTCCGATCGGGCTGAATTTTTTTCTGTAGCTTCCTTTCATCTTCACCTAATTCTTTGTAAAATTTCATTCAATTCCAACGGTCCGATCGTCCGGAATAAATGTTTTATTGTTTGTATCTGATTATAACTCTTTTCTAAATCAAACTCTTAATCCTTTATATATCAACAAATTCGTGGATGGACTTTTCAAATCACTTTTTCTCAAACTTTTGAACCAAAAGACCTCTCCAAAATTACTCCCTTTAATCTACAAACCATATTCCCAAACATACTCAAGATTTCAACCTTAGATTAGAAAGCTTATTTGGTGTTTTCTCGAGTTTGGGCTAGAACGAGATTTGATTAATTTCGTGAGAAGAACGTGATGTTGTGTTTAGATTTTCAGGCTGAAATTATGTGATGATTATTGTTGGTTCTTTTGGTGGTTTAAGGTACGGGGTTTTACACAATATGCTCGTTAATCTCGCGAGTGTTATTCTCGTTGTTTTCTTGTGATTATTGACTCATATTCGAATTGATAAATTCATTAGAGTCTGAAATTTTTTGTTAAAATCTAATTTTTATTCATGTGGTATTATTTTGGTGTTAAGCATGTTGTCATGAGATTTTAAAATGGCACTGAAGTTGAGCACCCGTCAATATCCTTTTTCCGGATATGCTAGAAAAATGCATAGGCGCGGTACGGTGGTGAGGCCTGGTGACTCGGTTAATGTGTTGTTGAGAAATTATATTGATATAATTGCGATTGAGATTCGCATTTGATTTGAATATTCGTACTCGTATTCATACGCTTTATTCACCGCTAATATTTGTTGAGCATCTTTCCTGTCGTATTGTGTACTTTCCCATATTTTCTTTTAGTGGCAGGTTAGCGCGGATTTTGGGGATCTATGGAGTTTGATTTTAGCGAGTATTGTTTTGGGAAGATTTTTAATACAAGAGAGAAGACTTGTATTTATTTATTTTGATGTATAGAGCATTGGAGATTCATTTTAGTTGTTGTGTTATTTTGAGAGAATTGATGTATTTATTTGAAGAGATTCAGATTAGTGGTTTCTTTTATATTATGGGATTTAGATGCTCTATACCTTGTTATATTGTGGATTAGTTTAGTTTTATCGATGAGTGGCGCGCCGCTCGCTCCTCCCGAGCGGGCGAGGTGTTACAGAATGGTATCAGAGCTTAGGTATACGACAACCCTCGGGTCTTGGGTTTTGGGTCTAGAATGCGGGTTAGTCATGTTTTCTTTGGAGAAAGGAATTTTTGGTGAAAAGTCGTTCTACGCATCAAGGTTAGATGTGAGGTATTTAAAATTGATTTTGGAGATGAGATTTATTTTTGCAGATTTTTGGCCTGTTTTTTTAGAGTTAGGTATTCGGCGAATTTCGAGGGCGAAATTCCATTAAAAGTGGGGAAGTTCAACAACCCGCGTAATTTTGGGGTGTTTTCCAAATAAAGAGGAAAAATAAATTTTGAGATAAAATTATTTTTATTGCTCAAGTATGTTGGTTATTATTTTTTAAAGGCGAGAATTTCAAACGATTTCGAAATCGGAATTAAAATGGAGTTTTAATTGAATTTTTATTACATAGAAGAGTCCTCAAAATATAAAACTCTCTAAGAGTCCTCGGAGCATAAAACTGTCTAGCGAAAAAAAAATATTTAAAAATATTGAAGGTTCCGATCGGGCTGAATTTTTTTCTATAGCTTCCTTTCATCTTCAGCTAATTCTCTGTAAAATTTTATACAATTCCAACGGTCCGATCGTCCGGAATAAATGTTTTAGTGTTTGTATCTGATTATAACTCTTTTCTTAATCAAACTCTTAATCCTTTATATATCAACAAATTCGTGGATGGACTTTTCAAATCACTTTTTCTCAAACTTTTCAACCAGAAGACCTCTCCAAAATTACTCCCTTTCATCTACAAACCATATCCCCAAACTTATTCAAGATTTCGACCTTAGATTAGGATGCTTATTTGGTGTTTTCTCGAGTTTGGTCTAGAACGAGATTTGATTATTTTCGCGATAAGAACGTGATGGTGTGTTTAGATTTTGAGGCTGAAATTATGTGATGATTATTGTTGTTTCTTTTGGTGGTTTAAGGTATGGGGTTTTACACAATAAACTCCTTAATCTCGCGAGTGTTATTCTCGTTGTTTTCTTGTGATTATTGACTCATATTCGAATTGATAAATTCATTAGAATCTGAAAATTATTGCTGGAATCTAATTTTGATTCATGTGGTATTATTTTGGTGTTGAGCATGTTGTCATGAGATTTTAATATGGCACTGAAGTTGAGCAACCGTCAATATCCTTTTTTCCGGATATGCTAGAAAAATGCATAGGCGCGGTACGGTGGTGAGGCCTGGTGACTCGGTTAATGTGTTGTTGAGAAATTAAATTGATATAATTGCTAATGACATTCGCATTTGATTTGAATATTCGTACTCGTATTGTTACGCTTTATTCACCGCTAATATTTGTTGAGCATCTTTCGTATTGTATTGTGTACTTCCCTATATTTTCTTTTAGTGGCAGGTTATCGCGGATTTTGGGGCGCTATGGAGTTTGATTTTAGCGATGATTGTTTTGGGAAGATTTTTAATACAAGAGAGAAGACTTGTATTTATTTATTTTGATGTATAGAGCATTGGAGATTCATTTTAGTTGTTGTGTTATTTCGAGAGAATTGTTGTATTTATTTGAAGAGATTCAGATTAGTGGTTTCTTTTATATTATGGGATTTAGATGCTCTATACCGTGTTATATTGTGGATTAGTTTAGTTTTATCGATGAGTGGCGCGCCGCTCGCTCCTCCCGAGCGGGCGAGGTGTTACAGAATGGTATCAGAGCTTAGGTATACGACAACCCTCGGGTCTTGGGTTTTGGGTCTAGCATGCGGGTTAGTCATGTTTTCTTTGGATAAAGGAATTTTTGGTGAAAAGTCGTTCTAGGCATCGAGGTTAGATGTGAGGTATTAAAAACTGATTTTGGAGATGAGATTTATTTTTGCAGATTGTTGGCCTCATTTTTGAGAGTTAGGTATTCGGCGAATTTCGAAGGCGAAATTCCATTGTTAGTGGGGAAGTGTAACAACCCGCGTAATTTTTGGGGTGTTTTCGAAATAAAGAGGAAAAATAAATTTTGAGATAAAATTATTTTTATTGCTCAACTATGTTGGTTATTATTTTTTAAAGGCGAGAATTTCAAACAATTTCGAAATCGGAATAAAAATGGAGTTTTAATTGAATTTTTATTACATAGAAGAGTCCTCAAAATATAAAACTCTCCAAGAGTCCTCGGAGCATAAAACTGTCTAGTGAAAAAAAAATATTTAAAAATATTGAACTGTCCGATAGGGCTGAATTTTTTTCTATAGCTTCCTTTCATCTTCAGCTAATTCTCTGTAAAATTTTATTCAATTCCAACGGTCCGATCGTCCGGCATAAATGTTTTAGTGTTTGTATCTGATTATAACTCTTTTCTTAATCAAACTCTTAATCTTTTATATATCAACAAATTCGTGGATGGACTTTTCAAATCACTTTTTCTCAAACTTTTCAACCAGAAGACCTCTCCAAAATTACTCCCTTTCATCTACAAACCATATTCCCAAACTAACTCAAGATTTCAACCTTAGATTAGAAGGCTTATTTGGTGTTTTCTCGAGTTTGGGCTAGAACGAGATTTGATTATTTTCGCGAGAAGAACGTGATGGTGTGTTTAGATTTTGAGGCTGAAATTATGTGATGATTATTGTTGGTTCTTTTGGTGGTTTAAGGTATGGGGTTTTACACAATATGCTCCTTAATCTCGCGAGTGTTATTCTCGTTGTTTTCTTGTGATTATTGACTCATATTCGAATTGATAAATTCATTGGAATCTGAAAATTTTTGTTGGTATCTAATTTTGATTCATGTGGTATTATTTTTGTGTTGAGCATGTTGTCATGAGATTTTAATATGGCACAAAAGTTGAGCACCCGTCAATATCTTTTTTTTCGGATATGCTAGAAAAATGCATAGGTGCGGTACGGTGGTGAGGCCTGGTGACCCGGTTAATGTGTTGTTGAGAAATTATATTGATATAATTGCTATTGAGATTCGCATTTGATTCGAATATTCGTACTCGTATTGTTACTCTTTATTCACCGCTAATATTTGTTGAGCATCTTTCGTGTCGTATTGTGTACTTCCCTATATTTTCTTTAAGTGGCAGGTTATCGCGGATTTTGGGGCGCTATGGAGTTTGATTTTAGCGAGGATTGTTTTGAGAAGATTTTTAATACAAGAGAGAAGACTTGTATTTATTTATTTTGATGTATAGAGCATTGGAGATTCATTTTAGTTGTTGTATTATTTCGATATAATTGTTGTATTTATTTGAAGAGATTCAGATTAGTGGTTTCTTTTATATTATGGGTTTTAGATGCTCTATACCTTGTTATAGTGTGGATTAGTTTAGTTTTATCGATGAGTGGCACGCCGCTCGCTCCTCCCGAGCGGGCGGGGAGTTACAGAATGGTATCAGAGCTTAGGTATACGACAACCCTCGGGTCTTGGGTTTTGGGTCTAGCATGCGGGTTAGTCATGTTTTCTTTGGAGATAGGAATTTTTGGTGAAAAGTCTTTCTAGGCATCGAGGTTAGATGTGAGGTATTTAAAATTGGTTTTGGAGATGAGATTTATTTTTGCAGATTGTTGGCCTGTTTTTTGAGAGTTAGGTATTCGGCGAATTTCGAGGGCGAAATTCCATTAAAAGTGGGGAAGTTCAACAACCCGCGTAATTTTGGGGTGTTTTCCAAATAAAGAGGAAAAATAAATTTTCAGATAAAATTATTTTTATTGCTCAAGTATGTTGGTTATTATTTTTTAAAGGCGAGAATTTCAAACGATTTCGAAATCGGAATTAAAATGGAGTTTTAATTGAATTTTTATTACATAGAAGAGTCCTCAAAATATAAAACTCTCTAAGAGTCCTCGGAGCATAAAACTGTCTAGCAAAAAAAAAATATTTAACGGTCCGATCGGGCTGAATTTTTTTCTATAGCTTCCTTTCATCTTCAGCTAATTCTCTGTAAAATTTCATTCAATTCCAATGGTCCGATCATCCGGAATAAATGTTTTAGTGTTTGTATCTGATTAGAACTCTTTTCTTAATCAAACTCTTAATCCTTTATATATCAACAAATTCGTGGATGGACTTTTCAAATCACTTTTTCTCAAACTTTTCAACCATAAGACCTCTCCAAAATTACTCCCTTTAATCTACAAACCATATTCCCAAACTAACTCAAGATTTCAACCTTAGATTAGAAGGCTTATTTGGTGTTTTCTCGAGTTTGGGCTAGAACGAGATTTGATTATTTTCGCGAGAAGAACGTGATGGTGTGTTTAGATTTTGAGGCTGAAATTATGTGATGATTATTGTTGGTTCTTTTGGTGGTTTAAGGTATGGGGTTTTACACAATATGCTCCTTAATCTCGCGAGTGTTATTCTCGTTGTTTTATTGTGATTATTGACTCATATTCGAATTGATAAATTCATTGGAATCGGAAAATTTTTGTTGGAATCTAATTTTGATTCATGTGGTATTATTTTGGTGTTGAGCATGTTGTCATGAGATTTTAATATGGCACTGAAGTTGAGCACCCGTCAATATCCTTTTTTCCGGATATGCTAGAAAAATGCATTGGCGCGGTACGGTGGTGAGGCCTGATGACTCGGTTAATGTGTTCTTCAGAAATTATATTGATATAATTGCTATTGAGATTCGCATTTGATTTGAATATTCGTACTCGTATTGTTACGCTTTATTCACCGCTAATATTTGTTGAGCATATTTCATGTCGTATTGTGTACTTCCCTATATTTTCTTTTAGTGGCAGGTTATCGCGGATTTTGGGGCGCTATGAAGTTTGATTTTAGCGAGGATTGTTTTGGGAAGATTTTTAATACAAGAGAGAAGACTTGTATTTATTTATTTTGATGTATAGAGCATTGGAGATTCATTTTAGTTGTTGTATTATTTCGAGAGAATTGTTGTATTTATTTGAAGAGATTAAGATTAGTGGTTTCTTTTATATTATGGGATTTAGATGCTCTATACCTTGTTATATTGTGGATTAGTTTAGTTTTATCGATGAGTGGCGCGCCGCTCGCTCCTCCCGAGCGGGCGGGGTGTTACAGAATGGTATCAGAGCTTAGGTATACGACAACCCTTGGGTTTTGGGTTTTGGGTTTTGGGTCTAGCATGCGGGTTAGTCATGTTTTCTTTGGAGATAGGAATTTTTGGTGAAAAGTCGTTCTAGGCATCGAGGTTAGATGTGAGGTATTTAAAATTGATTTTGGAGATGAGATTTATTTTTGCAGATTGTTGGCCTGTTTTTTGAGAGTTAGGTATTCGGTGAATTTCGAGGGCGAAATTCCATTAAAAGTGGGGAAGTTCAACAACCCGCGTAATTTTGGGGTGTTTTCCAAATAAAGAGGAAAAATAAATTTTGAGATAAAATTATTTTTATTGCTCAAGTATGTTGGTTATTATTTTTTAAAGGCGAGAATTTCAAACGATTTCGAAATCGGAATTAAAATGGAGTTTTAATTGAATTTTTATTACATAGAAGAGTCCTCAAAATATAAAACTCTCTAAGAGTCCTCGGAGCATAAAACTGTCTAGCGAAAAAAAACATATTTAAAAATATTGAATTGTCCGATCGGGCTGAATTTTTTTCTGTAGCTTTCTTTCATCTTCACCTAATTCCCTGTAAAATTTCATTCAATTCCAACGGTCCGATCGTCCGAAATAAATGTTTTAGTGTTTGTATTTGATTAGAACCCTTTTTTTAATCAAACTCTTAATCCTTTATATATCAACAAATTCGGGAATGGACTTTTCAAATCACTTTTTCTCAAACTTTTCAACCATAAGACCTCTAAAAAATTACTCCCTTTCATCTACAAACCATATTCCCAAACTAACTCAAGATTTCAACCTTAGACTAGAAGGCTTATTTGGTGTTTTCTCGAGTTTGGGCTAGAACGAGATTTGATTATTTTCGCGAGAAGAACGTGATGGTGTGTTTAGATTTTGAGGCTGAAATTATGTGATGATTATTGTTGGTTCTTTTGGTGGTTTAAGGTATGGGGTTTTACACAATATGCTCCTTAATCTCGGGAGTGTTATTCTCGTTGTTTTCTTGTGATTATTGACTCATATTCGAATTGATAAATTCATTGGAATCTGAAAATTTTTGTTGGAATCTAATTTTGATTCATGTGGTATTATTTTGGTGTTGAGCATGTTGTCATGAGATTTTAATATGGCACTGAAGTTGAGCACCCGTCAATATCTTTTTTTTCGGATATGCTAGAAAAATGCATAGGCGCGGTACGGTGGTGAGGCCTGGTGACTCGGTTAATGTGTTGTTGAGAAATTATATTGATATAATTGCTATTGAGATTCGCATTTGATTCGAATATTCGTACTCGTATTGTTACTCTTTATTCACCGCTAATATTTGTTGAGCATCTTTCTTGTCGTATTGTGTACTTCCCTATATTTTCTTTTAGTGGCAGGTTATCGCGGATTTTGGGGCGCTATGGAGTTTGATTTTAGCGAGGATTGTTTTGAGAAGATTTTTAATACAAGAGAGAAGACTTGTATTTATTTATTTTGATGTATAGAGCATTGGAGATTCATTTTAGTTGTTGTATTATTTCGAGAGAATTGTTGTATTTATTTGAAGAGATTCAGATTAGTGGTTTCTTTTATATTATGGGTTTTAGATGCTCTATACCTTGTTATAGTGTGGATTAGTTTAGTTTTATCGATGAGTGGCACGCCGCTCGCTCCTCCCGAGCGGGCAGGGAGTTACAGAATGGTATCAGAGCTTAGGTATACGACAACCCTCGGGTCTTGGGTTTTGGGTCTAGCATGCGGGTTAGTCATGTTTTCTTTGGAGATAGGAATTTTTGGTGAAAAGTCGTTCTAGGCATGGAGGTTAGATGTGAGGTATTTAAAATTGATTTTGGAGATGAGATTTATTTTTGCAGATTGTTGGCCTGTTTTTTGAGAGTTAGGTATTCGGCGAATTTCGAGGGAGAAATTCCATTAAAAGTGGGGAAGTTCAACAACCCGCGTAATTTTGGGGTGTTTTCCCAATAAAGAGGAAAAATAAATTTTGAGATAAAATTATTTTTATTGCTCAAGTATGTTGGTTATTATTTTTTAAAGGCGAGAATTTCAAACGATTTCGAAATCGAAATTAAAATGGAGTTTTAATCGAATTTTTATTACATAGAAGAGTCCTCAAAATATAAAACTCTCTAAGAGTCCTCGGAGCATAAAACTATCTAGCGAAAAAAAACATATTTAAAAATATTGAACGGTCCGATCGGGCTGAATTGTTTTCTGTAGCTTCCTTTCATCTTCACCTAATTCCCTGTAAAATTTCATTCAATTCCAACGGTCCGATCGTCCGAAATAAATGTTTTAGTGTTTGTATCTGATTATAACTCTTTTCTTAATCAAACTCTTAATCCTTTATATATCAACAAATTCGTGGATGGACTTTTCAAATCACTTTTTCTCAAACTTTTCAACCAGAAGACCTCTCCAAAATTACTCCCTTTCATCTACAAACCATATTCCCAAACTAACTCAAGATTTCAACCTTAGATTAGAAGGCTTATTTGGTGTTTTCTCGAGTTTGGGCTAGAATGAGATTTGATTATTTTCGCGAGAAGAACGTGATGGTGTGTTTAGATTTTGAGGCTGAAATTATGTGATGATTATTGTTGGTTCTTTTGGTGGTTTAAGGTATGGGGTTTTACACAATATGCTCCTTAATCTCGGGAGTGTTATTCTCGTTGTTTTCTTGTGATTATTGACTCATATTCGAATTGATAAATTCATTGGAATCTGAAAATTTTTGTTGGAATCTAATTTTGATTCATGTGGTATTATTTTGGTGTTGAGCATGTTGTCATGAGATTTTAATATGGCACTGAAGTTGAGCACCCGTCAATATCTTTTTTTTCGGATATGCTAGAAAAATGCATAGGCGCGGTACGGTGGTGAGGCCTGGTGACTCGGTTAATGTGTTGTTGAGAAATTATAATGATATAATTGCTATTGGGATTCGCATTTGATTCGAATATTCGTACTCGTATTGTTACTCTTTATTCACCGCTAATATTTGTTGAGCATCTTTCGTGTCGTATTGTGTACTTCCCTATATTTTCTTTTAGTGGAAGGTTATCGCGGATTTTGGGGCGCTATGGAGTTTGATTTTAGCGAGGATTGTTTTGAGAAGATTTTTAATACAAGAGAGAAGACTTGTATTTATTTATTTTGATGTATAGAGCATTGGAGATTCATTTTAGTTGTTGTATTATTTCGAGAGAATTGTTGTATTTATTTGAAGAGATTCAGATTAGTGGTTTCTTTTATATTATGGGTTTTAGATGCTCTATACCTTGTTATAGTGTGGATTAGTTTAGTTTTATCGATGAGTGGCACGCCGCTCGCTCCTCCCGAGCGGGCGGGGAGTTACAGAACGGTATCAGAGCTTAGGTATACGACAACCCCCGGGTCTTGGGTTTTGGGTCTAGCATGCGGGTTAGTCATGTTTTCTTTGGAGATAGGAATTTTTGGTGAAAAGTCGTTCTAGGCATGGAGGTTAGATGTGAGGTATTTAAAATTGATTTTGGAGATGAGATTTATTTTTGCAGATTGTTGGCCTGTTTTTTGAGAGTTAGGTATTCGGCGAATTTCGAGGGCGAAATTCCATTAAAAGTGGGGAAGTTCAACAACCCGCGTAATTTTGGGGTGTTTTCCCAATAAAGAGGAAAAATAAATTTTGAGATAAAATTATTTTTATTGCTCAAGTATGTTGGTTATTATTTTTTAAAGGCGAGAATTTCAAACGATTTCGAAATCGGAATTAAAATGGAGTTTTAATCGAATTTTTATTACATAGAAGAGTCCTCAAAATATAAAACTCTCTAAGAGTCCTCGGAGCATAAAACTATCTAGCGAAAAAAAACATATTTAAAAATATTGAACGGTCCGATCGGGCTGAATTTTTTTCTGTAGCTTCCTTTCATCTTCACCTAATTCCCTGTAAAATTTCATTCAATTCCAACGGTCCGATCGTCCGAAATAAATGTTTTAGTGTTTGTATCTCATTATAACTCTTTTCTTAATCAAACTCTTAATCCTTTATATATCAACAAATTCGTGGATGGACTTTTCAAATCACTTTTTCTCAAACTTTTCAACCAGAAGACCTCTCAAAAATTACTTCCTTTCATCTACAAACCATATTCCCAAACTAACTCTAGATTTCGACCTTAGATTAGAAGGCTTATTTGTTGTTTTCTCGAGTTTCGGCTAGAACGAGATTTGATTATTTTCGCGAGAAGAACGTGATGGTGTGTTAAGATTTTGAGGCTGAAATTATGTGATGATTATTGTTGGTTCTTTTGGTGGTTTAAGGTATGGGGTTTTACACAATATGCTCCTTAATCTCGGGAGTGTTATTCTCGTTGTTTTCTTGTGATTATTGACTCATATTCGAATTGATAAATTCATTGGAATTTGAAAATTTTTGTTGGAATCTAATTTTGATTCATGTGGTATTATTTTGGTGTTGAGCATGTTTTCATGAGATTTTAATATGGCACTGAAGTTGAGCACCCGTCAATATCTTTTTTTTCGGATATGCCAGAAAAATGAATAGGCGCGGTACGGTGGTGAGGCCTGGTAACTCGGTTAATGTGTTGTTGAGAAATTATATTGATATAATTGCTATTGAGATTCGCATTTGATTCGAATATTCGTACTTGTATTGTTACTCTTTATTCACCGCTAATATTTGTTGAGCATCTTTCGTGTCGTATTGTGTACTTCCCTATATTTTCTTTTAGTGGCAGGTTATCGCGGATTTTGGGGCGCTATGGAGTTTGATTTTAGCGAGGATTGTTTTGAGAAGATTTTTAATACAAGAGAGAAGACTTGTATTTATTTATTTTGATGTATAGAGCATTGGAGATTCATTTTAGTTGTTGTATTATTTCGAGAGAATTGTTGTATTTATTTGAAGAGATTCAGATTAGTGGTTTCTTTTATATTATGGGTTTTAGATGCTCTATACCTTGTTATAGTGTGGATTAGTTTAGTTTTATCGATGAGTGGCACGCCGCTCGCTCCTCCCGAGCGGGCGGGGAGTTACAGAATGGTATCAGAGCTTAGGTATACGACAACCCTCGGGTCTTGGGTTTTGGGTCTAGCATGCGGGTTAGTCATGTTTTCTTTGGAGATAGGAATTTTTGGTGAAAAGTCGTTCTAGGCATGGAGGTTAGATGTGAGGTATTTAAAATTGATTTTGGAGATGAGATTTATTTTTGCAGATTGTTGGCCTGTTTTTTGAGAGTTAGGTATTCGGCGAATTTCGAGGGCGAAATTCCATTAAAAGTGGGGAAGTTCAACAACCCGCGTAATTTTGGGGTGTTTTCCCAATAAAGAGGAAAAATAAATTTTGAGATAAAATTATTTTTATTGCTCAAGTATGTTGGTTATTATTTTTTAAAGGCGAGAATTTCAAACGATTTCGAAATCGGAATTAAAATGGAGTTTTAATCGAATTTTTATTACATAGAAGAGTCCTCAAAATATAAAACTCTCTAAGAGTCCTCGGAGCATAAAACTATCTAGCGAAAAAAAAACATATTTAAAAATATTGAACGGTCCGATCGGGCTGAATTTTTTTCTGTAGCTTCCTTTCATCTTCACCTAATTCCCTGTAAAATTTCATTCAATTCCAACGGTCCGATCGTCCGAAATAAATGTTTTAGTGTTTGTATCTGATTATAACTCTTTTCTTAATCAAACTCTTAATCCTTTATATATCAACAAATTCGTGGATGGACTTTTCAAATCACTTTTTCTCAAACTTTTCAACCAGAAGACCTCTCAAAAATTACTCCCTTTCATCTACAAACCATATTCCCAAACTAACTCTAGATTTCGACCTTAGATTAGAAGGCTTATTTGTTGTTTTCTCGAGTTTGGGCTAGAACGAGATTTGATTATTTTCGTGAGAAGAACGTGATGGTGTGTTTAGATTTTGAGGCTGAAATTATGTGATGATTATTGTTGGTTCTTTTGGTGGTTTAAGGTATGGGGTTTTACACAACATGCTCCTTAATCTCGGGAGTGTTATTCTCGTTGTTTTCTTGTGATTATTGACTCATATTCGAATTGATAAATTCATTGGAATCTGAAAATTTTTGTTGGAATCTAATTTTGATTCATGTGGTATTATTTTGGTGTTGAGCATGTTGTCATGAGATTTTAATATGGCACTGAAGTTGAGCACCCGTCAATATCTTTTTTTTCGGATATGCCAGAAAAATGAATAGGCGCGGTACGGTGGTGAGGCCTGGTAACTCGGTTAATGTGTTGTTGAGAAATTATATTGATATAATTGCTATTGAGATTCGCATTTGATTCGAATATTCGTACTTGTATTGTTACTCTTTATTCACCGCTAATATTTGTTGAGCATCTTTCGTGTCGTATTGTGTACTTCCCTATATTTTCTTTTAGTGGCAGGTTATCGCGGATTTTGGGGCGCTATGGAGTTTGATTTTAGCGAGGATTGTTTTGAGAAGATTTTTAATACAAGAGAGAAGACTTGTATTTATTTATTTTGATGTATAGAGCATTGGAGATTCATTTTAGTTGTTGTATTATTTCGAGAGAATTGTTGTATTTATTTGAAGAGATTCAGATTAGTGGTTTCTTTTATATTATGGGTTTTAGATGCTCTATACCTTGTTATAGTGTGGATTAGTTTAGTTTTATCGATGAGTGCCACGCCGCTCGCTCCTCCCGAGCGGGCGGGGAGTTACAGAATGGTATCAGAGCTTAGGTATACGACAACCCTCGGGTCTTGGGTTTTAGGTCTAGCATGCGGGTTAGTCATGTTTTCTTTGGAGATAGGAATTTTTGGTGAAAAGTCGTTCTAGGCATGGAGGTTAGATGTGAGGTATTTAAAATTGATTTTGGAGATGAGATTTATTTTTGCAGATTGTTGGCGTGTTTTTTGAGAGTTAGGTATTCGGCGAATTTCGAGGGCGAAATTCCATTAAAAGTGGGGAAGTTCAACAACCCGCGTAATTTTGGGGTGTTTTCCCAATAAAGAGGAAAAATAAATTTTGAGATAAAATTATTTTTATTGCTCAAGTATGTTGGTTATTATTTTTTAAAGGCGAGAATTTCAAACGATTTCGAAATCGGAATTAAAATGGAGTTTTAATCGAATTTTTATTACATAGAAGAGTCCTCAAAATATAAAACTCTCTAAGAGTCCTCGGAGCATAAAACTATCTAGCGAAAAAAAACATATTTAAAAATATTGAACGGTCCGATCGGGCTGAATTTTTTTCTTTAGCTTCCTTTCATCTTCACCTAATTCCCTGTAAAATTTAATTCAATTCCAACGGTCCGATCGTCCGAAATAAATGTTTTAGTGTTTGTATCTGATTATAACTCTTTTCTTAATCAAACTCTTAATCCTTTATATATCAACAAATTCGTGGATGGACTTTTCAAATCACTTTTTCTCAAACTTTTCAACCAGAAGACCTCTCCAAAATTACTCCCTTTCATCTACAAACCATATTCCCAAACTAACTCTAGATTTCGACCTTAGATTAGAAGGCTTATTTGTTGTTTTCTCGAGTTTGGGCTAGAACGAGATTTGATTATTTTCGTGAGAAGAACGTGATGGTGTGTTTAGATTTTGAGGCTGAAATTATGTGATGATTATTGTTGGTTCTTTTGGTGGTTTAAGGTATGGGGTTTTACACAACATGCTCCTTAATCTCGGGAGTGTTATTCTCGTTGTTTTCTTGTGATTATTGACTCATATTCGAATTGATAAATTCATTGGAATCTGAAAATTTTTGTTGGAATCTAATTTTGATTCATGTGGTATTATTTTGGTGTTGAGCATGTTGTCATGAGATTTTAATATGGCACTGAAGTTGAGCACCCGTCAATATCTTTTTTTTCGGATATGCCAGAAAAATGAATAGGCGCGGTACGGTGGTGAGGCCTGGTAACTCGGTTAATGTGTTGTTGAGAAATTATATTGATATAATTGCTATTGAGATTCGCATTTGATTCGAATATTCGTACTTGTATTGTTACTCTTTATTCACCGCTAATATTTGTTGAGCATCTTTCGTGTCGTATTGTGTACTTCCCTATATTTTCTTTTAGTGGCAGGTTATCGCGGATTTTGGGGCGCTATGGAGTTTGATTTTAGCGAGGATTGTTTTGAGAAGATTTTTAATACAAGAGAGAAGACTTGTATTTATTTATTTTGATGTATAGAGCATTGGAGATTCATTTTAGTTGTTGTATTATTTCGAGAGAATTGTTGTATTTATTTGAAGAGATTCAGATTAATGGTTTCTTTTATATTATGGGTTTTAGATGCTCTATACCTTGTTATAGTGTGGATTAGTTTAGTTTTATCGATGAGTGGCACGCCGCTCGCTCCTCCCGAGCGGGCGGGGAGTTACAGAATGGTATCAGAGCTTAGGTATACGACAACCCTCGGGTCTTGGGTTTTAGGTCTAGCATGCGGGTTAGTCATGTTTTCTTTGGAGATAGGAATTTTTGGTGAAAAGTCGTTCTAGGCATGGAGGTTAGATGTGAGGTATTTAAAATTGATTTTGGAGATGAGATTTATTTTTGCAGATTGTTGGCCTGTTTTTTGAGAGTTAGGTATTCGGCGAATTTCGAGGGCGAAATTCCATTAAAAGTGGGGAAGTTCAACAACCCGCGTAATTTTGGGGTGTTTTCCCAATAAAGAGGAAAAATAAATTTTGAGATAAAATTATTTTTATTGCTCAAGTATGTTGGTTATTATTTTTTAAAGGCGAGAATTTCAAACGATTTCGAAATCGGAATTAAAATGGAGTTTTAATCGAATTTTTATTACATAGAAGAGTCCTCAAAATATAAAACTCTCTAAGAGTCCTCGGAGCATAAAACTATCTAGCGAAAAAAAACATATTTAAAAATATTGAACGGTCCGATCGGGCTGAATTTTTTTCTGTAGCTTCCTTTCATCTTCACCTAATTCCATGTAAAATTTCATTCAATTCCAACGGTCCGATCGTCCGAAATAAATGTTTTAGTGTTTGTATCTGATTATAACTCTTTTCTTAATCAAACTCTTAATCCTTTATATATCAACAAATTCGTGGATGGACTTTTCAAATCACTTTTTCTCAAACTTTTCAACCAGAAGACCTCTCCAAAATTACTCCCTTTCATCTACAAACCATATTCCCAAACTAACTCTAGATTTCGACCTTAGATTAGAAGGCTTATTTGTTGTTTTCTCGAGTTTGGGCTAGAACGAGATTTGATTATTTTCGCGAGAAGAACGTGATGGTGTGTTTAGATTTTGAGGCTGAAATTATGTGATGATTATTGTTGGTTCTTTTGGTGGTTTAAGGTATGGGGTTTTACACAATATGCTCCTTAATCTCGCGAGTGTTATTCTGGTTGTTTTCTTGTGATTATTGACTCATATTCGAATTGATAAATTCATTGGAATCTGAAAATTTTTGTTGGAATCTAATTTTGATTCATGTGGTATTATTTTGGTGTTGAGCATGTTGTCATGAGATTTTAATATGGCACTGAAGTTGAGCACCCGTCAATATCCTTTTTTCCGGATATGCTAGAAAAATGCATAGGCGCGGTACGGTGGTGAGGCCTGGTGACTCGGTTAATTTGTTGTTGAGAAATTATATTGATATAATTGCTATTGAGATTCGCATTTGATTTGAATATTCGTACTCGTATTGTTACGCTTTATTCACCGCTAATATTTGTTGAGCATCTTTCGTGTCGTATTGTGTACTTCCCTATATTTTCTTTTATTGGCAGGTTATCGCGGATTTTGGGGCGCTATGGAGTTTGATTTTAGCGAGGATTGTTTTGGGAAGATTTTTAATACAAGGGAGAAGACTTGTATTTATTTATTTTGATGTATAGAGCATTGGAGATTCATTTTAGTTGTTGTATTATTTCGAGAGAATTGTTGTATTTATTTGAAGAGATTCAGATTAGTGGTTTCTTTTATATTATGGAATTTAGATGCTCTATACCTTGTTATATTGTGGCTTAGTTTAGTTTTATCGATGAGTGGCGCGCCGCTCGCTCCTCCCGAGCGGGCGGGGTGTTACAGAATGGTATCAGAGCTTAGGTATACGACAACCCTCGGGTCTTGGGTTTTGGGTCTCGCATGCGGGTTAGTCATGTTTTCTTTGGAGATAGGAATTTTTGGTGAAACATCGTTCTAGGCATCGAGGTTAGATGTGAGGTATTTAAAATTGATTTTGGAGATGAGATTTATTTTTGGAGATTGTTGGCCTGATTTTTGAGAGTTAGGTATTCGGCGAATTTCGAGGGCGAAATTCCATTGTTAGTGGGGAAGTGAAACAACCCGCGTAATTTTTGGGGTGTTTTCGAGATAAAGAGGAAAAATAAATTTTGATGTAAAATTATTTTTATTGCTCAAGTATGTTGGTTATTATTTTTTAAAGGCGAGAATTTCAAACGATTTCGAAATCGGAATTAAAATGGAGTTTTAATTGAATTTTTATTACATAGAAGAGTCCTCAAAATATAAAACTCTCTAAGAGTCCTCGGAGGATAAAACTGTCTAGCAAAAAAAAAATATTTAACGGTCCAATCGGGCTGAATTTTTTTCTATAGCTTCCTTTCATCTTCAGCTAATTCTCTGTAAAATTTCATTCAATTCCAACGGTCCGATCATCCGGAATAAATGTTTTAGTGTTTGTATCTGATTAGAACTCTTTTCTTAATCAAACTCTTAATCCTTTATATATCAACAAATTCGTGGATGGACTTTTCAAATCACTTTTTCTCAAACTTTTCAACCAGAAGACCTCTCCAAAATTACTCCCTTTCATCTACAAACCATATTCCCAAACTAACTCAAGATTTCAAACTTAGATTAGAAGGCTTATTTGGTGTTTTCTCGAGTTTGGGCTAGAAAGAGATTTGATTATTTTCGCGAGAAGAACGTGATGGTGTGTTTAGATTTTGAGGCTGAAATTATGTGATGATTATTGTTGGTTCTTTTGGTGGTTTAAGGTATGGGGTTTTACACAATATGCTCCTTAATCTCGCGAGTGTTATTCTGGTTGTTTTCTTGTGATTATTGACTCATATTCGAATTGATAAATTCATTGGAATCTGAAAATTTTTGTTGGAATCTAATTTTGATTCATGTGGTATTATTTTGGTGTTGAGCATGTTGTCATGAGATTTTAATATGGCACTGAAGTTGAGCACCCGTCAATATCCTTTTTTCCGGATATGCTAGAAAAATGCATAGGCGCGGTACGGTGGTGAGGCCTGGTGACTCGGTTAATGTGTTGTTGAGAAATTATATTGATATAATTGCTATTGAGATTCGCATTTGATTTGAATATTCGTACTCGTATTGTTACGCTTTATTCACCGCTAATATTTTTTGAGCATCTTTCGTGTCGTATTGTGTACTTCCCTATATTTTCTTTTATTGGCAGGTTATCGCGGATTTTGGGGCGCTATGGAGTTTGATTTTAGCGAGGATTGTTTTGGGATGATTTTTAATACAAGGGAGAAGACTTGTATTTATTTATTTTGATGTATAGAGCATTGGAGATTCATTTTAGTTGTTGTATTATTTCGAGAGAATTGTTGTATTTATTTGAAGAGATTCAGATTAGTGGTTTCTTTTATATTATGGAATTTAGATGCTCTATACCTTGTTATATTGTGGCTTAGTTTAGTTTTATCGATGAGTGGCGCGCCGCTCGCTCCTCCCGAGCGGGCGGGGTGTTACAGAATGGTAACAGAGCTTAGGTATACGACAACCCTCGGGTCTTGGGTTTTGGGTCTCGCATGCGGGTTAGTCATGTTTTCTTTGGAGATAGGAATTTTTGGTGAAACGTCGTTCTAGGCATCGAGGTTAGATGTGAGGTATTTAAAATTGATTTTGGAGATGAGATTTATTTTTGGAGATTGTTGGCCTGATTTTTGAGAGTTAGGTATTCGGCGAATTTCGAGGGCGAAATTCCATTGTTAGTGGGGAAGTGAAACAACCCGCGTAATTTTTGGGGTGTTTTCGAAATAAAGAGGAAAAATGAATTTTGATGTAAAATTATTTTTATTGCTCAAGTATGTTGGTTATTATTTTTTAAAGGCGAGAATTTCAAACGATTTCGAAATCGGAATTAAAATGGAGTTTTAATTGAATTTTTATTACATAGAAGAGTCCTCAAAATATAAAACTCTCTAAGAGTCCTCGGAGGATAAAACTGTCTAGAAAAAAAAAAATATTTAACGGTCCGATCGGGCTGAATTTTTTTCTATAGCTTCCTTTCATCTTCAGCTAATTCTCTGTAAAATTTCATTCAATTCCAACGGTCCGATCATCCGGAATAAATGTTTTAGTGTTTGTATCTGATTAGAACTCTTTTCTTAATCAAACTCTTAATCCTTTATATATCAATAAATTCGTGGATGGACTTTTCAAATCACTTTTTCTCAAACTTTTCAACCAGAAGACCTCTCCAAAATTACTCCCTTTCATCTACAAACCATATTCCCAAACTAACTCAAGATTTCAAACTTAGATTAGAAGGCTTATTTGGTGTTTTCTCGAGTTTGGGCTAGAAAGAGATTTGATTATTTTCGTGAGAAGAACGTGATGGTGTGTTTAGATTTTGAGGCAGAAATTATGTGATGATTATTGTTGGTTCTTTTGGTGTTTTAAGGTATGGGGTTTTACACAATATGCTCCTTAATCTCGCGAGTGTTATTCTGGTTGTTTTCTTGTGATTATTGACTCATATTCGAATTGATAAATTCATTGGAATCTGAAAATTTTTGTTGGAATCTAATTTTGATTCATGTGGTATTATTTTGGTGTTGAGCATGTTGTCATGAGATTTTAATATGGCACTGAAGTTGAGCACTCGTCAATATCCTTTTTTCCGGATATGCTAGAAAAATGCATAGGCGCGGTACGGTGGTGAGGCCTGGTGACTCGGTTAATGTGTTGTTGAGAAATTATATTGATATAATTGCTATTGAGATTCGCATTTGATTTGAATATTCGTACTCGTATTGTTACGCTTTATTCACCGCTAATATTTTTTGAGCATCTTTCGTGTCGTATTGTGTACTTCTCTATATTTTCTTTTAGTGGCAGGTTATCGCGGATTTTGGGGCGCTATGGAGTTTGATTTTAGCGAGGATTGTTTTGGGAAGATTTTTAATACAAGGGAGAAGACTTGTATTTATTTATTTTGATGTATAGAGCATTGGAGATTCATTTTAGTTGTTGTATTATTTCGAGAGAATTGTTGTATTTATTTGAAGAGATTCAGATTAGTGGTTTCTTTTATATTATGGAATTTAGATGCTCTATACCTTGTTATATTGTGGCTTAGTTTAGTTTTATCGATGAGTGGCACGCCGCTCGCTCCTCCCGAGTGGGCGGGGTGTTACAGAATGGTATCAGAGCTTAGGTATACGACAACCCTCGGGTCTTGGGTTTTGGGTCTCGCATGCGGGTTAGTCATGTTTTCTTTGGAGATAGGAATTTTTGGTGAAACGTCGTTCTAGGCATCGAGGTTAGATGTGAGGTATTTAAAATTGATTTTGGAGATGAGATTTATTTTTGGAGATTGTTGGCCTGATTTTTGAGAGTTAGGTATTCAGCGAATTTCGAGGGCGAAATTCCATTGTTAGTGGGGAAGTGTAACAACCCGCGTAATTTTTGGGGTGTTTTCGAAATAAAGAGGAAAAATAAATTTTGAGATAAAATTATTTTTATTGCTCAAGTATGTTGGTTATTATTTTTTAAAGGCGAGAATTTCAAACGATTTCGAAATCGGAATTAAAATGGAGTTTTAATTTAATTTTTATTACATAGAAGAGTCCTCAAAATATAAAACTCTCTAAGAGTCCTCGGAGCATAAAACTGTCAAGCAAAAAAAATATATATAACGGTCCGATCGGGCTGAATTTTTTTCTATTGCTTCCTTTCATCTTCAGCTAATTCTCTGTAAAATTTCATTCAATTCCAACGGTCCGATCATCCGGAATAAATGTTTTAGTGTTTGTATCTGATTAGAACTCTTTTCTTAATCAAACTCTTAATCCTTTATATATCAACAAATTCGTGGATGGACTTTTCAAATCACTTTTTCTCAAACTTTTCAACCAGAAGCCCTCTCCAAAATTACTCCCTTTCATCTACAAACCATATTCCCAAACTAACTCAAGATTTCAACCTTAGATTAGAAGGCTTATTTGGTGTTTTCTCGAGTTTGGGCTAGAAAGAGATTTGATTATTTTCGTGAGAAGAACGTGATGGTGTGTTTAGATTTTGAGGCAAAAATTATGTGATGATTATTGTTGGTTCTTTTGGGGGTTTAAGGTATGGGGTTTTACACAATATGCTCCTTAATCTCGCGAGTGTTATTCTCGTTGTTTTCTTGTGATTATTGACTCATATTCGAATTGATAAATTCATTGGAATCTGAAAATTTTTGTTGGAATCTAATTTTGATTCATGTGGTATTATTTTGGTGTTGAGCATGTTGTTATGAGATTTTAATATGGCACTGAAGTTGAGCACCCGTCAATATCCTTTTTTCCGGATATGCTAGAAAAATGCATAGGCGCGGTACAGTGGTGAGGCCTGGTGACTCGGTTAATGTGTTGTTGATAAATTATATTGATATAATTCCTATTGAGATTCTCATTTGATTTGAATATTCGTACTCGTATTGTTACGCTTTATTCACCGCTAATATTTGTTGAGCATCTTGCATGTCGTATTGTGTACTTCCCTATATTTTCTTTTAGTGGCAGGTTATCGCGGATTTTGGGGCCCTATGAAGTTTGATTTTAGCGAGGATTGTTTTGGGAAGATTTTTAATACAATAGAGAAGACTTGTATTTATTTATTTTGATGTATAGAGCATTGGAGATTCATTTTAGTTGTTGTATTATTTCGAGAGAATTTTTGTATTTATTTGAAGAGATTCAGATTAGTGGTTTCTTTTATATTATGGGATTTAGATGCTCTATACCTTGTTATATCGTGGATTAGTTTAGTTTTATCGATGAGTGGCGCGCCGCTCGCTCCTCCCGAGCGGACGGGGTGTTACATAATGGTATCAGAGCTTAGGTATACGACAACCCTCGGGTCTTGGGTTTTGGGTCTAGCATGCGGGTTAGTCATGTTTTCTTTGGAGATAAGAATTTTTGGTGAAAAGTCGTTCTAGGCATCGAGGTTAGATGTGAGGAATTTAAAATTGATTTTGGAGATGAGATTTATTTTTGGAGATTGTTGGCCTGATTTTTTAGAGTTAGGTATTCGGCGAATTTCGAGGGCGAAATTCCATTGTTAGTGGGGAAGTGTAACAACCCGCGTAATTTTTGGGGTGTTTTCGAAATAAAGAGGAAAAATAAATTTTGAGATAAAATTATTTTATTGCTCAAGTATGTTGGTTATTATTTTTTAAAGGCGAGAATTTCAAACGATTTCGAAATCAGAATTAAAATGGAGTTTTAATTGAATTTTTATTACATAGAAGAGTCCTCAAAATATAAAACTCTCTAAGAGTCCTCGGAGCATAAAACTGTCTAGCAAAAAAAAAATATATAACGGTCCGATCGGGCTGAATTTTTTTCTATAGCTTCCTTTCATCTTCAGCTAATTCTCTGTAAAATTTCATTCAATTCCAACGGTCCGATCATCCGGAATAAATGTTTTAGTGTTTGTATCTGATTAGAACTCTTTTCTTAATCAAACTCTTAATCCTTTATATATCAACAAATTCGTGGATGGACTTTTCAAATCACTTTTTCTCAAACTTTTCAACCAGAAGACCTCTCCAAAATTACTCCCTTTCATCTACAAACCATATTCCCAAACTAACTCAAGATTTCAACCTTAGATTAGAAGGCTTATTTGGTGTTTTCTCGAGTTTGGGCTAGAAAGAGATTTGATTATTTTCGTGAGAAGAACGTGATGGTGTGTTTTGATTTTGAGGCAGAAATTATGTGATGATTATTGTTGGTTCTTTTGGGGGTTTAAGGTATGGGGTTTTACACAATATGCTCCTTAATCTCGCGAGTGTTATTCTCGTTGTTTTCTTGTGATTATTGACTCATATTCGAATTGATAAATTCATTGGAATCTGAAAATTTTTGTTGGAATCTAATTTTGATTCATGTGGTATTATTTTGGTGTTGAGCATGTTGTCATGAGATTTTAATATGGCACTGAAGTTGAGCACCCGTCAATATCCTTTTTTCCGGATATGCTAGAAAAAGGCATAGGCGCGGTACGGTGGTGAGGCCTGGTGACTCGGTTAATGTGTTGTTGATAAATTATATTGATATAATTGCTATTGAGATTCACATTTGATTTGAATATTCGTACTCGTATTGTTACGCTTTATTCACCGCTAATATTTGTTGAGCATCTTGCATGTCGTATTGTGTACTTCCCTATATTTTCTTTTAGTGGCAGGTTATCGCGGATTTTGGGGAGCTATGAAATTTGATTTTAGCGAGGATTGTTTTGGGAAGATTTTTAATACAAGAGAGAAGACTTGTATTTATTTATTTTGATGTATAGAGTATTGAAGATTCATTTTAGTTGTTGTATTATTTCGAGAGAATTTTTGTATTTATTTGAAGAGATTCAGATTAGTGGTTTCTTTTATATTATGGGATTTAGATGCTCTATACCTTGTTATATCGTGGATTAGTTTAGTTTTATCGATGAGTGGCGCGCCGCTCGCTCCTCCCGAGCGGACGGGGTGTTACAGAATGGTATCAGAGCTTAGGTATACGACAATCCTCGGGTCTTGGGTTTTGGGTCTAGCATGCGGGTTAGTCATGTTTTCTTTGGAGATAGGAATTTTTGGTGAAAAGTCATTCTAGGCATCGAGGTTAGATGTGAGGAATTTAAAATTGATTTTGGAGATGAGATTTATTTTTGGAGATTGTTGGCCTGATTTTTTAGAGTTAGGTATTCGGCGAATTTCGAGGGCGAAATTCCATTGTTAGTGGGGAAGTGTAACAACCCGCGTAATTTTTGGGGTGTTTTCGAAATAAAGAGGAAAAATAAATTTTGAGATAAAATTATTTTATTGCTCAAGTATGTTGGTTATTATTTTTTAAAGGCGAGAATTTCAAACGATTTCGAAATCGGAATTAAAATGGAGTTTTAATTGAATTTTTATTACATAGAAGAGTCCTCAAAATATAAAACTCTCTAAGAGTCCTCGGAGCATAAAACTGTCTAGCAAAAAAAAATATTTAACGGTCCGATCAGGCTGAATTTTTTCTATAGCTTCCTTTCATCTTCAGCTAATTCTCTGTAAAATTTCATTCAATTCCAACGGTCCACTCATCCGGAATAAATGTTTTAGTGTTTGTATCTGATTAGAACTCTTTTCTTAATCAAACTCTTAATCCTTTATATATCAACAAATTCGTGGATGGACTTTTCAAATCACTTTTTCTCAAACTTTTCAACCAGAAGACCTCTCCAAAATTACTCCCTTTCATCTACAAACCATATTCCCAAACTAACTCAAGATTTCAACCTTAGATTAGAAGGCTTATTTGGTGTTTTCTCGAGTTCGGGCTAGAACGAGATTTGATTATTTTCGCGAGAAGAACGTGATGGTGTGTTTTGATTTTGAGGCTGAAATTATGTGATGATTATTGTTGGTTCTTTTGGTTGTTTAAGGTATGGAGTTTTACACAATATGCTCCTTAATATCGCGAGTGTTATTCTCGTTGTTTTCTTGTTATTATTGACTCATATTCGAATTGATAAATTCATTGGAATATGAAAATTTTTGTTGGAATCTAATTTTGATTCATGTGGTATTATTTTGGTGTTGAGCATGTTGTCATGAGATTTTAATATGGCACTGAAGTTGAGCACCCGTCAATATCCTTTTTTCCAGATATGCTAGAAAAATGCATAGGTGCGGTACGGTGGTGAGGCCTGGTGACTCGATTAATGTGTTGTTGAGAAATTATATTGATATAATTGCTATTGAGATTCGCATTTGATTTGAATATTCGTACTCGTATTGTTACGCTTTATTCACCGCTAATATTTGTTGAGCATCTTTCGTGTCCTATTGTGTACTTCCCTATATTTTCTTTTAGTGGCAGGTTATCGCGGATTTTGGGGCGCTATGAAGTTTGATTTTAACGAGGATTGTTTTGTGAAGATTTTTAATACAAGAGAGAAGACTTGTATTTATTTATTTTGATGTATAGAGTATTGAAGATTCATTTTAGTTGTTGTATTATTTCGAGAGAATTGTTGTATTTATTTGAAGAGATTCAGATTAGTGGTTTCTTTTATATTATGGGATTTGGATGCTCTATACCTTGTTATATTGTGGATTAGTTTAGTTTTATCGATGAGTGGCGCGCCGCTCGCTCCTCCCGAGCGGGCGGGGTGTTACGTAATGGTATCAGAGCTTAGGTATACGACAACCCTCGGGTCTTGGGTTTTGGGTCTAGCATGCGGGTTAGTCATTTTTCTTTGGAGATAGGAATTTTTGGTGAAAAGTCGTTCTAGGCATCGAGGTTAGATGTGAGGAATTTAAAATTGATTTTGGAGATGAGATTTATTTTTGGAGATTGTTGGCCTGATTTTTTAGAGTTAGGTATTCGGCGAATTTCGAGGGCGAAATTCCATTGTTAGTGGGGAAGTGTAACAACCCGCGTAATTTTTGGGGTGTTTTCGAAATAAAGAGGAAAAATAAATTTTGAGATAAAATTATTTTTATTGCTCAAGTATGTTGGTTATTATTTTTTAAAGGCGAGAATTTCAAACGATTTCGAAATCGGAATTAAAATGGAGTTTTAATTGAATTTTTATTACATAGAAGAGTCCTCAAAATATAAAACTCTCTAAGAGTCCTCGGAGCATAAAACTGTCTAGCGAAAAAAAAATATTTAACTGTCCGATCGGGCTGAATTTTTTTCTATAGCTTCCTTTCATCTTCAGCTAATTCTCTGTAAAATTTCATTCAATTCCAACGGTCCGATCACCCGGAATAAATGTTTTAGTGTTTGTATCTGATTAGAACTCTTTTCTTAATCAAACTTTTAATCCTTTATATATCAACAAATTCGTGGATGGACTTTTCAAATCACTTTTTCTCAAACTTTTGAACCAGAAGACCTCTCCAAAATTACTCCCTTTCATCTACAAACCATATCCCCAAACTTATTCAAGATTTCGACCTTAGATTAGAAGGCTTATTTGGTGTTTTCTCGAGTTTGGGCGAGAACGAGATTTGATTATTTTCGCGAGAAGAACGTGATGGTGTGTTTAGATTTTGAGGCTGAAATTATGTGATGATTATTGTTGGTTCTTTTGGTGGTTTAAGGTATGTGGTTTTACACAATATGCTCCTTAATCTCGGGAGTGTTATTCTCGTTGTTTTCTCTTGATTATTGACTCATATTTGAATTGATAAATTCAATTGAATCTGAAAATTTTTGTTGGAATCTAATTTTGATTCATGTGGTATTATTTTGGTGTTGAGCATGTTGTCATGAGATTTTAATATGGCACTGAAGTTGAGCACCCGTCAATATCCTTTTTCCGGATATGCTAGAAAAATGCATAGGCGCGGTAAGGTGGTGAGGCCTGGTGACACGGTTAATGTGTTGTTGAGAAATTATATTGATATAATTGCTAATGAGATTCGCATTTGATTTGAATATTCGTACTCGTATTGTTACGCTTTATTCACCGCTAATATTTGTTGAGCATCTTTCGTGTCGTATTGTGTACTTCCCCATATTTTCTTTTAGTGGCAGGTTAGCTCGGATTTTGGGGCGCTATGGAGTTTGATTTTAGCGAGGATTGTTTTGGGAAGATTTTTAATACAAGAGAGAAGACTTGTATTTATTTATTTTAATGTATAGAGCATTGGAGATTCATTTTAGTTGTTGTATTATTTCGAGAGAATTTTTGTATTTATTTGAAGAGATTCAGATTAGTGGTTTCTTTTATATTATGGGATTTAGATGCTCTATACCTTGTTATATTGTGGATTAGTTTAGTTTTATCGATGAGTGGCGCGCCGCTCGCTCCTCCCGAGAGGGCGGGGTGTTACAGAATGGTATCTGAGCTTAGGTATACGACAACCCTAAGGTCTTGGGTTTTGGGTCTTGCATGCGGGTTAGTCATGTTTTCTTTGGAGATAGGAATTTTTGGTGAAAAGTCGTTCTAGGCATCGAGGTTAGATGTGAGGTAATTAAAATTGATTTTGGAGATGAGATTTATTTTTGGAGATTGTTGGCCTGATATTTGAGAGTTAGGTATTCGGCGAATTTCGAGAACGAAATTCCATTGTTAGTGGGGTAGTGTAACAACCCGCGTAATTTTTGGGGTGTTTTCGAAATAAAGAGGAAAAATAAATTTTGAGATAAAATTATTTTTATTGCTCAAGTATGTTGGTTATTATTTTTTAAAGGCGAGAATTTCAAACGATTTCGAAATCGGAATTAAAATGGAGTTTTAATTGAATTTTTATTACATAGAAGAGTCCTCAAAATATAAAACTCTCTAAGAGTCCTCAGAGCATAAAACTGTCTAGCAAAAAAAAAATATTTAACGGTCCGATCGGGCTGAATTTTTTTCTATAGCTTCCTTTCATCTTCAGCTAATTCTCTGTAAAATTTCATTCAATTCCAACGGTCCGATCATCCGGAATAAATGTTTTAGTGTTTGTATCTGATTAGAACTCTTTTCTTAATCAAACTCTTAATCCTTTATATATCAACAAATTCAGGGATGGACTTTTCAAATCACTTTTTCTCAAACTTTTGAACCAGAAGACCTCTCCAAAATTACTCCCTTACATCTACAAACCATATTCCCAAACTAACTCAAGATTTCAACCTTAGATTAGAAGGCTTATTTGGTGTTTTCTCGAGTTTGGGCTAGAACGAGATTTGATTATTTTCGAGAGAAGAACATGATGGTGTGTTTAGATTTTGAGGCTGAAATTATGTGATGATTATTGTTGGTTCTTTTGGTGGTTTAAGGTATGGGGTTTTACACAATATGCTCCTTAATCTCGCGAGTGTTATTTTCGTTGTTTTCTTGTGATTATTGACTCATATTCGAATTGATAAATTCATTGGAATCTGAAAATTTTGTTGGAATCTAATTTTGATTCATGTGGTATTATTTTGGTGTTGAGCATGTTGTCATGAGATTTTAATATGGCACTGAAGTTGAGCACTCGTCAATATCCTTTTTTCCGGATATGCTAGAAAAATGCATAGGCGCGGTACGGTGGTGAGGCCTGGTGACTCGGTTAATGTGTTGTTGAGAAATTATATTGATATAATTGCTATTGAGATTCACATTTGATTTGAATATTCGTACTCGTATTGTTACGCTTTATTCACCGCTAATATTTGTTGAGCATCTTTCATGTCGTATTGTGTACTTCGATATATTTTTTTTTAGTGGCAGGTTATCGCGGATTTTGGGGCGCTATGAAGTTTGATTTTAGTGAGGATTGTTTTGGGAAGATTTTTAATACAAGAGAGAAGACTTGTATTTATTTATTTTGATGTATAGAGCATTGGAGATTCATTTTAGTTGTTGTATTATTTCGAGAGAATTTTTGTATTTATTTGAAGAGATTCAGATTAGTGGTTTCTTTTATATTATGGGATTTAGATGCTCTATACCTTGTTATATCGTGGATTAGTTTAGTTTTATCGATGAGTGGTGCGCCGCTCGCTCCTCCCGAGCGGGCGGGGTGTTACAGAATGGTATCAGAGCTTAGGTATACGACAACCCTCGGGTCTTGGGTTTTGGGTCTAGCATGCGGGTTAGTCATGTTTTCTTTGGAGATAGGAATTTTTGGTGAAAAGTCGTTCTAGGCATCGAGGTTTGGATGTGAGGAATTTAAAATTGATTTTGGAGATGAGATTTATTTTTGGAGATTGTTGGCCTGATTTTTTAGAGTTAGGTATTCGGCGAATTTCGAGGGCGAAATTCCATTGTTAGTGGGGAAGTGTAACAACCCGCGTAATTTTTTGGGTGTTTTCGAAATAAAGAGGAAAAATAAATTTTGAGATAAAATTATTTTTATTGCTCAAGTATGTTGGTTATTATTTTTTAAAGGCGAGAATTTCAAACGATTTCGAAATCGGAATTAAAATGGAGTTTTAATTGAATTTTTATTACATAGAAGAGTCCTCAAAATATAAAACTCTCTAAGAGTCCTCAGAGCATAAAACTGTCTAGCAAAAAAAAAAAATATTTAACGGTCCGATCGGGCTGAATTTTTTTCTATAGCTTCCTTTCATCTTCAGCTAATTCTCTGTAAAATTTCATTCAATTCCAACGGTCCGATCATCCGGAATAAATGTTTTAGTGTTTGTATCTGATTAGAACTCTTTTCTTAATCAAACTCTTAATCCTTTATATATCAACAAATTCAGGGATGGACTTTTCAAATCACTTTTTCTCAAACTTTTGAACCAGAAGACCTCTCCAAAATTACTCCCTTTCATCTACAAACCATATTCCCAAACTAACTCAAGATTTCAACCTTAGATTAGAAGGCTTATTTGGTGTTTTCTCGAGTTTGGGCTAGAACGAGATTTGATTATTTTCAGGAGAAGAACGTGATGGTGTGTTTAGATTTTGAGGCTAAAATTATGTGATGATTATTGTTGGTTCTTTTGGTGGTTTAAGGTATGGGGTTTTACACAATATGCTCCTTAATCTCGCGAGTGTTATTCTCGTTGTTTTCTTGTGATTATTGACTCATATTCGAATTGATAAATTCATTGGAATCTCAAATTTTTTGTTGGAATTTAATTTTGATTCATGTGGTATTATTTTGGTGTTGAGCATGTTGTCATGAGATTTTAATATGGCACTGAAGTTGAGCACCCGTCAATATCCTTTTTTCCGGATATGCTAGAAAAATGCATAGGCGCGGTACGGTGGTGAGGCCTGGTGACTCGGTTAATGTGTTGTTGAGAAATTATATTGATATAATTGCTATTGAGATTCGCATTTGATTTGAATATTCGTACTCGTATTGTTACGCTTTATTCACCGCTAATATTTGTTGAGCATCTTTCATGTCGTATTGTGTACTTCCCTATATTTTCTTTTAGTGGCAGGTTATCGCGGATTTTGGGGCGCTATGAAGTTTGATTTTAGCGAGGATTGTTTTGGGAAGATTTTTAATACAAGAGAGAAGACTTGTATTTATTTATTTTGATGTATAGAGCATTGGAGATTCATTTTAGTTGTTGTATTATTTCGAGAGAATTTTTGTATTTATTTGAAGAGATTCAGATTAGTGGTTTCTTTTATATTATGGGATTTAGATGCTCTATACCTTGTTATATCGGGGATTAGTTTAGTTTTATCGATGAGTGGCGCGCCGCTCGCTCCTCCCGGGCGGGCGGGGTGTTACAGAATGGTATCAGAGCTTAGGTATACGACAACCCTCGGGTCTTGGGTTTTGGGTCTAGCATGCGGGTTAGTCATGTTTTCTTTGGAGATAGGAATTTTTGGTGAAAAGTCGTTCTAGGCATCGAGGTTTGGATGTGAGGAATTTAAAATTGATTCTGGAGATGAGATTTATTTTTGGAGATTGTTGGCCTGATTTTTTAGAGTTAGGTATTCGGCGAATTTCGAGGGCGAAATTCCATTGTTAGTGGGGAAGTGTAACAACCCGCGTAATTTTTGGGGTGTTTTCGAAATAAAGAGGAAAAATAAATTTTGAGATAAAATTATTTTTATTGCTCAAGTATGTTGGTTATTATTTTTTAAAGGCGAGAATTTCAAACGATTTCGAAATCGGAATTAAAATGGAGTTTTAATTGAATTTTTATTACATAGAAGAGTCCTCGAAATATAAAACTCTCTAAGAGTCCTCAGAGCATAAAACTGTCTAGCAAAAAAAAAATATTTAACGGTCCGATCGGGCTGAATTTTTTTCTATAGCTTCCTTTCATCTTCAGCTAATTCTCTGTAAAATTTCATTCAATTCCAACGGTCCGATCATCCGGAATAAATGTTTTAGTGTTTGTATCTGATTAAAACTCTTTTCTTAATCAAACTCTTAATCCTTTATATATCAACAAATTCAGGGATGGACTTTTCAAATCACTTTTTCTCAAACTTTTGAACCAGAAGACCTCTCCAAAATTACTCCCTTTCATCTACAAACCATATTCCCAAACTAACTCAAGATTTCAACCTTAGATTAGAAGGCTTATTTGGTGTTTTCTCAAGTTTGGGCTAGAACGAGATTTGATTATTTTCAGGAGAAGAACGTGATGGTGTGTTTAGATTTTGAGGCTAAAATTTTGTGATGATTATTGTTGGTTCTTTTGGTGGTTTAAGGTATGGGGTTTTACACAATATGCTCCTTAATCTCGCGAGTGTTATTCTCGTTGTTTTCTTGTGATTATTGACTCATATTCGAATTGATAAATTCATTGGAATCTGAAAATTTTTGTTGGAATCTAATTTTGATTCATGTGGTATTATTTTGGTGTTGAGCATGTTGTCATGAGATTTTAATATGGCACTGAAGTTGAGCACCCGTCAATATCCTTTTTTCCGGATATGCTAGAAAAATGCATAGGCGCGGTACGGTGGTGAGGCCTGGTGACTCGGTTAATGTGTTGTTGAGAAATTAAATTGATATAATTGCTATTGAGATTCGCATTTGATTTGAATATTCGTACTCGTATTGTTACGCTTTATTCACCGCTAATATTTGTTGAGCATCTTTCATGTCGTATTGTGTACTTCCCTATATTTTCTTTTAGTGGCAGGTTATCGCGGATTTTAGGGCGCTATGAAGTTTGATTTTAGCGAGGATTGTTTTGGGAAGATTTTTAATAGAAGAGAGAAGACTTGTATTTATTTATTTTGATGTATAGAGCATTGGAGATTCATTTTAGTTGTTGTATTATTTCGAGAGAATTTTTGTATTTATTTGAAGAGATTCAGATTAGTGGTTTCTTTTATATTATGGGATTTAGATGCTCTATACCTTGTTATATCGTGGATTAGTTTAGTTTTATCGATGAGTGGCGCGCCGCTCGCTCCTCCCGAGCGGGCGGGGTGTTACAGAATGGTATCAGAGCTTAGGTATACGACAACCCTCGGGTCTAGGGTTTTGGGTCTAGCATGCGGGTTAGTCATGTTTTCTTTGGAGATAGGAATTTTTGGTGAAAAGTCGTTCTAGGCATCGAGGTTTGGATGTGAGGAATTTAAAATTGATTCTGGAGATGAGATTTATTTTTGGAGATTGTTGGCCTGATTTTTTAGAGTTAGGTATTCGGCGAATTTCGAGGGCGAAATTCCATTGTTAGTGGGGAAGTGTAACAACCCGCGTAATTTTTGGGGTGTTTTCGAAATAAAGAGGAAAAATAAATTGAGATAAAATTATTTTTATTGCTCAAGTATGTTGGTTATTATTTTTTAAAGGCGAGAATTTCAAACGATTTCGAAATCGGAATTAAAATGGAGTTTCAATTGAATTTTTATTACATAGAAGATTCCTCAAAATATAAAACTCTCTAAGAGTCCTCGGAGCATAAAACTGTCTAGCAAAAAAAAAATATTGAACGGTCCGATCGGGCTGAATTTTTTGCTATAGCTTCCTTTCATCTTCAGCTAATTCTCTGTAAAATTTCATTCAATTCCAACGGTCCGATCATCCGTAATAAATGTTTTAGTGTTTGTATCTGATTAGAACTCTTTTCTTAATCAAACTCTTAATCCTTTATATATCAACAAATTCAGGGATGGACTTTTCAAATCACTTTTTCTCAAACTTTTGAACCAGAAGACCTCTCCAAAATTACTCCCTTTCATCTACAAACCATATTCCCAAACTAACTCAAGATTTCAACCTTAGATTAGAAGGCTTATTTGGTGTTTTCTCGAGTTTGGGCTAGAACGAGATTTGACTATTTTCGCGAGAAGAACGTGATGGTGTGTTTAGATTTTGAGGCTGAAATTATGTGATGATTATTGTTGGTTCTTTTGGTCGTTTAAGGTATGGGATTTTACACAATATGCTCCTTAATCTCGGGGGTGTTATTTTCGTTGTTTTCTTGTGATTATTGACTCATATTCGAATTGATAAATTCATTGGAATCTGAAAATTTTTGTTGGAATCTAATTTTGATTCATGTGGTATTATTTTGGTGTTGAGCATGTTGTCATGAGATTTTAATATGGCACTGAAGTTGAGCACCCGTCAATATCCTTTTTTCCGGATATGCTAGAAAAATGCATAGGCGCGGTACGGTGGTGAGGCCTGGTGACTCGGTTAATGTGTTGTTGAGAAATTATATTGATATAATTGCTATTGAGATTCGCATTTGATTTGAATATTCGTACTCGTATTGTTACGCTTTATTCACCGCTAATATTTGTTGAGCATCTTTCATGTCGTATTGTGTACTTCCCTATATTTTCTTTTAGTGGAAGGTTATCGCGGATTTTGGGGCGCTATGGAGTTTGATTTTAGCGAGGATTGTTTTGGGAAGATTTTTAATACAAGAGAGAAGACTTGTATTTATTTATTTTGATGTATAGAGCATTGGAGATTCATTTTAGTTGTTGTATTATTTCGAGAGAATTTTTGTATTTATTTGAAGAGATTCAGATTAGTGGTTTCTTTTATATTATGGGATTTAGATGCTCTATACCTTGTTATATCGTGGATTAGTTTAGTTTTATCGATGAGTGGCGCGCCGCTCGCTCCTCCCGAGCGGGCGGGGTGTTACAGAATGGTATCAGAGCTTAGGTATACGACAACCCTCGGGTCTTGGGTTTTGGGTCTAGCATGCGGGTTAGTCATGTTTTCTTTGGAGATAGGAATTTTTGGTGAAAAGTCGTTCTAGGCATCGAGGTTTGGATGTGAGGAATTTAAAATTGATTCTGGAGATGAGATTTATTTTTGGAGATTGTTGGCCTGATTTTTTAGAGTTAGGTATTCGGCGAATTTCGAGGGCGAAATTCCATTGTTAGTGGGGAAGTGTAACGACCCGCGTAATTTTTGGGGTGTGTTCGAAATAAAGAGGAAAAATAAATTTTGAGATAAAATTATTTTTATTGCTCAAGTATGTTGGTTATTATTTTTTAAAGGCGAGAATTTCAAACGATTTCGAAATCGAAATTAAAATGGAGTTTTAATTGAATTTTTATTACATAGAAGAGTCCTCGAAATATAAAACTCTCTAAGAGTCCTCGGAGCATAAAACTGTCTAGCAAAAAAAATATATTTAAAAATATTGAACGGTCCGATCGGGCTGAATTTTTTTCTATAGCTTCCCTTCATCTTCCGCTAATTCTCTGTAAAATTTCATTCAATTCCAACGGTCCGATCATCCGAAATAAATGTTTTAGTGTTTGTATCTAATTAGAACTCTTTTCTTAATCAAACTCTTAATCCTTTATATATCAACAAATTCGTGGATGGACTTTTCAAATCACTTTTTCTCAAACTTTTGAACCAGAAGACCTCTCCAAAATTACTCCCTTTCATCTACAAACCATATCCCCAAACTTATTCAAGATTTCGACCTTAGATTAGAAGGCTTATTTGGTGTTTTCTCGAGTTTGGGCTAGAACGAGATTTTATTATTTTCGCGAGAAGAACGTGATGGTGTGTTTAGATTTTGAGGCTGAAATTATGTGATGATTATTGTTGGTTCTTTTGGTGGTTTAAGGTTTGGGGTTTTACACAATATGCTCCTTAATCTCGCGAGTGTTATTCTCGTTGTTTTCTTGTGATTATTGACTCATATTTGAATTGATAAATTCATTGGAATCTGAAAATTTTTGTTGGAATCTAATTTTGATTCATGTGGTATTATTTTGGTGTTGAGCATGTTTTCATGAGATTTTAGTATGGCACTGAAGTTGAGCACCCGTCAATATCCATTTTCCGGATATGCTAGAAAAATGCATAGGCGCGGTAAGGTGGTGAGGCCTGGTGACACGGTTAATGTGTTGTTGAGAAATTATATTGATATAATTGCTAATGAGATTCGCATTTGATTTGAATATTCGTACTCATATTGTTACGCTTTATTCACCGCTAATATTTGTTGAGCATCTTTCCTGTCGCATTGTGTACTTCCCCATATTTTCTTTTAGTGGCAGGTTAGCGCGGATTTTGGGGCGCTATGGAGTTTGATTTTAGCGAGGATTGTTTTGGGAATATTTTTAATACAAGAGAGAAGACTTGTATTTATTTATTTTAATGTATAGAGCATTGGAGATTCATTTTAGTTGTTGTGTTATTTCGAGAGAATTGTTGTATTTATTTGAAGAGATTCAGATTAGTGGTTTCTTTTATATTATGGGATTTAGATGCTCTATACCTTGTTATATCGTGGATTAGTTTAGTTTTATCGATGAGTGGCGTGCCGCTCGCTCCTCCCGAGCGGGCGGGGTGTTACAGAATGGTATCAAAGCTTAGGTATACGACAACCCTCGGGTCTTGGGTTTTGGGTCTAGCATGCGGGTTAGTCATGTTTTCTTTGGAGATAGGAATTTTTGGTGAAAAGTCGTTCTAGGCATCGAGGTTAGATGTGAGGAATTTAAAATTGATTTTGGAGATGAGATTTATTTTTGGAGATTGTTGGCCGGATTTTTGAGAGTTAGGTATTCGGTGAATTTCGAGGGCGAAATTCCATTGTTAGTGGGGAAGTGCAACAACCCGCGTAAATTTGGGGTGTTTTCCAAATAAAGAGGAAAAATAAATTTTGAGAAAAAAATATTTTTATTGCTCAAGTATGTTGGTTATTATTTTTTAAAGGCGAGAATTTCAAACGATTTCGAAATCGGAATTAAAATGGAGTTTTAATTGAATTTTTATTACATAGAAGAGTCCTCAAAATATAAAACTCTCTAAGAGTCCTCAGAGCATAAAACTGTCTAGCGAACAAAAAACATATTTAAAAATATTGAACGGTCCGATCGGGCTGATTTTTTTTCTGTAGCTTCCTTTCATCTTCAGCTAATTCCTTGAAAAATTTCATTCAATTCCAACGGTCCGATCGTCTGGAATAAATGTTTTAGTGTTTATATCTGATTAGAACTCTTTTCTTAATCAAACTCTTAATCCTTTATATATCAACAAATTCGTGGATGGACTTTTCAAATCACTTTTTCTCAAACTTTTCAACCAGAAGACCTCCCCAAAATTACTCCCTTTCATCTACAAACCATATTCCCAAACTAACTCAAGATTTCAACCTTAGATTAGAAGGCTTATTTGGTGTTTTCTCGAGTTCGGGCTAGAACGAGATTTGATTATTTTCGCGAGAAGAATGTGATGGTGTGTTTAGATTTTGAGGCTGAAATTATGTGATGATTATTGTTGGTTCTTTTGGTGGTTTAAGGTATGGGGTTTTACACAATATGCTCCTTAATCTCGCGAGTGTTATTCTCGTTGTTTTCTTGTGATTATTGACTCATATTCGAATTGATAAATTCATTGGAATCTGAAAATTTTTGTTGGAATCTAATTTTCATTCATGTGGTATTATTTTGGTGTTGAGCATGTTGTCATGAGATTTTAATATGGCACTGAAGTTGAGCACCCGTCAATATCCTTTTTTCCGGATATGCTAGAAAAATGCATAGGCGCGGTACGGTGGTGAGGCCTGGTGACTCGGTTAATGTGTTGTTGAGAAATTAAATTGATATAATTGCTATTGAGATTCGCATTTGATTTGAATATTCGTACTCGTATTGTTACGCTTTATTCACCGCTAATATTTGTTGAGCATCTTTCGTGTCCTATTGTGTACTTCCCTATATTTTCTTTTAGTGGCAGGTTAGCTCGGATTTTGGGGCGCTATGGAGTTTGATTTTAGCGAGGATTGTTTTGGGAAGATTTTTAATACAAGAGAGAAGACTTGTATTTATTTATTTTAATGTATAGAGCATTGGAGATTCATTTTAGTTGTTGTATTATTTCGAGAGAATTGTTGTATTTATTTGAAGAGATTCAGATTAGTGGTTTCTTTTATATTATGGGATTTAGATGCTCTATACCTTGTTATATCGTGGATTAGTTTAGTTTTATCGATGAGTGGCGCGCTGCTCGCTCCTCCCGAGCGGGCGGGGTGTTGCAAATATCAATTTTTATAAAGTGAAATCATCTAACCTCGTGAATCAGACTTACCAGGGGGAGAAATGGGGTAGTCTTCAGATATTTCGATAGAACGTTAGGCATGCACACTAGATGAGAGGTGAGAATTCTGAAGAGAGTGTCGTTTACTAACATGGATGTCTTATCAATTTGTGAGCATTTACTTACGTGCTAAAACATTTTAAAAGCTATTTTTACACTCGGGCTCTGACCCATTTCCTGTCATTTTCTCTCTCTTGTATATATATGTATATATCTTATAGGTGCCCAGCCACAGAGGCGCCAAGCATAGGTTACTTGAACTGGATGTACTGCAGCTTATGTGGGAGTTGCAGGTCTTTGCAGTAGACGACCTCACCTTTGATTCAGTTCCTGTTTTAGTTTCTTAGTAGACAAGGCATGTGTCGGCCATTTCCTATTTTCAGTTTAGATTAATTAGAGATTATGTTTCTATTTATGATTTCAGTATTCAGTACTTATGTGGGATTTATTTCTTGGGTCATGTTGACTACGTTGTGGATATTTACTTGGTTTGAATAATCTAGTTGATAGTTTATACGTATGGTTGTTTTAAATTATCTCGTGTGTTATTCATATTGTGTTTTAATCTAAAAAGGTTTTCATTCTGGAATTTAATTTATAAAATGAAGTTACAAATTGTTTTGACATCTAGCTTAATTATTTTAGGGTGTTTAAAATGGAAAATTTATTTTTGCAACAGTGATGCTAAGAATGAACCAACTATTCACCTGGATTTAATTTAATAAATGATCGATCACCTAGAATTTAGTTAGGCGGGGTGTGGCATTTGGTATCAGAGCAGCAGGTTCTAGAGTCCTTAGGATCTGTACGACTACTTATGTTTCCTCATATCATTCATTGATATAGAGCCCTAATATTATGATTGTTTCATCCTTATTTCGTGTTGTAGATTACATACTTCTGCTACAATGTTATGTATAGTTGGTGGTCTTATAAAATTCATTTGAATTTCAGATGTTGCTTATGAGGGGGGGACAAACTAACACCGTTGAAGAAGAAAATGTGGGACAAGACCAACAAGTACCTCAGGTACACCAGGAAAGAGGGGAAATCACTGAGATAGCGAACATCGTGGCACAAGTAATGACTACCGCAATATTAAAGTACCAAAATTACAGCGTGAAGTTTACAGGGGGCAAAAGAACAAGAGAAGTTGATCAATATGGAATTTCGAGGAACAACAACAATGGAAAAATACCGTCGTAGAAGCGACTAGTTCCTCAGAGTCGTCAAGACCAAGAAGACTATGAGAATCGTGGGAAGAGCCAAACTCGTCAGGGCCAACAAGGCCAAGGACAGAAAGCTATCACAAAGAGGTGTTATAAGTGTGGAAGAAATGTCCACAAATGCCAAGTTTTCCCGCGAAGAGCTGGAGGATAGCCTCGGCCATATCAGTAAGGTCAGCTAGACCATCAGGGCCCGCAGAGTGCTCAGCAGGGCCAGCAGAGAAGAAACTGTGTTCGTAAGTGTTTTATATGAGGTGAACGGGGACACTACGGTCAAAATTGCCCTAGGAAGGGCCCAGACCCCACAACAGTCATTGGATGTCCACCCGACACCACAGAATACCCAACTTGGGGAAGTAGTGATATTCACCCCAGTAACACAGACTTCACAGCAGCAGTAGGTAGTATAGTATGGACATATCTATAATGCCCGATATGCAGTTATGCCACTGATATCGCAACTACCACCCACGTTTGGAGGTATGATACCTTATCATTTATAGTGTTTTCTTTTTAGTTACAAGGAAAATCTCGAATAACCTGTGTGTGTTACAGCTTACTTGTACTACTTGAGAAACATGAGCGTCGAATGCATTATTATCCCAATTTCGAACTGGCTAATTAAAGTAAGAGTGATAATAGACCATTAGAGTAATATTAGGTTTTCTTTAGTCCTGGATATAAAACAATTTGTGTTAAGTGTCATTCGAGAGAAAATAGAGCCACACACACACACACACACACACACACATATACACACACATATATATATATATATATTGAATCCTACAGAGACTTGTGGCGTATGTCGTCGGGTTATACCAAATCCCTGTGGGTAGGGATGTTTACTAAAGTGATTCAAGATAGAATGAAATATTTCTGGGCATGGGAATAACTTTGTGGTGAATTGAAGAGTCTAACGCAAAGTTAGTAGGAGTAATGTGTTGAATATTTTCTTTCATAACATGAGAATAGATGCGCTAATGTTAGCAAGATGCAGGGATGTGGGGTACGAGGCAAATATTAGGTACCACAACTCTCGTTGACCGACAATGTTAGTTAGTAGTGTATCGGGGGGGTCCTTGTTTGGATTTCTCTTTGCGAGCATCCCACGCATGAAACCTAGCGAACGTCGGGAGCTGGGGATAGTTGGTCTTTAGTACACGAGTTTGGTACCCTGGTTGTCATCCAAAGGGAATCCATAACTTTAACTTTAAATTATTCCTATTCACGGTCAGTAGAACCGTACGATGTGACGTAAGAAGTGATATTGCATGTTTTACATTGGGAATAAATCGGTGTAATAAGATAAGATAATAAAGTTACAATACGAAATAAGTATCCGTTCCCCCGAATCGATGACTTATTCGATCAGTTGAGGAGAGCTACCTTCTCCTCAAAGATTGACTTGGGATCGAGATACCATAAGCTGTGTATCAGGGAGTAGAATGTGTCGAAGACTATCTTCTTGTAAAGATATGGTTCCTGCAACTTCAGGGTATGCCTTTTGGTTTAACCAATACTCTAGCAGTATTTATGGATTGGATAAACTGAGTGTTCAGAGAGTTCTTAGATCAGTTTGTCATCGTCTTCATAGTTAACATCCTGATTCATTCATAGACGGAGGGGGAGCATACCGAGCAATTGAGGCGAGTTATTCAAACTCTACAAGATCATAACTTATATGCCAAGTAAGGAAGAGGTGAGTTATAGTTACAGGAGGTACAGTTTCTGGGACACGTTATGTCGGAATTGGGGATATCACACTACACCAAAACAAGCTTTTAGTAACAGACTATTTTTTGTATTACTAACAGTATTATACTGTTACTATTTCTCACAACACCATACCGTTACTAATATCTGATAAGTGTTACTAATATTATTTAAATATTTTAAAAGTAATTGAAAAAAAGTAATTAGCTAGCATTCTCACAACACAATTCACTTTAGCGTTCTCTAAAATGTCCCCGACAAAGAAATTGTCTTTCTCCAAAATGCTCTAGCGTGACCTAGCGTTTGAAAAAGCTAGCGCGATCTTCTTCTTCTCCAAAATGCTCTTCCTCTTCTCCAATACGCGATGCTCTAGCGCGACCTAGCGTGACCTAGGTTTTGGAAGAAGTCTCAGTTAGCGTGACCTAGGGTTTGGAAGAAGTCTCAGTTAGCGTGACCTAGGGTTTTGGAAGCATTCGGCGCTCACATCACAACCTAGGGTTCAGGAATTGCGATTTGCTTTCATAAGGTAATTATCTCATTCATACCAGTCTAAAACGTTCTAAGCGATTTACTGTTCATAAGAGATTTGCTGTTGGGTTACAAGTTTATTTTTTTGGTAAAATGCAATGTATTTTTGTTATTGTTGTTGGGTACATACTTTTTATATTTTTTGGTTCAAGTTTTTGATTATTTTGTATTAAATCCAAAGCTTAGAATGTTTTTTATATACTGATTTATAACATTACTAGACGTGGTATTTAATACCCTGTTATACTATTAAAACACATAATTGTATACACTAATTTATACACTAATTTATACTATTAAAACAAATAATTTTATATAACTAAGGAAATTGCACCCCTCCCCTGAACTTTAAGGTTTGTTCTAACAAAATTACATGTTGTAACTGTGATTTTTCTTATGTGTATCAATAATTCTATTTTTTTTATATAATCATATAACTTGTGTGTAAACCATATTTTTTTGGTAGTGCAGAATGTCACCAACATTGAACAAAGAGTGGATGAATGAGAGGAATAGAATAAGTGAGGTGTACACAAATGGAGTTGCATCTTTTATTAATTTTGCAATTGCAAACAATGGCCATCAATTCTCGACCTTTCCTTGTCCATGTGTTAAGTGCCGAAATAAGAAGCGTTTTACTGCGGTAGATATCAAGGGTCATTTGATAATGCACGGTATAGACAGGTCATATACTAAGTGGGTTTTACATGGTGAAACACTATCATCGAACCTAACATGTCCCGTAGTAGATACTATTGATTGTGAAGGACATGATGAAGCTGATAATAATGAGAAGGAAAGGTTGCGAAACTTAGTTGACGCATGTTACGGAGTGCATGAACAACATTGTGTAAAACCCGATCAGGAAGGATTCTCTGAAAAATCGTATGTCGACAATGAGAAGTATGATCAATATAATAAATTAGCGATGGAGAAATTGTACCCGTTATGTGAGGGTTTTGAGACTACTCTCTCTGCAATTGTTCAATTGCATAATTTGAAAAAGCAGTTTGGTTGGTCGGGAAATAGCGTGACCTCTCTTTTGTCGGTTTTAAAGAGGTGGCTTACAAAAGGAAACACATTACCAAAAAAATATCCGCACATGAAGAGAATGATGAAAGACCTAGGTATGAAAGCAAATTACATTCATGCTTGCGTTAACAACTGTATTTTATACTGGAAAGAGAATGAAGATTTGGCGGAATGTCCTCAGTGTGGAGAAACGAGATAGACAGTGACCTTAAAGAAAAGGAAGAGGATATACAAAGAACCGATGAAAGTGTTGAGACATTTCCCTTTAATTCCAAGGCTAGTGAGATTGTACACTATACCTTGGATAGCGCATGAAATGACATGGCACCATCGGGCAACAAGTTCATGGGATTATCAGTGAAATCCTTGTGATTCATCCCAATGGAGAATGCTAAAAAGTAGATGGCCCGATTTCGCGGAGAAAGGGCGCAATGTTTGGCTTGCAATAGCAACAAATGGGTTTAATCCCCATGGTATTCAGTCTAGTAGCTATAGTTGCTGGCCTGTCATGACCGCGCCTTATAATATGGGGCCTTCTTTATGCTTGAAGCGTGAGTTCCAAATTTTATCTTTGCTGATTCCTGGGCCAAAGGCACCGGGTCAAGACATTGATGTTTTTCTTCAACCATTAGTAGATGAGTTGAAACAACATAGCATGAAGATAGTTTACACAAACTACCGTATGTTTCTTAAAAGCGATCATCCTTTTAGGAGTGGTAGAGGTTTGGGACTTAGGACACAAGAAGTTGGACGTCCCCCGATTCGACTAAACGGAGATGCACTTATGGAGAAGTTAAGAAATATAAAGTATGTACCTAGAAAAGTCTCAAAAGTTCCCGCTAAGAAGAGAAAGTCTAATAATGTTAATGGGAGTGCTAATATTGAAGTGAAAGAAGCTTGGTATAAAAAATCTATTTTTTTTATTTGGAATATTGGCCATATCATCAAGTTCGACATGTCCTTGATGTGATGCACATCGAAAAGAATGTTGCAGAGCATTTGATAAACACAATTCTTGATGATAATAAAACAAAGGATACTGAAAAGGGTCGATTGGATATGAAGGGTATGGGCATACACAGCGGTCAATGGCTTCAAGTTGATGGACGCACCGGAAAAATGATAAAACCAACAGCACCATTTATCTTGGATAAAGAAGAAAAAAAACAATTCTGCCAAATTTTGAAGGACTTAAAGCTTCCTACCAGTTTTTCCTCTAACTTGAGCAATATAGTAAGTCTTAGTCCCCCATCTTTGCACTCCTTAACGTCGCATGATTATCATGTCATAATTGAACATCTTCTACCTGTGTTGCTCCAACATGCCTTTCCGAAACATAAGGATTTAAGAAGAGCAATCCAACAATTAAGTTTGTTCTTTAACATGTTGTGCTCTAAGGTCCTAATTCGGCAAGATATCCAAAGAGCCAAATACATGGTTGTTTAAGCATTGTGCGTGTTGGAAAAATATTTTCCACCTACGTTTTTTGTTATTAGCATTCACCTCGCTGTGCATCTAGGAGATGAAGCCCTGGTTTGTGGACCCACCGACGCTCATTGGATGTATCCGTTCGAAAGGTGATTTTTTTTACCTTTTAATATAATAAAATATGCCCCATTTAAGTTAATAATGCTTGCTATTAATTTTTATTACCTAATACAAATAGGACGATGAAAGATTTTAAAGATATACCCAACAATAACCGGTATGTTGAAGGTTCAATTGCAGAATCCTACGTTGTTGCTGAATCTGTTAGATATTGCATAGAGTACATGCCAAATCCATCTGATGGAAATCATAAACGCTCCCATGAGTCCTTTTTAGAGGAAGGTGGAGAGTTCTCTGATGAAGGGCCTTTGCTTGATGATAAGACTATAACATTGGGACCCGTACAGTTTTAACAAATACGTCGATGGGTATTATTTCGACTAAATGTTGATGGATTTCAAGAGTACTATAGGTTTGAGTTCTTTCGTTTGTTTATAGTTAAGAATTAATTATCATTTTGAGTTATAATTACTTATATCAAACTACATATTCCAGTGAATATGAAGCATCACTGAAATCCGTGTCTCGTCCTAAAGGGAAGGGGATTGAAATGACAGAAGTGGAGAAACAAACTTCTTTTATCCCTTGGTTATCCGAGAAGGTGATTATATAAATACTAATATTTTTATTAATCTTTCCATTAAGTATGATGAGAATTGAAACATTGTAGTAATTATGATTTGTTTTCATCAAACACTTGCTGAAATCAGGAGAGACGAAGACAAACGAAACATTGCGGCGGTTAGTTCAAGGGCCGAAATTAAAGGCTAAAACATATAAAAAGTATCATGTAAATGGTTTTGTATTCTCTCCTAAGTATCACGACGATACTGTTGTCACACAGGATAACGGCGTTTGCTTGAAGGCATGGACACAATTTCGAGCTAAAAAAAGTGATAAGAATCTCACAAATACTTGGACTATGTGGTATGGAGTTATCAAACAAATTATTGAGCTGGACTATACCTTGTTTAAGGAGGTGGTATTTTATTGTGATTGGGTGAGAGTGGAGAATCGAACCAATTTAGAATATTCCCATACACTTGGGCGTCGCACCTATGCTGCTTTGCAATATGAAATGGTATGTATCATAATGTTTTTCAAATATCAACACTACTTTTGTGTATAACATGTGATATTTAAATTGTAGGTTCAATCGAACCCAAAAGAAGAATTAACGCGAGTAGACACATGGCTTGCGGGACACGAGGACAAAACGGGGAATGCCTTAAACAGTGCTAAGCTTTACTATGTGCGTATTTACATGAAAAATAATAATATTTTTAGTATTATTTATTTCCTTTCTTAACGAAATTTTCTCATTTGATAGGATAAAGTAAAGGATGCGATGGAGAAAAGAAAGAGAGAGAGTGGAGAGGGTAGTAGCAAGAGCCAATGCATAGAGAATGATGAGTTGATAGAGGTTTTTGGGAAGGAGAAAAAGGGAGGAGTTCGTGGAAGTTTGTCCCCAAATTTCGAAGAAGCAGTTGATGCATTTAGGGGTGGCAAATGCCAAACTTAAACAAAGAAAGAAGGCAAATGATGACGTGGATGCATTGAAGGAAGATATCATCTCTTCCGCCAATAGAAAATTTGAGGAAAATAACACACAAATTATGGTATATATGTATTTTATATAATTTCATTTATTAAAAAGACTTATTTAGATATAACATATATTAACTTACTATTGTTTGATCCGTTTTTTCATAGGATGCTATAGAACGTTTGGTTGATGCCTTCAATGCTCAAAACGGAAAGGGTCCACCAATCACACCGATAAGTGATCATGCATCCAATACAAGTCTACAACATAGGAATCTCTGTCAAAATTTGGATAATGTTTTTGCATCCGCTTCTCGTCCTGTTTGCGTGACCACACCTTCTCTTACCAACAATCCCAAAGTAATATTGCTTGATAGGTATAATGAAGAACTGGCAAAGGGGTATGTCATGACAGATGCAACAAAGGATATATGTCATGGTAAGCGAGTTGGAGTCGGGGAGAGGAAAGTATATGTGGGGGAAGTGATGAAGCCGGATGCTAGGCTGTTTGATGCTCCTCAAGGTGACCAATTCACTTTTGCTGACCTAGTCTTGGAGGGATATTTGATTTGGCTGGATTGTTGGCTTAAATATGTTTAGTTTATGTTATGAACTTTGTTTGAGCTATCTTTATGTGGACTTAGTTTGCATTATGCGTTTGTTATGAACTTTGTTTGAGTTATCTATATTTGGACTTAATTTGCAATATGTGTCGTTGTGAACTTTGTTTGGATCTATCTATATTTGATTTGGAATTAATTTAGACTGTCTTTTTTTATTGTAAAACCCCTTTTAACTCCGCCAATGCTAATATTTATTTGAGCATTGCCGGTCCCAAGCCCGGATAAAGGAGGAGGGAAAGATCATTGATTTGGTTTCTTTATTCTCATTCTTCATTTTGTTCTCATTCTTCATTTTTCTTTTCTTTCTATCACAAATGTCATTCATTTTGCTTTTCTTTATGCAGGGACTAAGAAATCGTGTTGTTGAGATCTTGAAATTTTTCAATACGAGGACATGTTAGCTTGTTCTTGGCGCCGGTACCATGCAGGTAATTTATTTAACCCATAGGAGTAACATAATTTGTATTTCTACAGAATTTGTATTTCTACTTAAATTCTTTTCTTTTACATATTACAGAACAATTTACTTTGTACACTTTTTTTCAAACAATATACACTACACACTTTTTAAATGGAGTGATACATATTATTATGGCCAACAAAGAGTTTATTGCTATAATACATGATTTAAAACTCATCAAATGGATTGCTTTGAACAAGAAATAGATGTATCTGAATACTACTTTGAACAGGAGTTTATTGTTGCAGATAATGTTGACTCTGTTGGTGTTGTCCCCTGCCTTGTTACTCCAGTAGATGTATCTCCTACCCTTGGCCATGCCCCTACTTCATTTTGTCAGCATACCCCAGTTATCGATATCCCTATTTTCGTGAGTGCTCATTGATATGAAATGAAAATTTGAAACATGTATGTCACCTGTATTTAAATTAAAATCAACACGTTCAATTTCTTCTTATAAATGTACACCACAAGCCTTAAAATTTTATTGTCACTTAAATGACTCATTATAAACCTCACTTTGTAAGCTTATTGTTCATGAAGTGGATGATTTATGTTTCAAAAGAAATCAAATACATTATTTTGAAGTTGAAGGACATTCATAGCAGTAAACCTCACTTCAAATATATTTTTTTGAAGCTAGATGCTTGGATTTTGAACTATAGAAACTGTCAGACCTGCAATGATGCTCCTGAACCGATTTGGGGACTGATCATTATTTTTAACTTCAGTTAGCTCCCTGCTTAGGAATGCATTCTTGATTTCAAAAGAAACTACTATGCGTGACCAATAATTGCTGTTCTGAATGTGCTCCTATTAGCTATTCTTGATTTCAAAAGAAACTATTGCCCATGTCTTTCATTTTCTTTATTGCTATTCTGAATGTGCTTCTATTAGCTATTCTCTAAATTTCTTGTGGTTTTGTTTTCAAACTGCCCAAACAGAGCTGAGAATACTTCTATTCTTGCTAGTCTGATTTAGAAAACAAATGCTCAGGAAATGAAGTTGATTTAGAAAAAATGATTGATCGAAGTCAACGACATAAACGTCAGGTATGCTCAAGTCTTCAATTGAATACGTACTCATCTTCTGCAGCCATGTAGCACGGCAGTATGTGTCAAACCTGATTTTAATTTTTTCCTTGCATTTCACAAACCTCCAGTGTATATTGACCTGATTACTGAAACAATATTTGATTGTAGGATTTGTGCTGGTTGCAATGCTCAAATTGGTCATGGACGATTTCTGAGTTGCATGGGAGGTGTTTGGCACCCTGAATGTTTTCGGTGCCATTCTTGCAATCTATCGATATCTGATCCTGAGGTCCAAATAAACTCCAAGTATATATTGATATGGTTAACTAATCGTTTGGATCTCCATCATTTTATTCTTTATGTTCCATTTGGTTCTGGGTAATATGTTTTCATTCAAGTTAAAAGTAAAATGATGGAAACTATTTTCATCTATTGAGTCAAAATTTTGTTTGTTGAAATCATTAGTAACTCTACATAGTATATACATAATACATATCGAATAATTTAGAGAGAAATAGAAAAATGTAACTCCAAATAGATGTTCACTTTTATGTTTCACCTTAAACCTAATGCTGCATTAATGTTGGTTGTTCCATAAGTTGTTAGGGATCATATTTTTCATATATATAAATCCTTATTTCCATCATGAGCATTATTTGAATGTTGTGGTTGAACTGATGTTAATGCTCATTGCTCTAGTATTCTATGTCTGAGAATCATCCACACCACAAAACCTGCTACAAGGAGCGCCATCACCCAAAATGTGATGTTTGCAATAATTTTGTAAGTCTTCTTATGTTAGACAACAATTACATTTATCTGCAAAGAGATATTTTATTATTGGTATATGTTCACTGATGTCTGACGAGAATGTGTAAACATTTTTTATTTCCAGTCCTTATACATTTTGTTTATTTTGAAAACATTGAAGATGTTTTTGGACAGTCACAAATGATGGTTTAGGTTGATTTTGAATGTCCTTTCCTTTCCCTTAATTTAGTTACAAATTAGCTTTTATGTAATTTGGTATACTATCTAGATATCTAGATGTGCCTCTTTTGTTATCTTTCGTGTATCACAATAACAATATGTCATCCTCTGGCATTTATGTTTATCCTTGTACAGATCCCAACAAATGCAACTGGTCTTATCGAGTATAGGGCACATCCTTTCTGGATACAAAAATACTTCCCCTCACACGAGCATGATGGGACTCCTAGGTGTTGCAGTTGTGATAGAATGGAGGTCAGTTGAAAGATAATGCAATCACCCTCGTCCCCCCCCCCCCCCCCCCAAAAAAAAAACAGTTTAAACGATAGGATACCTTATAAACATTCTTAACTGAGTTAAATCTATGCAGGCAAGAGACACTAGATATTTGTTACTTGATGATGGTAGAAAGCTGTGTCTGGAGTGTCTGGACTCTACAATAATGGATACTCATGAATGCCAACCTCTTTACCTTGAAATACAAGAATTTTATTAGGGACTTAATATGAAAGTGGAACAACAAGTACCATTACTGCTGGTCGAGAGACAAGCGCTAAATGAGGCCATGGAAGGAGAAAAAAATGTGAGTGTCTTGCATTGAATTATCTTTCTTCTGAAAAACATTGAACTCCTCTATTTTTACAAATTATTTTATGGTGATTTATTAATTATATTGTAATGTCGGTAGGGTCATCATCACATGCCTGAGACTAGAGGACTTTGCCTATCCGAGGAACAAACTGTTAGCACTGTAAGAATTTCTAACCATGACATCTTACCTTTAACAATGAATTGATTTCTCATATGTAAATGTTTATATGGCTAAAGCTTAAAAGTACAAAGAAACCTTGAGAAGGTAACAAGGAAGTTCTCAAGGCAGTTCTCAAGTATGACCTTAAGAGGACTCTTGATCACATTCGGCTCACAGGAAGCTTTCCTTGCTGAATCCAGTGGCCATCTTTTCAGCTTTACCCCATCACAGATCTATACAATTGCTTGGCCCTATCATATTATTTCTGTAGGACCAATTGGGAACCCCAATTCCATGCTCATAAAGGGTCTGTTTGGAAGGACCAATTCAGTTGAACTAATTCAGTTTAAGATCTGATCTAAATTTTGCTTTAGAATTGGAGTTCACAGACATAATCCAAAAACAGTTTGTTTCATAGCCCAAGGCATGGAATTGGGATCTCATACACACTGAATAATAATAAATGCCGACATTACGCAGGAAATGATGCAATCCCTAAAGGGCACCACATGTTTTACATTTCTGTTTTATACTTGTTAATAGATAGGGGAGAAACTGAATATATTTAACGAATGTGTTTTCTTTTGTACATGACTCTCCTTACCGTTTAGTGGAGATCTCTACTGTTCATATTGGAATACGTCGTGTTTGATCAGATTTCACTTGGTTACAGAAACATAGTTTGGCTGGTTTACTCCTTTACTTGGAGGAGATTTTGGCAAGCACCCTTTTTTTCTCAAATCATTTCGTTTTAGCCTAATATTTTTTAAGCCCAAGTGAAGTATTTGGTTTCCAATCAGAAAGAACAGCGTCCAAATTAGCCATGGGAAGAGAAACTCGAGCTGGAGACCAGTTAAAGAGTTATTTTCATGGAATCTCGTAGAAGTTACAATTGCAACCAAAGAAGAAGCCTCTTGCTAATTGCAAACTCCGTGTGCGGGTCATAGCCATAATACAATGAAAAAAAAAACACAAAGTAAATTGCAGCATTATAGAAATTATTTATAATGAAAAAATTTGGAGTCGGTGATATAAAATATGTATGCACTCTGATAAAATCCATGGAGGAGTACAAGACTGCCATTACCACCAATGCTAAGGTGGCCTACCTTATCTACGACCAAACTCACTAGCGCATCTCAAGTAGTAACTTCTTCTTAGAATCAATGAAAACATATAATTGTATATCAGTTTATATAGTTAGTCCTAGCACACGAAATTTATTTTATCAGGCTTTTATTGTAGGAACCATAGGTAAGAATTTGATGCATCTGGTTCCCTTGTGATAGTTTCTCATTTTAATTCCATGGGCTTCCAAACCAGTATATATTTTATGTCTTGTGATCGATAATATATATCTCATTAGTATTATTGCGAGCCTTGGAGGGTGAGTTACTTTAAATATTAGTTTATCGTGCCAAAAACTCTATGAGGTACATATCTATGAAGCGTAAGATACTGTTAAAAAAAATCAGAACACGAATAACATGATTTATTGCAGTTGAAAAAAAGATGAGAGATAAAAAATCTCTTTAACATCTTTCACGTGTAATTTATTTACACGCGTAATTTACGGATTTTTGAATGGCTAATTAGCTCATTTGGGATGTTACTTTTTTCTGTTTTTGCAGTGTTGGTGTTAAGAAATCAAATGATGTTACACTTTGAGTATGGATCGACTCTGCTTGTGCATAAATTAAGATCGACCTGTGCAGAAATTAAGTTCTACTGAATCGTGTTTCGAGAATAAGGATCGACTCAGATAAATCTTATTCTATGGTCGGCACAGGCTCGTCTTGGGAAATAGTAGATACCAGTCTCCCCATCCGCTTCCGTGATTGAATTCCCCCTCACCAGAATTACGGAGAATGGTAAATACCAAAAGGTAATGTGTAAAATGCTTGTATTTCATTAAGTTGCATAAGTTTGGTGTTATGATTACCCTGTAGCCTATGATAGATGGTTCTAAGATTGATGAATATAAGTTCAAGTTGGGTTTTCATCTAGCCAGCTCAAATAGTAAAGTCTTTTTTTTTTAATTAAAGAAGGTTTCAATTGTGATTTAGTTTCTTAAATGGTGCAGTGCATGACAGTCAATATCAATATTGGAGCTTTGGTGGCCCTCATCGTTTTGTCCTATATTGTTTGTTGGTTGCCGTTTTGGCTTGGTGCAGCATGTGGTCCTGCTTATGATTCATCTTAGGATGATTTGTCTCGATTATTGGGGTTCTTGGTTTGCTGTCCTTCGCGCTATTTCACACTAGATCTGGCATGTTCACCATGGGCACTGTGTTGCCACAGTGGAGTTTTGTGCTGGTAACGGATGCGGGTTTCAGATTGGTCATTGGATCTTTTCCCGTTAGACTCGTGGGCCCTTTTGGGCCAGATCTTGCTGAATGGCCTTTCCCTTCTTGGATGCTGCATATTTTTGGCCTCTTTCTATGGGTCGGTGTGTCTACCTCTTTGGGTGTGCTTGATAGTTATATTTTCCCTTTTTTGGGATGCCTTTGTTTAGGGCTTGTTTTCCTTTCAACGACTGTTTTGTCGCTTTGTATTGTTTTTTTATTTTCGTTTTTGTTCGGTCTGATTGGGGCTTCACACCCCAAGTGTCACATTACTATTTTGATATGTATGTTCTTTTGGCTCCTGTCTCTTGTTGGCTACTTGCATTATGTTCACTAGTCACGAGAGGGTATGCCCAGTCTATTGTTGTACTTATTTTTATTTATTTATACATTTTATATATGGAAAATGTATTAAGTTGAAAGGAGGGATCTCTGGCATTATCATTAACTCTCGTGAAAAAGTTGGAGGTAATGAGATGGATTTGCGGAGGGCCCTTGAAAAATATTTTTTTTAAATATGTACTAAAATTAGTAACATAACTTTACCGTTACTAATTTTGAACTTTCTGTTACTATTAGTAACAAAATTTGTCCGTTACTAAATTTGAATTTTCCGTTACTATTAGTAACACAACTTTAGCGTTATTAATTTTGAATTTTACCGTTACTATTAGTAACAGAACTTTACCGTTACGGATTTTGAATTTTACCGTTACTATTAGTAACAGAATTTTACCGTTACTAAATTAGAATTTTACCGTTACTATTAGTAACAGAATTTTACCATTGCTAATTCTAATTTTTCCGTTACAATTAGTAACAGAATTTTACCGTTACTAGCTACGTGCCCCACGCCTTTTTTCTAACGGAAAAATTATGTTACCAATATATTTAGTAATGGTAAAATTGTGTTACTAATGCCGTGTTTTGGTTCCTTAGTGTGGAGAACCGAGATATGAAGTGACCTCAAAGAAAGGGAAGAGGATATGCAAAGAACTGATGAAAGTGTTGAGACATTTCCCTTTAATTCCAAGGCTAGTGAGATTGTACACTATACCTTGGATAGCGCATGAAATGACATGGCACCATCGGGTAACAAGTTCATGGGATTATCAGCGACATCCTTGTTATTCATCCCAATGGAGAATGCTAAAAAGTAGATCGCCCGATTTCGCTGAGGAAGGGCGCAATGTTTGGCTTGCAATAGCAACAGATGGGTTTAATCCCCATGGTATTCAGTCTAGTAGTTATAGTTGCTGGCCTGTCATGACCGCGCCTTATAATGTGGGGCCTTCTTTATGCTTGAAGCGTGAGTTCCAAATTTTATCTTTGCTGATTTCTGGGCCAAAGCCACCGGGTCAAGACATTGATGTTTTTCTTCAACCATTAGTAGATGAGTTGAAACAACTATGGGAAGGAGTTCCAGCTATAAACATGCACAAAATGCAACCTTTTACGTTGAGAGCTATGTTGATGTGGGGGATTCATGATTTTCCCGCATATGGAAACTTATCTGGGTGTGTAACACATGGTTACAAAGCATGTCCTATTTGTGGCGATGACACTCCATCCATTTGGCTAGAACACAGCATGAAGATAGTTTACACAAACTATCGTATGTTTCTTAAAAGCGATCATCCTTTTAGGAGTGGTAGAGCTTTGGGACTTAGGACACAAGAAGTTGGACGTCCCCCGATTTGACTAAACGGAGATGCACTTGTGGAGAAGTTAAGAAATATAAAGTATGCACCTGGAAAAGTCTCAAAAGTTCCTGCTAAGAAGAGAAAGTCTAATAATGTTAATGGGAGTGCTAATGTTGAAGTTAAAGAAGCTTGGAATAAAAAATCTATTTTCTTTGATTTGGAATATTGGCCATATCATCAAGTTCGACATGTCCTTAATGTGATGCACATCGTAAAGAATGTTGCAGAGCATTTGATAAACAAAATTCTTGATGATAATAAAACAAAGGATACTGAAAAGGGTCGATTGGATATTAAGGGTATGGGCATACACAGCGGTCAATGGCTTCAAGTTGATGGACGCACCGAAAAAACGATAAAACCAACAGCACCATTTATCTTGGATAAAGAAGAAAAAAAACAATTCTGCCAAATTTTGAAGGACTTAAAGCTTCCTACCAGTTTTTCCTCTAACTTGAGCAATATAGTAAGTCTTAGTCCCCCATCTTTGCACTCCTTAAAGTCGCATGATTATTATGTCATAATTGAACATCTGCTACCTGTGTTGCTCCAACATGCCTTTCCGAAACATCGAGATTTAAGAAGAGAAATCCAACAATTAAGTTTGTTCTTTAACATGTTGTGCTCTAAGGTCCTAATTCGACAAGATATCCAAAGAGCCAAATACATGGTTGTTGAAGCATTGTGCGTGTTGAAAAAATATTTTCCACCTACGTTTTTTGATATTAGCATTCACCTCACTGTGCATCTAGGAGATGAAGCCCTGGTTTGTGGACCCACCGACGCTCATTTGATGTATCCGTTCGAAAGGTGATTTTTTTTTACCTTTTAATATAATAAAATATGCCCCATTTAGGTTAATAATGCTTGAAATTAATTTTTATTTCCTAATACAAATAGGACGATGAAAGATTTCAAAAATATACCCAGCAATAAGTGGTATGTTGAAGGTTCAATTGCAGAATCCTACATTGTTGCTGAATCTGTTAGATATTGCACGGAGTACATGGTAAATCCATCTGATGGAAATCATAAACGCTCCCGTGAGGCCTTTTTAGAGGAAGGTGGAGAGTTCTCTGATGAAGGGCCTTTGCTTGATGATACGACTATAACATTGGGACCCGTACAGTTTCAACAAATACGTCGATGAATGTTGATGGATTTCAAGAGTACTATAGGTTTGAGTTCTTTCGTTTGTTTATAGTTAAGAATTAATTATCATTTTGAGTTATAATTACTTATATCAAACTACATATTCCAGTGAATATGAAGCATCACTGAAATCCGTGTCTCGTCCTAAAGGGAAGGGTATTGAAATGACAGAAGTGGAGAAACAAACTTCTTTTATCCCTTGGTTATCCGAGAAGGTGATTATATAAATACTAATATTTTTATTAATCTTTCCATTAAGTATGATGAGAATTGAAACATTGTAGTAATTATGATTTGTTTTCATCAAACAGTTGCTGAAATCCGGAGAGACGAAGACAAATGAAACATTGTGGCAGTTAGTTCAAGGGTCGCAATTCAAGGCTAAAACATATAAAAAGTATCGTGTAAATGGTTTCGTATTCTCTCCTAAGTATCACGACGATACTGTTGTCACACAGGATAGCAGCGTTTGCTTGAAGGCATGGATACAATTTCGAGCTAAAAAAAGTGATAAGAATCTCACAAATACTTGGACTATGTGGTATGGAGTTATCAAACAAATTATTGAGCTGGACTATACCTTGTTTAAGGAGGTGGTGTTTTATTGTGATTGGGTAAGAGTGGAGAATCTAACCAATCGAACCAATTATTGAGCTGGACCATGCACTTGGGCGTCGCACCTATGCTGCTTTGCAATATGAAATGGTATGTATCATAATGTTTTTCAAATATCAACACTACTTTTGTGTATAACATGTGATATTTAAATTGTAGGTTCAATCGAACCCAGAAGAAGAATTAACGCGAGTAGACACATGGCTTGAGGGACACGAGGACAAAACGGGGAATGCCTTAAACAGTGCTAAGCTTTACTATGTGCATAATTACATGAAAAATAAGAATATTTTTAGTATTATTTATTGCGTTTCTTAATGAAATTTTCTCATTTGATAGGATAAAGTAAAGGATGCTATGGAGAAAAGAAAGAGAGAGAGTGGAGAGGGTAGTAACAAGAGCCAATGCATAGAGAATGATGAGTTGATAGAGGTTTTTGGGAAGGAGAAAAAGGGAGGAGTTCGTGGAGTTTGTCCCCAAATTTCGAAGAAGCAGTTGATGCATTTAGAGGTGGCAAATGCCAAACTTAAACAAAGAAAGAAGGCAAATGATGATGTGGATGCATTGAAGGAAGATATCATCTCTTCCGTCAATAGAAGATTTGAGGAAAATAGCACACAAATTATGGTATATATGTATTTTATATAATTTCATTTATTAAAAAGACTTATTTAGATATAACAGATATTAACTTACTATTGTTTGATCCGTTTTTTCATAGGATGCTATAGAACGTTTGGTTGATGCCTTCAATGCTCAAAACGGAAAGGGTCCACCAATCACACCGATAAGTGATCATGCATCCAATACAAGTCTACAACATAGGAATCTCTGTCAAAATTTGGATAATGTTTTTGCATCCGCTTCTCGTCCTATTTGCGTGACCACACCTTCCCTTACCAACAATCCCAAAGTAATCTTGCTTGATAGGTATAATGAAGAACTAGCAAAGGGGTATGTCTTGACAGATGCAACAAAGGATATATGTCATGGTAAGCGAGTTGGAGTCGGGGAGAGGAAAGTATATGTGGAGGAAGTGATGAAGCCGGATGCTAGGCTGTTTGATGCTCCTCAAGGTGACCAATTCAATTTTGCTGACCTAGTCTTGGGGGGATATTTGATTTGGCTGGATTGTTGGCTTAAATATGTTTAGTTTATGAAATGAACTTTGTTTGAGCTATCTATATGTGGACTTAGTTTACATTATGCGTTTGTTATGAATTTTGTTTGAGTTATCTATATTTGGAGTTAATTTGCAATATGTGTCGTTGTGAACTTTGTTTGGATCTATCTATATTTGATTTGGAATTAATTTGGACTGTCTTTTTTTATTGTAAAATCCCTTTTAACTCCGCCAATGCTAATATTTATTTGAGCATTGCCGGTCCCAAGCTCGGATAAAGGAGGAGGGAAAGGTCATTGATTTGGTTTCTTTATTCTCATTCTATATTTTGTTCTTTCTTAATCAAACTCTTAATCCTTTATATATTAACAAATTCGTGGATGGACTTTTCGAATCACTTTTTCGCAAACTTTTCAACCAGAAGACCTCTCCAAAATTACTACCTTTCATCTTCAAACCATATCCCCAAACTTATTCAATATTTCAACCTTAGATTAGAAGGCTTATTTGGTGTTTTCTCGAGTTTGGGCTAGAACGAGATTTTATTATTTACGCGAGAAGAACGTAATGGTGTGTTTATATTTTGAGGCTGAAATTATGTGATGATTATTGTTGGATCTTTTGGTGGTTTAAGGTATGGGGGTTTACACAATATGCTCCTTAATCTCGCGTGTGTTATTCCCATTGTTTTCTTGTGATTATTGACTCATATTCGAATTGATAAATTCATTGGAATCTAATTTTGATTCATGTGGTATTATTTTGGTGTTGAGCATGTTGTCATGAGATTTTAATATGGCACTGAAGTTGAGCACCCGTCAATATCCTTTTTTCGGATATGCTAGAAAAATGCATAGGCGCGGTACGGAGGTGAGGCCTGGTGACTCGCTTAATGTGTTGTTGAGAAATTATATTGATATAATTGCTATTGAGATTCGCATTTGATTTGAATATTCGTACTCGTATTGTTACGCTTTATTCACCGCTAATATGTTTTGAGCAACTTTCCTGTCGTATTGTGTACTTCCCCATATTTTCTTTTAGTGGCAGGTTAGCGCGGATTTTGGGGCGCTATGGAGTTTGATTTTAGCGAGGATTGTTTTGGGAATATTTTTAATACAAGTGAGAAGACTTGTATTTATTTATTTTGAAGTATAGAGCATTGGAGATTCATTTTAGTTATTGTATTATTTCGAGAGAATTGTTGTATTTATTTGAAGTGATTCAGATTAGTGGTTTCTTTTATATTATGGAATTTAGATGCTCTATACCTTGGTATATGGTGGATTAATTTAGTTTTATCGATGAGTGGCGCGCCGCTCGCTCCTCCCGAGCGGGCGGGGTGTTACAGAATGGTATCAGAGCTTAGGTATACGACAACCCTCGGGTCTTGGGTTTTGGGTCTAGCATGCGGGTTAGTCATGTTTTCTTTAGAGATTGGAATTTTTGGTGAGGCATCGAGGTTAGATGTGAGGTATTTAAAATTGATTTTGGAGATGAGATTTATTTTTGGAGATTGTTGGCCTGATTTTTGAGAGTTAGGTATTCGGCGAATTTCGAGGGCGAAATTCCATTGTTAGTGGGGAAGTGTAACAACCCGCGTAATTTTTGGGGTGTTTTCGAAATAAAGAGGAAAAATAAATTTTGAGATAAAATTATATTTATTGCTCAAGTATGTTGGCCATTATTTTTTAAAGGCGAGAATTTCAAACGATTTCGAAATCAGAATTAAAAGGGAGTTTTAATTGAATTTTTATTATATAGAAGAGTCCTCAAAATATAAAACTCTCTAAGAGTCCTCGGAGCATAAAACTGTCTAGCGAAAAAAAATATTTAAAAATATTGAACGGTCCGATCGCGCTGAATTTTTTATGTAGCTTCCTTTCATCTTCATCTAAGTCTCTGTAAAATTTCATTCAATTCCAACGATTCGATCGTCTGGAATAAATGTTTTAGTGTTTGTATCTGATTATAACTTTTTTCTTAATCAAACTCTTAATCCTTTATATATCAACAAATTCGTGGATGGACTTTTCAAATCACTTTTTCTCAAACTTTTGAACAAGAAGACCTCTCCAAAATTACCCCCTTTCATCTACAAACCATATCCCCAAACTTATTCAAGATTTCAACCTTAGATTAGAAGGCTTATTTGGTGTTTTCTCGAGTTTGGGCTAGAACGAGATTTGATTATTTTCGCGAGAAGAACGCGATGGTGTGTTTAGATTTTGAGGCTGAAATTATGTGATGATTATTGTTGGTTCTTTTGGTGGTTTAAGGTATGTGGTTTTACACAATATGCTCCTTAATCTCGCGAGTGTTATTCTCGTTGTTTTCTTGTGATTATTGACTCATATTCGAATTGATAAATTCATTGGAATCTGAATTTTTTTGTTGGAATCTAATTTTGATTCATGTGGTATTATTTTGGTGTTGAGCATGTTGTCATGAGATTTTAATATGGCACTGAAGTTGAGCACCCGTTAATATCCTTTTTCCGGATATGCTAGAAAAATGCATAGGCGCGGTACGGTGGTGAGGCCTGGTGACTCGGTTAATGTGTTGTTGAGAAATTATATTGATATAATTGCTATTGAGATTCGCATTTGATTTGAATACTCGTACTCGTATTGTTACGCTTTATTCACCGCTAATATTTGTTGAGCATCTTTCCTGTCATATTGTGTACTTCCCCATATTTTCTTTTAGTGGCAGGTTAGCGCGGATTTTGGGGCGCTATGGAGTTTGATTTTAGCGAGGATTGTTTTGGGAAGATTTTTAATACAAGAGAGAAGACTTGTATTTATTTATTTTGATGTATAGAGAATTGGATATTGTGACAACCCGCCTAAAATAATAACGGGTGGCCAACCCTATACTATATTAAATCAGGAGTTTCAGATGGTCCAGTCTCAACATCAACTGCCGGTACTATATAATATAGGACTAACTACCCGATATCATATAAGCGAGATGATAAAAATTAAATAAAATGAGCAACATACTACCAACTAGCACTATAACACCACCAATAAGAAAAGAAAGATGCATGAAAGAACTAAGATAAATGAAATGCTAGAAATAAAACGAAATAAATAAATACAACCGAATGTACTACACAAAGTAGACCCGAATCGGGTCACAGTCAATACAATAACTGAAATGGAATAAATATAAACATGTGTTTTAATATGCCTTGGGTACAAACCCGATATACAACATGAATCCTACCTAGAATTTTAAAGAAGTAGGAAGCGGCTACATGAAACATCCCGCAACAGTCCGCACCTGTCACGGCTCCCAAGACTCTGAATATAAAGTCATCCTGCATCCATGCGGTAGGATACCTGTGGTAATATATATATACAAGGAGGAGAGAAAAGTAAACGGGTCAGAGCCCCGATTGTGAAAAATATTTAGCAAGTGTGTTAACCGTGCATAATAATTATCGGTGCACTTTATTTCATAATTAAAGTGAGACCGCACTCTCGTGAAACCCCAACTCACCTCTCATCTAAAGGCGCGCACCTATTCGCGTCCTCAAGTTTTAGTTAAATTACCCCATATTTAGGACAACCTAACTTATCATAGGCCTAGCCTATACCCACGAGAGCTACTTTCCCATCATAATCCAAGGATCCACCCTTTTCTAATCCTACTAGATTATGATTACCAACAGTTATGCCATAATAGGCTTAATGGATTCCGATTTATAATTTAATTATCATAATTCTTAAAACATTACCCCTATATATATATATATATATATATATATATATATATATAGGCTAAAATATAAGAATTAATATTCTTAATATCATGCACATGGAATATTTGCAAAACTTCTCTCTAATCTCAAAATTGTACTACGTTTCGTGCGTGGGGAGTCTCGCAAAGCGAAATCCAAACAAGGAACCGCCCCGTTACACTACTCCTGACAAGGTCAAGACCAGAGATCCGAGATGCCACATATGGGATTACTTCTCTCAAATCTCGACATGGCACTGCGTTTCGTGCGTGAGGTGTCTCGCAAAGCGAAATCCAAACAAGGAACCACCTCGTTACACTACTCCTGGGCAATGTCGATCCTAGAGATCCATAATTCTTAACATACAATTTAATACTACCTTTACTACTAAAACTTTAAACTACAATATGAAAAAAACTAAAAATCTCCAATAATATCCTTGGGATGATGTAACCGAAGTATTTCTCAAATACGATATATCAACCCCCGATAAATCTGGTACACCATAATCATCCAAGATGTACCCCATAGAAATACCATATCCTTTCACCTAGGATATATAAATATATATATAGGTATTTTATTCTCACCATATATATATACATACCATCATCCATACCCATGACCAAGTGTACATACCATATATGATGTACAATGGCCATGCACATATAATACCCGGCTATATATAGCGCCGATAAAACTGCATCAATGCTATCATATTCCCAGAGTCCGGCTCACGTAACAACTGGGGACCACCTGGTGGGGATCAACGACACCCACCTCGTGATAACTCACACACACGACGTCCCGGGAAGCGGTCATAGCTCCAACCGGAAATGAGACGAAACATACCCACCATGTCTCATCCCAAAATATATATCTATCGTATAATAACACAAGGGACGACTATGACCTGGGGAATATCCACACCCTGCTCTATATGCCAGGATGCTCACCCTCTGCGCGGAAACTTCCCAATGATAGCATGAGCGGGGTATGCTTAACCCCATAAGTATATATACTGCTCTCATGCGCAATATACATACATCCATATGATCCCATCATATGATCCAATATAGTAAACCATCATATACGGTTTAAATATCCATACCATGTATGTCCACAACATAAATATATCCATATATTCATATTCATACATAGATATATGTACATATATTCATACATCACTATATCATTATATACACAAACTAATTCTCGTTCATATGTATGAGATATATAAACTCGGCTATAAGTATACATAATCCTCAATATACAAGCCGTCACCATAATTTCCATTAAATTTACCTCGATATGTGAATATAATCTCTCACTTGAAACATATTCAATCATTTTCCTATGATGAATAGTCTCCCAAAACCATATGTATATATCTATACATATATTTTCAACAGTAGGGTTATCATCCAAGAGTTTGTGTAGGAATCCATCACTACACATTTCATCCATATTCAAAAGTAGATAGTGTCGTTTAGTACTATTTTACCATAGGTACATACATGACTTATTAGTCTAAAACCTCAAATTGTTCCAACCTTGTTTCAAGTATTGGAATCTCAATGGTCATATCCCCATATTTGCGTGTAAACTATCCTAACTAGAATTTATGCTACCGCTTATTCTAATCGATAGTACGATCCCAAGCGTTACCAAAGTCACCTATGGTTCGAATCAATCTCGGTAACCCTTACTCCTATTGAGTTATCAATTGTTCCTTAGTCGAAACATTTCTAAGGATATGGGCCCCTCACTCTTAAAGAGTATGCAACCACTCTCTTCCATTTGACCCCGAATTGTATCTTAACAATATCCTATCCTCACTAGGATTTGACATAAATGTCGGCCTAGAAATTTCACAACATACATGGATATTTCTTATCCAATTATTCCAAGAAGTCCCCACTATCATATACTAAGTGAGAGACCCCCTATAAGTCACCAAAAGATATCTCTTACTTCATAAGAGAGAACCCCAAATCAACAAACCCAACCAAAGTGGGCTAGAAGTCCTCCTAGGTAAACCCCCCTAAAACAACCATTAAGGAAGCCTCTAAGAATAAACTCCAAAAGAAAAGGGGAAAAGGAATCTAAGTTTTGGGCTAAAAACAGGGGACCGGTCCACCGGTCCCAGACCCCCGGTCGACCGCGGGTCCAAAATTTGCCTACGAAGAAATGCAGTAGGCCTTTCCTTTAAGGCGCGGTCGACCGGTCCCCAGATCGCGGTCGACCGTCCATACCAGATATGCTGGCCGATTTCCTTTTCTCAGCAAACCCACGAAACTAATACCCAAATATCATCACCAAGCCCCCAAATCTTTAACCCAATAATGTTATTAACAAGAAAAATCCATCCTACATATCATCCCAACCATTTCTAATCCATTAAATCCATATTTAAACATTGATTTCAAGATTAAACCTAAAATCTAGGTTTTGACATTTATACCCAAAAATCCATTTCTTTACCCCACAAATTATGAAATGAAATACACAATAGCTATTTAGCAAGATTAAACACTTGCCTCGGATTTGTAGAGGTTGGATCGTCCTCGATGTCGCGGTTTTGGGCCGGAATCTCCAAGCTTTCTTCCTCTCTCTCTTCTTTTCTTCTTCTTTCTCTCTTCTTTTATCCCTATAGGGATTTTTATCTCATTCTCTCAAATGAGAAATGGATTAATCCGTAAGCCTCCAAATCCTTTAAAACAAAATCCCAATTTTAAATGTTAATACACACTTTAAATGACTCGTTTACTCCAATTCGAGCCAAACATACTTAAAAACATTCCGGAGCCGAAATAAAACCCAATGACAGTCATTTTGACTATCTCGACCCTTCCGGGATCGATGGTACCCTCAAAATCATCATCCGAAATACTTTAAAATATTCTCTATTTTTGGGCCTCAATTCCCAAATTTTGAAATTCTCCAATTTAATTAAATTTTATTTTTCCAAAATTTAATTTCTCAGTCTCCAAAATCGAGGGTTGTTACAGAGATTCATTTTAGTTGTTGTATTATTTCGAGAGAATTGTTCTATTTATTTGAAGTGATTCAGATTAGTGGTTTCTTTTATATTATGGAATTTAGATGCTCTATACCTTGGTATATTGTGGATTAGTTTAGTTTTATCAATGAGTGGCGCACCGCTCGCTCCTCCCGAGTGGGAGAGGTGTTACAGAATGGTATCAGAGCTTAGGTATACGACAACCCTCGAGTCTTGGGTTTTGGGTCTAGCATGCGGGTTAGTCATGTTTTCTTTGGAGAAAGGATTTTTGGTGAAAAGTCGTTCTAGGCATCGAGGTTAGATGTGAGGTATTTAAAATTGATTTTGGAGATGATATTTATTTTTGGAGATTGTTGGACTCATTTTTGAGAGTTAGGTATTCGGCAAATTTCGAGGGCGAAATTCCATTGTTAGTGGGGAAGTGTAACAACCCGCGTAATTTTTGGGGAGTTTTTGAAATAAAGAGGAAAAATAAATTTTGAGATAAAATTATTTTTATTGCTCAAGTATGTTGGTTATTATTTTTTAAAGGCGAGATTTTCAAACGATTTTGAAATCGGAATTAAAAGGGAGTTTTAATTGAATTTTTATTACATAGAAGAGTCCTCAAAATATAAAACTCTCTAAGAGTCCTCGGAGCATAAAACTGTCTAGCGAAAAAAAAAATATTTAAAAATATTGAACGGTCCGATCGAGCTGAATTTTTTTATGTAGCTTCCTTTCATCTTCGGCTAATTCTCTGTAACATTTCATTCAATTCCAACGGTCCGATCGTCTGGAATAAATGTTTTAGTGTTTGTATCTGATTAGAACTTTTTTCTTAATCAAACTCTTAATCCTTTATATATCAACAAATTCGTGGATGCACTTTTCAAATCACTTTTTCTCAAACTTTTCAACAAGAAGACCTCTCCAAAATTACTCCCTTTCATCTACAAACCATATCCCCAAACTTATTCAAGATTTCAACCTTAGATTAGAAGGCTTATTTGGTGTTTTCTCGAGTTTGGACTAGAACGAGATTTCATTATTTTCGCGAGAAGAACGTGATGGCGTGTTTAGATTTTGAGGCTGAAATTATGTGATGATTATTGTTGGTTCTTTTGGTGGTTTAAGGTATGGAGTTTTACACAATATGCTCCTTAATCTCGCCAGTGTTATTATTGTTGTTTTCTTGTGATTATTGACTCATATTCGAATTGATAAATTCATTGGAATCTGAAAATTTTTGTTGGAATCTAATTTTGATTCATGTGGTATTATTTTGGTGTTGAGCATGTTGTCATGAGATTTTAATATGGCACTGAAGTTGAGCACCCGTCAATATCCTTTTTCCGGATATGCTAGAAAAATGCATAGGCGCGGTAAGGTGGTGAGGCCTGGTGACACGGTTAATGTGTTGTTGAGAAATTAGTTTAGTTTTATTGATGAGTGGCGCGCCGCTCGCTCCTCCCGAGCGGGCGGGGTGTTACAAATATCAATTTTTATAAAGTGAAATCATCTAACCTCGTGAATCAGACTTACAGGGGGAGAAATGGGGTAGTCTTCAGATATTTCGGTAGAACGTTAGGCATGCACACTAGATGAGAGGTGAGAATTCTGCAGAGAGTGTCGTATACTAACATGGATGTCTTATCAATTAGTGAACATTTACTTACGTGCTAAAACATTTTAAAAGCTATTTTGACACTCGGGTTCTGACCCATTTCCTGTCATTTTCTCTCTCTTGTATATATATGTATATATCTTATAGGTGCCCAGCCACAGAGGCGCCAAGCATATGTTACTTGGAATGGATGTACTGTAGCTTATGTGGGAGTTGCAGGTCTTTGCAGTAGACGACCTCACCTTTGATTCAGTTCCTTTTTTAGTTTCTCAGTAGACAGGGCATGTGTCGGCCATTTCCTATTCTCAGTTTAGATTAATTAGAGATTATGTTTCTATTTATGATTTCAGTATTCCGTACTTATGTGGGATTTATTTCTTGGGTCATGTTGACTAGGTTGTGGATATTTACTTGGTTTGAATAATCTAGTTGATAGTTTATACGTATGGTTGTTTTAAATTATCTCGTGTGTTATTCATATTGGGTTTTAATCTAAAAAGGTTTTCATTATGGAATTTAATTTATAAAATGAAGTCACAAATTGTTTTGACATCTAGCTTAATTATTTTAGGGTGTTTAAAATGGAAAATTTATTTTTGCAACAGTGATGCTAAGAATGAACCAACTATTCACCTGGATTTAATTTAATAAATGACCGATCACCTAGAATTTAGTTAGGCGGGGTGTGGCATTTGGTATCAGAGCAGCAGGTTCTAGAGTCCTTGGGATCTGTACGACTTGTTATGTTTCCGCATATCATTCATTGATATAGATCCCTAATATTATGATTGTTTCATCCTTATTTCGTGTTGTAGATTACATACTTCTGCTACAATGTTATGTATAGTTGGTGGTCTTATAAAATTCATTTGAATTTTAGATGTTGCTTATGAGGGGGAGACAAACTAACACCATTGAAGAAGAAAATGTGGGACAAGACCAACAAGTACCTCAGGTACACCAAGAAAGAGAGAAAATCACTGAGATAGCGAACATCGTGGCACAAGTAGTGACTACCGCAATATTATAGTACTAAAATTACAGCGTGAAGCTTACAGGGGGCAAAAGAACAAGAGAAGTTGATCAATATGGCATTTCGAGGAACAACAACAATGGAAAAATACCGTCGCAGAAGCGACTAGTTCCTCAGAGTCGTCAAGACAAAGAAGACTATGAGAATCGTGGGAAGAGCCAAAATCGTCAAGGCCAACAAGGCCAAGGACAGAAGCTATCACAAAGAGGTGTTATAAGGGTGGAAGAAATGTCCACAAAAGCCAAGTTTTCCCGCGAAGAGCTGGAGGATAGCCTCGGCTAAATCAGTAAGGTCAGCTAGACCATCGGGGCCCACAGAGTGCTCAGCAGGGCCAGCAGAGAAGAAACTGTGTTCATAAGTGGTTTATATGAGGTGAACGGGGCCACTACGATTGAAATTTCCCTAGGAAGGGACGGACCCCACAACAGTCATTGGATGTCCACCCGACACCACAGAATACCCAACTTGGGGAAGCAGTGATATTCACCCCAGTAACACAGACTTCACAGGAGCAGTAGGTAGTACAGTATGGACATATCTATAATGCCCGATATGCAGTTATGCCACTGATATCGCAACTACCACCCACGTTTGGAGGTATGATACCTTATCATTTATAGTGTTTTCTTTTTAGTTACAAGGAAAATCTCGAATAACCTGTGTGTGTTACAGCTTACTTGTACTACTTGAGAAACATGAGCGTCGAATGCATTATTATCCCTATTTCGAACTGGCAAATTAAAGTAAGAGTGATAATAGACCATTAGAGTAATATTAGGTTTTCTTTAGTCCTGGATATAAAACAATTTGTGTTAAGTGTCATCCGAGAGAAAATAGAGCCATATATATATATATATATATATATATTGAATCCTACAGAGACTTGTGGAGTATGTCGTCGGGTTATACCAAATCCCTGTGGGTAGGGATGTTTACTAAAGTGATTCAAGATAGAATGAAATATTTCTGGGCATGGGAATAACTTTGTTGTGAATTGAAGAGTCTAACGCCAAGTTAGTAGGAGTAATGTGTTGAATATTTTCTTTCATAACATGAGAATAGATGCGCTAATGTTAGCAAGAAGCAGGGATGCGGGGTACGAGGAAAATATTAGGGACCACAACTCTCGTTGACTGACAATGTTAGTTAGTAGTGTATCGGGGGGGGGGGGGGGTTCCTTGTTTGGATTTCTCTTTGTGAGGATCCCACGCATGAAACCTAGCGAACGTCGGGAGCTGGGGATGGTTTGTCTTTAGTACACGAGTTTGGTACCCTGGTTGTCATCCGAAGGGAATCCATAACTTTAACTTTAAATTATTCCTATTCACGGTCAGTAGAACTGTACGATGTGACGTAAGAAGTGATATCGCATGTTTTACATTGGGAATAAATCGGTGTAATAAGATAAGATAATAAAGTTACGATATGAAATAAGTATCCGTTCCCCCGAATCGATGACTTATTCGATCAGTTGAGGAGAGCTACCTTCTCCTCAAAGATTGACTTGGGATCGGGATACCATAAGCTGTGTATCAGGGAGTAGAGTGTGTCGAAGACTATCTTCTTGTAAAGATATGGTTCCTGCAAGTTCAGGGTATGCCCTTTGGTTTAACCAATACTCTAGTAGTATTTATGGATTGGATAAACTGAGTGTTCAGAGAGTTCTTAGATCAGTTTGTCATCGACTTCATAGTTGACATCCTGATTCATTCATAGACAGAGGGGGAGCATACCGAGCAATTGAGGTGAGTTCTTCAAACTCTACAAGATCATCACTTATATGCCAAGTAAGGAAGATGTGAGTTATAGTTACAGGAGGTACAGTTTCTGGGACACGTTATGTCGGAATTGGGGATATCAGTTGACCCGAGCAAAGTGTCGGCAGTGAGGGAGTGGGGATAACCCAGGACACCAACATAGGTGCGTAGTTTCTTGTGGTTAGGCAGGTACTACAGGTGTTTCATTCGAGGCTTTTCGAAGATAGCGGGTCCATTGACAAATCTGACTCGCAAGGGGGTACCGTACGTATGGGATGATGCTTGTCAATTGGATTTTGACGAGCTAAAGGATAAGCTGACTTCAGAACCAGTTCTTTCTTTACCCACGCCGGGAGTGGAGTACCTGGTGTATACTGACACCTCTTTACGAGGACTCAGTGGATTACTGCAACAGGAGGAGCAGGCTATAACTTTTGCCTCCCGCAAGCTTAAGCCTCACGAAAAGAATCACCCCACCCATGACCTGGAGCTAGCAGTGGACGTGTTTGCATTGCAATTTGGAAGCATTACTTGTTGGGGGAGAAGTTTTGCTTGTTCTCAGACCACAAGTCACTGCAATACTTGTTCACACGACGAGAGTTGATCATGCTTCAGTGCAGGTGGCTGGAATTTATAAAAGACTACCGGTTCTAGATACAGGACCACCTGGGTAAGGCTAATGTGGTTGCTAATGCGTTAAGCCATAGGTCGGAAGGTGAGGTAGTAGATGTATGGAATGTCAAATGTAAATAGTTGGGACACCAAGATGCGGTAGCCCGGTCCTTTATATTTGTTATGACCGTTGTAACACCCCGCTAAATTCTGGCGTCGACCGCCACCAAAATTAATTTGACAATCCGCTTAAAATAACAAATGGTGGCTAGCCCTATATCACATTAAATCAAGTATCTCAAAGGGCTCAGTCTCAACATCAACTGATAGTACTAAATAATATAAGGCTAACTACCCGAAACTATTAAAAGCAGATGCCAAAAACTAAATAAAACATACAATGGAAATCAAACCAACTATGTATAGCTACTAACAAAGGTAGAATGCACAAGTATGATGATGAAAGAAAGTGCTAGTATAAAATGAAATGAGTATATACAAGGAAATATACCCGAATAAGCTGTCGAGTCATAGACAGTACAACAACCGAAATAAAAAGTATAAACAACTACAAATGACTCTTGGTTATGAACCCTATATACAACGTGAAGCCTACCTAGATTTACAAGAAGTATGAAGTGACTACAAGCTAAATCCCGCAACAGTCCACACCTGTTATGGCTCCCACGACTCTGGATAGAAGGGCATCCGGCATCCATGCAGTAGGACACCCATATACATATATATATATATGCATGAGATAAATGTAAATGGGTTAGAGCCCGAGTTGTAAATTTTTTTAGCAAGTGTGTTAACCGTGCATAATAAATATAAATGCACTTATTTCATAATTAAAGTGGAGTCGAACTCTCGTGAAACCCCAACTCACCTCTCATCCAACCGCGCACACCTATTCGCGTCCTGAAATTTTAATTAAGTTACCCCACCCATAAGGACAACCTACTATACAATAGGCATGACCTATACCCGCAAGACCTTCCATTCTAACATAATCTAATAATCCTTCCCATTCTAATATCACTTAAATATATATACACAAATATGCCATACTAGGCTTTATTTATTCCAATTATTAACTTAAACAGTTATAAGTCTTAATGTATTACATATTAACATTAAGCTTCAATGTAATAATTTATTCTCTAAATAACATGCATACAATTTAATAAGGACAAAACTTCTCTTTACTCTCAACATTGCACTGCGTTTCGTGCGTGGGGCGTCTCACAAAGAGAAATCCAGACAAGGAACCCCCCCGATACACTACTCCATGACAATGTCGGTCGTAGGGATCCATTATGTCATCCACACAAATCCTATTTCTGCAACTACAAAAATTAGGATTACTATCTAGGGGTAACCTCAAAATATCAAATAAATATCCTTGGGTTGATATAGCCGAAATATTCCTTAAGTGCGATACATCAACCCCCAACAATCTAGTACACCATAATCATCGAAGATTTATACCATAAAAATTTCATATCCTTTCACCTATAGGATATATATATATATATACTCTAAACCTATATATATGCAACCATTCATTCCCATAGCCAAGTGTACATACTACATATAATGTAAAATGGCCGTACACATAATACAACCGGCTATATAATGCCAATTTACTACACCATGCTATCATCTTCCAGGGCATCACTCATGTACCATCCTTGGGACCACAGTCGGACTCAATATCACCGATATCAGGGCCAACACACACACACGACATCCGGGAAGCGGTCATAGTTCCTAACCTACAATGAGACGAAACATACCCACCACGTCTCATCCCAAAAAAAATGTAAATCACATAATTACACAATGGACGCTATGTCCTGGCGAATATCCACACTCTGCTCCTCGAGCCAGGGTGCTCACCCTCATCGCGCAACTTCCCAATGATAGAATGCACAGGGTATGCTTAACCATACAAGTATATATATCATTCACATGCACAAAATATATACATCCATATGATCCCATCATATAATTAAACCATCATCTACGGTTTAGATATTCACAGCATGAGTATACACATATATGCATATCTACATAGACATATATACATACTATTTCTCATTTGTATATATGAAGCTTCTAAACTGGACTATTTACATCCATAATCCTCAATATACTAGCCATCACTCCAATCATGATAGCTTAATTCGTTATATGAATACGATCTCTCACTTGAAGAATATTCATCTATTTCCCCTATGATATAAATAATTTTCCAACATAGATATATCTCCCACATTAAGGTTATCACCCAAGGTTTAGTATAGGTTACAATCACTACACATCTCATCTATATCCGAAAGTACATCAATATTTCCAGTATAAATTTTGACTATTGGTATGCACCTAACTAATAGTCTACAAACCTCAAGCTTAAACTTAAATTCATCTCATGATCCCATCACTTAGGGGAATACCATTCTGATATATTATCACTATCCCGACTACGGTTCAATTACTCCTATGAACCCCTAAATATTTTTGCGCTTGCAATCTATTTCATAAGTTAAACATTACTAAGGATAGGCAACCACTCTCTTTCATCGGTACCCAATCAATTTCAAGTGGAATCCTATCACTATAACGATTCGACACACTTATCGGCCTACTATTCCATGTCGTACCCTCACAACTCTGTCAAAGGGACCTTGACCTTACATAATAACTAGACTCATTTATGACCCCTACATAGAACTCCTATTCTCAATGATATTCCCCAGTATATCGATATGACCCTCTCCAATATATATGGATATGAGTTCCCAAAATGACTCGATATGTACCCGCGGTCCCATCATGCGAGAAACTTCTAATAAATCTTCAAAACATCTTTCTTACATTATATAATCATGTCCCAAATCAATAAAACCAACCAAAAAGGGTTAGAAATCATTCTAGAGAAAATTCACAAAACAACCCTATTTTCGAATCGATTCGGCCTGGCCCAAATCGATTCGGTCTCAAGGGAGAATCGATTCACTCCAACTGCGAATCGATTCGCTCCAACTGCGAATCGATTCGGTCCAAAGGACCCGGGAGAAAGTCCCAGGCTGAATCAATTTGCCTTGGGTCCGAATTGATTCGATCACACAGACCTGGGACTCTACAACTTTCCGAATCGATTCGAAATGAGGCCGAATCTATTCGGCCTGTTCAGCAGACTACGAAATGGTCATATTTCTACAAAACCTAATTTCCCAAAATCCTAAATCAACAATTTCTAACTATAAATTTGTAACCCAATAATGTTTCCAACATCAAAACACATCCTACATTTCACATCATCAATTTATACCCTTTAAACCCATGTGCAAACATCAATTTCAAGATTAATCCCCAAATCTAGGTTTTGATAAGTATACCCAAAAATCCAATTCTTTTATCGACAAATTATGAAATGAAATACACAAATGAAATATTTAGCGAGATTAAACACTTGCCTCAAAATTGTAGAGGTTGAATCATCCTCGAGATCGCATTTGGGACGGAATCTCCAAGCTTTCCCTTCTCTCTCTTTTCCTTTCTTGTTCTTTCTCTTTTCTTTCTTTTTCTCTCTTTCTCTCAAATGAGAAGGCTTGATCCGTAAGCCTCTTAAACCTTTAAAACATAAATCCAAGTTTTAAATGTTAATACACACTTTAAATGACTCGTTTACTCCAATTCGAGTCAAACAAATTCAAAAATATTTTGGAACCTAAATAAAACCCAATGATAGTCATTTTGACTATCTCGACCCATCCGGAACCAATGGTATACTCAAAATTATCATCCGGAGTACTTTGTAACGTCCTAAATTTTCGGACCTCAGTTTCCAAATTTTAAAATTCTCTAATTTAAATAAAATTTTATTCTCCCAAAATTTAAATTTCTCGGTCCCAAAATCTTGGGGTGTTACACTCTTCCCCCCTTACAAGAATTTCGTCCGTGAAATTTAAGATATGCCTAGGATTTCGAACCTCATCTAGTCCTTACATTTACCCTCAAGATCACTATACCGATACTTTGCAATTCTCACATCGAACCATATAGATTTTAAAAATTCAATCTAGCTACCCAGGGTGCCCATACACCCTATACCCGAGCTTAACTCGTAGAAATATAACGCGACTCCACTAGCCTCAAATCGTAATATAACTCTCAAAAATTTAATTTATAATAGCGTACTAAGTATATATATAAAAGTTTGAAATTTTCAATGGTTGAACTCCTCTCAATTCCTGACACTAGCTACCTTCATGCGGGGGAGGACTCGCAGGCGAAATCCAAACAACGAACCCTCCCAATACACTACTGTGTATCTATGTCGGGGATTGAGATCAGTTGAATTATAAGTTTTATAAAATATTTTTGAATTATAGGTATTGCCCGAAGGCCTATGTAATAATATAATATAAAATAATTCCATGTCTTTCGACACGCCAAACAAATACCTCATGCTCTAAACACAAGGCTCCAACAAATACAATACTCTAACCAATACCTTGTTCTCAAAACTAGCACAACCATGAGCCAAATTCTCTGCTCGATAATGAATCGACTAAACCCTGAACCTCTTAGTTATATAATTCCTTTACATTACATCAACCCATTTCCACAAGATAACTACTTCCCTCATTGGAACACTAAAATTTCTTGTCCTAGCCTAAGTAGAAAACAAAAACCTTAACAATTCACACTCCCAAAAATTAATAGAGCAACTCTCTTCTAGCTCATCACAAGACGGTCTAATATCCCAAAAGATGTCGTATAAAGACCACACTTGCTCACTCCTTCCCAAGGCCTAATTCTCCTCAAAGAAATATCCTCCCTAAAAATCCTTCCTAACCATCCTGAAGGACAAGGTGCTATTACGACCCCCTGATAACACTTTCGGTCCTACTCAATGGACCCAAAACTCTAAATTTCTCACTCCCTCTTCCCAGAAGGCAATACTCCCGATATTGGGACAACTCCACACACCTCACATCGATAAAAGTTACCAACACCGGGTTTCCTAACAAATTTTGACGAATTTATCAATCTAAACCTCCCAAGGGCTTCACTATTCTCTCCTCATCAGCACTTATCGATCGATCAGGGAAATAAATACCTCAAACCAAAGCGTACCCAAAATTTGTTATGGGTATTACATCTCTAATCTGGCCTCTTCCTAACCAACTTATTCTTGGCAACGTCTGAGACAAAAGAAACTATGTCAGGACGTCGTTCAAGTGAAAACACCTCGCAAAAGAAGATAAACGTAGTGAACACAACAATCCTGATAGTAGGGCTCCATACCAAGAACGCTTACGAAAGATCGCACAAAACTTGCAAAGATCCTAAAAACACTAGAACCTGATGCTCTGATACCATCTGTGACAACCCGCTTAAAATAATAAAGGGTGGCCTGCCCTATATCACATTAAATCAGGTATCTCAGAGGGCTCAGTCTCAACATCAACTGACAGTACTAAATAATATAAGGCTAACTACCTGAAACTATTAAAAGCGGATGCCAAAAACTAAATAAAACATACAATGGAAATAAAACCAACTATCTATAGCTACTAACAAAGGTATAATGCACAAGTATGATAATGAAAGAAAGTGCTAGTATAAAATGAAATGAGTATATACAAAAAAATATACCCGAATAAGCTGTCGGGTCACAGATAGTACAACAGCCGAAATAAAAAGTATAAACAACTACAAATGACTCTTGGGTATGAACCCGATATACAACGTGAAGCCTACCTAGATTTACAAGAAGTAGGAAGCGACTACAAGCTAAATCCTGCAACAGTCTGCACCTTTTACGGCTCCCACGACTCTGGATAGAAGGGCATCCGGCATCCATGTGGTAGGACACTTGTAGTAATATATATATATATATATATATATATATATATATATATATATATATATATATATATATATATATATGCAGGAGAGAAATGTAAACGGGTCAGAGCCCGAGTTGTAAAAATGTTTATCAAGTGTGTTAATCATGCATAATAAATATAAATGCACTTATTTCATAATTAAAGTGGAGTCGTACTCTCGTGAAACCCCAACTCACCTCTCATCTAACGGCGCGCACCTATTCGCGTCCTGAAATTTTAATTAAGTTACCCCACCCATAAGGACAACCTACTATATAATAGGCACGGCCTATACCCGCAAGACCTTCCATTCTAACATAGTCCAAGAATCATTCCCATTCTAATATCACTTAAATATATATACACAAATATGCCATACTAGGCTTTATTTATTCCAATTATTAACTTAAACAATTATAAGTCTTAATGTATTACATATTAACATTAGGCTTCAATGTAATAATTTATTCTCTAAATAACATGCATACAATTTAATAAGGACAACACTTCTCCCTACTCTCAACATTGCACTGGGTTTCGTTCATGGGGCGTCTCGCAAAGCGAAATCCAAATAAGGAACCCCCCCGATACACTACTCCATGACAATGTCGGTCGTAGGGATCCATTATGTCATCCACACAAATCCTATTTCTGCAACTACAAAAATTAGGATTACTATCTAGGGGTAACCTCAAAATCTCCAATAAATATCCTTGGGTTGATATAACCGAAATATTCCTCAAGTGTGATACATCAACCGCCAACAATCTAGTACACCATAATCATCCAAGATGTATAACATAGAAATTTCATATCCTTTCACCTGTAGGATATATATATATATATATATATACATATATATATATACAACCATTCATTCCCATAGCGAAGTGTACATACTACATATAATGTACAATGGCCATACACATAATACAACCGGCTATATAATGCCAATATACTGCACCATCCTATCATTTTCCAGGGCATCACTCATATACCATCTTGGGGACCACGGTCGGACTCAATATCACCTACATCAGGGCCAACACACACACATGACATCCGAGAAGCGGTCATAGTTCGTAACCGGCAATGAGACGAAAGATACCCACCACGTCTCATCCCAAAAAAAATGTAAATCACAAAATAACACAATGGACGCTATGACCTAGGGAAAATCCACACTCTTCTCCTCGAGCCAGGGTGCTCACCCTCATCGCGTAACTTCCCAATGATAGCATGTGCGGGGTATGCTTAACCATACAAATATATATATCATTCACATGCACAACATATATACATCCATATGATCCCATCATATAATTAAACCATCATATACGGTTTAGATATTCACAGCATGAGTATACACATATATGCATATCTACATAGACATATATACAGACTATCTCTCATTTGTATGTATGAAGCTTATAAACTCGACTATTAACATCCATAATCCGCAATATACTAGCCATCACTCCAATCATGATAGCTTAATTCGTTATATGAATACGATCTATCACTTGAAGCATATTCATCTATTTCTCCTATGATATAAATAATTTTCCAACATAGATATATCTCCAACATTAAGGTTATCACCCAAGGTTTACTGTAGGTAACAATCACTACACAACTAATCTATATCCGAAAGTACATCAATATCTCCAGTACAAATTTTGACTATTGGTATGCACCTAACTAATAGTCTACCAACCTCAAGCTTAAACTTAAATTCATCTCATGATCCCATCACTTAGGGGAATACCATTATGATATATTATCACTATCCCGACTACGGTTCAATTACTCCGATGAACCCCTAAATCTTATTGCGCTTGCAATCTATTTCATAATTTAAACATTACTAAGGATATGCAACCACTCTCTCTCGTCGGTACCCAATCAATTTTAAGTGGAATCCCATCACTATAAGGATTCGACACACTTATCGGCCTACTATTCCATGTCGTACCCTCACAACTCTCTCAAAGGGACCTTAACCTTACATCATAACTAGACTCATTTATGACCCCTACATAGAACTCCCGTTCTCAATGAGATTCCCCACTATATCGATATGACCCTCTCCAATATATATGGATATGAGTCCCCAAAATGACTCGATACGTACCCGCGGTCCCATCATGCGAGAAACTTCTAATAAATCTCCAAAAAGGGTTAGAAATCATTCTAGAGAAAATTCTAGAGAAAATTCACAAAACAACCCTATTTTCGAATCGATTCGGCCTGGCCCAAATCGATTCGGTCTCAAGGGAGAATCGATTCACTCCAACTGCGAATCGATTCGCTCCAACTGCGAATCGATTCGGTCCAAAGGACCCGGGAGAAAGTCCCAGGCCGAATCGATTTGCCTTGGGTCCGAATTGATTCGATCACATAGACCTGGGACTCTGCAACTTTCCGAATCGATTCGAAACGAGGCCGAATCTATTCGGCCTGTTCAGCAGACTACGAAATGGTCATATTTCTACAAAACCTAATTTCCCAAAATCCTAAATCAACAATTTCTAACTATAAATTTGTAACCCAATAATGTTTCCAACATCAAAACACATCCTACATTTAACCTCATCAATTTATACCCTTTAAACCCATGTGCAAACATCAATTTCAAGATTAATCCCCAAATCTAGGTTTTGATAAGTATACCCAAAAATCCAATTCTTTTATCCACAAATTATGAAATGAAATACACAAATGATATATTTAGCGAGATTAAACACTTGCCTCAAAATTGTAGAGGTTGAATCATCCTCGAGATCGCATTTGGGCCGGAATCTCCAAGCTTTCCCTTTTCTCTCTCTTCCTTTCTTCTTCTTTCTCTTTTCTTTCTTTTTCTCTCTTTCTCTCAAATGAGAAGGCTTGATCTGTAAGCCTCTTAAACCTTTAAAACATAAATTCCAGTTTTAAATGTTAATACACACTTTAAATGACTCGTTACTCCAATTCGAGTAAAACATATTCAAAAATATTTCGAAACCGAAATAAAACCCAATGACAGTCATTTTGACTATCTCGACCCATTCAGAACCAATGGTACACTCAAAATTATCATCCGAAGTACTTTGTAATGTCCTACATTTTCGGACCTCGGTTTCCAGATTTTAAAATTCTCCAATTTAAATAAAATTTTATTCTCCCAAAAATTAAATTTCTCGGTCCCAAAATCTTGGGGTGTTACAATTAAGTCAGGCGTTAATAAATTAAATATCATCCTTAGCATGTGATAGATGTGAGACATTTTAATTGTAATCCATAAGATGATTATTTTAAATAAATCCCAATTATTAAGAACATCTAATTGATTTATCATCAAAGTGAGATATAAAGTCCATCACATGAAATCTCCAAGTCTCTCAATTATTACAATAAATCAAACCCAACTAAAATCTTAAGACAACTTTGGAACCGAAAGGCCAAATAAAACCCAAATGTATTCTCATAATAGATACGACTGACTATGAGAAGAAATAAAATACTAAGACAATAATATAGCTCCAGCTGCACTTTTGAAGGATCTCCAATAATATCTATGCAGCTACCCCAATTTAATTCCTGAAAATATTACTCAACGCATGTGTCAGAGCCAAAGCCCTGAGCATGAATACTAGCTACTCCTTTCAAATAGGGCCCTTGAACCCAGACAATAGTGCTACACATATCGACCATAACAATAGAATATTTTAATTAAAAGAAAGTTTATAATATCAGCAATAAATTTCTAAGTACCCACAAGGTTTTAAATGCGCCACACCAATATTATTTTAAATTAACCCAAGTCCCACGATGCTAATGTTTTTAAATTAACAAGAATGAATTGTTCTCACTTTATTATTGGGTATAACGGTCCTCCCGCCATTGGTGATTTATACCAAAATACATTATAATAGCAGTCCTCCCGCCACTGGTGATTTTCTCCACCAAAATTTGACGGTCCTCCCGTCATGGGCTGATTTACACCAAAAACACTTCCCCTTGTCATACTCGCCGTCTGACCCGTTTTTATCCTGCGATCCTCGACATATGACAAGGTTCCACACACGACACGACATAAACGCCCTCTGGCCCGATTAAACTGTCGACCCTGGACACATTACGTCGCCAATAAATTTTAATACCAGTTTTAGGCTTGCGGTATTAATTTCTCAAAATTTTTCATACTAGTTATTCACATAAATTTTCCCCACATTTAAAAGCGATGTGAAAATCCTCAAAATATTCCTTAGTCCCAATTAAAAGTTCCCAAAACACAATTTCATCCCATCATTAATAAATGATGATTATAACAATTTTACTTCACCTAGATACCAATCCTAGGTTATCACAACAATGGTAAATATAGAGAATTTTCCCCCACCCCAATTTATGTAACCCTCATAGATTTATATTAACTAGTCCCAGACCTAATTAACATAAATCGCAACTAAGGCCCACTTTATTAGTCCCATACCTAACAGGTGTACTATAACAAGAGGTAAAAACCAATTATCTAAAATTCCAACGTTCAATATTATAATATTTCATAAGTGACACAATTTACAATTTATGATAATATTATCAACAACATTAAATTCCCAATAAATGATTTTTAATCTAAATATGGGGAAATTAAGAACACGTAAATATTATGATTTTTTCGAATCATTTTTAATCGCAAGTTCCATAATAGCTATTTATTTTCTAGTGCAATTAATTTAATTAATTTAAGAATTTTTTTACATAAACATCCAAATTAAATTACTAAGGGATCCTCTACATGTATATGCCCACAATATCACCAACTAAGTAAATACAATCTAAATAACAACAAAATTATAATTATTTGGTATTATTAATTATTTTCACAAAACAGCCCCATAATTAATTTCTTCAATATATTATGTTCTTAATTTATTTTAGAACACATGAGTTTTAATGGAGGCTATAATTAAGACACATAACACTAAAGGAAAAGAATAGGATAAACATGCCTGGAAAAAATCGTTGGTTCAAAATTCTGAATACTCGATTGCGTTCGTCTCGTGAAAATAAGCAAGTTACGTTCTTGGACCTTCTTGAAAATATGTAATTTAGACGTCCCAAAATATGATTGAAGTTTTGTTTAATGGAGGTTTGGAGTTGAAATATAAGGGGTTGAATATTTTGTGTTGTACAAGAAGATGGTGTTTGGGAATAAAAAGGTGTGTGCCCCCTTTTTTTGTTTCTGAATACAAAATGAGTCAAGGTCTTATATAAGGTGTGAAAAAGACTCTCAAATGAGTTTCAAATCTAAAAAAAAAATTATAAAAAATATATATCAGTAGTTCCCGTGTGCGTCCTAATAGTTTAGGAGGTAACTGACTAAAACTTCCGTGTGAAAATAAAATACTTTTGAAATCAACCAATCTAGTAATCATTACTACACATGAGACAAACCACAAAGGATTTGAATAAATAAATAATAATAACAAAAATAAAGAAGACAATGCATCTCACACTAAAATAAGGCACCCACTATGGGACCACTACTTGAGTAATTAAGCAAATAAAAAAGAAATAAAGAACTCAATCATTTTGGTTAGATGTTAGTCTACACTATGTGGTAACACAATGGATGGTTGAGAATTAAACCAAGATGTAACTCACCTACTGCAAAACCCCTTAAAAAGGAGGTCTGACCGAACTGAAAAATAACCAAAATCGGGTTTAAATTAATTTTTTTGGAGATGTCGAAGAAGTAAAAGTTGCTCAAAATTAAATTTTAAGTCGACTTGGTATTTTTCAGAATTTTCGGATCACTTTTATGTTTTTGACGAAAAATAATAATATTTTATTTATTTATTCATTTTTCGAGTTTCTATCCCATGGCACTCTTAGGCCTATTTTTAGCATCTAATAAATATGTTCAAATTATTTTAAACCCCAATAAAACGTCCTACAAAAATCACGCAAGTTCGCGTCCTGTGCGACCCCTGCTGACAAAAGTCAAATTTTATTTAAAAATACCCATTTAAAAAATTCGGGTTGTTACATACTTCCCCACCAACAAGAAATTTCATCCTCGAAATTTGACGAAAACCCAAACGCATAAAGAAATATAAGGCTCACATATGCCTACCCGTAAAGTGCCAAAACTGGGAGCCCATACGCCCAGTCCTAGTCGCACAGAATCCCACGGTAAAAAATATAGTGCATATCACCTATATATACACATACGTACGAGAATAACGGCATACACCACGCGCTCTCGTGAATCACCACCCGATTAAATCTCGAAAAGTCATCTAAACACCAAGGTCCTCAAATTTCTTCACCAACAATTGCACTAGCAATATTCAAAATAATTCTCATCTCCAAATCACTTCTAATGATACTCGCATAGAGATTACAAATTCTAACCTCAAAAATTACCACAAAACTCCAAGTCATTCTAATGTTAACACATCCTTGTAATCGATATTCCTATTTCCAAACTTTGCTAACATATATGCTAGAACCACTATCTTAGAAGGTACGAACCAGCAAAAGGGAATCAAAGATCGGTAACGCGGAAGCTAAACGGACTCATAACCTACGAGACCTAAGACCATGCTCTGATATCATCTGTAACACCCCGTTAAACTCTGGCGTCGGCCGCCACCAAAATTAAGCCGGGAGTTAATAAATTAAATATCATCCTTAGCATGTGAGAGATGTGAGACATTTTAATTTTAATCCACAAGATGAATATTTTAAATAAATCCAAAATATTAAGAACATCTAACTGATTTATCACCAAAGTGCGATATAAAGTCCATCACATGAAATCTCCAAGTCTCTCAATTATTACAATAAGAATAAATCTACGCATACCCACAAAAAAACCCATAACCCATACCCAATGCATTAAAAGTTTAGACCTTATTTTTGTGGGTCCCGCCAGGGCATAAAAATGGGTCCCGCACAGTGCATAAAAAGCTTGAACTCATTTTTGTTTAATTAGGAGGGTACACTTTTTTTTTTTTGTGGGTATGTGTAGTTTTACTCTTACAATAAATCAAACCCAACTGAAATCTTAAGACAACTTTAGAACCGAAAGGCCCAATATAACCCAAATGTATTATCACAATAGATACGACTGAATAGGAGAAGAAATAAACAACTAAGACAATAATATAGCTCCAGCTGCACTTTCGAAGGATCTCCAATAATTTCTATGCAGCTACTCGAATTTAATTCCTAAAAATATTAGTCAATGCGTATGTGAGAGCCAAAGCCTTGAGCATGAATACCAGCTACTCCGTTCAAATAGGGTCCTTGAACCCAGACAACAGTGCTATACATATCGACCATAACAATAGAATATTTTAATTAAAAGAAAGTTTATAATCTCAGTAATAAATTTCTAAGTACCCACAGGGTTTTAAATGTGCCACACCAATATTATTTTAAATTAACCCAAGTCCCATGATTGTAACATTTTTAAATTAACCAGGATGAATTTTTCTCACTTTATTATTAGGTATAGCGGTCCTCCCTCCATGGGTGATTTACACTAAAATACATTATAATTGCGGTCCTCCGGCCACGGGTGATTTTCTCCACCAAAATTTGACGGTCCTCCCGTCATAGGTGATTTACACCAAAAACACGTCCCCTTGTCATACTCGCCGCCTGACTCGTTTTTATCCTACGATCCTCGACATATGATAAGGTTCCACACACGACACGACATAAAAACCATCGGACCCGGTTAAATTGTCGGCCCTGGACACATTATTTCGCCAATAAATTTTAATACCAGTTTTAGTCTTGCGGTATTAATTTCTCAAAATTTCTCATACTAGTTATTCACATAAATTGTCCACACCCTTAAAAGCGATGTGAAACTCCTCAAAATATTCCTTAGTCCCAATTGAAAGTTTCCAAAACACAATTTCATCCCATCATTAATAAATGATTATTATAACAATTTTACTTCGCCTAGATATCAATCCTAGGTTATCACAACAACGGTAAATATAGAGAATTTGCACCCACCACAATTTATATAACCCGCATAGATTTATATTAACTAGTCCCATACCTAATTAGCATAAATCGCAACTAAGGCCCACTTTATTAGTCCCATACCTAACAAGTGTACTATAACAATGGGTGAAAACCAATTATCTAAAATACTAACGTTCTCGAAATATTCAATATTATAATATTTCATAAGTGACACAATTTACAATTTATGATAATATTCTCAACAACAATAAATTCCCAATAAATGATTTTTAATCTAAATATGGGGAAATTAAGAACACGTAATTATTATGATTTTTTCGAATCATTTTTAATCGCAAGTTCCATAATAGCTATTTATTTTCTAGCGCAATTAATTTTATTAATTTGAGAATTTTTTTACATAAACATCCAAATTAAATTACTAGGGGCTCCTCTACATGTATATGCCCACAATATCACCAACTAAGTAAATACAATCCAAATAACAACAAAATTATAATTATTTGGTATTATTAATTATTTTCACAAAACAGCCCCATAATTAATTTCTTCAATATATTATGTTCTTAATTTATTTTAGAACACATGAGTTTTAATGGAGGCTATAATTAAGACACATAACACTAAAGGAAAAGAATAGGATAAACATGCTTGGAAAAATCGTTGGTTCAAAATTCTGAATACTCGATTGCGTTCGTCTCGTGAAAATAAGCAAGTTACGTTTTTGGACCTTCTTGAAAATATGTAGTTTAGACGTCCCAAAATATGATTGAAGTTTTGTTTAATGGAGGTTTGGAGTTGAAATATAAGGGGTTGAATATTTTGTGTTGTACAAGAAGATGGTGTTTGGGAATAAAAAGGTGTGTGCCCCCTTTTTTTGTTTCTGAATACAAAATGAGTCAAGGTCTTATATAAGGTGTGAAAAAGACTCTCAAATGAGTTTCAAATCTAAAAAAAAAAATTATAAAAAATATATATCAGTAGTTCCCGTGTGCGTCCTAATAGTTTAGGAGGTAACTGACTAAAACTTCCGTGTGAAAATAAAATACTTTTGAAATCAACCAATCTAGTAATCATTACTACACATGAGACAAACCAAAAAGGATTTGAATAAATAAATAATAATAACAAAAAAAAAGACAATGCGTCTCACACTAAAATAAGGCACCCACTATGGGACCAATACTTGAGTAATTAAGAAAATAAAAAATCAAGAAAGAACTCAATCATTTTGGTCAGATGTTAGGCTAGACTATGTGGTAACACAATGGATGGTTGAGAATTAAACCAAGATATAACTCACCTACTTCAACATCCTTTAAAACGGAGGTCTGGTCGAACTGAAAAATAGACGAAATTAGGTACAGATTACTTTTTTCGAAGATCTCGAAGAAGAGAAAGTTGCTCAAAATTAAATTTTAAGTCGACCTCGAATTTTTCAGAATTATCTAAGCACTTTTATTTTTGGACAAAAAATAATAATATTTTATTTATTCATTCATTTTTCTAGTTTTGACCCCATGGAACTCTTAGGCCTATTTTTAGCATCCAATAAATATGGTCAAATTATTTTTAACCCCAACAAAATTTCCTACAAAAATTACGCTAGTTCGCGACCTGCGCGATCCCTGTTGACAAAAGTCAAATTTTATTTAAAAATACCCATTTAAAAAATTCGGGTTGTTACAACAGTCACACCCGAGATGGTTACGAGGGTGATACAGGACCTAGTAGCGGATACATTTTTTCAGGATCAAATTCTACAGCTCTTAGTCGAAGGTGCGGAGTCCTGTTTTGTGAGCTCTGATGGGGGTTCGAGGTTTAATGGAAGATTGATAGTCCAGGAGGGAGATGACTTACGTCCCGCAGTGATGACACATTCACACGGGTCTAGATTTATGGTGCATCCCGAAGGGGATAAAATGTACCAGGATATGAGATGGCAGTACTGGTGGAGTGGGATGAAGAAGGACATTATAGAGTTCGTATCCAAATGCTCCTCCTGTTAGATGGTAAAGGTGGACCACCAGAGACCGCCAGGGTTACTTCAGCCGTTGAAGATACCTACATGGAAACGGGAAATCATTTCCATGGATTTTATTACTGAGATGCCTACATCACAGCGGGGTCACGATTCCACATGGGTTATAGTGGATCGGTTGACGAAGGTAGCTCATTCACTGCCAGTACGGATAGACTACACCACGGGCCAATATGCACAGTTGTTCATTATCGAGGTAGTTAGGCTACATGGGATGCCCCTGGATATTGTGTCTGATAGAGATAAAAAATTTTTGCCGCGCTTCTGGGAGAACTTTCAGGACGCCATGGGTACAGAGTTGAGACTGAGTTCAGCTTATCAACCTCAAACAGATGGACAAATAGAGTGTACCAATCAGATGCTTGAGGATATGCTATGCATGTGTGTCCTTGATTTCCGAGGTGGTTGGGAGCCGTAGCTTCCACTGGTGGAGTTCGCTTATAATAAATCCTATCATTTCACGATCGGCATGGCCCCATTTAAGGTTTTATATGGCCGACCTTGTCATTCTCCCACATGTTTGCTAGAGGTGGGGGACAAGGAGTTGCTCGGACCAGAGGTGATTCGGGAGACGTCAGCTAGGATTGAGCTAATCAGGAGTCGCATTTGGGTAGCCCATGATAGGCAGAAAAGCTATGCCGATGCAAAATGCTCCTTCAGAGAGTTTAACGTGGGGGACTAAGTATTATTGCTTGTGTCTACTATGAAAGGAGTAATGAGATTCGGGAAGAAGGAAAAGTTGGCCCCAAGGTACGTAGGACCATTTCCCATCATCGAGAGGATAGGTCCGGTGGCATACAAATTGGGGTTGCCAGAGTATTTACACCTTATTCACGATGTATTCCACATCTCGTCATTGAGGAGATATCTTCGATATGATATAGCCCACACTCATATCGCGATAGAGGAGATTGATTTACAGCCCAAAAGTTATTATAAGGAGAGACCAGTGGTTATCCTAGACTACAGCGAGAGGAGATTAAGGTCGAAGGTAGTTCAACTTGTACGGGTCCAGTGGGGGCATCATAACGTGGAGGAGTCCACTTGGGAATGCGAGGCATATATACGCGACAAGTAGCCAGATTTATTTTTACTAGGTATAACTTATTTTCTAAATTTCGGGACGAAATTCCGTTATCAGGGAGAAGTATGTAATACCCCGTATTATTAGGACTTTTAAAATTGGGGAATTATTAAATTTAATTGAGATAAATTAATTTAATATTAATCCGGAATTTATTCTAAATATTTATTAGCGCGACAAGAGTTAGTAATTATTGGGAATTTATTGAATATTACTAATTGAGTAAAGTAATATATTGAATTGAACTTATTAAATATTGTCACGAGTGAATATAATGACAATTTTGGAAATTAAGTCGGGACGCGCTTGTGTCATGTCGGGACTAAATTATTAGAATAAAAATTGAATAAGTTATAAGTCTCCCATATGGTTATTTCGAGTGAGCCAACGTATCCAGAAGGGTCGAGATAGTCAGAAAAGTGTACCCAGGGGTTTAGTTTGGGTCCCGGGGCGATTTTAGGCCTAGCGGACATCCCGGGAGGGTAATTTGGTCAATTCCCATTTTTAACCTTTGTTAATGAAGAAAATTAGGAATTAATATCAGATGTTAGGAGAGTCTTTTAGGGTTACCATTCTCAAAATATTAGAACAACAGTGAGAGAAAGAAAGGAGAAGAGGCTTCCCAGGATTCTAGGCCAAGAACCAACCCAAATTGCACCACCACCAGCACCAAAACGTAGATCAGAGCGAGGGGATTAAGACCATACCTGTCAAACTTGTGGAATCAGACCTACAATCTTAAGAAAAGTAATTTTCTTGCTGATTCTTAGTTAATAATTCAACCATGCTAGAATAGGATTTAATGATATATGTCTTATTGAAGAAATTGATGATTTAGGAGATTTAAATCACATGCTTTAGTAGAAATAAATGTATTGTGGAAATTTGATCATATGTAAAGGATTACCCATGAAGTTGTAATGATTTAGAAGAGAGAAATCTGAAAAAAGAATTAGAACTTTGAAAATTATAATCAAACTAGGGTTCTTAATAGATATTATGAATTTGGGCCTTTAATCATATTCCTGTGATGACATTCATACATGTTTTACGTTGAAACTCATGTAATTAGGTTAATACAACTGATACTTAAATTGGTTGGGAGTTTGGAATTCAATTATGGAGTTTTGGTTGAGATTGAGGAAGGAAACCCGTAGTTAACAATGGCAGAATTTGGAATACCTATTCGATCTCAAGAATGTCGATCGATCGACCACTTTCAACGATCGATCGATCCCTCCTAGAATTTGCATTATTTTTCCTCTTTTGATTTAATTTGATAAGGATGCGTAGGGTCTTTGAATATTGATTATAAAGGGTAATGAGTAATGGGGAGGAACAGTAGGGTCTAGATATGTTTTGATGTTTGGGATTTTACTACGGGTTATGTCCGTGGGATAATGAATTGTAAAATGTAAATAGAGGTCACACATATATTAAAAGAGGTAATTGGAGACCCGAGAGGGAATTATAGCAGAATGGTAGAGAGGGTACGCCTACTGAATTCTTATATAGGACGAGTTAATCATTTCTAGGGACGAGGAGAAATTATAAAAAAGGGCGATATGCGAGACTAAAAAAAAGGGGGTTAAGTATGTAGTATATGAGTGATATGTACCATGTAGATAAGAATATTGATTATGGGTGTTGGGTAAACCTTAGCTACAATTGTGGGGTATATATATAACAGTGCGCATGCATATATATATATATATATATATATATATATATATATATATATATATGATAGTTTTGTGTATAATCACACCGGCACTACTTGCTATCCCAGGGGTTGCCACGTTGGGACAGTCTTATCTCAATGGGACCTTTATGGGGGATATTGACTGTACCCTAGAATATAGGATTCCTTGGTACAGGATATATGAGAATGATATTCAGACGGTCCTAAGAGACGCGAGGGGTATGTGCTGACCTCTTAGTGACTTGAAAATATGCTTCACCTCAGTTTTGTGTGTTTTATGGTAATACTGTTCGAGAGGGATTCCGAACTAGTATTTTAGTTTATATGAGAGATACGGGGACATGACAGTGGAGTATGCCATCACCATAGATTTTATGTGGGGTGCCGATTAATATGTATATTACATGAGCGATTAATATATGTATTCCTATACCTGAAATTTCTTATATTATGCGTGTAAGTAGTAATAGTGAATAGATGCTCCAAATCCTAATTGGTGTTTGATATCCGTTTACAATATCGAGATAAGTATAATTGAGTTATAAATTTTAAATACAATATCAATTTTTATAAAGTGAAATAATCTAACCTCGTGAATCAGACTTACAGGGTGGAGAAATGGGGTAGTCTTAAGATATTTCAGTACAACGTTCAGCGTGCACACTATATGAGAGGTGAGAATTCTCAAGAGAGTGTCGTATACTAACATGGATGTCTTATTGTAACACCCCGCTTAATCAGATACCGGGCGATCACTCCAATATTAAATTAAAACAGGAGTCTCATATGGATCATTCGTAGCATCACTGTCCAAAATCCATTTAATTACTAATAACCTATTAGGCCGGTGTCAAAAACTTTTACTTAACTACTCTTTTTAACAACAACGAATAAAAACATCCACACAGTTTTTGCGTAAATGAAACTGCAATGAAATAAAATAACCAAACACTCGGTCAAAATATACAACCATATTGAATGCTGTACTAAAAGAATAAATAAATGCAATTGGACCATTGGACCGAATATTTACACAATACCTCTTATCTAGATTACAAGGATAGAAGCGTCTATCGAAAACCTGCATGCATCCACAACTGCTGCAGCTGACGTCTGACTCGAAAGAAATGCCATCCAGGCGTCCCTGTGTCTGGACACCTATATATATATATATATATATATATATATATATATATATATATATATATATATATATAGCAAAAGGAAAAGTAGATAAAAGGTCCAGAGACCGAGTTGTGAAAATATTTAGCAAGTGCATAAATGCTTTATTTTTGAAAATATGTTTTATCTCATATTTAAATTGGTATCGCACTCTCATGAGATACCCCTCTCCTCTCCACTAACAATGCACTCCTAACGCATCCCTCTAAATATCCTAGTCAAGCTACCCTGCTAAACTAGTCTATCTCCCAACCACTATCAATCCTAGATAGTCCAAGTAATGTACTAAGAGCAAAACTTCTCCCCAGTCTCAACACTAAGCCATGTTCGTGCGTGGGGTGTCTCGCAAAGTGAAATCCAAACAAGGAACCCCCCCGATACACTACTACGTGGCAAGGTCGATCGTCGAGATCCGCCAGTCCCTCAGTATGGAATATATATATTTATACACATATAATAAATCTCAATATAAGAGCACTAAGGATTAAACTTCTCCCCAGTCTCAACACAATGCCATATTCGTGCGTGGGGTGTCTCGCAAAGCGAAATCCAAACAAGGAACCCCCCCGATACACTACTACACGACAAGGTCGATCATCGGGATCCATTAGACCCTCGGTACTCGATTCATCCATATATACATACATATTTCCATATACATCCGGATCTATCTCCCGGAATGAGAATTTATATACCAAGTATTTATCAATACTTTTCATTTTTCTCAAAACTTTCCATTTCCTTTCTTATATCCAGGAAATGTATATAAAAGCCAATTCATTATCATGAATTGCTTTAACAAATCATATAACTTTTGAAAGCCAGTTTTATTATCATAAAAATGCTTTCCGTTTCAAAATATCCCATTTTCCTTTTTATATTCAGGAAATGTATTAAAAGACATTTTCATTATCATAAAAATGCTTTTACCATATCATATGCTTCCACGTCCCTTCTTCTATCCGGGAGGTATTACCGAAGCCAAATCATTTATCCCATTTCCCTTCTTCCATCCAGGAAATGTAAATTAAAGCCAATTTATTATCATAAATTGCTTTAACATATAACGCGTTCTAAGACCGCCCGTCCAGGTTTCCCCACTGTGCGTGCCCCTAAATGGCTATCATCTTCCAGGGCCTATCATCAAGACAACCTGGGATCCTACATCGCAAGACGTCGGGAAGCGGCCATATGCCTGCGGGATAGTCAAGACCACACTCGGAATCTCCTAACCAGCGCAGAAAAATACAACAAACGCTCATATGGCCTATAGGACTATATCCACCCTGCATTCATTAGTCAGGGGGCTTCACCATACGCACGCAACTTCCCTTATGATAGCGATTTAGAGAGGTGTGTATCCATATTTTATTAATTCAGAAAATCATTCATCTTTCCATTTTGAAAACATTTATATTTTATTTTCAAAATCATTAACATCATATCATATATATACTTTAATCACATAGTGTATATATATATATATGGCCCTATTGCCAAACCATCTAACGATGACCATAATTCAAAAGATTCCCTTAAGGAATAACAATCATGCATTCATATATGCATGATACTAAACCCAAAGTTTTTTCTTACTTTAATAAGTAGTGCGAACCTTAATCCCATCTACGGATTTATTGGATGTCTCCAAATATTACCATTTCTCACTAAGCGAATATATAACTATATTGCCAAATTTTATTCTAATCCCTCTAAAGGTTTATTTATCCTCAAAACCCTCATTTAGGAATCCCCCATATCATAACTAGGGTCCCTCATACAAGTCCCCAAATATAATTTAACTCCCCATAACCACAAGAGGAGAAAAGTGGCAATTCTACCCAAGGGGAATCGATTCGCCCCTTTTGCGAATCGATTCGGGCAGGCGAATCCATTCGGTGCCCCATCCGAATCGATTCAGAAATGGTTCTGGAAACATGTCCCTAAATGGTAAATCGATTAGGTCTAAATCCAAATCGATTCGGCCCACTGCAGAAACCCAATTCCCCTTTGGGCGAATCGATTCGGCCTGGACCCGAATAGATTCGGCCCATTCGAGGGTCACTGTTTGGGCGATTTTTCAATCTCCAAAATACCCAAAACTCAATCCAAATTCATTTTCATGGTTTCTAATATACACCAAAAATCATCCCAAACATCTACACAATTAATTCTAGCCTTTATTCTTCCAATTTCCGATTTGATTTCCGTGTTGGTAATTACAACCCGGAACTGCCATCTTGTAAAAATCATATCAAATTGTAGAAAAATCAGAAAAATACGCGGTCAGCGCCCATGTGACCGTATCGAAAAGATCTACAACTTTCGTGTTTTGGACAAGAGCTAAATCATTTATCTTCCTGGCCGAAATAGCCCCACAAGCTACGGGCTTACTATTCATTGTCTTCCCCAAAATCCCAAACTCCATTTTTCTCCATTTTTGTTGTTTCTAACCTCATCCCACAACTCAGCAAACATCTAATCTATGTTTTACAACTAACACATCAATTATTTTGGGGTATTAAACCATTTCTCTTAGTTTTAAACCCTAAAACCATAAAAACCCCAACTTATCATTTACACCCATTTCAATCCATTTCTTCACTCCATTTACATGCATTTAATACTAAAAATCATTAAGAGTTTACATTACATAAATATGTAAACTCATAGCTAAGTTTTCCCAATTTTATTTTAGGGTTCTACCAACTATGATATGAAATAAATGCATAATTGAAATAAAGCAAGTAAACACTTGCCTGGAGGGTGAAATCCGTCGAGTCGAATCCGACGGAGTTTGGCTCGAATCTCCATCAAAACCCATATCGAGCGGCGAACCCAGTGCCATTTCGGCTAGCTTTACTCTGGACGACAACCCACGTCGGATTCAGGCAAGCCACTGCCTCTCTCTCACGCACACTTTCGATGTTTATTTCCATGTATGGTAGCATTTGAGGGTTTTCAATTTGGAAACATTTTGGTTTTGATGCAGATCTCACACACCTTTGATTTGGTACTTCAAGGGTTTTTATTTGGGGATTCAATGTTTATTTTCAGGTATGGTAACGTTTGAATTTCTTGCAGTTTTTAAGTCCCAGATCTGTTTTGGTATGTAGATCTCACACACCTTTTACGTTTCTTCAATTTCAAGTGGGATATAACATTGCTTTTGGGACTTAAAAACTGTTTTGGTATACCAGATCTGTTTTGGTATATTAACATTGCTTTTCCCATTTTCGTTTTCTTTCTTTTCATTTGTAACCTTTTATCTGGGTTTTATCTGCAGGTATAATCTCTTACCGTATATATTTGTGAATGATGCTGGAACAGGGTACCTAATCAATGTCTACTACAGTTTTTCTAATGTTTAGTTTTTATTTCTTCTATTTCTTGTTGTTTTTGGGCTCTTCGAATATTTAGACAGGTAAAATAGTTGTTCATCTTATTTATTGGCTAATGTAATATGCCATATTGATATTTTGAAGTCTTAAATTCTATGGTTAGTATTATTGAATCTGAGAATTTAGTATTTTTATACATTTTCGGTTGCCATTTTAAAGTTATTTAGATGTTAGTATTTAGATTGATAAGATTGCTTAAAAAGATAATTAGTTGTTAGTATTCAGATTTATACATCAAGGCTTTTTTTCAAATATATTTTATACTCATCTATCTTTTATTCTTTATATTCACAGTGGCTTTTAACTCTTGAGAGGGAACAATGAAAAGTCATGGATCCCTTTCAAATATGAAAGACTCTCCATCAGAAGTGAGTGAAAGACTCCCCTTTCAAATATGGTGGTTTTAAGGTCTTTTTTCTTCTTTAACCTATTTGTTAACATATAATATTTGTATCTTTTGCAATAGGCCTCTTTTAGTAATGTCATTTGACGCTATGTTGTTGATAGTGTGTTGATATTTCGGTTCTTTAGTGTTTGTGTGTTTGTGTTCAATTTTTATTCCTTATTGAATACCCACTGATAGCGTGTTAATACTTACACGCTTTTTATTTCTCAATGTGTGTGATTTTTACAGGAATGGACATGACCGATTTGTTATTACAATCGTGGGGTGGCACCTTTGTAATCATTATCGAAACTTCCCACATCGATGGAAAATTCAAGCCAAAGACTACAGATCTTATTGTGGGTACTTCCTAGGCTGCAGCTTTGCTACTATTCAATGCTATAGTAGATCAAGTTACTCCGAGACAAGGCACAGTTAAATTCAGCAGTGGTTCCTGTTCAATGCTATAATCATTCAATTAATGCAGTGGTTCCACTTGATTCAGCTGTGGTTCCATTTCCTTTTGTGGTTCCTGTTTCAGCAAGTCAGTTGAGATAGTTGTCCGACAGTGCCATCAAGCCAGCAGTGACTAATGAAGTGGTGTCATTTTATGATAATAAAGTTTACACCTTCTGTCCTTTATTTTATCTACACAAAATACATAAATCTCAATTGATATAGGATGGTCTTTATGCTATCTCTTGGAATATATTCAGTTTAATATTATGTTTACATGATGCATGACTATTAGAGGGAGAACGTGACTATTATGGGGGGAATAAATTTTAATTGAACAATTGGTAAATGCATTTTCAGAGTGTTACCTAAACAAATCTGATGGAAATAGTGGATTTTCTTTTCTTTCTAATATTTTATGTAATGGGTAACTGATAGGGATTAATAGTTGAGGTTTGGGATTGTAATATGTGAGAATTGTTGAGACATTCATCTTTATATCTCTACTTTTTGGTTCTTATAAGTAATGTATTTCCCATTTTCCTCACCTTCCCCAATACAATTGTAGACCTTTGTGATTATAAAATTTAGAAACATGGCAGTTCACTTGGTTTAACTTATGATTCTCAAATTCTTTAATAAGTTTTTTTCACTATTCATTTTTTAATAAGTTTTTTTCACTAATCATTTATTCACTATTGATGATTTGGTGGTACTGTTTCAGGTGATATAAAAAAGAACATAACTTCTCCCTCTGACCTTCTTGGAGAGGCTGCCACGCTGATTAATCCAAATCCCACCTTCGATCGTGGATCAGTTAGAAATGCCTCATGTCTATACTTTGAGTATGGAAATTTAATAATTGTGGATCAGCTAGAAATGCACATGAATGTTTTTAGATTATTGAATAACGATGACACAGCTCCATCGTATGTATGTAAATTCTGTTTTTCAAACTTTTTTGTTTTTGTATTTTAAGAAAGGAATTCACATGAGGATTTGAAACCCTTGATTTATAATTTGGATTTTGGAAGAGGCTCTACAAAATCTGGGTTTTGTTATGTCAAAATAGGGACTTCACATAAAATTAGAACCTGTATTCTTGACTCTTTAATATTCTTTGTTGTTATAGGGACTTCACATCTTGGTATTGTGATAGCGATTGACCTTGAAGGCTTGAATAGTTCATGATTGGGTTGGCTAAGTTTTTTTATTGATCTTATTTTATGTGCTTAGTATTGCTGACTTCACATTTTTATACGAAAGTTGATGTTTATTTGATGTGGGGTATCGATCCACATTTCAGCGCCAATAGAATGATGTTGTGCTGAATTAGGGGTCACATGTTAGGCGGATTAGTCTTCAGTTTGTGTTCCTTTGTAAAATTACATAAATGTTTACTTGTAAAAATTTTTAACTATACTTTTGGTATTTTTTTAGTCTTGCCTGCAAATGAGTAATAATGTTGTGTTTAATGTTTGAAAAGGATGCAATTGTACATATAATTGTTTTTCATATTTAAGATTTAATGGCAGTCAATGTAATAGTTCAGGGGTAACACAGATATAAACGATTGGATACTTTAAGTCTCTTCATCACAGATATAAAGACGGAAGAAGTGGCCAGCTGATCAGTATAGTTGATGATCTCAAGCAGGGGGTATTTGAGATTGATGATATGAAAGCATGGAAGTCAGTTTTTATATCTTTAACTTCATATGCATTGGGGATTTTCATGATTGCCAAATAAGAATGGTATCTACTTCCGTTGGCTTGGGCATGGACGGGAACTGCAGTGACATGGTTCGTTGTAATAGGCCATGATTGTGGACAAAAATCATTCTTGAACAACAAATTACTGGAAGACAATGTTGGAACTCTAGCTTTTTTACCAATGATATATCCGTAGCCCTAATTATTTAACATCTGTATCTAGCTTTTTTACCGTTGATATATCTAGCTTTTTTACCGTTGAACAAATTAGTGGAAGATAAATTATGGACAAAAGTCATGTTTTTCTTGAGCCTATGGCCTATGTGTAGCCCTAATTATTTAACATCTATATTGTTATCATCTTTGGATGAAGTTAGTGATTGTCAATGATGGTGGATTTCTTGAGCAAAGACATCAGTCTAGAACCGTGATTACAACTTCATTTCATCATTGTTTCTCTCATATTACTTATGTACTGTTTGTTTGTGTTCTTCTCAGATGAAAGTGAAATAAGAATTTCCGCTTCCACCGGTTTTGATGGGGTTCAAGGCCAAGCTTCTTCCATTTTAGATTGGTTTTGAACGATTTTTACTGGTTCCAGCATTGAGAGAATGGACGGATTTGCACGGTTCCGACGAGCTGTGAATATGAAGATTTTATAATGGTTTTGAGGTTTTGAACAGTTTTGATCCCTAAGGTTTTCAACAGATTTAATCGGGCGTTCAATGGGTTTTGAGAGAAGTTTTTTTCCCCTTTAATCTTCAGATCAAAGAGAAAGAATGTCAGATTACAGTTCAACGTTAAACTGGAAATCGGATTGAGGGGATTTGGAGAGATTGAGGGGATTGAAGTCAATGAATATGTCTAAAGCAGTTGTTGATGTTGAAGCTGAAGTTAAAGATGCAGATTGAGGTGTTGCCAGCTATAATTTATGTTGTACTGAACTGAAGAAACCATGGGACAAGCAGATCTTATAATGCATGGGTTCGGCATGGGTCTGTACTAGCTCTTCATAAAAAATCTTGACATCGCAAAGTCGTTATCAAAGGAAAAAATTCCACACAGATCGAATCTCTTTGGCTTATTCACTCTAAAGGTGAGTCGGCATCATTTTATTTATTTATTTTTCCCCTTTCATAGAATGTGTTTATTTTTTCCCATATTTTTAACATTAATTTCATATCATCTAAAATTAAATTGAGATTGGTTTTTGTATGGGGCAGGACTCCCGAGTTTGTTTAGGGCTCAAACCCGCCACCCTTTGGATCCTTTAGCCGCTGCTGAAATCTCAGTGTCTGTAGCAACTGTCAGGGCTGCTGGAGCAACTCTAGAGGTACTTAATTCGCATCAGATTTCTGTTTTTTTCTTAGATTGTGAGATAACACCTGATTTTTGTGATGTTTAGGCGAGAGATAAACATGTGGTTTCACTGCCAGATGCCTATTTTTTCCCTCCTTCATAACCATCGCTACTTCCACGAACCAAAGGTGGACCCATTAGCCTAACTAAGCTTCATCCTAGGCAAGCTAGACTTATGGTTTACAATAAATAGTCAAATGAAACCAGTGTTTGGGTCGTTGAGCTATCTGATGTTCTTGCTTGCTGTAACTCGAGGTGGACACAATAGGGGTAAAGTCATTTCATAAAAAGTTATACCCAATGTAAAACCTGCTATGGTATAGTACATGTGTTCTCAAAGTGAATCTCATGTTTTCAATCCTTAAACAAATCAATTTTAATGAGAGGATTCAATCCTTAATCGACTAAATGTACAGATTAGTGTAGGTGGAATGCAAAGTGTAAGATTGTGAAATGCAAGATTTAAATAGTTTTTATCTGACAACTGTGAGTGACGCAACTAGTTCTCTGCAGGGATCAAATCAAACGTAGAAACCATGTGATTCATCACATGGTCTTATGCAAATGAATCCTCCACTGGGAGGGACCTGAAATGGATTCACAATCACGTGATTTTAATATTTCTGCAGTGTCTTTGGGTAACTAGGACTCTGATAATACATCTTTGATTTATAATATTTGAGTATTTATATATCGAAGCTTAATACATCTTTGGACATTTAATGATAGTTTTGGACTTTTAATTCCATTTGAAAGTTAATTGGTGCTTAACTAACTACTTTTTCTTGGTTTGTATTTTTGTTTATTTCATGTTTAAATCTAGAATTTTAGTTCAAGAGTGAAAATCTTTTTTAGTGTTCAGCTAGGTTGTGGTGTATGTTGGTTCGAATATGTTTCAGATGTTATTGGTGTTTGTTGGTTATAATGTTGCAAGTGATAAACCATTTTTTTTCCGAATCTATTTCAGATATTTTTGGTGTATGTTGATTTGGTCTTTTTTGTGTTTTCAGATATTATTGAAGTTTTTGAAGACACAAGCTATACTTGGTCCTGTTGGTTCACAGTAAAGTAAGTCGAGTGATATCTGATTTCATCGAGAAATATCCTAGAAAACATGTATTTTAGATTGATTTATGTAGTTCATGTGCCCATTCGGTCAGATCAATTTATGTGGATTGAGTTAGATAATGACCCTTCTATTCTTTTTAACTAGGAATCAACTTCACTTTTCTACCGATAATGGCAGAAGATCTCACCTCCAAATCCGAGATATCCTTTGCGGGAACCTTCCTAAGTAGCGCTTTAGCCGAGGTAATTTCTTAGTGGTATATAGTTTTAGTGCTTTTAGTGGTATATAATTTCTTATTGATGGTTATATGATTTCAACCACCACCCTGTCTTTATTTTATTTTCAAAATCCCTGTTACTCCAGTATTTTTTAATTTTCAAATGGCATTCAAACATGAAATTCAAACTCTTCAAATTTTTATATGTAATATTTAATTTTTTTATTTTTTTCCGACTGAAATGCTGACGTGGTATATAATCATTTTACAAAGAGTTTTATGTTTTGTCTATAAAATAATTTTAAACGCTTGAAATGAGTTCGAGTTCTGTTGTTTTGTTTGTTGTCCATGTTCTTATTTGTACTTATGCGTTCATTCGACATGTAAAAAATTGTTGGAACAAGCGAAAATTGTACCCAAATTGATAATTCTTTAAAAATTGGACTGAAATTGATAAGAGGACTAAATGACAAATGACCATAATTTGATTTGGTTGGGATTATTCTAGTTTTCATTATCGCATACCATGTTTATTAGTTTTCTTTGTTTTAACTTTTTTGTTCCTTTTCATTAAAATCGAGATTGAATGTCAACATTGTCGTGGATGTGACCAATTGGATGTGAACTCTTTTGAAATGGAGAAAAATTGTTCGATTTATCTTACACTCCGAGTGCTTGATGAAAGACTCATGTGAACATTCATATTTTGTATTGGCAATTTGTTTTAGATTCACCGTAAAACCTTATTATTTCATTTTTTCTATATTTGTCTCATAATATAACCTCGCTATGTTTTGGGCTATTTTTCACATAATAACAGTGAATATTGATATTTTTATTCAACAGATTTTATGAGAAAGTATACTACTATATATAATGTGTGTAGATGTTAATCTACTCATGCTAATCGACTTCTCTTTTCAGGTTTTTAATGGGTGATGACAAGTGATTTCAATTGAGGTAATATGGTTATTTCTATTCTTACCCTCTTTTTGATATTTAAAACTGTTGTTCCAGTTATTTTTTAGAGCCTTAGAGAGTATATAAATTAGAGTGATTTTCAATTGAGTATTACAAAGCTATTATCCTACTATATTTTTTTGGTATTCACTTTATAAGGAATCATTCTTAATCCTTTTTCATCTGGGCTACTACTGTTTTTGGGCATCTTTGTTATTTATTATATCTTCTTTTCGGGTTTCTGTTTGGAATTTAGAGTTTTATCTTGGATTTTTGGAGATATGGTTAAGATTTTTTGTGTTTTAGTTGAGATTCTATGGTTTTTGCTATTGTTGATGGTCGTTCTTTGGCAGAAGACACTGTTGGTTTTCCGTGTTTTGTTTTTATTTATGCAACTTTTTTTAACGTTCTTTGAAATTTGCATTTTGTGCCTGGGGGGGGGGGGGGGGGGGGGGGGTTAGTCTACAAATAGCGAAAACCTTAAATATATATTTTATACTCTCTAATTTGAAATGTTTGATATATCAAGTATACACCCTCTCTTTGTTTTGTTCTCCATTACACAGTTGTTGCCAATGTTCGATTCATCATGTATATTCCTTATGAATTTTTCGTTTACTATATGATTAAATGAATTTTTTGATCCAGAGTGCCAGGTATTGATGGTATGTTTGGAGTCTAATCTGGCACAAATCCTTCTTGCAGCATGTAGGGAGAGTTGAGTCATGTCTCTCAATTGGCTCCCCAGTTCAGCCATGGTGGTGGTCATGGCTACCCATGTCTACCAAATGTCCTACGAGAAGGGAAGCGTGATTAAAAGCCTCGAAGAAGCGTACAACATATCTCCATCTGTTAAAATATTTCATGTAGGGACTACTCTAGACTCTGTTGGTAACTTTGTTGCAAGTGGGGGACGTGTACTAGAAAAGGTACATAAACAACCTGATGCATCATGCATTAAATTAGAATACTGGAAATCTTATGATTTTTCCAGGTAAATTGGATCATAGCAACACCACTGCTAATTTAAACATATCTAGTTTAAATATTCGGTTTCGTTCAAGAACCGAAGTTTATATTTGGATATGTAGGGATTGCATATTTATATGAAGGAAATGTGATTCTATGTGTACCCTCTTGCATTTGATATAAAGTATGAACGTTGTCAGGATGATATACAATGTGAAAATGTATATGTTAACATTCTGTTGTTACCTTTTTCATAAATTGTATGTCTAGGGATCATGTTCCTTTCGGTTATTTTTCATAAGGAGTGTTGTGTGTCCATGCCTCAGTGTGTTAGCGACATGGTGTATTTGCTATATAAATAATAATTAGCTTTGTTTGTATAATATTTGACTACCTCTTTCAATTTACTAACTATATTTTATTTTTTGTATCAGGTCGCATTTGGAAAAGAACGGACAATAATTATAGTGGAACATAATTATTTGGGCTTCCATTGATATATATTTATTTTTTTAAGATGTTTGTTTCATTGAAGCTTTTGTTAGGGGAATTGGTTTTTTTCTATATTGTTGGATTTGTCGTTATCCCTTGAGAAGGGTGGATAGTCCAATAAACAAAGGAGATTCTGCCCAATTTTTTTAAAACTTTGACACTTTGTTTTTTTGAGGCACAATGAGAATTCATTTGATGAATATTTTATATTTCATATTATATGTGAATTTGTTTGACGAATTTAGACTATTTGAATGTTGTTGGACTATTTATTGTTTGTTAAACAGGGTGAATAGTTTATAAACAACAAAGATTATGGCCAATTGTTATAAATTACTCTTTTTTTGTTAGGAACGATATTTTTGTCGTTTTGCAATTACGTACTTCGAAAATTTTCATCGTTTTGTAATTACGTGCTTTTGAAATTTTTGTCGTGCCTTCAGGCACGGGCATTCCGCTAGTATATATATATATACATACCATATATTCCTCCTCGAATATATATATATATATATATATATATATATATATATATATATATATATATATATATATATATATATGGCCCTATTGCCAAACCATCTAACGATGACCATAATTCCAAAGATTCCCTCAAGGAATAACAATCATGCATTCATATATGCATGATACTAAACCCAAAGTTTTTCTTAATTTAATAAGTAGTGCATACCTTAATCCCATCTACGGATTTATTGGATGTCTCCAAATATTACCATTTCTCACTAAGCGAATATATAACTATATTGCCAAATTTTATTCTAATCCCTCTAAAGGTTTATTTATCCTCAAAACCCTCATTTAGGAATCCCCCATATCATAACTAGGGTCCCTCGTACAAGTCTCCAAATATAATTGAACTCCCCATAACCACAAGAGGAGAAAACTGGCAATTCTGCCCAAGGCGAATCGATTCGTCCCTTTTGCGAATCGATTCGGGCAGGCGAATCCATTCGGTGCCCCATCCGAATCGATTCGGAAATGGTTCTGCAAACAGGTCCCTAAATGGTGAATCGATTCGGTCTACATCCGAATCGATTCGGCCCACTGTAGAAACCCAATTCCCCTTTGGGCGAATCGATTCGGCTTGGACCTGAATCGATTCGGCCCATTCGAGGGTCACTGTTTGGGCGATTTTTCAATCTCCAAAATACCCAAAACTCAATCCAAATTCATTTTCATGGTTTCTAATATACACCAAAAATCATCCCAAACATCTACACAATTAATTCTAGCCTTTATTTTTTCAATTTCCGATTTGATTTCCGAGTTGGTAATTTCAACCCAGAACTGCCATCTTGTAAAAATCATATCAAATCGTAGAAAAATCATAAAAATACGCGGTCAGCGTCCATGTGACCATATCGAAAAGATCTACAACTTTAGTGTTTTGGACAAGAGCTAAATCATTTATCTTCCTGGCCGAAATAGCCCCACAAGCTACGGGTTTACTATTCATTGTCTTCCTTAAAATCCCAAACTCCATTTTTCTCCATTTTTGTTGTTTCTAACCTCATCCCACAACTCAGAAAACATCTAATCTATGTTTTACAACTAACACATCAATTATTTTGGGGTATTAAACCATTTCTCTTAGTTTTAAACCCTAAAACCATAAAAACCCCAACTTATCATTTACACCCATTTCAATCCATTTCTTTACTCCATTTACATGCATTTAATACTAAAAATCATTAAGAGTTTACATTACATAAATATGTAAACTCATATCTAAGTTTTCCCAATTTTATTTTAGGGTTCTACCAACTATGATATGAAATAAATGCATAATTGAACTAAAGCAAGTAAACACTTGCCTGGAGGATGAAATCCGTCGAGTCGAATCCGACAGAGTTTGGCCCGAATCTCCATTTTCTCCTCCTCTTTCCCCTTCGTCTCTCCCTTCTCTCTCTTCTTTCTCTTTTCTCTTCTCTTTTATCCCTCTCTCCCTCCTTTTATAAGGAGAAAAAGGGTTTTAACACTTAAAACCCCAAAACGACTCGTTTACCCAATTACGAGTTACTTTTACCTCTAAAATTCCCTGAAACTCAATTTCGAGAATCGGACACTCTTTTCCGACTATCTCGGATATTTCAAGACTCACGGCGCAGTCGAAATTTTCATCCGAGGTACTTGACCGCAAATCACTATTCTAACCCATAAAAGTAAATGCGGGTTTTCTAATCAAAATCTTACCTCTTTTGTCGCTTTACTCCACGGCAACATATAATTAAAATACTTCGACTTATTTAGTCCGAAAAATAATTACAATACCTATAAAAAAATATTAAATCCTCGAAAATCCCAAAAATCACTATTTCGAGAAATTCTCCAAATTGTCAATTTATATCTATTTATGGAATTTAATGGTCTCCCAAAAGGACGGGTTGTTACATACCCCCCCCCCCTTACAATGGAATTTCGTCCTTGAAATTCAGGTACAACCTACACCACCAAACTAGGATCGCTCCAAATCCTAATATCTCAAGGGGAATGATACTAATCCCAATGGTTCCCAACCATACATTATGCGGCTACTGTAATCGTAAAGTGACTCTAATAGTGTCACATTGCACCCATAATCTCTTAGTGCTTCACGGAATAAACTTCAACTTTATATACTACGCCTATTCTATTTCAGGCGGTATATAAACCAACTTACTAAGATTCCCATACACCTTCTTACCCGTGCACATCTGCACTTCCATTGTGAACGTCTGACACGTGACACTCTCTCCCAATAAGGGTATCCTTTCCTCGGTGTAATACTCACCTATGGGTCCTCCGAACCTGTGAAATTTAATTTTCCTAACCTCGGCGCCACTAACTCTATTTAACTTACATCCTACAAATGCTACGGTCTATGCGATGTCCTACCTACGCGAAACGAGTCTAATCCTAAGTATATCCCTAGTGCCCAAGGCCTCTCTCAACTTCTGACATTTTCTTGGTTTCATGCGTGGGACGTCTCACCGAAGAGAAATCAAAACAAGGAACCCTCCCGTTATACTACTCCCTCGCGTTATCGATCATCGAGATATAGCGACATAAGGCACACCAGCGGGACGTCCTAAATCCTACCTACGCTAACCTACGAACGCATTTCTATTATTCTTATCCTTCCGCCCATACGGAAGGAAACCTAACCAATCGAAGTGCCTACTCCCTGTAGGAGCACTACGTACATCATACCGAAATCATATTTCGTCAAAGTTTGCCTTTTTATTAAGGCCTGGCTATAACCCTCGAGTCAATTTCTCTAAGTCCTACTTCACCCACCAACTTTTGGTGAGAGGACCATTTTAGTGCTTTTCCATAGCACAATATTTCCATAAATATATCAACATCATGTGGCTCATAGCGTATAGTGGTTCATCCACGCTATAAGACCTTTCCACAAAACCAACATCCTTGCATCCTATAACGTCTCTCCACTCCCGATGCTGTTAAGAGTCATGTGTGGAGCGTCTTTCCAAGCGAAATCCAAACAAGGAACCCCTCCACACATTGACACTTGACTTCGTTGGTCATGTAGTTTCGTTATTTCAAACATGCAACCGGGATAACCCTATCCCCTATTCTAACAAAAAGGTGATCTGAACTCCTATCTCTAGCTAAGAGTCACACCACCCTGCGCTCGCACAAATTTTAAGTCCTTGCGCAAATAATAATGAGCTTTATCTTACAGCTCAACAATAATCCTGCGGCCTTAAACCATATCTATAAGGTCGCCATATACTCGAATCATGACAATGAAACCTCTGCTCATCGAATTTCCATCTACCCATAATAATAAAGACGAACCCAACGTGTATCCAGGTGAGAAATCGCAACAATAACCTGTTCCCTCCAGGAACCATGGACACGATAGTCTTGCCATCATTAGCCTGCTATCGCTTCGAAAATACACCATAATGTATTATATTCATCATATGACCATACTTGTATAGACATATAAAACGAGCATCCCAAACCAGATATATCTATATATATATATATTCAATATATCAATACCCACCTCTATGGCGAATGAAGGAAAATAAAATTCCGCTATCGCGGAAAACACATAGACATACATTATATAATGTTATCGATACCACCACAACTCAAATTACACACAAGAATAAAGGGCTAACTAATACCGCGACTTTATCTAGTCACACCAAATATACCTCTTCCATTGAGGTAAAACTCAAAATAACCACTTTACCCTGCTCCTTATAATCATCTTACTAGTCCCCTTAACTTCTCCGTTAAAAGGAAACTCCACTACGAGCTTCAACCTTATAGCTGCAACTAAGCCCCACCTCCTGCCGCCATCCAAGCGTCGCACACGATTCTCGAACGAGCGTGCAAAAGATTTTCATAATCTTATACTATGGCAGGAGAACGAAATCTCACAAGAGAAATCAACAATCCTAATCCCGAGGCTCTATAACAAATCGAGAGCAACACTGAAAGCATAGTACGTCCGCACAGATTCCTAAGGACACTAGAACATGATGCTCTGATACCATCTGTAACACCCCGCCTAATAAGATACCGGGCGATCACTCCAATATTAAATTAAAACAGGAGTCTCATATGGATCATTGTCTGCATCACTGTCGAAAATCCATTTAATTACTAATAACCTATTAGGCCGGTGTCAAAAACTTTTACTTAACTACTCTTTTTAACAACAACGAATAAAAACTTCCACACAGTTTTTGCGTAAATGAAACTGAAATGAAATAAAATAACCGAACACTCGGTCAAAATATACAACCATATCGAATGATGTACTAAAAGAATAAATAAATGCAATTGGACCATTGGCCCAAATATTTACACAATACCTCCTATCTAGATTACAAGGATAGAAGCGTCTATCGAAAACATGCATGCATCCACAACTGCTGCAGCTGACGTCTGACTCGAAAGAAATGCCATACAGGCGTCCCTGTGTCTGGACACCTATATATATATATATATAGCAAAAGGAAAAGTAGATAAAAGGGCCAGAGACCGAGTTGTGAAAATATTTAGCAAGTGCATAAATGCTTTATTTTTGAAAATATGTTTTATCTCATATTTAAATTGGTATCGCACTCCCATGAGATACCCCTCTCCTCTCCACTAACAGTGCACTCCTAACGCATCCCTCTAAACATCCTAGTCAAGCTACCATGATAAACTAGTCTATCTCCCAACCACTTTCAATCCTAGATAGTCTAAGTAATGTACTAAGAGCTAAACATCTCCCCAGTCTCAACACTAAACCATGTTCGTGCGTGGGGTGTCTCGCAAAGTGAAATCCAAATAAGGAACCCCCCGATACACTACTACGCGGCAAGGTCGATCGTCGAGATCCGCCAGTCCCTCAGTATGGAATATATATATTTATATATTTATACACATATAATAAATCTCAATATAAGAGAACTAAGGATTAAACTTCTCCCCAGTCTCAACACAATGCCATATTCGTGCGTGGGGTGTCTCGCAAAGCGAAATCCAAACAAGGAACCCCCCCGATACACTACTACGCGGCAAGGTCGATCGTCGGGATCCATTAGACCCTCGGTACTCGATTCATCCATATATACATACATATTTCCATATACATCCGGATCTATCTCCCGGAATGAGAATTTATATACCAAGTATTTATCAATACTTTTCACTTTTCTCAAAACTTTCCATTTCCTTTCTTATATCCAGGAAATGTATATAAAAGCCAATTCATTATCATGAATTGCTTTAACAAATCATATAACTTTTGAAATCCAGTTTTATTAGCATAAAAATGCTTTCCGTTTCAAAATATCCCATTTCCCTTTTTATATTCAGGAAATGTATTAAAAGCCATTTTCATTATCATAAAAATGCTTTTACCATATCATATGCTTCCACGTCCCTTCTTCCATTCGGGAGGTATTACCGAAGCCAAATCATTTATCCCATTTCCCTTCTTCCATCCAGGAAATGTAAATTAAAGCCAATTTATTATCATAAATTGCTTTAACATATAACGCGTTCTAAGACCGCCCGTCCGGGTTTCCCCACTGTGCGCGCCCCTAAATGGCTATCATCTTCCAGGGCCTATCATCAAGACAACCTGGGATCCTACATCGCAAGATGTCGGGAAGCGGCCATATGCCTGCGGGATAGTCAAGACCACACCCGGAATCTCCTAACCAGCGCAGAAAAATACCACGCTCATATGGCCTATAGAACTATATCCACCCTGCATTCATTAGTCAGGGGGCTTCACCATACGCACGCAACTTCCCTTATGATAGCGATTTAGAGAGGTGTGTATCCATATTTTATTAATTCAGAAAATCATTCATCTTTCCATTTTGAAAACATTTATATTTTATTTTCAAAATCATTAACATCATATCATATATATACTTTAATCACATAGTATATATATATATCTATATAATAAGGAGGAATGGTATTTTTACTGTTCAATAAGAGGATAACATAATTTGTGGTTAGGATGAAGTCAACTTTGAAGATTTATGATAATCCAAGGGTTTACAATGAGTGATATATTCGTAATTTATATGTTAAAATAGGATAATTATAAATGTGAAGGTGTAGTGTACACACCAACGCGTGCTAACTACTCAGTGCTCAGTGCATTACTGACAACGTCTCTCCTCTCTCTTACTTTAATTTGAATTACAGTCCCAGATGTTAATTTCTTCTGCACACAAAGTACAAGAGAACCAACCACTTTTCAACATGTTACACAAATTACCTCCTCTCTTTCTCTGCACTCACCCACAACCCACGACATCTCTCTCTCTCTTAAGCACACGGCACATGGTTTTTTTCTTTTTGTGTAATGTGTTTGACCTTAACAATAAATAGATTTTGGTTGTTACAAATCGATTTGCAGTAATTGATTCTACTGTTACGAACCACATAAATCGATTCTGGCTGCACCGCCCAGCTCTCAAAACTGCCGCCCTTCTAGCGGCACCGCTCGCCCATTCACATTTGTGGGGAGCACACCCACGATTCAGTCTCTTTTTTGGGGTTCATTGATAAAGACACAAGGTCAGAGCACAACCGTGTTTTCTATATCGGAGCACAACCGTGTTGATTCAAATGCCATCTCCATAGATCTTCACCTCCTCTCTCTCTCCCATCTTTTTTTTTTCAGTTTAAGGTTTGTGTTTTTCATATATCATTTCATTGTTATTTTTCAGGTTTGAGGTGTTTCATCACTGGATTTGAGGTGTTGAAACATATCTTGGTGTTTTATTTACGGGCCTTTGCTAAATCATATGTGAGGTTCAAGTTAAGTTGTTTAACATTGTCTGTAAATATTTGGTATTAAAGATAAATAGTATGTGAAGTTAATGTTAAGTTTTTCAGTGCGCCACTCCTGTAGGAATATTCCATTTATTTTTGCCCACAACTTGAAACCACCATTTTCGTCACCTATGATCCATCGAATCACTAGGTGTTGGCTCAGATCTGAACTATGAATGGTGGAGAAGAAATGGGCGCAGATCTTCCGTTGTTGGCTCAAGAAAAGCACAATCACTGGTAATAACTCGGACAGTTAATGGTTGATTTTTGTGTTTATATTGATTTTTTTAATCCCTCAGGTGCTCAGATTTGAAGAAAAAAAAGGTTGATAACCATTCTATCTGTAAAGATTTTCATGAAGGCAAAATCAACAAAATGTGTTGTTTTGAAGATGTTGTAAATGATAGGTCTTAGGGTCAATTTTTGCGTATTGTTTGAAGAGGTACACACGCCCCTATTTGTTATTTCTTAATAGTTCTATATTTCCGTGTTTAGATTTTATGTTTATTTGTTTTTTTCTTCTTCTTTGTTTTGCAGATGAATCCCTGTTTAATCCTTTCAATGAATATTTATGTATTCTCTATCTCTCTCAGCTTCACCTACTTTTTACATAACAGATCTTTACTCTGCATTTTATTGTGTTCATTTTTATTTTTTTGTCTTTTCAAGACTTAAAGGCCCCAAACGATCTTCTTCTCCCACATACTAAAATGTTCAAATATGATTCATATTTTTACGTGTTCAAGTTTTATACCATAGCTCTTACATTTAAATCTAGTAACTGTAGTTTTTTATCATTATTATTTATGTATTTTGATTTTATTTTAACACAGGTAGAGAGTATGTGCTCTTAACAAAAAAAATGAGGTTTTAAAATTCAACTGACTAAGGATTTAAACAGCAATAACTGTTGTAAATCCAGGACACGAGACCCATCTTTGTTTGTAAAAGTGGAGGCCATTCTTGAAGCTAATTGTAAGTGTCCAGAACTTGCAAATCCCATGTATTCTTCCTTTGTTGATTTGGTTTTTGTCCATTACAAAAACTAATGGAATGATCTTTTAATTAAAGTGAAGTCTTGCAATTTATTCTAGGTGTCATTCGAATCATTAATAATTAATAATTATTTTTTTAAGAAATAGTTATTTTGTTTGTTTGTAGTTCAGAATTGTCAACATATGGCTTCTCTCATTTTTTCACTTAGAAGTGTAGAATCCAGTTCAAATGGGGGGGGGGGGGGGGGGGGGGGTGATGAAGTATGATAACTACATGTCAATACATAACTCATAATTTCTCTATCAGTCATCCTTTGGGTTTAATCACTCCTTTTTGTGATGAATTTGTGGGTTTGTAATTATGTAGTTGATGAATTTGTGAATTTTTATTTAAGAGTTTTAAAGAAGTTTCTGGTGATCATGTTGGCCGTTTGTGTGTGTTACTCTAGCATCAAAACACTGATTTCACAACTTATATATATTAGACAAAACTCATTAGCAATCTTGAGCACATGGCTCGAGGCCACAATTAGGAAGTGTATATCTAAACATTTTTCCATTTTGTCCAAAAGTCACTAACAATTTTGAGCACATGGCTCAAGGCTTCAATTATTTTTGTACTTTTAGAACTGAAAAAAATCAGATTTTTTACTTATTAAACAATTAATGATATGTTAGTCATATTGTTATTTGACTATTTTTTTTCTTAAGCACGGTAAATAGTTATATAAACACATAATTTTTTTTTTAATTATTTATAATTATGTGTTATGAAAAACATTTTAACTCAATTATAAAAGATTCAAAAAATTATCCAATTTTTTTAAAACTAAACATAATTATAGAAGATTCAAAAATTGCCTATTTTTTTAAAAAATAATAGGTTCGTAGCAATGGTCTCACTTTTCACTTTTTCCATCAATATTTCGATCATTGGTTCGGCTACACTAGAATTACTCTTTTAAATATGTGGTGTTCGTGTTGGTTAATTGTCACCCCAAACTTTAGATTTAGATGTAATTGTGGTGTAAGTTTAAACACCACGCGTGTTAGTATAGACACAATTGCGTGTTGTAAAAAAATGTTGACATAATTTTTCAAGCTAATACGTTTGTAACATAGGGTAGTTCAAAGAACATTTTTCTTTTGCTAACAAAATACAACATATTGGCCTACCAAGGATGTACACTTTCGAAAATTTGCACCGTGCCTTCAGGCACGGGCATACCCTAGTATATATATATATATATATATATATATATATATATATATATGGCCCTATTGCCAAACCATCTAACGATGACCATAATTCCAAAGATTCCCTCAAGGAATAACCATCATGCATTCATATATGCATGATACTAAACCCAAAGTTTTTTTTATTACTTTAATAAGTAGTGCATACCTTAATCCCATCTACGGATTTATTGGATGTCTCCAAATATTACCATTTCTCACTAAGCGAATATATAACTATATTGCCAAATTTTATTCTAATCCCTCTAAAGGTTTATTTATCCTCAAAACCCTCATTTAGGAATCCCCCATATCATAACTAGGGTCCCTCATACAAGTCTCCAAATATAATTGAACTCCCCATAACCACAAGAGGAGAAAACTGGCAATTCTACCCAAGGCGAATCGATTCGCCCCTTTTGCGAATCGATTCGGGCAGGCGAATCCATTCGGTGCCCCATCCGAATCGATTCGGAAATGGTTCTGCAACCAGGTCCCTAAATGGTGAATCGATTCGGTCTAAATCCGAATCGATTCGGCCCACTGCAGAAACCCAATTCCCCTTTGGGCGAATCGATTCGGCCTGGACCCGAATCGATTCGGCCCATTCGAGGGTCACTGTTTGGGCGATTTTTCAATCTCCAAAGTACCCAAAACTCAATTCAAATTCATTTTCATGGTTTCTAATCTACACCAAAAATCATCCCAAACATCTACACAATTAATTCTAGCCTTTATTTTTCCAATTTCCGATTACATTTCCGAGTTGGTAATTTCAACCCGGAACTGCCATCTTGTAAAAATCATATCAAATCGTAGAAAAATCAGAAAAATACGCGGTCAGCGTCCACGCGACCGTATCGAAAAGATCTACAACTTTTGTGTTTTGGACAAGAGCTAGATCATTTATTTGCCTGGCCGAGATAGCCCCACAAGCTACGGGTTTACTATTCATTGTCTTCCCCAAAATCCCAAACTCCATTTTTCTCCATTTTTGTTGTTTCTAACCTCATCCCACAACTCAGCAAACATCTAATCTATGTTTTACAACTAACACATCAATTATTTTGGGGTATTAAACCATTTCTCTTAGTTTTAAACCCTAAAACCATAAAAACCCCAACTTATCATTTACACCCATTTCAATCCATTTCTTCACTCCATTTACATGCATTTAATGCTAAAAATCATTAAGAGTTTACATTACATAAATATGTAAACTCATATCTAAGTTTTCCCAATTTTATTATAGGGTTCTACCAACTATGATATGAAATAAATGCATAATTGAAATAAAGCAAGTAAACATTTGCCTGGAGGATGAAATCCGTCGAGTCGAATTCGGCAGAGTTTGGCCCGAATCTCTATTTTCTCCTCCTCTTTCTCCTTCATCTCTCTCTTCTCTCTCTTCTTTCTCTTTTCTCTTCTCTTTTCTCCCTCTCTCCCTCCTTTTATAAGGAGAAAAAAGGTTTTAACCCTTAAAACCCAAAAACGACTCGTTTACCCAATTACGAGTTACTTTTACCTCTAAAATTCCCCGAAACTCAATTTCGACAATCGGACACTCTTTTCCGACTATCTCGGACATTCCGAGACTCACGGAGCAGTCAAAATTTCCATCTGAGGTACTTGACCGCAAATCACTATTCTAACCCATAAAAGTAAATGCGGATTTTCTAATCAAAATCTTACCTCTTTTGTCGCTTTACTCCATGGCAACATATAATTAAAATACTTCGACCTATTTAGTCCCAAAAATAATTACAACACCAATAAAAAAATATTAAATCCTCGAAAATCCCAAAAATCACTATTTCGAGAAATTCTCCAAATTGTCAATTTATATCTATTTATGGAATTTAATGGTCTCCCAAAAGGACGGGTTGTTACACTTATCAATTAGTGAGCATTTAATTACTTGCTAAAACATTTTAGAAGCTATTTTTACACTTGGTCACTGACCTGTTTCCTGTCATTAAAAAGCGCACGTAAAATATAAACATAAATTCACGTGTACTTTGTAATGTTATGCATGTACTTTTGATAAAGCGGGATGTGATACCAATTTATAAATTCGCAAATTTTTAATAAATTAAAGTTATTCAATTAGAGTCCATCAAACCAATTTTAATTGACCCTAAACATGCAACTAGGTGATTGGAAGCATTAAATCAATAAGCATGCAATCCAAACAATTTCAAGAAAAAATCCCACAAGGCAACACCTTTTATTTCATTAATAAAATGTAAATCGCAACTTACAAACTTACAAGTGAAACACTACAATGAATTTTCGCAAAAACTCATAAAGACTGTAACCTTTAGATAAGCAATGACTCCTTCGAGAACCATAAGAATCCCAACACCTCCTTTAGCAGTGAATACGTTAAACTATCCCCAAGTCAGCAGTAGAGATATCACTCGACAAGAATAAACTTCAGGAAGAAGTGTTTGGGTTCCAAAAAATATTCACAAAAGTAATTGGTATGTGTTTATATGAATCAAAAAAAATTTTAGCCCTAAAAAGTGAAGACTTAATTGCAGCAGTTCGACAGTTTTTGTAAAGTAAAAGTTTTTATTGAAAAGCTTCAAGAAACAGGTATTTATAGGCTAATAAAAAACTATAAGGTGGCGAAGTTCGTTTGAACAAAATCAGCATGTCGTTAGAACGAAAGTGATAAGTCGTTTGAACGACCGAAGAAATGACATGTTAAAAAATAAAACAGTACGTGGTCGTTTAATGCACAGAAGAAACGAGGCATCTCGAGACCTTTGAACAAGATGTCCATGCCGTTTGAACAACTGGAGAAAAAATATTTTATTTTTAAAAGTCCGCCTTAAGATATTTCAGAAAACATTTTAAGTTCGAAAAATGCCTCAATTTTATAAAAAAATATTTAATAAAAGAATCCTAATACTTAGTAAAAATTCTAGCAACTCAAAATAAAATCTGCATCAAAGTATACCTCATGTCGCGTTGATGATGAAGATGCTTGATATTTTGATCCGTCTTCTTGAAGGTGAACTTTCTTGACGGTTGTAACGGGCTATGACATATGCAATGTAAACTAGGGACTATGGAAAAATGTCCTTACACTTTGTGTCATATACAATTAACATACATAAAAACTTAAAGTACTTGAATAACACTACATAGTACACGTACACGTTCATATGTATTTGTAATATTATACGTGTACTTTCAATTCAGTCCAAAGAACGAACAAAGAATGTCAAAGTGAAGACACAATATTTCAATGTAAACTTCAATACTTCTCATTTACCACTGTCCCCATTGAAAAAGACTATTTACCAGTTCTATAACTAAAAGTTAAATGCTAAGCAAACTCTAAAAAATAAACTCGTTGAATGAAACGTTTTTTAAAATAACCACACGAGATGTGTAAAAACAAATTACTATTGGATGTTAGATTTCGTAGATACATTTCCTTAGGTTTTTAAATCTAAAACCTATACTAATTCTTTAATATGAAGCCACACGTAGAAGCAGTTACAAACAGTTCAAGCAAGTTTGACACAAGGTTTTTTAACATGGTAAAATCCCAAATTAGGTAAAACATCCACGGTGACCTCTACGCCATAAAATAAAAATCCACTATAATAAAAAAATAGATACAAGATTACACACACTAAACATGCATTCAAGATCCTAAGCTAAAAGAAAAAATATATACCTACACGGGCTTCCCTCTTAAAGATATTTCTGATCCGACTTTGACCTTCCTAGCAGTTTCCTTTCTTTCACATTTGCTCCATGTTCCCAATGCCTTTCAATCAAAACAGAATCTCTCAAATGAATCTTACTTGACAAGGTGTTGATGTGAGAGTGTAGTGATTATGATGTGAACCAGATGAGATATGCTACTCATGCCGCTTAAGAGATTTATACAAATAGAACCTAATGATCTACAAATAATTAATTTGATATGTAGAGAGTTCAGATTTCTTTAAAAATTAGACTTACTTTTCAAACATAATATTTCAGATCTAAAAGTAACCTTTCTGAAAAAATAGATCAAATGTTTCAAAACACTTATTTATGGACACACCAATTTCACAAAGTGTGAAACTCATTTTTTTGAAACAAAACTTTATATCTGAAATATATACTCTATTGAAAGTCTTTTTTCAAGAAACTTGAAACAGGGAGTGGATCTGAAAAATATATAGATACAAGACAAGATCGAACTAAAAATAGGTAGTAGAAACCCTAAGATACTAAGTGATATGTATCTCTTAGTAAATGTCGTAATTTTTAAGAAGAAACATAAGATCTACACTGAGACAGGTTCTTAAGAGAGATTTAGATTGAAGAGATTCTTCAAACTCTGCCAAACACTAAACCTTCATGGAAACATAATTTTTTCTAACTCTCAATAATGGAGTTTTCTTATGTATTTGGAAGTATGAAGTTTTTGTGTTTGGTTTTGGGAGAAAATATAAAGATTTATATTTTTCAAAAACAAGTTCTCTCCCTCTCTCTCTCTCTATACCTTTTCTTTTTTCTCTTTTTACTCTATGTTCTCTCTTTTTTCTTCTCTCAGACCTACGAACTACCAAAGTTCTCAAATGGTAAACCAAAGCCGTATATTAATACTTGTGGTAGATGGATCTGGAAGTTCGAAGAAAATTAAGGGTTGAGATCGTTTGGATGGTTCAAAGTCTAAATCTAAGGGTTGATATACCACTGCACAAACTAATACTCCTATTTGTCCAAAGGGCTCTCACATGGATCATCTCAAAGACATGCACATCGTTGATAAATACTAATCTAACGGTTGTAAATGGTGTTCGAGATTAAGAGAGTAAAGAAATACACACTGAGCCTGTAAGGGATAAACACGTGGAGTAATTAAGGTCGTTGTATAATATGTGTTTTCAATGTTTTAAAAATCTAATTTTCATTCCCAAATGTCTTTGCTGATTTTGGATTCTACCCTGGGATAGTTTTAAGGAATATAAATAATTCTAATTAAGCCCACAATATTTTAAAACCAATATTTAAAATGTTTAAAAATTATTTAAAATGTTTGCAAATCTTTTAAAAAATTCCTAAAAATATTTAAACACTTGTTCACACACTCAAACACATATATGCTTGATTTGTGTCCTATAGTGTGTTCAGTGCAATTTTGTACTTCCCTTTGTGGTAGAAATTTTGTTCTTGGATAAGATGAATTGTTGATGAAGATTGGATAACCTTGGAGAAGATTGCTAAAAAAGTCTAAAATATTTTGTCACCATATCCAAACTAGTTGGAACTCCTATATGGTACAGACTCAAGTAAGTAAACCATATAGTGTGTACTCAATCTCTCCCTTTGGATATTGGAGAAAAAAGTCCTTTGAGTAACTTATACTAGTGGGTAAAAAAATAAATCCTAAATTTTCTATATGAAAGAGCTATCTACCCGTTCCCATCCTAGAACCGAAAATAAGAGGGAGAAAAAATTGATAATTCAACTATTATATAGACCATTACCCTAAAAATATGAAAAGTCGTACAATATGGTCTGACAATGCCTAAAAAATAAACACTCAATGGGCATATTGGTTTAGTTAAACGGAGATAAGATATAGAAATCTAAAGATAGTTACTCAAGTTCTTTTCCCCCAATTTTGCTCAAATATAGAACGGGCTAAAAGAGATGTAAAAACATGTATATATAAAGAATGTATGTTGCACAAACAAAGTCATAAAGAAGGGAAAATTTAAGGGTCTCCTACATTAAATAGATTAAGGAGGCGTCTTTTGTCATTTGAGAAACGTCCGTGCCCTAAATCCTTAGAAACCAGTTATTAACGCGAACCTACCGAGGTTATGCCAGGTGTGCAGAAGATATTATGTAACAACTATCATCCCTATGGCTATTCTAAAGCACTTAAATATAATATTTTCCAATGGCTTTGTAAAAGCTCAGCTAAATATTTTTTAGTGTTTAAATACTCGATATCAAGCTCTTTGGATTCCACAAGTTCAAGAATAAAATGATGCCTAATCTTTATGTGCTTAGTGCGTGAGGGTTGAACTGGATTTGTAGATATATTTATTGTACTCTGGTTATCACAATACATAGTCAATTTATCTTCAATGATACCATAATCACTAAGCATCTGCTTGATCCAAAAAAGTTGAGCACAATAACTACCCACAACTATGTATTTAGACTCAACTATTAAAAGGGATACACAATTATGTTTTTTACTACTCTAGCCTATTAGGTTGTTTCCTACATAGTAACAAGCAATAGACGTGCTTTTACTATCATCTGAACAGCTGGCTAAATTGCATCAGTCTAACTGACAATGGAATTAGTGGTGTCCTTTGTGTACCAAATACTGAAATTTAATGTTCCTTTAACGTATTTAATAATTCATTTAATAGATAACATATGGGCTTGTTTAGGAGTACAATGGTATCTTGCATAGTTACACACTACAAAGGAAATTCTAGTCTAGAGGCAGTATGATATACCAAACTCCCTATCATACGTCTATATAAAGTCGGGTCGACGTCTTTCACATTTTCTGCCTTAGATAATTTTGTGGACGTGCTCATGGGGATACGTGCTGATTTTGAATTTTCTAACCCAAACTTTTTAATTAGATCATTAGAGTATTTTAATCGTGAGATAAATAGGACATCAATAAGTTGTTTTACTTATAGACCTAAGAAATATTGTAATTCTCTGATGAGAGACATCTAAACTTCAGCATGCATGATATCGGAGGAGTCTTTTACTTGATTAGAAGAGGTTGATTCGAATATGATATCGTCAATGTACCCTTGGGCAATTAAGACATGGTGTCACTCTTTCCTAATGAATAAGGTTTGATCGTTTCCTCCACGAACAAATCCTTTCGTGACCAAAAATGTAAACAAGTGCACATACCAAGCTGTAGGAGCTTGTTTCAGTCCGTATAAGGCTTTCTTAAGCCTAAAGACATGATCATGATGTGAAGGATCTGTAAACCCTTTGGGTTGTTCTACGTATACCTCCTTGGTAAAAAATTGATTTAAAAATGCGGACTTAACATCCATCTGAAATAGTTTGAATTGTAAATGACATGATATTGCAAGGAGGAGACGAAGTGAATCAAGATGAGTAATAAGTGGAAAAGTCTCGTCAAAGTCAATTCCCTTGATCTAGGAGTAACCTTGCGCTACTAACCTACCTTTACTTCTGATTACCTCCCCATTCTCATCAGTTTTGGTTTTTAAAATCTAGCGTATATAGATAACCTTCTTATCTTTTGGTCATGTAACGAGATACCAAATGTCATGACTCTGAAACTAGACAGGATCTTCTTACATAGCATTGATCTAGAATGAGTCGCAAAGGGCATCGTTTACATTTTTTGGTTCTATAAGAGAAACAAAGCATGCAAATTTAGACATTTTTGAAAGTTGGCATCTTGTTCTAACTGGCTCAAAGGGGATACTACCTACTTTTTCATTGGGGTTGTCTTTAGAAACCCAAGATGGTACAACATGACTCTCAGGTGGCAGTGAATTAGTTATCACTGGAGACTCAAGAGTAAAATCGGTTTCAGACTCATCCAGGACCATTGTTTGACTGGCATTACTCTGTGCACTAGTATCATTTACAATTACGTTAAAAGACTCCATTATGACTTTGGTACATAGATTAAAAACAAGGTAAACCCTGCTTGTTTGAGAATAACCAAGAAATATTCCCTTTTCTACTCGGGAGTTGAATTTTGAATTGTTTTCCCTATCCTTACAGACATGATAGACACTACCGATGGTTTTAACGTATTTTAAATTAGGCTTTTTGAGGTACCAAAGTTCATAAGAGGTTTGCTTGGTATTTTTCTTAAGGTATACATGATTAATGATCTAACAAACGATCTATACAACCTAACCCCAAAAGTACTTTGGATGAATTTTTGCATGCATAATGTTCAGTAATTCCATTCTACTAAGGTGTTTTAGGAGTACTAAACTCCTGTTTGTACCCATTGCCAACACAATATTCTGTAATACCTAAGTCTTTGAACTCTCCACCTCTGTCACTCTTAATGCGACGTACTTGGGTATCCTTCTCATTCTTAAATTTTAAAATGATTTGTAAGAACTCAGGGAGGGTGTCAGATTTATTTTTCATGGAAGCAATCGAAGTATATCGTGTGTAGTGATCCAAATAACTAAGATATAACTATTACCATAGAAGCTGGCAGTTCTAGAGGGACGTGTAAGGTCCATGTGAATTAGTTCCAAGGTTTTTGAAGTTAAGACATCTTTAACTTTCTTATGAGAAGATTTAATCATCTTTCCTTCTTAGTAGGGACCACATAAAGGGTTAACAAAATTTTTAATTTTTTGTAAACCTCTAACTATTTCTTAGGAGCTTAGCCTACGAAGATTATCATACTTTGTATGTCGCAATAGGTTGTGCCATAAATCAGTATCATCTAATCTAGAAACTTGGCAAGATTCAGACTTTGTAATTACTGCATAATAGTCATCGTCAATTGTGTTTCCTGTCAAAATATAGTTAATCGTTTCATTTAAACTTTTGCAATCATTTTTTGAAAAGGTAACGGTATGATTGGAATCACAAAATTGAGATATGATTAAGAGGTTAGCCTTAAGACCTTTAACTAATAGAACATCATTTAGATTGGGAAGCCCTTCCTCATACAATGTTCCTTCACCTACGATTTGAGATGAAACACCATCTCCAAACATGACACTACCCCCAAGGAAGTATGTCTTTGTAAGGACCCAAATTTCCAATTGAGTCTTAATGTAGTGTTGTCTCAATTCTCGACAAAAACATTTGTCATAGGATAGTATTCAGTGAGTATCCTCCAAACCTATGATGTTTGAAGTTTCAATTGAAGACGTAGCGGCCAGTATTTCAAAGTGAAGATATCATTTGCCGAGTTTCAGTGCCATGTTTTGCGTCCTCAACGGTTCATCGTATTCCATTCTCTCCAAAGGTATGAATGAAATTATATATATATGTCGGAGACTAAGAGTATGTTTAATGGCTGTAATTATCTTTAATTTTGAAATTCAATTTTTTTTATGGGCTTAAACTAAAAATGTACATTCTGGATTTTCGTTTGAAAATGTCATTCGAACGAGATTGTCGTTCGAACCAGATTTTCATTTGAACGAGTTTGCCAACGGGTTTCCCTTTTCAACACTGTCTTTTCGTTAGAAAGGTCATTTAAACGAAATGTCATTCGAATGAAAAATTCATTCGAACGAGATTTCTGGCGGGAAACAGTTTTGGCAGTTTTTTATCCATTTTCCCACTACTTTGTCCCACTACTCTTTCACATAATTTAATGACATTTCGTTTGCTGCGACGTTCCCACTCAGAGAAAGGCTTGAGGTGAGGGTTGACGGTTTGTCCCAAAAAGCTTCATTGGTGGATTCTAAGGTTACAGTGGACTCCGGGAATGTCGGCTAGGCAGAGGTGGTTTAAAGAAGATGCGTCGAGGCTTGAAGGAGTCGAGTCGAGTGTAGTAAGTCATCTGTCTTGTAAAAGTAAGTTCGTACTTAGTGGACTTAAGGCTAGGGGTTATCCGAGGTTTTTCCCGTTGTGGGTTTTCCTCATACATCGCAGCGTAGTGTGTTGTGAATTTATTTTATCTTGCAAATCACTTAGAACACATGCTTAGGATTAAAAGATTAAAGTTGGTTTAATTCATACTATTGTTTAATTTGGTGCAAGAATTAATTTGAGGTGACATTTGGATTAAGTTAATTCAAGTCATTAATATCATTTGGTAAAATTTGTTTGGCCTAATTTACGAAAAATGAATTAATCTTGTTAGGCAAATATTTAGGACTTGGGATAAATTTCTTTTGGGCTAAAAGTTAAATATTCACAAATTTGTTTTAATTTGATAGAAATTAAATTTATAAGTTGTTTATGTGTTTGAACCATCCTATTCCGCATCTTTAAGGAAATTTATTTTTTAAAGAATTTTTAAAAATTGGGGGCTATATATTCCAATAATCTTGTTTGTCAATTTAGTTTCATCCTCGGTCATATGTTTAGAACATCCGAAGTCCAAGTACCAACCAGATGAAGTGCGTTGCGACTTAAAAGTGGTTATGAGAACATTGCACTTGAGCTAAGGTAATAAGTCGTCTTTTCTAATACAAATTGGCCTAGTTTTTAAATTTTTATTAGCCTTTGACTTAGAAAATGACTGACGAGTCTTTTTAAATTTCTTCTTCTTAGTTTTAGGTCCTCCCTTTTTTATTTTTACAGTTAGAGTTATGTGCGGTCTTCTTTGGGAGAACATATGTATACGTACTCTTTCTCGAATAGTTAAAGTTTTTGAAAAGTAGGTGTAGACAGTCTCTTTTCAAAACATTCAGCAATGTTGGGTACGTAAACATCACACTAGGAACATTACTGGTGGGTGGAAGTTATGACCTTATCACCAAAATCTTTAAAAATAGGTTTGGTATTGTTAGGAACACTGTCCAGTTAGCACCAGGTTTGAGGTTTTGACGCTGATCTCTAACAGGAGGACATACACACTTAGCTGGACCATTAGATTTAGGTTGTTGATTACACTGACCCTACATTGCCTTATAGACATTTTCATTATAGATTCCTTTCTGAGATTTTTGAAAACTCTGTCCATCTTTAAACAAAATCACATTTTTGAGAAATACAGTTGTTTTGTTAGTCACAACTTTTTCTCAAAAATCTAAGCCAGATTTATCTTCGGAATCCATTTTGCTTCCAATAATAATTTCTTTGTAAATTTACAAATAATTCCAGTTTATATGAGATATTTCCTAATAGGTCATATCACAACATTTTCCCCAATAGGTACTATTTGTACATTTAGAGAATATTCATTATATGTTTACAAATAGGACCTATTGGAACAAAAATAATTTTTCATGGGACCTGATGGACCAAAAAAAAGATATTAGTGCCTATTGAACTACATACTTAGTAAATGAGACTAATTGGTAAAAATGCCTTATATCTTTCCTCTAAAATAAAGTTTTTCTCAAATAAGTCTTTTATCTTAAAAAAAACTCTTTTGTCTCTATCTCATGGTCAACACATTGTGATGTGTAATCTTTAGCATTCTTCCTAATAGTCTGGTTAAGTAATTCAACACGTTCTGTCAATAGCTTCAGCATTTTATCTAGTCTAGCACTCTTTTCGAGCGTTTTAGTATATAGCTACCGAATATTAGGGAGATCGTCATTGGACTCGTTAAGTGCATTGTGTACACTGTCCCCTATTGATTCAATTTTTCTGTGGGACTCATAGACGCGTTCAGTTTGTCTATAATATTCATGCTTGGACACATTCGTAGACTAGGATCATCTAAATTATTCTTATCAGAATTAGGCACAATAGTGTAACTAATAGGCATGATATCAATAGGAACAATACATTCATGAGTAGGCAAGAATGCAATATCATCAGTATAGACTATTTTTCCAAAAAAGGACATGCATGACTCATCAAACTAGGCTGATTCAATTTTATCTTCATCACACTCACTTGAGTCATCCCAAGTCTTACACATATTAGCCCTAGCATTATTATTGTTCAGTTTTACTCAGGATTTATTGGCATAATGTCCCACTTTTCCACAACAATGACACTTCACATTTTTAATGTCATTCTTGTGTTTATTATTGTCATTGGTATGTTTGTCCTCGAGTATTTCACGAGGCCTATGATTTTGGTGACCTTGATAACCATGTCTACCTTATTTAGAATCCACATAGTTACTAAACATAATAATATTTATAAATTGTTTTCTCATTAGAGCTATTTTGTTATTAAGGTTATCCAAATCACTGTCATCATCGAAGGCAAGGTCAAAATAGATTAAATGCAAAATTAGCAATTTGCACACCTAGCGTGTATTAGTAAATATTATAAAGTTTAAAAATAGTTTAAATACAAGTGTTTAAATGTAAAATAGTTTAAAACTTTAACCAGTGTTTAAATGAAAGTTTAGTAAATACTATATACATGTTAGGCTTACGTGCTCTCACTTGAAATGCTCACCTCTCATCTAATGTGCACACCTAGCGTGTAGATTTAATTCATCCTAGTCAATGTACCCCGCCGAAGTAGTCCAAACCAAATCTACTACTACTACATAATTGACTCATAATATTTTCCTGTATCTCCCATATAATATGTTATCTCATTCTTCCTATCCCTGTGACAATTATAAATTTCTCATTTTATAGTTAATTACTCCCATCCCAGAGTTATCTCAAATATCATTATCCTTCTCTTCTAGTAGGCGCACATAGTATGATAAGTCATCAATATATATATACTAGCGAAAAAAATACGTAATTTCAAAACGATTTTTTTTTCTAAAGTACGTAACTGCAAAAAGAAAAGAAAATTATTCCCCAACAAAACAAAGTGTAATTTTGAAAAAATTGACCATAATACACTTTATTGATTGGAATATCCACCCTGATAAACAAATAAAAAATAGTCCAACAACATTCTTTGAAATAGTCTAAATTCATCAAACAAATTTACATATAGCATGAAATTTACAATATTCATCAATCGAATTTACAATGTGCCTCAAAATAAACTAAGTGTCAATTTTTTCAAAAAATGGACATAATCTCCTTTATTTATTGGACTATCCGCCCTCTTAAGGGATAACCAATCCAACAATAAAAAAGTTAAGCATAGTTTCCTCTTGAAATCAAAGCACAAACATATTATCTGCAGCAAATTGGTATAAAGAACATGAGTAAAAGAGGTACTATACTAAAGAAAATGGTGTTTTTATTTTAACCCTCCACATGCCTCAGATAAGATTCAACAACATGACATGAGCTATTTGTACAACGTAAAATTATAAATCATCAATGGCATATACCAAACTAAAAAGATACATCAATGAAACCATAATTTGGTGCATTTTTGCAACATTCAAATAATGCCCATTCTCACAAAGTCCTTGGTTGCATCTTTATCTCTCACCCTAGCCCTTATTCGCTTAACAATTGATAAAGATCCAGTGTCACATCAGTGTAGCACCTATAAAATGTAATTAAAATTTAAGATAGTTTCAAATAAGAACAAATCCTAGAATATATTAACCCCAATGGGTGCTAAATTATTAACAACTTCATGTCACACAACTTTAATATCTTCATGATTGCAATGAGAGCATGGCGGGTAAGTGTAATAAGTTATCCCATTAACATCATGATCCGATGCATTAATTAGCTTTGTTTTTTGGTTAGGGGGAGCGAAAACCTTTTTAATTAAATCTTAAGCCACCTCCTTTGGGGACCAAAGGTCTCGTATGTCTTGTTTGCTAGTAGGGAAAACATTTACGATGACATTTTCTAATGGTTCAATAACATCTTTGAATACCTTGTCTTGTCCTTCGATGGTTACTTCCTTCCACCCGAATGGATAGAGCAAAGAGTACCCATCTTTGTTGTCCGTCATAGGCAAAAATCGCTTTTAATTTTCTGCAGCAAATGAAGTTGATGTCTGATTAAACATAAAAATCCAACCAAACTGAAGAGTAATGGAAAAAAATATAACTTTATACTAAAAGAAAATAATAATAACAATAATAATAATAGTAATAATAAAGAAAATAATAATAATAATAATAATAATAATAATAATAATAATAATAATAATAATAATAATAATAATAATAATAATAATAATAATAATAATACAAACTCCGACGGTGAAGCTTTGGCGCTATTAATGAAATTTTAATGTTTACCTGCTCATTGCCCTAAATAAATGCGTATAGTGATTCCTCTAAATATATTTGAATGTAATAGTACAACCCTGAATTTTCTTTGATGTTTACACCTCAAATTCTATTTTGATTAATGATATTACACCACTGAAGTACAATGGGCTACGTACATAAGTACATTGTATACACAACAATGGCTTCACCGAGTGGCTATTAATAAGATTTTGTATGCAGTGAATGCTTCTCTTGCTTCCCTGCCCACCATCTTTCTCACTTGATTCTGTAGATCTAATGTATTTATTCCTGTCTAGTTTGGATTTGGATGTTCTCACTTTTCCTAATGCAGCTAATGCGAATGCATTAACCCAAAAAAATAGCTATACTAATCCCTCATCGATAATTTTGGAAACCCGCTTCTGATACCAGGATCTAGCGGCCCCATCAAGGGCATGATGCCTCAAAAGTTCTATCACCAACGCAACAACTACTGCATAGAAAAGCCTTGTTGTCCACTTTGGCTATTCCTCATCATCTTTCTGAGGCAAAAAACAGAATAATTCCCTTAGTGCTTCTTCCTACGCAAGGATGTTGGGGAAAAACCACACACGTTTTCTAAGAACAAAACATATAGGACAAAAGATTAGGGCCCTCAATGAAAGTAGGCAAAGTATAAGTAGGAGAACCCCAGTACGTGAGTATAGTATGAGTAGCTTGCACAGTGTGGATAGTTGTAAATAAAACCTACAAAAAATTACCCAAATAAAACACATTAGCCTTGAAATTGTATATAAAATAGTCCATACACATATCAAATAACATAACTGACAATTAGTACTGAACATAAACAATCAGTACCAAAAATTAACTTAATCGACAATCAGTACAAAAAATTAACTTGATGTCTAAACCATCCGTACCAAAAACTCAGGCTTATAATTGACAATTAGTACAAAACATAAACTTGATTAAGACAAATAACATATCTTGGAACTAAGCTAATTTTCATCTTCAATTTCTTTCCAAACTGATTTTAAATTTGGTACGACGACTTTCTTCAAAGGCATAAACATCAATAAATAATATAAGTTAAGTAGACAAATAACTAACACTTGGTACCTTTTCTTCTGAATTCATTTAATTCTGCATGTTTTTATATCACCTTCATTCCTATTCTCAGTCAAGTCATTTATCTTCTTTCAATCATCTTTTTAGTCTTCTTTTGTAAGGGTATGGTCTGTCTCCCCAGAAACGAAATAAAATTCCTCCTCCGAAGTTGGTTCTACATATTGTCTATGCCAATCTTGAAAACCTTGAATCAACTCAAGTGTAGCACCTATGAACAAAGAGAATTATGTTAGTTTTTTTGCAAATAAAGGATATTGAAAAATATCAAAATAAGACCATTTGAAAGTCAAATATGATAACAATCAATATGTCCTAGTTTGCCACACATCTAACATTGTGGACTATTAAAGACCAATTAGACCTGCCTCCTTAACTATTAAAACCTCTACTGCCATTAAAACCTCTAACATCACTTGGATTCCTATTAAAACTTCCATATTTTATCCTCTGAAATTAGGTTGAAAGAAACCTTGCGTAGAAAAACCATTGAATCTCTTCTTATGAAATTGATTTTGACTTTGAGTAGCAAGATTTACAATATTTGAATTAGATGAATCAAGTTACTTGAGATGTTTCTCAATCCTACTTTCATGGGCAAGTAAGAGAGATTCTATCTCTGCTATATAAATGAATTCAGATCTTGAACTTACAGACACAATGAAGGTATCATACTGAGAGGGAAATCCATCAAAAATAGCATCGATATCATCTTTCACAGTGAAAACATATCCAAAAGAAGTTAACTGATCAGTTGATCTTGCGTAGAAAGTCATTAATAGAGGAATAACCTTTATTAGTATTCAACAATCGAGTCTTAAATTGAAAAATCCTAGCATTTTGTTTAAGAAGCAAAGTAGGTCTCGAGAGTCTCCATACTTGAGCCAAAGTCTCACAATCAACCATCCTCATAAAAATTGACTCAATCATTGATAAAATAAGCCAAGAGAACAACAATTGATTCTATTGTTCCCAATCAATAAAAAACATAATGATTTATCTGATCTTAAGCAGCATGTGCTTCAGAAAGAAATGTTACTACAGGAGTAAGTTTCTCTACGATGAATTTTTGGAGTTTGTTACCTCGATACGCAACATTCAGTTGTTATCACCATAGAAGATAGTTATTATCATAAAGTTCTACAAACAAAGCATGAGAAAAAAAATGGAGCAAATTTGTTTATAGCGTAACAATTTTCAATAGATAGTGTTATAAAAATAAATTGCTGGAATAAAGAAATACCACCTCGTGTCATGGTCTTAGTAACTCTCACATATTTATAACATATTTCGCACCTAATAAACCCAAATGTCCCAAAATTGAAACCTTTAATTTGGAGATCAAGTAATAAAGGAAACTATTAAACTATTCTAAGAAAAAACGATTAGATCCATGAGCAAATATATCATCTGTATCTAAAAAAAGTTACTACAAAGGAAGACAAATAGTCCAGAAAATGTATGACACATACTTGAACTCAAGCATGAATTGACATAAAGAACAAACATATTAGAGACACTATTTAGGAAGCATCATCATAGAAGCAACAATTCCAAATTTGATTAGGACCCGTGCGCATACCAATACATGAAATTGTCTAAGTAAAAGTGGAAATCAAGTTGAAAAATTAGAAAAACCTAATTACGTGAGCATAATTATAATTAGGGATTAAAAGAGTGAGTGCAGTAAAATTACCCGAGCGAGGATGTTTTTAAGCATATTGGAGCCTTGGAGGAAATTGACAGCCTGGGATCCACTGATCTGACCATCCTAATCCAAATCCACTCTCTAAAAAAAGGCTTCAAATTGATCCATATTCGGCCCTGCCATTCAAGATATCTAAGCAATCAATGAATTATGGAAGATCAATGAGTTTTATTATCACATACACAAAAACTTACGGATCTCTTTAGAATAGTGGTATCGGATAATTTTGAGGGAGTAGAGAAGATCTCGGAAATTGAGGAGTTAGATTTGAGATTATGGGAGTTTTGATGGGAAAACGAACCATTCGAACAAACAAAGAATCATAGGCCTTAAATGGCTACAAAAGAACTTATCATACAGATCCGACCTAGGTGTCACAATTTTGGGGTAACTTTTTACCATAGACATGACCAAACATAAAATTCACAATTTCATATACCACAACATAGTTTTAAATAAAATTAAGACTATGTAATATCTGATGTTTCAAAACCAAATGTACACAGGTGATACATGAGTTTGTGAAACAAAAAATAGTAAAAAAGAGTCATTCAACTATTAGAAGATTAATAGATATACCTTGCCAACAAAAGATTGGTTATGAACTATAAGAAAGATAACATATCAAAATGTACTAATAAAATTTGACAGAACATTGATCCTAATTTTAAAGAACAAAGTTTAGAGATATTTATAATGAACGAATAATATACCTATTAAGGGGTGGACCGTGGAAGGGATATGAGGCAAATTTCCACTCGCAATCCAACCACATACCTGAGTAACTACTGCATCGAAGAACACAAATATCATGAGTAACTAAGGTAAAACAAACCAACATATGAGAGAGACGGATATTATACATATAGAAAACATACGAAGGTTGGAACACATTGATAATTTCTTATTTGTTCTTCAGAATATTCATCATTACATCAAAAGAATTTCAAAAGAACTGAAGATTCAGTCATTTTCAGCCTTGAATATATAACATGCCAATAGAATAACACATTAAATGAGAGAACTCAATTGAAGCTATAACAATTATATACCAATTGGTATAATAGTTATATACCAACACATTCAATCAGTTGGTTTTTAATGTTACACAACACATACTGTTCAGACTCTTTGAGTGATTTAACATATTCCCCACTTACACAAAGCTCATTTCCTACAAAAGATCGATAGCTGACAATTCAGTTGCTATAGTGTTTGATCAATAGAAGGTCGTCCAGTCAATGACTGTCAAGCCATCAGCAATGCTACCACGATTCACATTGTCAAAGAAACATAGTACATGTTGGAGATCTTACCTTGAATTCGTTCATCTAATCTATATCAGACTTGAATTAGGTGCATGATAGTTTTACTTTCTCAACAAATATTCTGAAATGTAGGGCATAAACACACACAGGCCTGTGAAATGCAGGGCACAATATCACATCACCTAATTTGATGGTTCATTTTATGATTAAATAAACATGTGGATGTTGTTGTGGGGTTAGGATTTGCAGATGCTGGTGGTGCATAGAACCTAGTCGGCAGTCCTTTAATCATTATAACAAAATAAGTAAGATATAGTTTCGCCAAAAATTTAATAAATTCCAAGGAAACATGGAAACTTGTTTCGGAATGTCCTAATAAGAAATGTAAAGGTCAACATATATGCATACAAATACAAAAATAGGGCACCTGCATATTGTTTCTGTGAACAGGGTGCTAGAACACTTTAGCTACAGTACGTGGCTATAAATTTACCAAAGGTATGTTCACTTTTGAAGATGAGACATCTAATGAGAGGCCTAAACCAAACATGTATTAAAAACCAGACATGTATAATTTGTCCTTCTTTAATAAATAACACCAATTGAAATGCCATGTATATCTAAGCCATTACATCTAACATGTATAAAAACTTATATTTAAGGAAATAACTTAAAATCTATATTAAGAAAAGCTAAAATTATACATCAGGGGTTGAAATACCTGAGATAATTTGGAGGATTTCCATGAAGCCAAATGTTCACATCAGTATTTTCCTCCAATTGATGCAGTATTTTCAGTCTGGAGTCCACATTAGCCTCCAATTCAGTATGGAGTCCACATCAACATGAATTCCAATGCAGTATTTTCCTCCAATGCAGTACGGAGTCCACATGAGTTCTGCATTGAAATATGCAAATTTGAACGGCTGAACAGTTGTTTAGGTGGCAAAAACAAATCAAGATATAACTATCCACCAGAAGTATGATATTCTTCACTTTTCAGTACCAATGACTGACTTTGATTGCTTAAAGCTCTCACAACATGGACAGTTATGCAAGATCTCATTAATATAAATGTCACAATTAAGGCAAAAAAGATGCTTGCATTTAGAGCAAGCAACACACGGGCTAAACATGTTTCCAAGATTCAGGAGACTTTGCTAGCAACCAAAACTTTTACATAGTCAAAATTTTGAAAATGTTCATACAATCAAAATGTCAAGAAATCAAATTATTATGAGGAAACCACCTAAGAAATAGTAAGAGATGATGATGATGATAGTAAGTGTACAATATATGATCGGTGTATTTGTGGTTGTGGCACAATTGTATGCTTTATGTTGTTCTCTATTAGCACCCAAATAGCCTACACAAAATAATAATAATAATAATAATAATAATAATAATAATAATAATAATAATAATAATAATAATAAAAGGAAATTCAAAAATAAGAATTTCAAAAGATAATGAAACAATACCTTAAATCATAAAATTGATTAGGTCATCCAAAATGAATCCTCACTGTATCAAAGAGCTTTACCCAAATAAACTGCATTTTTATGGCATCCATTATTCAGTTTAACTGCTGATATCAGTAGAACATAAATAGAATTGTAACAGCTGATATCATTAAAAACTCATATAACATGAAGTAACAGATTTGTCTTCCTTACCAATGCTTTAGTGAATGAAAATATTGAAAGTTAAGTCATAATTGAAATCATGACACTAACTAATTGGAAATAGAATTATAAATTGCATAAAATATGTTATCCCCAAATTTGTGCATAGTATGTTTATAAAGTTTGAAAATTCAACAACCAAACCTTCTAAAGTTGTTGTTGATACAAAACCAACAAATGAAGAACACAGAGTATGCCCAAACCAAATGTTCACTATTATCCTTTCATGGAAAGCTTACCAATTCAATCTTCTTAGTAGACAATCCCACAATAAACGAACCTGTGAGTGAGGTAATTCACAACCTACAAATATCCATTTCCAAAAATAATTTAGGTAGTTTACATAGTTAATATCATTAAATCACTATAATTCACTTCAGCACTAATTTAATAGAAAATTCTGTAAAACCCAATTCAAAAGTCACATTGCATTAAAAAAGTACACCTTTGAAGCTATTTGGATTAACAAAAAGTAATAAATTTTTTCCATACTATACATGTTAAGTAGAGTAGAGATGTCAATAGTAATACATAATATATAATAATAAGAAATCTGAGAGCTGGGCAGCCATGGATGATGAAACTTACAATGTTCCAAAATTTAGCACACTTGACCAAATAACAATAACAGACTATGTTCAACCCAAATTCATAACCCAAGGAACTCAAGCCTCATCCCCAACTCAAATACTCAAAAGAAATGAAACCAACCTCAGTATGGGATCTAGCGAACAAATGACAAACAAAGCTATTAAAGTGAAACATTCCAAAGTATGTCCACCAAATAACATAATAAAAGTGAATTAACCCGAATTAGCACAATGAAAAACTAAATACATTTTAGGCTTCACAAAAGAAATAATCCCAAATTGAATCTTTGAAAAAAATGTAGGACCAAGCTGAATAGAAGTGAAATACCCTTTTCTTCATTAATCTTACTTTAATAGGGAGGAGAAAAGAGAGCAAACAGGAACTAAAATAAAGCAAAAAGGAAGTCAACTAAAAAATTGAGTCCTCTTGTATTTCCTTTTATTAACAACATAGCAACTAAAAAAACAAAATTTAGTAGCTCATAATATTTAATAAACTAAAACACCTATCATCCAATATGGTTTGTATCAAAATAGATCTGATAGGATACCTTGAAGGGTGGAGGAAGAGAGAGAATAATCAAAGAAATCTGAATAAATTAATCCCAAACTCTGTATCTGTAAACACAATCTACTATGTTAAATAAAATGGAGAATCAATCAACATAAGAAATGAACAAAGCATTATACCTGATATCGAGAAAACAAAACATATATGAGAACTTTCTTTTTAATGGATCTATAACACAGAACCTCAAGATCCAAGCTGGAGAACATTAAAAGCAAAAAAATATGAGAGAAATTTGCCTTCGTCGTGTGTAAAAGAGTGAGAGTGAGAGTGACAGAGACTACCTAATGTTGGCAACAATGGAGGAGGAGGGTGGCAGCATAAAAGACAGTGGTGGAGGGTGGAGGATGGCGGTGGGTAAGCTTTTATTTGGGAGGGTTTCTCTTGAAAAGGGTAGAGAGAAAAAATGAGTGAGATGGAGAGAGTGAGAAGACGACTAGGGTTTGGGTGTAAGGGGTTGAAAGAGGGGAAATGATCTCGACCATTCCTTTCTTGCCTTGGTGGCTTCATCCTAGCCTTTAATTAAGTTGTCAACTTATTCAATAGTAAAACTATTCTACTCCTTATTATATATATATATATATATATATATATATATATATATAACACAATACTGCAACCTTAGGTTGAGACCTCCTGGTGCATGCATACTCTGCTATCATGTCTGAGTACCTCTCATATTAAATAAAGGACCACTAGTTGAGTATCTCTGTCGAACCATAAATACAAATCACATATATTGGAGGTGAACATAGTCCCCATCCAAATGGGTCACACACATACCTACACTCTTATTCAATCGTCGAAACTATCAGACTCTCATATAGCACGCATCCAAGGTTCTATATTTTGGTTACAAGTCTAAAATCCCCCCCCCCCCCCCCCCAAATGGGCTCGTTAGGATAAGACCTTCCACAACGCGATACCTCCCCCTGATAGAAATCATTATAGGTATGTTATACAAATAATAAATCATACAATAGGTTTTGACACAATTTACCTATTCATATCATTAGTATAGGTATACACGCAACCTATCATACATGTCCCATACATAGTATATCAACATCCCCCGAATATTCTACGCATTAATTAATTTTAATTATACTTCTCACAGTACATCCCGAGTATCCCTCGTTGTTCGAACAATTCTAACTATTCATCACCCTACTTTAGTAGGTCAATAGTCTCCCTACCACTAGTTCAGTTTTAGGTTCACTCATAACCTCCGTGTTCATTTAAATATCCGTAATATTATTTAACATTAAATAATTCTCGTAGTTATCTCACATTCTGTGTAACCTACTTATATTCTCGTCAGGTCAAATTACATCCAAATCTACCCCAAAGTTCAAAATTAAATTATCTCTAATGAGGAACAAATTATCAACTCAAATCGCTAAGAAAATTTAAGCAAAAAAGACGAGACTCTAGTGACATACATTCTGAACCGGTCCGGGGGGTTACAGCGAGCCGGTACGCCCTACCTGAGATCGTCTCCTTCCCTTAGGCAACCACGAATTTCAACCATTTTCTTAACTAATTTCTCATGGATATTTACTAAATTAAAAACCAAGGTTTCCAAACATCGTGTAGACATATAGGGGTTATTTCCAATGTAAAAATATTATCAAAACATCCAGAATTCTATCCAAGAATCAATTAATTCATAATTATCACCAAGAACCGTAGTTTTATGTTCTTCCATATTCATAAACCTATAAGTACAGATTTTTCCCATCCATTAAGATCTAATTTTGTCATCTAATTATTTCATAATTCCATCTACATGCAATTCCTAACCAAAACTTAATTTAATTCTCAAATTTTTAATATCAAATTTATAGATACATAGGTATTTCTTCATTTCTACTCTAACATGGATAACATATGCACATAATTTAGAAAGATAAAAACTGGCCATTTTTGGTAGGTCTGATTCATTGAAAAAGAAGAGTATGTTCGTTGTCCTCTTTCTGTGATCTACGCGACTACGACGATTTTGGTGCAAGAACTTGTGAATTGGCTTTCGAATTCTACTATCCTCTTCCTCCTATGGTTTCCCTTTGGTTGTGCAGGTTCTAACCCTGACTTCACCAGCGCATAATCTGATTTATACTAATAAAATTCGTAGGTCTTTATTTCCCTAAATTTCAAAAGATCGAAATACCCCTCCAGAGTGCCGGTTTGGCCTAAAAGCTCCCCGGGACCCAAACTAAACCCCCAGGTAAACGTTTCTGACAATTTTGACCCTTCCAAACACACTGACACACTCGTAATGACTATATAAAATACCAAAAGTGAAATTACATTTTATTTCTCAAATTAATTTCCGACACGACTTACACGCACGTCCCAACTACATTTATCATGAAAATCCCTTACTAAGTCGTTTAATGAAAAGTTAAAAAAAGTTAAGAAGGGTTCGAATATTTTCTTGAGGAAAATATTTTAATAACACCAAGGAAAACTCAAATTATGTTAGACAATGTTTTTGAATAAGAAATTTCAATTACATAGAAACTTAAAGGTTTTAAAAGAATTTTAAACCCTTATAGCAGTGATATCAAAAGTAAAACAACTATCAAAAGCATTCACACAAGACAAAAATTTTAACATGGTAAAACCCTGAAAATGCCCCGAAGCCCCTAATTTTAAAATTCTAATACTTTAAAATCGATTTCCTTGTTGAGATATGCGGAAGCGTAAGATGGTTCACAAAAACACCAAATTTTAATTTACTTCAAAATTAAAATAAAACCAAGTGAAATTAACTAAAACACACACACAACTTAAGTTTCACTTAAACCAAGTTAATTAACCCAAGTCCTAGAAAATTGCCTAATTCATATTTTTCATTTAATTAAATTAGGCCAAACCAAATTTTAACCAATTAAATTAAATGACTTGAATTAAATTAACTAAACATTACCCAAAATTAATTTACACCAATTTTAAACAAGTAGTGATTAAATTAAACCAATTTTATGTTTTTTACCTAAGCATGCGTTCTAAGTGATTTTGTAAAAGATAAAATAAACAATTAATCCACTACGCCGCGATGTACGAGGAAAAACCCACAATGGGAAAAAACCTCGGACAACCCTAGCCTCAAATCCAATAAGTACGAAATTTACAAATACAAGACAGTAGACTTACAACACACGACTCGATCCCTCTCAAGCCCCGACGCTCCTTCTTGTATCAACCTCTTATTAGCGAATAACCACAGAGCTCCACCGCGGTCTCGAAATCCACCGATCAGACTTTATATGGTCACCGTCACCCGAACTAGGAGCATTTCTCCAAGTGGGTAAATCAACGCAAACATCTTCTTCTTTGTGGGATGTAGAAGCAAACCCAAACGTCTCTTCAAAATGGTAGAGATGAAAAGCCGGTGCCAAAACTCCAAGCAAGTACAAATATATCTATGGTAGCTTGGATAAACAATATGGGTGTAAAACTAAAGTGTATAACCAATTTTTCTTGAAAACTTAGAGACTTTAAAACCTGAACTTTTTTCTTAATCAATTTTTCTCTCAAACTCTCTCTTAGAGATAGATGGGTATGGAAAAGTTAAACAAAAAAGGCTGGTTCCCGTTACTATTAATTTCTGTCAAAAGTTAGTGGGGTAAGGAAATGGGAAACTTGGGTAAAAACTGCTAAAAACTGCTATAAATTTTTCCCGCCTGAAATCTCGTTCGAACGAGATTTTCGTTCGAACGAAGCCTCGTTCGAACGAGCTTTTCTAACGAAGTTCCAGTGGCTTAAAGATGAACTCGTTAGAAATCTCGTTCGAAGTCTCTTTTGAACAGCCATCTCGTTCGAATGACAATTTGAACGATGTTCCAGTGGCCTATGGGGAAGGTTGTTGGCAGCTTCGTTTGAACGACATTCTCGTTCGAACGATAATATCGAACGAGAAACCAGAAAGTTTAAAATTACGAATTTAGCCTAGAAACTTTATATACTTTATATAGAATTTTAATAAAATCTTTCTGACAAATAAACAATAGTTTTTAATTAAACCTACACCCATTATAAATCGTTCCAAGCTCTTATATATATATGTAATGCATTCATACCTTGGGAGAATGGAACCACTATTGATGACGTAGAAACGAGGCACTTAAACTCGGCATTTTGATGAAGCTTTATACACTTGGCTGCTACGTCTTCAACAAACAAGTCATAGGCTTGAATGGATCAATGTGAACTCTATCCTATGACTCAAACATTTTTGTCCGAAATTGGGCCAAAACTACAAAGGACTCAATTGGAAATTTGTGTCCTTATAAACCCCTGTCAAACAGGGGAAACATCCATACTCCCTCTATGGAGTAAAAACAAAAATCCACTAGAATGAGTTATAGAGTACGAGCAAACATCGTATTATCTAACCAAATCAGACCTAAAGCTAAGTCAAGAAATTATACCAGCACTCCTATATTTTTTGTTCGACTTTTCTGGCTTCTGACTATTGTCTTTAACGTACTCAAAGCTTTACTCTTTAGCTCATTTCTTTATGTTGACTCTGATGGTAAAAATATTTTTACCAACACAACTTTAGTGTTGTTGTGTGAGAGTATAGTGGTGTGATGTGCCTAACACATGCATGCAAATCACTCACACTTATACAGATAGTTTCCTACGAATTACAAATCAATTCGAAAATGACATGCAAGAGTCTGAATAAATTTTTCTTGAAATTAGACTTCCTTTTTGTAGGCAGATTACAAAGTAATCTGGCTATAATAAAAGATCCAAGATCCTATATGTATATCTTATTTATTTACAAACTTATGTCACAAAATGTGAAATATGAACTTGGAGACATAAACGTCTTTCGATCTGAGATTTTTCAAGTCTTGTTTTTTTAAGAAAACTTGAAAATAGAAAGAGGAATATGTTGGGAACGATTTGATAAAAATGTTATAAAACTAAAACCTAACAGAGAGTTGATTTCTAAAAAGGAAATTCGTTCTAAAAGAATGTGACTATATCACTTTAGTCGGATCTCAAATCTCAAATATGTGAGACGAGATCAAACTTAATGATAGTATTTGGAAAAGATATTTGAACTAAAAGAGGAACTTGAATCATGAAAACGCTCTCAAACTCTCAAAGTTATCTGGAAAAATTTGGCTAGAGTTTGGTCTATGTTTTCTCTCTCTCTCTCTCTCTCTCTCTCTCTCTCTCTCTCTTATTTTCTCCTCTCTCTGAGACTTGACAAAAGATTGGAAACGATTAACCCTCAGTCTCTATTTATAAGGACGAAGGAAGGATCGAAGGTTAAGGTTAAATTCAGCGATCAAGATTAATTCGACTATTCGGTGATCAATCTAAGGTCTCACAATGCACCGCTTCTAAAAGATCAGCGATTGGCTAAACCGGGTATCACTTGGATTGAGTAATAACGCATGTAGGCCATTGATTAAAACGAATGAACATTTTAGATTAAATCTTAAGAATGTGAGTATAAAGAAACACAAATCGGGTCGTTAATAAGCTAACATGTGTACGTTCCAGATTACTTATAAAACGCGTGTTTGTTATCTTTGAATAATATTATTTTCTACCCCAAATATATCTATCACTTTTGAATATTACCCAAGGCATATTTTAGGAAGTTTAAGAAATTATGAATTAGCCCCAAACAATTTTAAAACCCAATTTTAAATGATTAAAAAAAAGATTTGAATTGTTTAAAAAATTCCAAAAATTCTTGAAAAATATTAAAAAATATTTTTAAGCTAATGGGAAGACATACACACGTCATACACACAAAGTGCCAAATAAATGCAGTCCTAGGTGTTGTGAGTTGTGTTGGTTACTACCTTTTCCAGCCTTGATTATTCTTGATGCAAATAATGGAGAGGCATGAGGCTTAGGGTTAGAAAAGGGATGACACAATTTTGTCTCTATTTCCAAACTACACAAGCTCCTATATTTTAGACTAAAGTGAGTCATATATATAGTGTGCTTCAATCGTAACTGGTGTATTTCTCACTCACGGCAATCTTAGTATTTCCTTGTCATTATTATTACTCATTCAGTAAGTAATATTCAATATAAATAAATATTAATCCTTATCTCGCTAATTAATATTTATTTTAACCCGGATCAGTGTCTAATTAATTTTCCCATTTTAATTAAATCAATCCCACATTTAAGATTATTAAAATTATGGGGTTTTACATACTTCCCCCTAAAAACGGAATTTCGTCCCAGAATTCGTAAAAAAAAGTATACCTGGCAAGAATAACCTTGGATATCTGTCGCACATCTCCTCCTCGCACTCCTAGGTAGACTCCTAGATGTTATGATACTCCCACTGGACATGCACGAGTGGAAGTACCTTCGACCTCAATCTCTTCTTACTATGGTCTAAGATATCCATCGGCCTCTCCTCATATGAACTATCAGGTTGTAATTCAATCTCCTCCAATGAAATGTGAGTGTGAGCCAACTCATCCCGGAGATACCGCCTCAGTGAAGAAATATGGAACACAACATGAATATGGTGCAAGTGCTCTGGAAACCTAAGTCTATATGCCACCGGTCCAATCCTCTCGATGCTAGGAAATGGCCCCACGTACCTTGGTGCCAACTTCCCCTTCTTCCTAAATATCATTATCCTCTTCATAGAAGATAATCGCAGCAACACCTGGTCCCCCACATTAAACTCTTGAGAGAACCACTTAGCATCGACGTAGCTTTTCTATCTATCCTAGGCTACCCGTAAGCGACTCGGAATCATCCAATCCTAGTCGAAGTGTCCTGAATTAACTCTGGCCCGAGTAGAATATTGTCCTCCACGTCTAGCCAACAAGCAGGAGAACGATGAGGCTTACTATACAACACCTCTAAGGGGGCCATGCCAATAGTAAATTGATAGGTGTTATTGTATGCAAACTCCACCAGTGGAAGGTACTTGTAATACCTTGTGACTTTGGGACTGAGAATTTAAATTTTTTAGAGAAATAAAATTTATTTAAATTGGGGAATTTTAAATTTGGAAAGTGAGGTCCAAAAATTGGGGGCGTTATAAAGTATTCCAGATGAAGATTTTGAGTGCACTATTGGTTCCGGATGGGTCGATAAAGTCGAAATGACTGTCCTTGGGTTTTATTTTGGTTTCAAAATATTTTTTAGTTTGACTCGAATTGGAGTAAATGAGTCATTTAAAGTCTGTATTACCGTTTAAAGTAGGGTATTTTGGATATTAGGCTTATAAAGCTTTTGGGAGATTGAAAATCTCATTTTTGAGATTAAGAGAGAGGGAGAGAAAACCCTAGAGAGAGAGAAGTGGAAAGAAATAAGAGAGAGGAGAAGGCTTGGAGCTTGGGGATTTCTGGCCAATACGCGATTTTGGGGATGATTCAACCTCTACAATTCTGAGGCAAGTGTTTAATCTTGCTAAATATTTCATTTGTGTATTTCATTTCATAATTTGTGGATAAAAGAAATAGATTTTGGAGATTATGTCAAAACCTAGCTTTTGGGTATTTTACCTTAAATTTGATGTTTATACATGGGATTGATGGCATTTAAGTTGATGAGATGAGATGTAGGTTGGGTTTTGATGTGAGAAATGTGATTGAGTGAAAGATTGAGGGTTGGATGATAATATTTTGGGTGTTTGGAGAGTTTGGTTTTGTTCAATAATGGAAAACAACCAAGATATCTGGTATGGACGGTCGATCGCGCCCTAAGGGAAAAGCCTACTTCTTTTGTAGGAAAAAATTTAGAACGGCGGTCAACCGGGGGTCTGGGGCCAGTCGACCGGTTCTCTGTTTTTAGCCTAATAATGAAATTTTCTTTAACCACCTTTTTTTTTGGGTTTAAACTTAGAGACCTTCTTAGTGAATGTCTTATAGAGGGTTATGTTATAATATTAAGGCATTGGTGCCTTAGGGTGATTAGGGGCATTCAGACCTATGTTAGAAATGGATTATGAGGGTATGATGCCTCTTTTGGTAAGGAAACGATTGTGGGACTGAAAGATAGGCGAATTATATGGACATAATTTTGGTGGGCTATTGTGAGCTAGTTGTAAGTCGTAGAAATAGTCCCTTTTTACTAATGTGCTTTTAGAGTCAAGTGGTATCACGGTAGATATTCTAGTACATTACCGATTAATAAAGTAGGCATGTGTACTTATAGACGAGATCGTTATTATACATGTACGGGCAATTAAAGACAAGTGTTCCAAGGTATTATGGGGCTCTAATTGATTAAGGATGTAGCTCATAGGTTATCGACTATTAGGTTGTGATGTAATGTTCGTCGGGATAATTACTATATATATGTGTGTGATTAATAATGAAGATTCCCATACTTGATGGGATCGTGGAATGAATCTAGGATGAAGCTTGAGGTTTGCAGACTATTAGTTAGGTGTATACCAATAGTCAAAATTATTACTAGATATATCGATGTGCTTTCGGATATAGATGGATGTGTAGTGATTGTTACATACATTAAACTTTGGGTTGATAACCTTAATGTTGGATATATTGGAAGACTATTCATATCATAGGGGTAATGGGTGAATATGATTAAAGTGAGGGATCGTATTTATATAACGAATTAATTTAATATGCTTGGAACGACGACTAGTATATTGAGGATTATGTACACTTATAGCCGAGTTTATAAATTTCATACATACGGACGAGAGATGGTATATATATATATATATATATATATATATATATATATATATGTGTGTGTGTGTGTGTGTGTGTGTGTGTGTGTGTGTGTGTGTGTGTGTACTTATGGCGTGAATATCTATACCGTGTGTAATGGGTTGATTAAATGATGTGATCATATGGATGCATATATATAGTGTGAATAATATATATACTTAATGTGTGAAGCATACCCGACACATGCTATCATGGGAAGTTGCGCGATGAGGGTGAGCCCCTGGCTTGAGGAGCAGGGTGTGGATAGTCCCCAGGTCATAGTCGTCCATTTTTATTTGTGTAAATTTATTTTGGGGGTGAGAAGTCTTGGGTATGAGTCGTTCTCACTTTCCGGTAGGAACTATGACCGCTTCCCATACGTTAGGATTGATTTTTTTTCCATGGCGGTGTGATAATAGTCCGATATGTGGTGACCGCGGGAGAATGTAAGTAATTCCTGGAAGATGATAGCATGGTGCAGTATTTTGGTATCCTATAACCGTTTATGTTATGTGTATTACAAAGTGTACATTATGTGTGCTATGTATACGTGGTTATAGGAATGAATGGTTGCATATATATATTTAGAGTAATATATTTATCTATCGTATAGGTTAAGAGGACATGGAGTTTCTATGGTGTACATCTTGTGTGATTTTGGTGTACTAATTTATCAGGGTCGAAGGATCGTACTAAGAGACAATTACGGTTATAACGACCCCAAGGAGTTAGATAGAGATTCTAATTATGTTCTTATATATAGTACGATATATCTAAGTAGTTGCAGTAATATGATTTGAGTGGAAGACATAATGGATCCCTACGATCAACATTGTCAAGGAGTAGTGTATCAGTGGGGTTCATTATTTGGATTTTGCTTTGCGAGACTCCCCAAGCACAAAACGTAGTGCAATGTTGAGAGTGGAGAGAAGTTTTTTCCCTAGTACTCGAATGTATGTTGTTTAGAGAATAAAACTCTTATATTGAAGCTTAATGTTAATGTGTGACGTATTAAGATTCATAACTGGTTTAATTTAATAATTGGAACCACTAGAGCCTAGTAAGGCATATATGTGTATATATATTTTGGTGTGATTAGAATGGAAAGGATTCTTGGGTTATGTTAGGATGGCAGGTCATGCGGGTATAGGCCATGCATACAGTGAGGTAGGTTGTCCTTAAATGTGTCGAGTAACTTAATTAAGGTTTCAGGACATGATTAGGTGTGCGCTGCAGATGAGAGGTGAGTTAGGGGTTTCACGAGAGTGCGACTCCACTTTAATTATGAAATAGTGCATTTATATTTATTATGCACAGTTAACACACTTGCTGCAAACATTTTTACACCTCGGGCTCTGACCCATTTATATTTCTCTTTTGCTATATATATATATATATATATATATATATTGTTTATTACAGGTGTCCTACCGTATGGATAACGAAATCTTTTCTATCTAGAGTCTTGGGAGCCGTAGCAGTTGCAGACTGTGGCGGGATTTAGATTGTAGCCGCTTTCTATTTCGTTGAAAATCTAGATAGGATTCATGTTGTGTATCCGGTTTATACCTAAGAGTTATATGTAAGTGTTTATATTTCTTCCTTATGGTTGTTGTAGTGTCTGTGACCTGACAACTTATTCGGGTATATTTTCTTTTTGTGTACTCATTTTATTTTAATTCTAGCACTTTCTTTCAACATGGTACTTGTGTGCATTCTACATTTTTAGTAGTTCTATATTGTTGGTTTGATATCCATTGTATGTTTTATATTAATTTTGGCATCCGCTTTTATAGTTTTGGGTAGTTAGAATTTTGTTTTTGTTTCGTGAGTTGATGCTAAGAGTGATCCATTTGAGATTCTTGTTTTAATTTAGTATAGGTCTAGCCACCCGTTATTATTTAAAGAGGGGTGTCACATTACTACTCCTAACCTCCCCTAAAATCAAGGACACACATAGGTAATATATCCTCTAGCATCTGATTCCTCCGCTTAGTCTTCCCAATCGTCTGCGGTTGATAGGCCATACTCAATCTCAACTCCGTACCCATAGCCTCCTAAAAGTTCTCCCAAAATCGAGACACAAAAATCTTGTCCTTGTCAGACATAATATCATGGGGCACCCCATATAATATCACTATCTCAGCAATGAATAACTGGGTGTACTGTGCTGTGGTGTAGTTCATTCGGACCGTCAAAAAGTGGGCTACCTTAGTCAATCGATCCACAATCACCCATATAGAATCATGACCCCTCTGAAAAGTAGGCAAACCCGTAATAAAATCCATGGAAATGCGCTCCCATTTCCACATAGGAATCTCTAATGGATGTAGAAACCCCGCTGCCTGCTGGTGCTCCACCTTTGCTAGCTGACATGTGTCACACTTAGAGACAAACTCGACAATGTCTCTCTTCTCCACCAATATTGCCGCCTCATATCCTGGTAGATCTTATCCCCGCTGGGATGTACCACAAACCGAGATCCATGAGGTTCTGTCATCACCGCGTATCGCAAATCATCCCCCTCAGGAATAATCAGTCTCCCATTTAAGCGCAAGCTTCCCTAGGAACTCACAGAGTAAGACTCTGCTCCCCCAGTCAAAAGTTTTCGAATCCTCTCCTAAAAAGACTGATCTGCTGCCCGGTCCTATACCACCCTAGTTACAATCTAGGGTTTAATGGTTATAATCGACATGAACGATCTTGGAACTGCATCCCGATGTCCCAGCTCCTTTCATTTTCCCTTCCACACCTCGGGCACCTTACCCATTGGTCTACAGCTCAACGCATCTGCCACTACGTTAGCCGTCCCCGAGGGATACCAGATCTCAAAGTGATAATCTTTCGAAAATTCTAGCCACCTGAACTGACGCATATTCAGCTCTCTCTGAGTGAACAAGTATTGCAGTGACTTATGATCTATGAACAGGCGAAACTTCTCCTCAAAATATCTCCAAATTTGAAGCGCAAACATGATTGTTACAAGCTTCAAGTCATGGGTGGGGTAATTCCTCTTGTGAGGCTTAATCTTGCCAGAAGCATAAGCTATATCCCGATCCTCCTACTGAAATACACCCCCAACTCCATGTAGGGATGCATCAGTAAAGACTAGATACTCCACCATCGGCCTGGGCAGTGCGAGCACAAGTGCTGAAGTTAACTTGTCCTTAAAACCATCAAAGGCTAACTGACAAGCGTCATCCCATGTGAATGGAACCCCTTTGCGAGTCATGTTAGTTAATGACCCATAATCTTTAAGAATTCCCGAATAAACTATCTGTAGTACCCGGCTAACCCCAAGAAATTGTGCACCTCGGTCGGTGTCGTGGGATGTTCCCACGCCCTTACCGCTGACACTTTACTTGGGTCCATCGATATCTCCATGTAGGATACAATGTGCCTCCCAAACTTCACCTCTCGTATCCAGAATCTGCATTTCTCATATTTAGCATACAACTGATGCTTATGTAGTGTTTACAAAATCTGTCTCAAGTGCTCGGCATGCTCCTCCTCAGGCTAAGAATAAATTAGGATGTCATCTATCAAGATAATGACAAACTGATCTAAGAACTCCCTGAATACCCTATTTATCAAGTTCATGAACATATTTTGACTATTAGTTAGTCCAAATGGCATAACTCGAAACTCGTAGGATCCATATCTAGTTAGAAAGGTAGTCTTAGACACATCCCACTCTCTGATAGAAGTTGGTTGCTCCTCTCAATTGATCGAACATGTCATCGATTCGAGGCAAAGTATACTTATTCTGTATCATGAGTTTATTTAGTTCCTAATAATCAACACATAATTGCAATGACTTATCTCTCTTGTCACAAACAGCACTGGGGGACCCCAAAATGACGTACTCCTACGGATGAAACCCTACCCCAAAATATGGTCGATGTGATCCCTTAGCCCCCTCATATCCACAGGATCCATACGGTAGGGCGCAGAAGCTATCGGCCGAGTACTCAATGCTAAATCTATCACAAACTCAATCTCCCTACTAGGTGGTAATCCCGATATCTCCTGAAACACATCAGCGAACTCCTAAATGACCAGAATCGAATCTAGGGGAATCACCACTCCCTTAGAGGTCTCCTCCTCTATGTAATATAAGTGGGTAGACGACCCTCCTTCAAGGCGAGGCATCGCCCCCCAAAACATCTCCAATCATGGTATATAAAACATAATACTCCTACTATAGCAGTCAACCATGGCCCTATAATTAGATAGTCAATCCATGCCTATAATAGCGTCATACTCCATTATGTCTAATATAAAGATATCTGCAGGCAAAATTAATTTCCCAATCTCTACACTCACTCCCCGACAAATAAACAATATCAACATCCCATTACCTAATTGCAAGTCTACACATGTAACACTACTATTTTCCGTATCTAGTAACCCCTTGGTACGTGCAAACCTAGTGTCTACGAATGAGTGTGAAGCCCCAGTATCAAAAATATGTCCACTCCAAGGTACCATGGATAGAGAACATACCCTTAACTGCAGGTGGGGCCTGAGGAACTACTGCATGGTGGACGTTATACACACGTCCATAGTGTAACTATCCTTGTTGGGGTGGATCCGTTGGAATAACTCGCATAGCTAGCATCGGTGCTGGTGCTAGAATGGAAGATATAAAGATAGCCCTTTGGGGTTCCTAAAGAGCACCCTACAGCTGCTGCGTGGTCCTGCCCTGCTCAGGGCAATCCTGTTTCATATGGATGCTCCTGCCACATGTAAAACATCTCCCAATAAAGTTTCCTCCCCATGGACCCTGCTTTCTTCGACCTTGCTGGTCGTTGCCATCCCTCTATTGGCTCTGCTGGCCCTGATGTGCATGTTGTTGGCCGTGTTGGCCCGAATGACTCTGTTGGACCTCATGGCCCTACCAAAACCCTCATTATCCCTATCTATAATCACCGGATCTGAATTGCTTAGCAGGGTCCCCTGTTGGAAACTCTACTCACCCTACCTAAGGTGACTCTGAGCTAATAGTGCCTCGCTATCACCGCCACCCCCGATCCAGCCTTGGTGGTCAGACTCTCCTCCTCGCTTTCTCCCCATAAGATGGAAGCGATTGTCTTGGCAATGTAATAAGGCAACATTTAATACCTCTGTGTATGTCCTCAAAGAGAGGTTACCTAATAGATGTTGCCGGATCCTCTAAGTTAGGCCATCCATAAACATTTGAATCCTCTTTTATTCAGTAGGCACTTGCCCTGGAATGAGATTTGTTAACCTCATAAATTCCTCCTCGTACTCGATAACTGTCCTACCCCCTTGAGTCCGATCTAGGAATTTTTGCCTCATTTCAGTATGAATGGAGGATGAGAAGTACTTGCGATCAAACCGGTCCCAAAACCCTCATATAGGCATAGTGTCTCTCTCCTCAGTGGTGGTAATAGACTCCCACCATTATAGTGCCACCTTCACTAGCTTGAATGTAGATAGAACATGTATCTGAACATCGGTGGACTCATACATCCTCATGGGCCATTGGGAAGATTTCTTCCATTGGCTGGCTACAAAAACATCAGAACTCCTTGAGAACTCTGGAGGATATTCCTTGTAGAAGGCATACCTAACTCTCTCCCATGCAGAAGGGAAAGCCTGTGCCTGCGCCGATGCCACAACCCGTGCCTAGGGTGGGGCCTGCTGCATAACTATAACCAATGTTTCATTTACCGCCTGAGAAACTATAGAGACAACATCTGTAGCATTCATGGTACCCTGGGTTAGGGCTTATTGAGGCTTCAGCTATGCCTCTGGGGTGGATCGTGTGGCACGTCGAGGAGGAATTTGAAAGGAGAAATAATTTTCAATCATTCCCCAATTTAATATATCTTAAATAGCTGAAGATGCAAATGCGTAATTAGGAATACAACAGTCCTAAAAATAGGGCTCTACATCTAAGAACGCTACACTGGAAACATAATAAGCCGCACAAATCCTAAAGATTCTAGAACCTGATGCTCTGATACATATGTGACACCCCGCTTAATTAAATACCGGGTGATCAGGCCTTTATTAAATTAAAACAAAATATCCAGTTGGTCCATTCTTAGCATCACTGTCGATTTTTTTTAATATTTACTAACCACCTAGTATTTGAAAAACTTGTGTCCAATTTTATCTTTTTTGTTAACATGAAACCAATTTACAATAATAATAATAATCCATTCACCATACAATCATCAACCATACGATAGATAAGACTATAGAATAAATAAGAGTGTTTGGAATACACCATCCAGTCTGAAATACAAATACAGTCATCCATAATAAAATTAGTCTACGATCTGCCAAATAAAACAAAATCCACAATATTTGAAAATGTCGAAATAAAAATGGACAATACATCCGACTGAAATGAAATAACTTCTCAAAATGAAGAAATGAGGAATACTGAGGCGTCTAATATCAAGGACTTGCAACTTCCACATCACCTGCAGCATGCCAAAAGATAGAACTTTCTAAGCATGGTGTCCCTGTGGCGGGGCACCTAAATTTTTCTACAAAAAATAGAAATTGGGAGGAAACGGTTCAGAGCCCGAGTAAAATAGTTTAAAATTTTAGCAAGTGTTTAAATGCAAAATTATCAAATATTTTATACATGTTAGACTTACGTTCACTCACTTGAAATGCTCACTTCTCATCTAATGTGCATACCTAGCGTGTAGATTTAACCAGTCCTAGTCATGCAACCCCACCTCACTAGTCCAAGACAAATCCATAACTACATAATTGAATAGTAATATTCTCCCGTATCACCCATACAATACGTTATCGCATTCTTCTTATCCATGCGACAATTATAAATTTCTCATTTTATAGTTAATTACTCACATCCCATAGTTATCTCAAGTATCACTATCTTTCTCTTCTACTAGGCACACATAGTAGGATAACTCATCAATATATATATATACATCTTGAACTCTCTCTCTCTCTCTATACACACACACACACACACACACACACACACACATATATATATATATATATATATATATATATACATATATATACATATATATATACATATATATATACATATATATATATACATATATATATATGCAACACTACTGCACCCTTAGGCTGAGACCTCATGATGCATGCATACTTTGCTATCATGTCCCAGTACCTCTCATACTAAATAAATGACCAGTAGTTCAGTATATCTCTCGAACCATAAATACAAATCACATATATTGGAGGCAAACATAGTCCTCATCCAAATGGGTCTTGCACATACCTATGCTCCCATTCAATCATCGAAACTATCATACTCTCAGATAGCACGTATCCAACGTTCTATGTTAAGGGTACACGTCTAAAATCACCCCAAATGGGCTCATCAGGATAAGACCATCCACGACGCGAAACCTCCCCCTGATAGCAAGCAGTGTAAGTATGTCATACTAATAATAAATTATACAATAGGTTTTCACACAATTTACCTATTTATATAATTAGTATAGCTATACACGCAACCTATCATACATGTTCCATATGTAGTATATCTATATCCCCCGAATATTCTACGTATTAATTAATTTCGATTATAATTCTCATTGTACACCACGAGTATGCCTTGCTATTGGAAAAAATAATTTAAGCACTTGTCGAGTATGCCTAGCACCAGGGGTTTCTTAAACATGGGTGCTGTTTTGATATATTTGTATGTATACAGAGTGAGATTTTATGTATGTATACTGAGTTCCTATTCTGTGTTTCTTGTTGGCTACTTATATAAAGTATATACTTATTGGGTCAACAGTTGGGAATAAAGAATACTAGGAGAATGAGTTGTGACATCCTTAAACGTATTCCTAAATAATAGTAATATGTTGGTTTCAGGATATTTATATATTGTATACGGCATAGTGATTATCCTATATATAGTCAAGTAGAGTGACGAGACTAGTATGGGTAGTTAGACTCGCAAGGTGTGCAAGTTATATAAGAGGTGAGCATCTCAAGTGAGTACTCTAAGTTAACATGGATAATATATGTGCTAATTAAATTAATTTAAGAACTTGCTATATTCAAACTGTTTTCTACTCGGGCTCTGACCCGTCTTTTCTGCAAATCTCTTTTCTAGTTTTATTATTTTAGGTGCTCAACCACGGGGATACCCGACTTAGGAGATTTCATTCATTTGCCGAGCTGTAGCTGTTGTGGACGCTACAGGATATTGCTAGTAGACATTTCTGAGTCTATTTCTCCTTATCCACCAGTCACTTCATTTCAGCTGGGCATGTCGTCCCTCCTATTTTACATCCAGAGATTTAGATTTGTTTTTATTCTATCATAAACTTTGATGTCATGTTATTGGATTATTTTATGGGATTTTGACTGGATGTGTTCACTCCAGTTCTATATTTTACTTCAGTTGGTCCTTACCTTATACTATTGTGATGTGTGGTGATGTTTAGATATTACCTTTTTAAGATGATGGTTAATAACAAGATAAAATTTTGACACCAACCTTTTTAAATAATAGGTGGTTAGTTTTTATTAAATTAAAATTTGAGTTTTCGACAGTGATGCATTATCTGAAGCAACTTGATATTCTAAAATTAATTAATTAAGGCCTGATCACCTGGTAATTAATTAGGCGGGGTGTCATAGGTGGAATCAGAGCATCAGGATCTAGTGTCCTTTAGGATCTGTACGACGTATTGCATTTTCCACTAAGCGTCTTTGATATAGAGCCCTACTATTAGGACTGTTGCATCCTTGTTTCGTATTGTAGATTACGTACTTCTGCTACAATGTTATGTATGGTCGGTGGTCTTATGAAATTCATTTTAATTTCAGATGTCTCTTATGGGGGAGAGACACACTAACACCGATGAAGAAGTAAATGCGGGACAAGACCAACAAATACCTCAGGTACATCAGGAAAGAGAGGAAATCATTGAGATAGAGAACATCGTGGCACAAGCAGTGACTACCGCAATATTACAGTACCAAAATCGCAACGTGTAGCTTACAGGGGGAAGAAGAAAAAGAGAATTTTATCATCAAGAAATAATAACAATGGGACAATACCGTCGCAGCAGCGACAAGCTCGTCAGAGTCATCAAGACCAAGAAGACTATGAGAATCGTGGGAAGAGCCAAACCCGCCAGGGCCAACAAGGCCAAGGATAGAAAGCTTTCACAAAGTGGTGTTTTAAGTGTGGAAGAAATGGCCAAAAATTCCAAGTTTTCCCTTAAAGAGCTTGAGGACAGCCTTAGCCAATTCAACAAGGTCAGCGAGGCCATCAGGGCCAGCAAAGCAGAAACTGTGTTCGTAGGTGTTTCATATGTGACGAACGGGGACACTACCATTGAAATTGCCCTAGAAAGGGAAGGATCCTGCAACAGTCATTGGATGATTACCCGAAATCATAGAATGCCCAACTTGGGGAAATAGGTATAATCACCCCAGAAAACACAGACTTCACGACAGTAGAAGGTAATACAGTATGGATGTATCTATAATGCCCGATATGCAGTTATGCGATTGATACCTCAATTACCACCCACGTTTGGAGGTACGATACATTATCATTTATAGTGTTTCCTTTCAGATATGAGGAAAATTTCAAATAACCTGTGTGCATTACAGCTTACTAGTACTACTTGAGAAACATGATCGTAAAATGTATTATTATCCTAATTTCGAACGGGATAATTAAAGTTTGTGTGATATTAGACCATTAGAATAATATTAGGTGTCCATTAGTCATGAATATGAAAAAAAATTATGCTAAGTGTCATCCGAGAGGAAACAGAGGCACTTGTATATATAGGTATTAAATCCTACAGAGGCTTGTGGAGTACGTCGTCGGGTTATACCAAATACCTGTGGGTAGAAATGTTTACTAAAGTGATTGAGGAAATAATGAAATATCTCTAGGCATGTGAATAATTTTGTGGCAAATTGAAAAGCCTAAAGCCAAGTTAGTAGGAGTTATGTGTTGAATATCTCTTTCATAACATGCGAATAGATGCGCTAATGTTAGCAGGAAGCATGGATGTGGGGTACGAGACAAATACTGAGGACCACAACTTCCGTTGATCAACAATGTTAGTTAGTAGTGTATGGGAGGGGTTCCTTGTTTGGATTTCTCTTTGCGAGACATCCCACGCATGAAACCTAGTGAACGTCGGGAGATGGGGATGGTTGGTCTTTAGCACATGAGTTTGGTACCCTGGTTTTCATTCGTAAGGGAAACCATAACTTTAACTTTAATTTTATTCCTATGCACGGTCAGTAGAATCGTACGATATGACATAAGAAGTGATATCAAATGTTTTACACCGAGAATAAATCAGTGTAATAAGGGAAGATGATAAATCCATGATACAGAATAAGTATTCATTGCCCCGAATCGATGACTTATTCGATTGGTTGAGGAGAGCTACCTTCTCCTCAAAGATTGACTTGGGATCAGGATACAATAGTCTATGTATCAGGGAGTAGGAGATGTCGAAGACTACTTCTTGACGAGATATAGGTCCTATGAGTTCAGAGTCATGCCGTTTGGGCTGACAAATGCTCCAGCCGTATTCATGGACTTGATGAACCTAGTGTTCAGAGAGTTCTTGGGTCATTTTGTCATCGTCTTCATAGATGACATCCTGATTTATTCACAGACTGAGGAGGAGTATGCCGAGAACTTGAGACAAGTTATTCAGAATCTACGAGAGCATCAGCTGTATGATAAGTATGAGAAGTGTGGATTCTAGTCAAGGGAGGTACAATTTTTGTGGCATGTTGTGTCAGAATTGGGGATATCGGTTGACTCGAGAAAGGTGTTGAAAGTGAGGGAGTGGGAATAGCCCACGACACCGATAGAGGTGCGTAGTTTCTTGGGGTTATCTGGGTACTACAGGAGGTTAATCTGAGGTTTTTTGAAGATAGCGGGTCCGTTGATGAATCTGACTCGCAAGGGATTACCGTATGAATGGGATGATGCTTGTCAACTGGGTTTTGATGAGATGAAAGATAAGCTGACTTCGGCTCCAGTTCTTGCTTTTCCCTGGCCGGGAGTGGAGTACTTGGTGTATACTAACGCCTCTTTAGGAGGAGTAGGCTATAGATTTTTCCTCCCGCAAGCTTAAACCTCATGAAAGGAATTACCCCACCCATGACCTGGAACTACCAGAGGTTGTGTTTGCATTGCGGATTTGGAGACATTACTTGTTGGGAGAGAAGTTTCACTTGTTCATAGACCACAAGTCACTACAATACTTGTTCACTCAGCGGGAGTTGAACATGCATCATCGCAGGTGACTTGAGTTTATGAAAGACAACCAGTTCGAGATACCATACCATTCAGGGAAGGCCAACATAGTTACTGATGCGTTAAGTCGTAGACCGGTAGGTGACGTAGCGAAAGTATGGAGAGATAAGTGGAAAGAGTTAGGACACCAGGATACAGTCGCCCATTCCTCTATATCTGTTAGGTCAGTCACACCTGAGATTGTTACAAGGGTAATACATGCACAAGTAGAGAATACTTTTTGTCAGGATCAAATTGTAAGGCTTTTAGCTGAGGGTGCTGAATCCTATTCAGTGAGTTCTTATAGGGGTTTGAGGTTTAATGCGAGATTGGTGGTCCCTGAGGGAGATGATTTACATCATGCAGTGATGACACAGTCGCACGGAATCAGATTTACGGTACATCCAGGTGGGGATAAAATGTACCTGGATATGCATAGACAGAACTGGTGGAGCGGGATGAAGAAGGATATTATCGAGTTCGTCTCAAAATGTGCCACTTGTTAGTTGGTAAAGGTGGACCATCAGAGACCGATATGACTTCTACATCCATTAGAGGTTCCTATGTGGAAACGGAGAGCATTTCCGTGGACTTTATCATAGGATTACCTACATCGCAAAGGGGTCACGTACGATATGGATGATAGTTGATCGGATGACCAAGGTAGCCCACTTTCTACCAGCCAGGACAAATTACACAATGGGACGGGATGCCCAAAGATTCATAGTAGATATAGTGAGACTCCATGGAGTGACTCTTAATATCGTGTCTGACAGAGATACGGTGTCCGTGTCTCTATTTTGGGAGAGTTTTCAGGAGGCGATGGGTACGAAATTACAACTAAGCACATCCTATCACCCACAGATGGATGGTCAGACCGAGTGAACAAATCAGACGTTAGAGAACATGTTGTGTATGTGCATCATTGATTTGGGCGGATGCTGGGAGCAGTACCTCCCGCTGGTGGAAGTTTGCCTATAATAACTCCTATCAGTTTACTATCAGTATGGATCCATTCGAGTCACTATATGGCAGACCTTGTCTTTCCCCAGTATATTGGTTGGAGGTGGGGGACAAGAATCTACTTTGTCCGGAGGTGATTCAGGCTTCAGCAAAAATAGAATTGATACGAAGCCATATTCGGGTTACTGACGATCGACAAAAGAGCTACGCTGACTCCAAATGGTATTTTCGAGAGTTTAACATTGGGGATCAGGTGTTACTTCAGGTGTCTCCTATGAAGGAAGTTATGTGTTTTGGGAAGAAGGGAATGTTGGCGCCTAGGTATGTAGGGCCATTCCCCATTATCAAGAGTATTGGGCCAAATGCTTATAGACTTGGGTTACCGGAACACTTGCATAGGGTCCATAACTTGTTCCATATCTCTTTGCTAAGGATATTTCTTTGAAATTATTTGGCCGATACTCACATTGCATTGGAGGAGATTGACTTACAACCTGATAGCTCCTACGAGGAGGGGCCAGTTGCTATCATACACCGTAGTGAGAGGAAGTTGAAGTCAAAGATAGTACCACTAGTCCATGTTCAGTGGCGACACCATAATGTTGAGGAATCAACCTAGGAGCGCGAGGATGACATGCGTGAACATTATCCATAGTTATTCTTGCCAGGTATATTTCCATTTCCGAATTTCGGGATGAAATTCTATTATTAGGGGGGAGTATGTAATACCCCGTATTTTTACGCATATTTAATTTATTATGAAATTAAGGAAAATGGGGATTAATTAATTTAAAGGGAGAAAATTTTAATTTATAGTTAATCCAATTTAATGGTAATAATTACTAGCATGACGAGAGTTTGTAGTTATCGAAATAATATTATGACCGGGATGAGATACACGACAGGGATGAGATAATTATTTGGGATGCGCGTATGAGTCTCGTCACCGATATGTATTTGGGGTTTAAAAAAGTAAATTGTTTTATAACCCGAATGACCATTTTGAGTGAGCCAGAGTGTCCGAAAGGGTCGAAATAGTTAGAAAACACTACTCGGGTATTTTATTTGGAGTTCGGGTCATTTTAGCCAAAAATGACACCCAGATGGGTATTTTGGTCTTTTGGGATTTTTGGGTAATTAAATGGATGAAAATTTGGTTTAATTAAAATCATTGGGGGTTAGTTGCCTGTCAATTTCAACTTATGTGAGAAAGACAGGAAAAGAGAGAGAGAGAACCAAGGAAGATGAAGACTCCATTGGAGCCCTAATCCAAGAACTCGAGCTTTCACACCAAAAATTACACCAGCGCGTAGATCGTGTCAAGAGGATCGTTCCCATACCAATTTTAGTTCGAGAATCATAAATCCATTATAAGTTAAGTGTTTATCCTGCTCCTCTTTTAGCATGTATTATTCCTGTAAATTTAGATTAAAGGCTATGCAATTGCTGTAATGAAAACTAGGGTTTAAATTTACTCATTTGTAAAGAAACCCCATGAATTGGAGATAGATTGGCATCTAGAAGAAATTAATTTCTTAGAACTGTTAATATTGGTAATTAAATGTTGAAATCATGAAATAAATTGGGATTTTGAAGGATTAGAAAATTTTGGGTTCATATCAAAGAGATTTATAAGAACTTGAGTAATTTGTTGGATTCCTTTGATTTCACACAGATTTAACCTCTAATTTGTGTTAAGAAGTGTCCTATGGTAATGTAGAATAGCTTAGAAATAATTATATTAGGTTGGGGTTGAGTTTGGATTGATATTGAAGAAGGAAAATTAGAGAAAAATGAATTTGGGGAAGAACAGGGCCAGTTCAAACATATCGTTCAAAGACCTGCCCAGGTCGTTCGAACGACCTCGTTCGAACAAACCTTTTAACGAGATTTCAAACAACCCTTCTAACGAGTTGCTGAGTTCGTTCAAAGTGGGAAATTTGTTCGAACGACCTCGTTCGAACGAGAATCCTGGAACTTCTAACGAAATTCCAGAATGAGTTTTTAGGGTTCGTTCGAGTTGAAAACCATCCTAGGATTATCCAAGCGAGTGTATTAACCTACGTGAGTAATGGGTGGCTTAAATTCCAAAGTGTTAGGGAATTAAGGGTGTAATGGTCCTTGGGGTATTGAATTTGTGTGAAAACCTATGAGAGAATGTAGGTCCCATAGAGGCTATATATATACGGATATTGTGAAGAGTAATGACGTTCATATTACTTACGGATTATAGTATTTGGGTTATGTGATTACCTATTAATGTATATAAGTTTTGTGCATGATTATTACAAGGAATATCATGTGTATGACATACCTAGCTACTGGCTATCAAATGGGGGTTAACGCGTTGTGGACGACCATATCTTGTGTGCCCTCGGGGGGATTTCGAGTCGTACCACTAGAGCATGGAACCTAGGTATGGGCTATCTGTGAGAACGATAGTGTTGACGGTCATATGGGTCCATGGGTATATGCGTAGCCCATCGGCTTGAGATTATGTTCACCTTTAATATGTGTTTATGTTTTATTGGTTCTTGAGAGATTCAACCTGTTGTCCTTTATGCGTGAGCGTTGCAATGGGACTAGATAGTCGCACATGCCAAGCACCAGGGGTTTCTTAACCATGGGTGCTGTATTGATATATTTGTATGTATACATAGTGAGATTTTATATATGTATACTGAGTTCCTATTTTGTGTTTCTTGTTGGCTACTTATTTAAAGTATATACTTATTGGGTCACCAGTTGGGAATAAAGAATACTAGGAGAATGAGTTGTGACATCCTTAAAACTATTCCTAAATAATAGTAATATATTGGTTTTGGGATATTTAGATATTGTATACATCATAGTGATTATCCTATGTATAGTAAGGTAGAGTGACGAGACTAGTATGGGTAGTTAAACTCGCTAGGTGTGCACATTAGATGAGAGGTGAACATCTCAAGTGAGTACTCTAAGTTAACATGGATAATATATGTGCTAATTAAATCAATTTAAGTACTTTCTATATTTAAACTATTTTCTACTCGGGCTATGACCCGTCTTTTCTGCAAATCTCTTTTCTTGTTTTATTATTTTAGGTGCTCAGCCACGGGAACACCCGACTTAGGAGGTTTCATTCATTTGTCGAGCTGTAACTGCTGTGGAAGATACAGGATATTGCTAGTAGACATTTCTGAGTCTATTTCTCCTTATCCACCAGTCACTTCATTTCAGTTGGACATGCTGTCTCTCCCATTTTACATCCAGTGATTTAAAGTTATTTTTATTCTATCATTAGATTTTGATGTCATGTTATTGGATTATTGTATGGGACTTTGACTGGATGTGTTCATTCCAGTTCTTTATTTTACTTCAATTGGTCCTTACCTTATACTATTGTGATGTGGTGATGTTTAGATATTACCCTTTTATGATGATGGTTAGTAACAAGATAAAATTTTGACACCAACCTTTTTAAATATTAGGTGGTTTGTTTTTATTAAATTAAAATTTGAGTTTTCGACAGTGATGCATTAGCTGAACCAACTTGATATTCTGAAATTAATTAATTAGGGACTGATCACCTGGTAATTAATTACACGGGGTGTCACAAACATATCTAAAAATTATATGAAAATACCAACAAATGAATATTTGGTGACAGTGTGAAGTTCAAGTATAAAATCTGCCCCAAAAGTGTAAGTATGCACAATACGTGTTCGATGTTTTGCTTGACATAACAAATGAACCTTAAAAATTATGAAAGATTAACTTTGTATTTTTCAATATGTTTATTCATGTTGGGTGAAATATCATAGAAAATTATGATACATATTAATTATGAGAATTCCTGGAAGTTTACTGAATGATAGAGGAGCCTATATGGCAGATTTGATATGTAGGAAAAAAGTGGGCATATCTTTCTCTAGGAAACTTGAAATGATATGTAGTCTTTTGGATTTGGAACCTAATATGTTAAGGATTAAACAACCAAGAATAAATTAGAATATATTTGGACTATGATTTGGGTATGGTAAATATCTTACCATGACGTTAGATTGGACTTCATTTACGATATATGATTTGAATAGGATTATATGATGCTTATAAATTGGGTTAAGTTTGAGTTATTCTTGTTATTGTTAATATCCTTATGATGATACTAATATTTTAGGAATTTATATGCGAAAGGGAAGAGGAACCGGTCTTAAAAGTTCCAGACTTAGGCAAGGGAAAAACACATGAAGTGGCCAAGGTGAGTGTACTCACTGGAAAGAGATGTATTATACATGGTTATGGAGATGATTTGAATATCACTCACGGGTAAGATGTATTACACATGGTTATGGATACGATCTGAATATCACTCACGGGTAAGATGTATTACACATAGTTATGGATACGATCTGAATATCACTCACTAGGTTATGGATATTATCTGAATATCACTTATTTGTAAGATATATTATACATTTTTATGTATATGATCAAAATAATATTGATTATAAATTTGTTCATTTCGGTTTATCGAAATGGGAGGTTACTCCCCGACCCAAAATGGCGGACATTTCTCTAGTAAAGACAAGGGGATACTCCTCGACCAGGATTGGGGGAGAATTTTCTATTACAGATAAGATATGTGAATCATGATTCGGATAAGTTAGTCGTTCTTTATGAATGAGTCGGATAAGTATATAATTGGTCATTCTTTATGAATGAGCCGGATAAGTATAAAATTGATAATTCCTTATGAATGGGCCAGATAAGTATGCATATATCACCACGGGGATATGATTTATTGCATTTAATTTTATGCAATAGTGTAATAGTGATGCATTTACTGAGCTATTTTGCTCATGGTTCCTATGTTTATGTTTTTCAGGTATTGTGATATCACTGCCAATTCTAGGAGGTCGGTGGGGTTAGCAAGGGATGCATAAAATAATGATTTTGGTCAAATATAAATGGGGTAATTTAAGACCACTTATCTTTTCAGTATGTTTGAATAAGCATAATTACCTTAAAGTTGTCAACAGTTTTAGTTTTATTGGTTCATGTTAATAACTGGACAAGGATACTCGTGTTTAAGAAATTATAATTTTACTCACTTTAACTTTCAAACTTAGTTATAAGTAACTGGGTTGGGGTGTGTCATCAGACTTGTGTAAGTCAATTTACAGGCCTAGATGATAACTATTGGAATTCCCAGGATGCCAATTCAGCTCCTCCAAATGCTTCCATTGACTATCTTCCCAATGGCAACATTTCTCTCTCTAAGAACTCTTTTTATCTCTTCATTTCATCCCTTAAAATGTATTATCCCCCTTTCTTCCTCTCTATTAGAAACTCCATTTGAAGGGTCATTTTCTTCATATAAGGAATATTCTTTATCACTATTTTTCATTGTATTTCACTTCCTTATTACTTTTTCTTCATGTCAACTATTTTCTTATCTCAAAATTCTTCTAAGGATTTAGTTGGAAATCTATTGAGAATGTTTTTGTTTTTGTCAATCGTCCGTGATTTGAGTCATCGAAAAGAAGTTTAAAGATAGGAGATGCGTACGACACTTAAGTGTGAAAAATTTCCAGTTACACTATATATGTATGTATTTGCTGTGTACGTAAAAAATAAAAAAAAGTAATGTCTGGTGAGTTATATTTGTTATGTTTGTACACATTTTATTGATACATTGTAAGTTGATTTTAAAATTACTTGAGAGATTTGATTTTTTGTTTATATCCTCATTATAGTAAGCGTCAATATAAAACCCACTTTTGTATCCTCTCCTATTTTCTAAATTTTTTTTCTCTTAAAACAATCGCGGTTTGATTTTTTCTTTCTAAGTTGTGTGTCTCTTTGCAATAATTCATACAAACTCGTATTATTACTCATCTATGTGTTAAGAGTAGTAGTAAAATTCTTAAAAATATTTCTTAACCAAGTAAGTTATATGGGTTATCTTTTGTGCATACTATGATTTACAATACAATTTTTATAATGCAAGGTGTTGTGAGTGCCATTAATTGATGAAGTTTATAGACTTACACATACTTACACTTAAAACACCTTTTGGATTTGTTCACACATGGAGTTGCAGCTCAAATAAGATTTTGGCAGTGCATTGAATGTGCTGTTAATCTTACATAATTAAAAAAATTATCAAATAACTTTATAGATTTTTAATTTTGTAAGTATTTTGTACACATGGAGCTGTTGCTCAAATAAGATTTTGTAAATGTAGCTTGGACTTTTAAGGTAAAATTATTCTAATTTTATTTCTCTTTTCACAGAGTATCTCACTCTATTTGCAGCCAATTATGCTCCCCATAATAGTCTTTTATGAAAAGATGTTCAAACACAACTTAGGGTAGTTCATGATGAGAGATCCTTCAATCTCATCGCCCAAATTGGTAATGTTATCTGTAGTGGTCATATAGCTCGTCATTTTGGTCCTTCTTTATGTATGGATAAACCATGCTTGCTTCTCATTGTTATTTTTTATGGCATCAAATTATATACATGTATTTTTTGATATGAAAATGAAGGTAGCAATTGTTCATCTGCCATGTGGATTCATTGAAGAGAATCATTTCGTTATGTGCCACATTGACTCAATAAAGGAAATGCAGTAATACATACAAAAAAACCCAACTCATCACCGACTAATTAAAAGCCCTTGGACTCTCTATCTCCATATCAATAATTATCTCGCATCTCTCCAAATGCTAAAAAATAAGGCTGAAATGAACTGAGTTGTTCGTGAATAGCTCAAGCCCAACCCGCTTGTTAAGAAAGAAAATTGAGCTTGAACACAATTTTGAGCTCGTTTAAAAAATTACGATCGTTGGGATTGGCCTGTGCTCGGCTCATGCTCAGATTTTAAGGCCTAAATGAGTTCGATTAAGCCTCTTAAAACCGAGTTGCTTGATTTTGGCTTGAGTTCGGCTTGTTTCAAGCTCGTGTTTGGATCATTAATTTAGTAAATGAACCCATCTCGAACATAATTTTGAGCTTATTTAATAAACAAGCTTAGCTAAGCTCCGCTCGAACTCAACTCGACTCGGTTTGTTTGTATCCCTATAAGGAACTTTTTCATCTTTGTATCCTCTCTATACCTTCCATACGAGTGTATTCTTTGCCTATTTATATTCTTTAACACATTAAATGCTCCAATCTTAAGAATATTTCCCTATTTACAATTTGGAAATCGGTCTTCAGAAACCCTCGCTTCTTTGATGCTTGCGAATCTAGGCACCTGCATATACTTCAAAGCCATCATGTCAAGGTTTATTACTCTTTCCAATGCACTTATATTGTTATAGATAACCAAAGAAATTATTTAGGGGTTTGGTGTCCTTATTAAAAATGTTTCTGAAAGTTTCTTGGAGAACTGGATTAAAAACTTGATGAGGAAATGGGATTTCTTTAGAACATATGCAGCATTATGCGTAAGCTTAAGAAAGAAAGGGATAATATAAACTATCATTGTCAACAAACAGAGATTTGATCTTTCCCACAATGTGGTCGATGGAGCAGTGTTGATTGACAATTTAAATATTCACACATAAGACACTACCAAGTTCAGTGTTTAGACTAAACATGGTTTTTATTCTGTTAAAGTTTTATGTAAATATTACCTTATCAATTGGAGGTTTGTGTTCTTATGATTTTAAGTTTCATGTTTTTTCTTAGTAACAATCAAGGGGGGAAAAATACGTAAGGACATGTTATCTTGCCGCCTCAAAGAAGCTTTGGGAAAATATTTTGGTTATAGAAATTATGGATATTAAATATATTTCAAATGATGAATGAGAATTTAAACATTTTCACCTTCATGAATTTTCGTCATAGGTAAAATGCGAGGAATGTTTGTTATTGTTATTTTGCAAATAATGTAGTGACTTCAGTATTAATATAATAAAAGGAAAAGGATTAAGATTCGGTTTTCTAGAAGTTAAAGACCATTGTATTACTGGAATATCATTTTATATCCTATTTGGCATATTTTTTCAAACATAAATCATTAGTTAATACTGATACGCATTTTGTGATATTGATGCTGCAAGTTCTAAAATAATTTACGTCAAATTATAAGAGTGGTAAAAATACTATATAATTTATCTTTATGTCTTTTTAATTATAAAAATTGATGTTCTTTATTATCAATGGATATTTTTTTATAGGACCTCCACACATCTTTATTTATCACCAACTTTTCCTTTTGTTTAGTTATTGTGTTTAGATTTAATCCCCCCTTCCGATTCATAAACTCTTTGTTTCTCTTTATAACAAAGCCTACAAAATCCACATATCCTCTACGTCATTGTGAATTTTTTGCTTTTTCATAATGACCACGAATTGTGCGATGATTTGGGGATTTTGGTTTGAGTCTTCAATTTTGTTATTATTTATTTTTCTCATATATGTTTTTTAGAGGCCGCATCTTGGTGCAATGGCAAGTTCCCTAGCTGAAGCTGTAGTTGGTCTTGAGTTCGAGACATGAGAGCAGCCTCTCTCTATATATGGAGGTAAGGCCAGCAACATCTACGGTAGATAATCTACCTCTCATATACCCTGCAGTTAAGTGGGAGGCCTTGTTCACTGAGTATGATCTTTTTTATTTGTTCTTTACACTTTCTCCTGCAATCTCTTGACCTCAGATCTTTATTAGTTTAGACGAAAATGAGTTTGTACCCATGATTACATTTCTTACTAAATTGTCAAGTTTCATATATTGGTCCTGGATTGATAGGTGAATAAGTAAGATATCGTATGAATTATTAATTGATTATTGCTATATTGTTCAAAACACAAGAGTATAAGAAATAATATACATGTATATGGAGTTTTTTTCTGGATTCCCTGAACTAATACAATCCTGTAGCAATGATTTATTGTTTTCTTTGCTTAATGCAATGCTCATTTTATATCATACTTAGTTTCATTATTTATCTTTTATTATTGATGGATTTTATTCTCTTTTCATTACTAAACCATTATATTCATTTTATTGATCATGAATGATTTTTAAGTACTTTTATTAATTATATATTTGATAGGGTATTTAAGTTGACAATGGTTGATATAAGCAAAGTATCAAATAATCGACTTCCGTGAGGATGTGATTGAGGTGGGAATTATTTTTATTTACAATTAGATTATAGTACTTTATGAAGGATTAGTATTATAATTCATTTCATGTTCGTATAGTTTCATTCACAGTATTTTACATTTGACATGCTTTGCATTTTACCTTATGTTATATCTATTACAAGTAGGATATAGTTGACAAGTGTGGATGGGTTGGTTTAGTTGACCAATTATTCATATTGGTCTACAATACTCTTTTGTTCTGATCCATTTCATAGAGCATTATAAGGTATATTTCCTTTCTAATTCTTGTTTCATCATCTGGTTGTTTAATTTTTTTTTCTTATTTTACATTTATGCCTATAGAATTATTACAGTACAATAGATTTTTTAATCTTAATCTTACAAAGTGTTTGAAAAAAATAATTAGATTCATTTACTGACCCAAATTTGAATTCATTTGTTGACCCCAAATCAAATAAATTTGATTTTGTTTAATTAAAAAGAAAATAGGTTTTGGTTAACTAAGATGTCTTGACAATTCAATTTGTGATGAGATTAAATCTGTTGGAGCTTATCAACTTACTCATAAAATAGAAGTCATATAATAATTTTTTTAAAGTATATTGGAGCTGACAAACTTTACTGATGCCATTATCTTTTTTCCTAAAATAAAAACCGCATTGATGTATAGGGTAGGACATTTTAACCATGCAAAATTTATGATAGGATATATGAAACATGGACCCATGTATGTGTGTGCGTGTGTGTGTGTGTGTATGCAGGCTGCTTTCACAAATTTCCTCTATAACACTGATGTATGTTTAGGAGAAATAATAAGCACCAAAGCCTTAGTCGGAAATATATTTATGGTAATAGTGTCTACAAAATTATAGTTGCCAGTGGAGAAAAGGAATGACCATTTGACATTCTCGTTAAATATTCTCATTTAATTATATTTTTTATTTCTCTTGATATGGTGTTTTTATATAATTCTTTTCAATGATACTAATCGGTTTTATTTCATGTGTTACCTATAACGTTTATAAAACTCTCACTCGGGTTTAATAACTAGCTTTAGCATATAACTAAAGTTGTTGATCTAACCTCGATTTGACACATGGCACTCAATAATCACCACTTTTTCCTTAACTCTACGACTCTCTCTCTCGCTCTCTTCATTTACAATATTCTCATACACTTTTTGGTACCTTCTTATTCCCGTATTTGTTCTCCCTTATCCATTTGTCCTCCAACGACCATTTAATTACCCATTATTTACTTCGATTAGTTCCCAAGAAGAATCCACACTATTTTTCTTGGGAACTAAGGACTTACACATGCAAGTCAAGTTCATCTGAAACTATTGTTATTAATTTTGTTGGATATAATGTATGCAGAATATACGAAAAAGACAAAATTCAAAACAGATAAAGTTGGAAGAACCTAGGAATCGAGGTTTGTGTTTAACACAAAGTCTAAAAGGTGAAATTGCCCACTTATATCGATACTGTCAGCCTCTTGAAATAAACACCTCATGTGATTCAACGATTAAATTCTATCACCCACAACAACGAACAATCTTGAGCTCTTAAGATACTCCAACACCAAAAAATCAATTGAAAAAATGTAGTATAAAAGAGATAAAATTTTCAAAGGGAGATAAAGAGAGAGAAAGAGGTTTTTCAGATGGATTTTGCAAAAAAGAGGACTCATATTTTTATGATTCACTAATCAACTTTTATCTCCACTAATAGGTAACGGAGTCAAACTAAAAGACTAGGTCAAAATATTAAAACAGGTTTAAAATGATAAAAACAAAGTAATAAATGGGTAAAAATCTGTCCACTTAAGAGAAGCCCAGAGAACCTAAAGGCCCAAGGCCCAACCAAAGGCTATTAATGTTTAGTGTGACTAAATCCACTTGGACACTTACCCTAAATCTTTAATTTAATTTAAAAGAAATATATATAATATACACTTAACAATCCACCACACGAATGAAATAAGTAAATAAACATAAAAAGATGGTCTGGAGTATCACAAGAAGGCACGCAAAAGACAAATGTGTCCTTCGATGTGAACCATTGCTTTGTGTTGATTTATTGAGTTTAGCGATTGATAGTGAACTAATAATGTCTTGAACTATTTTATCGTAGTTGTAAACTTGGGTTAATAGAACACACACGTGAATTCCAAAAGTCATCGTTGAGCTCTTTTATTCCTAGCCAAAAGCATGCCTAGGGTTTTTGAGTTCTCTAGAAAATCAACCCTAATTATCATAGGTAGTGACCCCATTACCACACTCATATAGGTGCTTGTATCAAGAGTGTACTATATTTTACACCCCAATGAATAACAACTATAGAAAGCACCAATAGATTATATCTCATCCTCCCATCGATGCTGTGGTATTATATCATAGAAATGGGTTTTAAGTTAAACTTAAGTTAGTACCCCCACAAATCACTCGTAACATTGTTATCCCATTAAACCCATATCCTTGGCTATCTAGTCATATGGGATGAGTTTCCAATATTGGTGATTTATATAGTAATAGGCTTTGGGTCCATTCCCCTCGAAGTTTGATAAAATAGCTCTCTAGCTACCACTTTAGTCAATGGATCTGTCAGGTTTTCCTTTCGTTTGACATAGTCGATTGCTCTTACTCCATCTTTCTGTATTTGCTTCACTATGTTGTAACTTCTCCTGATATGTCTGGAGTTTTCGTTGTTGGGATTATTATGTTGCGCATCATGACTATCACACTGAATGGATAAGGCTTGAATTGGTTTAGGCCACAAATTAATATCTAATGGAAAATTGCTTAACCGTTTCGCCTCTTCACTTGGTTTATCCAATGCTATGATTTATGAATCCATAGTGGCTCTCTCTATGCAAGTTTTTTCTGGTAGATTTTCAGGATACAACACCTCCTGCCAAGGCAAAAACATATCCACTTGTATATTTACATTTGTCATTATCATAAATCTAATTAGCATCACAAAAGCCTTCAATGACAATAGGATATCTAACCTAATAAATACCATAACTTATTGTGTATTTTATGTATCTCAAAACTTTATTCAAAGCATCCAAATGTTCATTATTAGGATTACAGGTATATCTACTAAGTCTACCTACAACATGTGCAATATTAGGTCTAGTGAAGTTCATAAGATACATTTGACTACCAATAACTCTAGAATATTCTAATGATAATACACCAGGACCAGAATGTCTCTTTAAGTGACAACTAAGGTCATAAGGTGTTTTAGCAGGAATACTAATAAATTTTTTGAATTTTTTAAGAACTTTTTCTACGTAATGAGATTGGGTTAAAGCAATTCCTTTGAAATTTTTAACGATTTTATTCCAAGTATAACATTAGTGACACCCAAATCTTTCATATCAAATTGCTTATTAAGAAAACTTTTAAGTTTTATTAACTACATCCATATAAGGACCATAAATAAGTATATCATACACATAAGCATATAATCACATCGGAATTACCTTTAATTTTTTATAAATATATATATCCTCTTCATTAATGTTAAAACCATTAGAGATTATTACTTGATCAATTTTTTCATGCCATTGATTAGGAGCTTGTTTTAGCCCATATAATGATTTTTTTTGTCTACCCAAATTTTTATCTAGGCCTTGGACTACAAACCCCTTAGGTTGATCCATATAAATTTATTCTTCAAGATCTCCCTTCAAAAAGCTGTTTTAACATCCATCTGACGAGTTATCAGATTATGTAATGCAGTAATAGCAATTAAAAGTCTAATATGTGCAAAGAAATAAATTTCTTCCTTTTGCCTATAGCCTTTAGCTATAATTCCTACTTTAAATTTATCAATGGAACTATGAGCTTTTAATTTATTTTTAAATATTCATTTCCATCCAATAGTTTTACATCCTTTAGAGAAGTCAACTACCTCCCATGTGTTGTTATGAATAATAGAATCAAATTAACTATCCATTGGTTATTTAAAAAAACGTAGAAACGGGTGAGGACATGGCTTCACTAAAACTAATAGGGTCATTTTCCATTAAGTACGTTTAGAATTTAGGATCAAAAGAAGTAGCTATCATAGGTCTTTTATTCTTTCTTATTTCTATTTATGTCGAATCTGAAGATTCACTTCTAACTCTAGGCCCCACTACAACAGAACTACGCGTTCCCCCACTTCTTACTCTAAAAGGAAATTTTTCCTCATGAAATTCAGCATCTTTTGACTAAATTTTTTTTTTTTTATCAATATACTGGTTTTTAGAATCAATTACAAGAATATATTATGGATTATTGTTTTTTTCATAACCTATAAAAACACAATCAACTATCTTTTGGTCGAGTTTATTTTTATTCCGTACTGGAATTAAAACCTCAGCAAGACAACTCCACACTTTAAGTTGTTTATAAGATGTCTTTTTTTTTATTTTTCCCCATTTCATATGGAGTTTTAGTTTTGTTCTTAAAAAGTATTTTATTAAGATATAACAGGCAATAAGAAGTGCCTCACCCCACATATTAGTAGGTAGTCCCGTAGTGCTTAACATAGAATTGACCATTTCCTTATGTTTTTTTTTCATTCATCCACAACATTAGATTAGGGTGAGTAAGTAAGAGTAACTTGATGAATTATTTCATTTCCTTTACAGTATTTATTAAGATCGCTGGTGTATTTCACTCCCCTATCGGATCTTAAGGTTTTTATGGATTTTTCAAATTGATTTTTAACTTCTAATTTATAGGAAATAAATTTTAAGAAACCATCATCTTTACTTGAGAGGAGATAAATATAATGGCTGCGAGAGTAATGATCAGTGAGATAAACAAATTATTTATTTCAACTATGTGTCACATAGAATTTTTAATTACAAAGATCATAATGTACTAAACTTAAAACGACTGAGCTATTTTTGACACTCGAAAAAGGTTTTTTTTAGCATATTTTGATTCAACACATATTTTACATTTACAGTCGGAAGAAATATCATATTTTGGTGTGATTCCAGCAAACTTTAATTTTTTAATAGATGCCTTATTTATATGACCAAGCCTAAAATGTCACATATTAAAAGAGTAAATCAAATAAGCACAAGAAGTAGATGTTTTATTATTATCAACCATAGTTACATTGAGTTTGACAAGACCGTCATAAATGTAACCCTTACCCAAAACAACACATCCCTTATTGACAACTACTTTATCACTCTCTAGAACAAATTTAAAACCATACTTAAATAAGAGAAAAAGGGACACCATAATGTTTTTTTATATTTCATATTTTGGTATGTTTCCCAAAAATAATAATTTTTTAATAGATGGTTTATTTACGTGACCAAGTCTAAAATGAGACATATCACATGAGTCAATTAAATAAACAGAAGAAGTAGAATTTTTGTGTTATCAACCACAACTACATTGCATTTGAAAATACCCTCATGAACATAACCTTTATCCACAAAAGTACCTCTCGTAGTCGCAACTACTTTATCAACATCTAAAAAAAAAATTTAAACCCTTCTTAACTAGACAAAATCGAACACCAAATTCTTCCTAACCTCCAGGACATACCAAATATCATTCAAGGTAAGAATAATTCCTAAAGTAAACTTCAAAACAATGGTATACATTCACCCTTACCCTCAGTAATAAATGAACCTCTCATGCCACAAATATGTTTGGTAGCCTAAGAATCAAGCCACCAGCCTTTCATGTTTGTCACAATGTTTGCGTCAGTTACCAAAGCTAAAAAGTTACCCTCCTCGATTCTATATGTTTGAGGCTGTACATTCTGACTCTTCCTAAGCTTGTAATCTTTAGCGTAATGACCTAGCACTCCACATACAAAAAATTAACCTATAGGTTTAGATATGAACCGAGGTTTTGAATTTTTATTCTGATCATTAGGTTGGAAATTTATAGTTAGATCTCAAATTGTGGTTTCGTTTACAGTGCCCATGTTTCTGGTTTGAATGGTTAGGCTTAAAATTGTTCTTCTTTTGGTTATCATGTGATTTCACCTCGATAATATTGGCCTTAGAACCGAATTTAAAATCTTTCTCGTTATGTTCTGCATTCTTATTTTCTTCCTCAATTCTCGTACGAACTATCAAATATTCTAGTTCCGTCTCCTTTTTCTTATGTCTAAGACTATTTTTGTAACCTTTCCAAGAAGGTGACGGTCTTCAAATTATAAAAGACACTTGAAACCCCTAACATATACTATAGACCTCGGATAGAATTTCATAAATAATAATGTGTAATTCTTCAAGTTGCGACGCAATAAATTTGTTTTCTTCCATTTTAAAATCCAGAAATTTCCTAACCATGAATTTTTAGATCGAAAATGTTCAGTTGCAAATAACTTCCACAATTCTTTAGCAGTAGCACATGGCCAATAAACATCATAAAATTCGAGGCAGAGACTATTTAGAATATAATTCCTAGACATATAATCCCTTTGTTTCCAAATAGAAAGTTCTTCGGGTTTAGATGGTTTACCAGATTCAATTAAGTCAACTACATTAAGAGTTGTTAGGTAAAAATGTAATTTCATTTACCATCTTTTAAAATTATTTACATCAAACATTTCAAGTTTTTCAGAGTATTTTGCATTAACATTCTCCATAGAAGGTTGTAGAACAACATAAATTTCACCTTCAGATTATTGGATATAATGTATGCAGAATATACGAAAAAACCCAAAATTTAAAATAAGTAAATTTAGAAGAACTTATCAATCGACGTTTGTGCTTAACACAATCTTAAAATTGAAATGTCCTGCTGATATTGTTTTTGTTAGCCTATTGAACAAACACCTCCCAGAATTCAAGGATCAGACTCTATTACCAACAACAATAAAGAATCATGAAGTCTCAAGATACTCCAACACCAAAAAACCAATAGAAAAAGTAGTATAAAAAAGATAGATTTTTCTATAATTGGAGGTAGAGAGAGAGACTCAGATGGTTTTTGTGAAATAGACGACTCGGAAGAATAATTTCAAAAATGTTTTAACCCACTAATCAACTTTTATCTCCACTAATGGATAGTGGATTCAGACTAAAAGACTAAGTCAAGATATTAAAACGATTTTATCATGAGTTAAAAATGAAATGATAAATGGGTAAAAAAAATGCCTAAGCAAGATAAGCCCAAAAGCCAAAGGGGACAAGTCTTAAATAAAGAGTATTAATGTTTGCTGTGCCTTCTAGAGATTGAACCCAAGACCATAAGCCTTAAAACCCTAAAAATTACCACTTGACAACTTACCCCATATCATTTATTTAATTTAACACAAATATATATACTATACACCCAACAATCCCAACATGAATGAAATAAATAAATAAACATAAAATGCACTCAGGGGTATCATAAGAAGTCACGTAAAATGAGAAAGTATCATTCGACTTCAACCTTTCCTTTGTGTCGATCGATTGAGTGTAACGTTTGATGGTGAACTAATGTCTTGAAATATTTCACCTTGGTCGTAAACACATGTCAATCGATCACTCATGTGACTACCATAATTCAACATCAAGTTCCCATGGTTGTGCTCTATTTGGCAATGAGCATGCCCAGGTTTCTTTAGTGCTCTAGAGAATCGTCCTTAATTCTCAAGAAAGCAACCCCACTACTACATTCATAAAGGCCCTTCTATCGAAAGTGTATTTTATGTTACCCCCCTGAACAACAGCTATATAAAGCAATAATATATTATATCTCATCCTCACATCGATATAGATGTATGACATCAGATGAATGGGTTTTAAGTAAAGGTTAAGTTAGTAACCTCACAAATTACTTGTAGTTATCTCATTGAACCTAGATCTTAGGATCGCCAATCGTATGAGTTGGGCTTCCAATATAGGTGATTTATATATTAATAGTCTTTGGGACCATTCCCCTTGGTGTTTGATAAACTAGCTCTTTAGCTAGCCCGTTTAGTGAATGGATCTACCTCGTTTTCCTTTCATTTCACACAGTCGATTGCTATAACTCCATCTTTTAGTTGTTGCGTCACTGTGTTGTGTCTTCTCCAAATATATCTAGACCATCCATTATAGGAGTTATTATGTGCTCTTGTTATCGCTACTTGACTGTCACGGTGAATGGATAAGGTTGTAATTGGTTTTGGCCCAAATTGAATATCTTATAACAAATTCCTTAACCATTCAGCCTCTTCAATTGCTATATCCAATGCTATGATTTTTGATTCCATAGTGGATCTCATTATGCATGTTTGTTTTGTATAATTCTAGGAAATAGTGCCTCTTATGAAGGCAAAAACATATCCAGTCATAGATTTACATTCGTCATTATCAAAAATCAAATTAGCATCACAAAAGCCTTCAATCATAAAAGGATATCTAATATTGTGAATACCGTTACTTATTGTGTATTTTAGATATCTTAAAAATCTAATCAAAGCCTCCCAATGTTCATTATTAGGATTGCAAGTATATCTACTAAGTCCACCTATAGCATATGCAATATCTAGTATATTGTAGTTTAAAGGATACATTAGACTATCGATAACTCTAGAATTTTCTAATGACGATGAATGAGGACCAAAATGTTTCCATCAGTGACGACTAGGGTCATAAGGTGTCTTAGCAAGAATACTATTAAGATGTTAATATTTTCTAAGACCTTTCCCTACGTAATTAGATTGAGTAAAAACAACTCCTTCTGAATTTGTAACGATTTTAATTCCATCTATAACATCATTAACACCCAAATCTTCCATATCAAATTGTTTATTAAGGAAAATTTTAGTTTTATTAACTTCATCAATATCTAAACAAAAATAATCATATTATCCACATATAAGCAAATCATGACATTGAAATTATCTTTAAATTTTATATAAATACATTTATCCGCTTCATTAGTGTTAAAATCATTAGAGATCATTACTTAATAAAAAAAATCATTCCATTGTTTAGGATCTTGTTTTATTCCATATAATTATTTTTAAGGTCTATACATCTTTTTAATTAGGCCTTGTACTACAAGCCCCTCAGGTTGATCCAAAAAAGTCATTTTAACATCAATTGAATGAATTATCAAATTATGTAATGAAGCAATAACATTTAAAAGTCCAAGAGATATAATTTTAGTAACAAGAGTGTAAGTTTGAAACAAATCAATTCAATCCTTTTGCCTATATCTTTTACCTCACAATCTTGCTTTAAATTTATCAAGGGAACCATCAGCATTCAATTTCTTTTTAATTACCCATTTCCATCCAATAGTTTTATATCCTTTAGGAAAGTGAAATAAATCCCACGTTTATTAAAAATAATAGAATCAAATTCACTATTTATAGCTTCGTTCCAAAATATAGAATCGGGTTAGAAAAAGGTTTCACTTAAAGTGATATGGTAATTTTCCACTAAGTGAATTAAGAATTTTGGACCAAAATAAGTAGTTGTTCTAGGTAGTTTACGCTTTCTTATTTCAATTTCTACTGAATCCAAAGATTCACTTCGAACACTAGGTCCCATTGGAATATAACTACTAGTTCCGTCACTTTTGACTTTAAAATGAGATTTGTCTTCATAAAATTCAACATCTTTTTACTCAAAAATAGTTTTTTTTAATCAATATTCTAATTTTTAGAATCAATTAAAAGAAACCTATTTGAATTACATTTTTTTTAGCATAAACTATAAAATCACAATCAACTGTCTTTGGGCCAACTTTAGTTCTCTTAGGTACTGCAATAAAGACCTTAGTAAGACCCCCCCTCACTTTAAGGTGTTTATAAGATGGTTCTCTGTTTTTACACATTTCATAGGGAGTTTTATAATTTTTCTTAAAAGGTAATTTAATAAGAATATAACATGTAGTAAGAAGTGCCTCACCCCACATATTATTAGGTTCTCTCAGAGTGGTTATCATATAATTTACCATATCCATAAAGGTTCTTATTTTCTTTAAGCCACACCATTAGATTAGGGTAGTAATGAGGAATAACTTGAGGAATTATTCCATTTTCTTTACAATATTTATAAAGATCACCAATGTATTCCCCTCTACTATCGGATCTTATAGTTTTAATAGATTTTTTCCATTGATTTTCAACTTTTAATTTATAGGAAATAAATTTTGAGAAACTCTCATCTTTACTCGTAAGGAGATAAATATAATAGTAACGAGAGTAATCATCAATAAAAGTATCAAAGTATTTATTTCCACCACATGTCACTTATCGTTTTAAATCTCAACGATCAAAATGTAATAAACTTAACACAATTGAGCTTCTTTTCGCACTCGAAAATAATTTTTAAACATATTTTGATTTAACACATATTTCACATTTAGAGTTGGTAGAAATATCAAATTTTGTTAGATTTCCAAAAAATATTAATTTTTTAATAGATGCTTTATTTAACTGACCAAGTCTAAAATTCCACATATCGCAAAAGTCAATCACATAAGCATAAAAAGTACATGTTTTATTATTATCAACCACAATTACATTGATTTTGAAAAGACCCTCATGAACATAGCATTTACCCACAAAAGCACCTCCCATAGTCATAACTACTTTATCACTCCCTAGATTAATTTAAAAACCTTTATTAACTAAGACAAAGTGAGACACCAGATTCTTCCTAACCGAAGGGACATACAAAACATATTTCAAGGTAAGAAATTTTCCTAAAGAAAACTTCAAAACTACGGTACCCTTCCCATCAACCTTAGATGAAGAGGATTTTCCCATGTATAGACGTTCACCCTCACCCACATTAGTGAAGGCACCTCTCATCCCACAAATATGTTTGGTAGCCCTCGAATAAAGACACCAGTCTTTCATGTTACTCACAATATTTTCCTTGATTACCACACTTGAAAATTTACCCACCTCAATTACATTTGCTTGAGGCTTCATATTTAGACTCTTCCTAAGCTTGCAAGCTTTAGCGTAATTGTAATACCCCGTAAATTTGAGGGCATTATTTACGAATATTGTATAAGATTTTAATAATATTATTATTTTATTGATTGGGATATTGATATTATATTTACTTTTATTTGAAATGAATCGAATATTTAAATTCAAATTTAATTGGCTTTTTGACATTTTGTAATGGTTTAAATATGTAAAATTGATAATTTTGAATTAAAGGGCAATATAGTAAAATGTGTTAGCTTAGGCTCCAAGCTAGAGTTTGAGAGATGGTCTATATAAGGAATATTATGGTTGATTAAAATCAAAGGATGATGAAAAATAAAGTACAAAAATGAAATCAAAAGAGTAAAAAACGAGTGGAATGAGAAGAGTTAATTTGGAGTGTTTAGATCTTCTTTTTGCGTGCATTCGGATGAGATTTAAGAAAAAACCAAAAAAAAAACATGACTCAATTTTTCGGGTAGAATCCAAATCTGAATTCGGATTGGTAATTTGGATAACGCTTGGATTTGAATTTTTTGGGTTTTCAAAATAGGCCTACAATGGTGGATTTTGATTACCTTGAGGTAGTTTCGTTCTTCCGTGGTTAATTTAGTGTGCTACACTTATTCAGTCTTGATTGTATATTTATATCCATGCCATGTGTTTGATTTATATGTATTGTATGCTCATATATTATATTCGTTCTTTTCCCCATTTTGTACATGTTATTTTCATGCCGTGTACTTTGGGGTAATGAAACTAGTTGATATTACGAGTATGTTGGGTTATAGAAATTGGGTAGAAAACATGTACATTTGATTTATGGAAATTGAATCTCAAATTTATTTGAATTGAGTGAATGATATTATGATGATTATTATGGGAGAATGCTTAGGCATTCCTTAGCGAAACCACCCGCTAGAGCCGGTGTGCTGTCGGCTATAATTTTATTTTTATCCAAAGACTAGGCCATGGACCCCGTTTGGCGAGTATGCCATGATTTTATGGCGGTGATGCCAAGATTTTATCGCGGTGATGTCATGTTATGATGGGTCATGTGCCCAAGTTATGTTATTTAAATTTTTGTTACATTAGATTGTTCCGAGGATAATTAACAAGATAGTGGACGGTAGTCCATACCGTACTGTGGGAAGTGCGGTGGGAATTTTGATATTGGGTCTTGGGTTTTGTAGTGCAACCATGAAATCATAGGTGATGATTATATTATTGGTATTTTAATTTTAGTGTTTTATTGCAGATATTGTTGTATATGATGCACGCACACACGAGTATGTGTAATTACCCTTGGAGCATTTATACGAGCTACAGAGTTTCCCGCTCATCCCCCCACAATTTTTTTGTATTGCAGGTTGATCCGAGATGATATTTATGGTATTGTTGGGATTGGGACCGTCACTAGAGGCTCTAGATATTTATTTTCAAACTTTATTTGTATTAGTTTGGTTATTGCAAATTATTTGTTAGAAGAAAATTTGAGATTTAATAAAATTTAAAAATTTTATTTAGTCAATTTATTATTTATGCTTTCGCAAATTTATTCTCAATCTAATTGGTATTGTTTTATTAAAAATTCTCTAATTTATCAATATTTTTCTGTAGCACCTCTTGGGGTGTTACAATAATGACATGGATTTCCACATACAAAGCATTGACCTGTAGGTTTAGATTTAAACGGAGGTTTAGAATTTTTATTCTAAAAATTAGGTTTGAATTTATGGTTGGACCTCTAATTCTACTTTGGTTTATGGTACCCATGTTTTTGGTTTAAATAGTTAACTTTAAATGGTTCTACTTTTTGCTACCATATGATTTCCCCTCGATAACATTAGCCTTATAACTGAATTCCAAATTTTCTCCTCAAGTTCTATGTACCTATTATCTTCTTCAATTCTCAAATGAACTATCAATCTTCGGGTATCATTTCCTTTTTCTTATGTTTAAAACTATTTTTCTAATCTTTCCCAGAAGGTGTCAGTTTTTCAATTATAGAATACACTTGAAATCCTTTAATTATACTAAGACTCATGACCAAAAATTCATGAATAATAATTTTTACTTCTTCAAGTCAAAACACAACAAATATGTTATATTCCATTTTAAAATCCCAAAATTTCCTAAACACAATTTTTTTAGAACAAGCATCGTCACTTGAATATTTTTTTATCCAATGAGTTCCATAAGTCTTTAGCAGTAGCACATGGAAATAAACATCATACAATTTAAGAGAGAGACTGTTCACAATGTATCCTTCACGTGTAATCCCTTTGTTTCCAAATATCTAGTTATTCAGGTTTAGAAGATTTATCAAATTCCATTAAGTACACTACATTTGGATTTGTTAGGTAAAAATGCTATTTTATTTTCCGTCCCATAAAATTCTTTCCATCAAAAGGTTCAGGGTTTTCAGAGTATTTTGCATTAGGATTATCCATAGTAGGTTATAGAAAAACAAATATTTTACCTTTAAATTGTTGGGTAATATATGTAGGCTATATGAAAAAAACTAAAATTCAAAATCAATAAAATTGTAGAACTTATCGATTGAGGTTTATATTTAACATAAAGTCCTAAAGATGAAATTGCTCACTGATATCGATGGTATCAACCTCTTAATGAAACAACTCCCATGAATCTTGAACTCTTAAGATACACCAACATAAAAAAAATCAACAAAAAAAAACATAGTATGAAATAAAGAGAATTTTTCAGTAATGGGAGATAGAGGGAGATATATTTCAAAATTTTTTTGCAAATAGAGGACTCATATTTATACAAATAATATCAAAAATATTTTAACCCATTAATCCACTTATATCTCCACTAATGGGTAGTGGAGTCAGATCAAATGACTAAGTCAAATTATTAAAATGATTTTGAAACAAGTTAAAAATAAAATAGTTAATGAGTTCAAACCTAGCCACTCAAGAGAAGCCCAAAGATCCCAAAGGCCCCAAGGCCCTACCAAAGAGTATTATTATTTAGTGTGCCTCATGGCGATTGAATCCATGCCACAATAATTAAACCCCATAAATATTCCCCTTGTACCGTTATCCTAAATCATTTATTTCATGGAAAATAAACAGCCCCACTTAAATGAAATAGACAAATGATAATAAAAAGATGCTCTGGAGTATCATAAAAGTCACATAAAAGGCGAAGGTGTCATTCGAATTCAACCTTTGTGTTGATCTATTGAGTTTACCAATTGACTGAGAACAAATGTCTTGAACTATTTCACCGTAGTTGTAAACATAGGTCAATAGAACACACACGTGACTCCCCAAATTCATCATCGAGTTACCACGATTGTGCCCTTATCGGCTTTGAGCATACCCAAGATTCCTGATTGCTCTAGAGAATTAACCTTAATTCTCATAGGAAGCAACCCCACTACCACACTCATATAGATTCTTCTATCATTAGTGTATTTTATCTCACATCCCACTGAAAAATAGCTATAGAATGCATTAAGACATTGTATCTCATCCTCCCATCGATATAGTGGTACTACATCATAGGAAGGGGTTTTAATCAAAATGTAAGTTAGTATCTCCACAAATCACTTATATAACATTGTTATCCCATTGAAACTAAATCTTAGAATCTCCAGTCATATGGGTTGGGTTTCTATTGCATGTGATTTATATATTAATAGGCTTTGGACCATTGCCCTCTATATTTGATAAACTAGCTCTCTAGATAGACCTTTAGTCAATAGATCTACCAAGTTTTCCTTTGACTTAACATAGTCGATTGTTATAACTCCATCATTCACTAGCTGCTTTATTGTGTTATGTATTCTCCTAATATGTTGAGAATTTTCGTTATTGGATTTATTATGTGCTCTTGTAATCAGTGCTTGACTGTCACAGTAAATGGACAAGGCTAGAACTTGTTTAGGTCACAACTGAGTATCTAACGGAAAATTCCTTAATAATTTAGCCTCTTCAATTTCATTATCAAATTATATGAGTATCTTATTTATTTATGATAACAAGAACTAAACCATAAAAACAATTGTTGTTAATTTTAATTTTATAATATTGATTACGGTTTTTATTTTCCATTACCCGTGGTTGTAGAATTCAAGTAAATTGCTTCATGTTCTCGTCTGCTTTTGATGAGGAAGGGACCCACCAAGGTTGATAATCCCATTGCATCGTTGATCTTTATTCGTGCTTCAGCGACTCCACTATAGGTGGAGAAATGGAAAAGTGAGGAGGCATAGGGGCATTCAGTGTATTGTTAAAGAAGGATTAAAGAGGGCATGGGGGATCGCTATTCCGCGGTGGTTAATCTTGGAGGAGATAATAAACAGGTATTTTTTATTTTCAATTGGAAAATATTGATTAAAAGAGATTTTTAACCTTTCTATTTTATTATTTAATTCAATGGTTTGTTGAATCACAATATAGAGTTTTTAACGGGTTAAGTTCCTATAATTGTTTTCTGTTGATGTGTAGATTTAATAAAGTTATTATCATTTCTTGGTAATGGGACATAAATGCGAAAAACCCCCTACTCTATGTTATCTTTTGAATGTTTTGTGGTAGTTAAAGTCAATTATAAATAGTCAAAAACGATTAATACATTTGATATCTTTCAAACTCAATTTTTTATTGCACTTATTTTCTATAAAAAAATATCAGTGCAATAAAAAAAATACATTACCCTTCTTCATTCCTCTTGTGGAAGGTACCGAAGTAATAATTTCTTTCAACATCCATAAACAATTATTTTAGGATTTTTAAATTTTCCCCACCCATATCCTATTACTTTTCTTTTGGAGGTGTTTGAAGACATATATGAGTTGTCCTTAATGTATTTTCACATTGAAGGTGAATATATCTTACGGTAATGTTCATAATCCATATTAGTCTGCAATTGAGACTTTGGTTTAAATCTCTTTTATCCACAACACTCAACATAGGCAATTAAGAATATTAAAGTGAAAGAGAGTAATGTCTCACCCTCATTGGTATTTAAATTTTTTTTAAGGTTTAGATCTATTTGACTGATGACCATGTCTTCTTATATGCCTTTAATGACATTGTGATTAATGTGATATTGTATATACTTGTGCTATGTTTTTTTTAAATTGTCCATTATGATTTGCTAGAAAAAAATAGAATTATTTGTCCCTATGATGGTAATATAACGGATTATATAATAATAACATCATTCTTATTATCTTTTGAGTCATGATGGTCGGTAACACAATAAGTAGTCTAATACGCTCTGAGTTTGATAGTTGTGTTTCTTGCTTTTATGTTGTTATTCTATAATATACACAAACCAGATGCATAGCATATGTTTCTAACATTGCTTCAATGATATCTTAATCCCCTATATTAATTTCTTATTAAATGATTAAGAAATTATCAAATGGTATTCTATCAATTATATGATAAATATCACAGTTTCCATAATTTTTAATTTATTACAAAATGGTAAAAAAATCAATTATATTATGAAGTATTATCATCAAAATCATGCAATCACTTGCTCATCTCATGAGTTTGCATACCGGTTTTAATAAAAATAGAGTCTTTACTACCTTATGTTGATCATCTTTCTCCCTTCTCATTTATTATTCATGCATTGAATTATGAAAATTAAGGAAATAAGACATTTTTCCACTCTTTCCTCTTCCATTATTAAATTGTCCATTCTTGAAACTCAAACGCGAAGAGCCTTTGTTGGGGATAAGTTGCCAAGACCATTCCATGGTAGTGAATAATATAGTTTCCATTAAGGGTCGTTGGCAACATCGTTTGGAAGTTCTTTGCTAACTTTCATGTCTTTTTCCACTTCATGTACGATCACATCATAAACTTAAAATTATCTATCTGAAGATGGCTAATCAAATAAATTATAGTCGTATTAGTTTTGAATTGCATGTTTTTCATTTTAATTATTGGGTTTTTTATGCTAAAAGGTATCCGTTCGTATCATTTTTCGTCTGTAACCATTCATATAATGGGAGTAAAGATTCTTTATAATAATGGGAATAAATACTTGAGGGTAAATTTTTTTAATACATCTGAAACACCTATGGTTAATGATTATTTTAAACAATTTTGCATGAATATACAATATCCTCATGTCAGAGTAATTACGATCACAAGGTGTAAAACCCCTAGGGTTTCTACAAGGTAGTTCTGACATACAAGACTTAATCATGAATTAAAGTCCATATTAATCACACCTTCTCTTACATAGTGAAGATGATCCATGTGGCAGAGTGACAATGTTCTCTTTATCGGAGTTTTCGATTAAGGTTGCACCTGATCGTCGTGAACAGATGTATGAAGAAAATTGATGTTTAATTGTGTTATTCTCGAAGAATTTATACGAACTAATATTTGACCCGAACAACAAATCCTTCTCTATGAGTGTGTAATCACTCACCACTATCCTATTCGACCACAAAATTTGAGTTTCGCTTCCTCACTAACATACTTAAACTAATTTTTGGATCTTTTAATCTTTGAAGAATTGGATGGCCACTATTGGACTTATGTATTATATAAAATGCACCCCTGTATATGCTAGGCTATTGTGTAAATATTGATTCCATAAAAGAATTTGAACTTGTATCATGTTTTGTCAATTTTTTCGAAGCATGAATTATCAAATTTTCAAATTACCTGTTCTTGATTCAGTATTGTAATTTTGTAATCTTACTTTTAAAAGTACAATGTAATTATATTACATCCGAAATAAAACTAAGGATCGTTGGTTACATACATTTCTTCCTAATATGGATCTGTTTTACCTAAAATCATGTCTCCAAATTGTTTATCGTTCTGAGAGTTTGTATAACTCCTCAAATATTAGGATAAAATATAAAGTATTAATATTTGTTTTATGAGAAGATCTAATATATCATATTTTTTATTTTTGCGGATTATATGTGTATTTGATATCTTTCTTCTTCTTCTTCTTCTTCTTCTTCTTCTTCTTCTTCTTCTTCTTCTTCTTCTTCTTCTTCTTCTTCTTCTTCTTCTTCTTCTTCTTCTTCTTCTTCTTCTTCTTCTTCTTCTTCTTGTTCTACTAGAGGTGTGAATCTATGGACATAATTTTATAAATGTCTGTCACAATTAAGTATGTCGTATACCGCTACAAGTCGTCGAAGAATTAAGAAAATTGCATCTACAAAGACGAATCCGAATTTCAAGTTGTCTTTAACATTGAATCCCAACAATATGAAAGTTGGTAAGATAATGTTTTAAAGTTTCATTTACATTTCATATTAAGAGTGTTGGGATATTTTTAAAAGGAGTTTTAAAAAGCTTTTTGTAACACCCAGCACTTTTGGGGATAATTAAAATTCAGAAGTAAGTGAAAATTGGGAATTAAAGAAATTATCATAAATAGTAATTTTTGGAATTTTCAAGGATTAGATGATTTTAGCTGGGTGTTACATTTACTTTTGGGATTAAGTAAATAAGTTGGAGTATTTTAATTATATGTCGCAGCTGGGTAAAGCGACAGAGGATAATGTTGTAATTGGAAAACCAACATTTAGAGGTATTGGGTTTAATTAGTGATTTGCGGTCAAGTACCTTGGATGGAGATTGCGATTGCGTAGTTGGTCTCGGAATGGCTGAGATAGTCATAATAGAGTATCCGGGAGTAGTGTTTGGACAATGGGAAAATTTTTGGACCAGTAGGGACTTGTAATTGAGTAAATGAGTCATTTTTGGGTTTAATAAGGGATAAACCATTTTCTCCATTATAAAGACACGGGAGAGGGAGAAAGAAAGAAAGAAAAGAGAAAGAGAAAAGCGAAAGGAAAAAGGAAGAGAGAAGTGGGGTATTCCGGCCAAACTCCATCGAATTCGACTCGAGGTCGCCGGATTCCATCCTCTAGGCAAGTGTATACTTGCTTTATTTCATTTTGTGCATTTATTTCATATTATAGTTGGTAAACTATATGATTTCGGGTTAGAACCCTTAAAATAAATTTGGGAAAATTTGAGTATGAGTTTACATATTGATGTAAAGTAAACTCTTAATGATTTCTAGTGTTATAAACCATGTAACTGAAGTGATGAAATGAATTAAAATGGAGGAAATGAGAAAAAAATAGGGTTTAATGGGTTTTTAGATGCAAATCTAAGAAAATTGGTTCAATCCTCCAAATTTATTGATGTATTAGTTAGAAATCTTTGATTATATGAATATAGGGTTGTTGGTTGAAATTAGAAACCACAAAAATGGAGTTTAGATTGATATTTGGGTATTCTGGAGATTGAAAAATCGCCTAAATAGTGCCCCTCGAACAGGCCAAATCGATTCGGGTCTAGGCCAAATCGATTTGCCTAAGGGGATCTGTAAGGCTGCCTTGGGCCGAATCGATTCGGATTCAGACCGAATCGATTCTCCCTTGAGGACCTGTTTGCAAAACACTTTCCAAATCGATTTGGATTGGGGGCCGCATTGATTCGACTACCCGAATCGATTCGCCATAAGGGAGAATCTATTCGTTTTGGCCAGAATTGTTAGTTTTCTTCCCTTAAGAGTATGGGGAGTTAAATTATGATTTAAGGTTTCATGGGGGATCCTAATTATGATACTGGAACTCCTAAATGACGATTTTGAGCGCGAGTAAACCTTTAGATAAAAGAGATAACCTTGGATTAATTTACGGTAAAATCCGAGGGATGAACCTAGTGAGTGTTCGAGTCGAGTAACATTCGAGAAAAAGAGGTTTTTGGTAAGAGTGGAGAGATACGGATGTGTTTAGAATGTCTATGGGATAAATGCATTCGAGTAAATCCTAGGATGTGAACATGATGGAAATTGGGCTATTCAGAGAGTATATAAATCCTTAACATGAATAAGTTTCAAGTTATTTATCAAGTGAGGAAATATTTTTTGGATTTAGTATCGTGAGTGTGCGAATACATAAATATTATTATAAGTGAGAATCGTTGAGTTTATTGACCATTGTTACGTGTGATTAGCAATTATGGCTATAGATATATTTGAGGAATGATGTAGAATATATATATATATATATATATATATATATATATATATATATATATATATATATATATATAAATATATTAGTGTGTGTGATTGGTATATGTGTATCTTAGAGACTGTTTTTCATGGACTTTACTTTCACATAGGGTTGGAACAACCATATTATATATTTTCTCTAGTGTGATCCAGGGAGGTTGCACGATGTGGGTGAATCCCCTGGCTTGAGGAGCAGGGAGAGTATATCCCGAGGTCATCTCGTCCCGCATTTGAGTGCGATGTGTGTACTCCACTTGTAGAGGGAACATGACCGCCTCCACCGTTGTGTATGTATTACCATGTTCATTGAGTAAGTCTGGCTTGGTACCGTGTTATAGTGAGTAAACTCGGAGTTGGATCGGCACTATGAGACTGCATCCTCGAGTTATAGCTCGTTGGGATGGATATTGTACTTATGTGTATAGTACATCACTTGTGTATGAGAGCAAGAATATATATATGTATCTCTGCTAGAGTATAGAGATAAAATGTGTATAGATTAAATCTCAGTTCGGGAGATTTTATCCGGATGTGTATTATTAAAATGAATATAGAGTAAATCTAAGTCCGGGAGATTTTATCCGGATGTATATTTTGATATGTATATGAGAGTGAGTATAATAATGTATATAATTATGTGAGTGTGTATATATATACGTTGGGTACTGAGGGTCTAATGGATCTCGACGATCGACACTGCCAAGTAGTAGTGTATCGGGGGGGGGGGGGGGGGTTCCTTGTTTGGATTTTGCTTCACGAGACACCCTACGAATGAACATGGCATAGTGTTGAGACTAAGGAGAAGTTTAACCCTTAGTACTCAGTTTACTGAGGACTTTTAGAGTTTGGGGGGTGACGGATGGTAAGGTAGAGTAGCTCGATAAGGATGTTTAGAGGGATACGTTAGGTGTGCACTATTAGAAGGTAGGTAAGGGGTATCTTATGGGAGTGCGATACCAATTTAAATATGAGATAAAACATATTTTTTTAAAATAAAGAATTTATGCACTTGCAAAATATTTTCACAACTAGAGCTCCGACCCGTTTATCTATTTTCCTCTCTATTGCTATATGTATATATTTATAGGTTTCGAGACACAGGGACGCCTGGATGATGATTCCTTTGTGTCAGACGTCTGTTGCAGCAGCTGTGGATGCATGCAGGTTTTCTATAGATGCTTCTATCCTTGTAATCTAGATAGGAGGTATTGTATAAACATTCAGGCTGATAACCCAACTGCATTTATTTATTTTTTTACCGCCTTTTTAGTGTGGAATTAAATGGGATGGTATTATTTGTCAACCCAGTGTTCGGTTATTATGTTTCATTTATATATACTGTGTGCATGTTTTAATTGATTAATCTGTTAAAAGATTTGTTAAATAAAGTTTCGACGCTAGTCTAATAGGTTATTAGTAATTAATTTTGTTTTCGACAGTGATGCTAAGAATGAACCATATGCGATTCATGTTTTAATTTGGTACTGGAGTGATCGCCCAGTATTTTATTAGGCGGGGTGTCACAGATGGTATCAGAGCATCAGGTTCTAGTGTCCTTAGGAATTCGTGCAGACGTACTACTCTTTCAAGGTTTCTTTTGATTTGATATAGAGCCTTAGGATTAGGATCATTGATTCTTCTTGTGAGATTTCGTTTTCCTGCGATATCATAAGATTATAGTAATCTTTTGTGTGCTCGTTCGAGATTCGTGTGCTTATCGATGAAGGATGATTATAGAAGGGCATTGTAAAGGTAGCAGAAGGCAGGACTTATGTGGAGCAGTTAGTTGAATTCAGAGATTAGGACCACAGTAGAGGTCACTCTCCCTATGGCATTTGTCCCGGATGGTTCCAATGACTACTAAAGAAAAGTAGTTATGAGTATTCTAGTACTGCTACAGTAGAGATTGGTGCTAAACTTGAATTACTCAGTGAAGTAAATGGGAAAAAAAGGTTCAAGGGATCTTTGATAAGGACCCTACATTGAAGTTTAAATTGTACGAAGTAAGTGCAACGTGATTCAGCAGAAGTGAAGGCTCAAAAGTTTTGGCTTAAAGCGGGGTGTGGAAATACCCATATGTGAAAATTAGAGGAAATTTTTTCACTCGTGGGAGCAATATTGAATTGGTGGGAATGGTGGTTACCACATTTGGGGGAGCAGTATGTGTTTTTCACATAGGAATATCACGGACGGATTTAACCGCAAATTCCTTTAGTTGATTAGGAAGGAGAAGAATACAATTTTGGTTATTCACACCAGGATCAGGCCGAGGTCGACAGTGAATAAAGAGTGATATAGAGAAGTGAACCTAGTACAGAAGTAAGGTAGGTAAAAAGAAGACAGAGTCCTTCAGTGGAATGTTAGGATCACTGGATAAGTGTTGCTAACACTTGTGGAGAATTTGTGTTCGTGGAACCCCATTGGTGGACATCCACCCGGGGAATTCATTAAACCGGGGTTGTTGAGGCTGGTGGTGTTGTTTCCTTTTAACAAAGAAGTTAAGGAAAATATGAAGGGAATTGTAAGGATCGAGGCTATAGATTCCGAGATATTGATAACATTAACCTGGTCAGGGTGACCACAGGTGGGGAATGCGCAACATGGAAGGTACAACCACGCGCTTTGACCTTGCCCGATAGGAATTAATGGGCAAGAAAAGGATATCGAGGTGGTGCATCGATTAAAGTAGTTTCTGGCTCAGTTAGAGAAAGTATATCATGTCCGAGAATCATTTGGAGTAATTTGGGAGATAGGCGAAGTTGTTATTGTGAATTATATCTCGAGTGAAGGAGGTGTATTATGTGTGACAAGATTGAGGAACAGTATTTTATTAACCCCAGATTCATGTGTGATTCAAGTTTATTAGTAGTATCGATAACATTATATATTATATGTTTATGTGTTTTTCCGCCATAGCGGAGATCTATTTTCTTTTATTCACTGTGAAGAGCGGGTGTTAGTATTTTAAGTTTATATCAGATTGGTATTGCTCGTTTTGTGTGTGTTACACAAGTATGGTGTTATTTTGAGTATTATATGTTATTTTATTTTCAAAGCGATAGCAGGCTAGTGATGGCAGGACTATCGTATCCGCAGTTTCAGGATGGAACATGTTGATGTTGCGATATCTCACCTGGATACAGGTTGAGCTCGCCTTTATTTATATGGGTAGATGAAACTTCAGTGAGCAGATGTTTCATTATCATGATTCGAGTGTGTGGAAACCTTATAGGTGTGATTTAAGGTATGCAGGATTTATTGTTGAGCTGTGAGTTTAAGTTCATTATTGTTTGCGCAAGGACTTAGTGTTAGTGCAAGCGCTTGGTGGTGTGGCTCCTGGGAAGAGATAGGAGTTCAGGCCACATTTTGTCAAAATAGGGGAGTAGGGTTACCACGGTTACACATTAACGCTAACGGACCTCCATGACCGACAAAGTTAAGTAGTAGTGTATTGGAGGGGTTCCTTGTTTGGATTTCACTTACAAGACGCTCCACACATGAACCTTACCGACATCGAGAGTGGATAGATGTTATAGGATGCAAAGATGTTAGTTTTGTCGATAAGTCATATAGTGTGGAGGAAACACTATAGACTGAGGGTCGAATGATGATGGTATGATTATGGAAATATAAGTTCTATAAAGAAGCGCTAAAATGGTTCTCTCACCGCAAGTAGGTGGGTGAAGCAGGACTTAGAGAAACTGATTTAAGGCTTATATCTAGGCCTTAATGAAAAGGAAAATTTTAAAGGATGTATGTTTTGGGTATGATGTTCGTAATAGTTTTGCAGAGAGAAGGAGCCCAAATTTGATAGACTTTCCATATCGTTAAGAGGAAGGGACATAGTGGTAGAAGTACGTTAGTAGGTTAGAGAGGTAGGATTTAGGATGTCCCGCTCTTGTGCCTTAGGCCGTTATATCTCAATGACCGATGACGCGAGGGAGTAGTGTAATGGGAGGGTTCCTTGTTTGGATTTCGCTTTGTGAGGTGTCCCACGCATGAAACCGAGCAAATGTCGGGGGTTGAGAAAGGTCTTGGGAACCGGGGACACAGTTTAGGATAGTACTCATCTTACGTGTGTCGGAAACACATTGATCGCAGGGTTATTAGGAAGTAAGACTAGTGGCGTCGTTATTGGGAAAATTATTGGAAGTTAACCATAAGAAGATTGATTGGTTAACCTTGAGCAGGATTGAAATACCAGGTATTGGGAGAATTGAATTTTGAGGGTTAGGAAAACCCATGTGTGAGTATTACACCGAGGAAATAAGGCCCATATTTAGGAATAGTGTTATGTGTTTGACATTTACAATGGTTGTGCAAATAAGAACGAATTAAAAAGTGTATAGGCCCCTGGTAAGTTGGTTTTATATACCGCCTGATATAGATGGGGCGTAGTATGTAAAATTGAAGATTATACCGTGAGGCAGTATAAGTGGAATTGAAATGGGTGGGATAGAGCGTCGTAGGAGCAACGCAATAATCCAATTGTATAGGGCAATACGAGGTAGCATGCCCAAGATAAGCGATGAGACTGATGGAAATAGTCAAGCATGTAGATGAGCGAAAGCATAAAATTGTGATTCTCCGGTGAGATTTAGATGTTAGAGCAGCGTTTATAGGCTCGTTTTTCTCTATATGTGGTGTAAGAGACGATGGCGAGTCACCTTACGATCGAGGTAGCAGTATTCGTATAAACCTCAATAGAGATGAGTGCTGAATGAGTGTATGGTTGAGAGCCATTGGGTTAGTACCATACCACTTGAGGCATTAGGATGTTGAGTGATTCACGATCCTAGGTTAGTGTTGGTAGTATCGGTTGTATCTGAATTTCGAGGGCGAAATTCGGTTGTAAGGGGGGTAGTCTCTAACACCCCGTACTTTTGGGGATAATTAAAAATCACAAGTAAATGAAAATTGGGAATTGAAGAAATTATCATGAATAGTAATTTTATGAATTTTCAAGGATTAGATGATTATAGATGGGTGTTATATTTACTTTTTGGATTAAGTATATAAGTTGAAGGATTTTAATTATATGTCGTAGCTAGGTAAAGCGATAGAGGATAATGCTGTATTTAGAAAACCCGCATTTAGAGGTATTGGGTTTAATTAGTGATTTTCAGTCAAGTACCTCAGATGGAGATTGCAATTGTGTGGTTGGTCTTGGAATGGCCGAGATAGTTAGAATAGAGTATCCGGGAGTAGTGTTTGGACTCCGGGAAAAATTTCGGACCAGTAGGGACTCGTAATTGAGTAAACGGGTCATTTTTGGGTTTATTAAGGGATAAAACCTTTTCTCCCTTATAAAGACACGGGTGAGGGAGAAAGAAAGAAAGAAAAGAGAGAAAGAAGACAAAGAGAAGTGAGGAAGGAAAAAGGAAGAGATAAATGGGGGATTTCGGCCAAACTCCGCCGGATTAGACTCGAGGTCACTGGATTTCATCCTCCAGGCAAGTGTATACTTGCTTTATTTCATTCTGTACATTTATTTCATATTATAGTTGGTAAACTATATGACTTTGGGTTAGAACCCTTAAAATAAATTTGGGAAAATTTGAGTATGATTTTGGGAAAATTTGAGTAAACCTTTACATTACATATTGATGTAATGTAAATTCTTAATGATTTCTAGTGTTATAAATCATGTAACTGAAGTGATGAAATGAATTAAAATTGGGGAAATGAGAAAAACTAAGGTTTAATGGGTTTTTAGATCCAAATCTAAGAAAATTGGTTCAATCCTCCAAATTTATTGATGTATTAGTAAGAAATATTTGATTATATGAATATAGGGTTGTTGGTTGAGATTATAAACCACAAAAATGCAGTTTGGGTTGATATTTGGGTATTTTGGAGATTAAAAAATCGCCCAAATAGTGCCCCTCGAATAGGCCGAATCGATTCGCCTAAGGGGATCTTTAAGGCTCCCTTAGGTCGAATCGATTCGGATTCAGACCGAATCGATTCACGCTTGAGGACCTGTTTGAAAAAAAAATTCCAAATCGATTCGAATTGGGGTCCAAATCAATTCGCCCACCCGAATCGATTCGCCATAGGGGAGAATCGATTCTCCTTGGCCAGAATTGTTAGTTTTCTTCCCTTAAGAGTATGGGGAGTTAAATTATGATTTAGGGTTTTATGGTGGGATCTTAATTATGATATTAGGACTCCTAAATGATGGTTTTGAGGGCGAGTAAACCTTTAGATAAAAGAGATAACCTTGGATTAATTTATGGTAAAATCCGAGGGACGAACCTAGTGAGTGTTTGGGTAGAGTAACATTCGAGAAAGAGAGGTTTTCGGTAAAAGTGGAGAGATATGGATGTGATTAGAATGTTTATGGTCTAAATTCATTCGAGTAAATCCTAGGATGTGAACATGATGGAAATTTAGATATTCAACAAGTATATAAATCCTTAACGTGAATAAGATACAAGTTACTTATCACGTGAGGAAATATTGTTTGGATTTAGTATTGTGAGAGTGCGAAGACTTAAATATTATTATAAGTGAGAATCTTTAGGATTATTGGCCATTGTTAGGTGTGATTGGCAATTATGGCCATAGATATATTTGAGGAATGATGTAGAATATATATATATATATATAATATATGATATGAATACATATATATATGTGTGTGATTTGTATATGTGTATATTAGAACATGTTTTTCGCAGGCCTTCCTTTGGCGTAGGGTTGGAACAGCCAGATTATATTTTTTCTCTAGTGCGACCCAGGGAGGTTGCGCGATGTGGGTGAATCCCCTGGCTTGAGGAACATGGAGAGTATATCCCCAGGTTATCTCGTCCCGCGTTCGAGTGAGATGTGTGTACTCACATGACCGCCTCCACTATTGTGTACGTACTACCATGCCCATTGAGTAAGTTTGGGTTGGTAACGTGGTGTAGTGAGTAAACTCGGAGTTGGATCGACACTATGAGACTGCATCCTCAAGTTATTGCTCGTTGGGATGGATATTGTACTTGTGTGTATAGTATATTACTTGTGTATGAGAGAAAGAATATATATATATATATGTATCTCTACTAGAGTATAGAGATAAAATGAGTATATATTAAATCTCAGCCCGGGAGATTCTATCCGAATGTGTATTATTAAAATGAATATAGAGTAAATCTCAGTTCGGGAGAATTTATCCGGATGTATATTGTGATATGTATATGAGAGTGAGTATAATAATGTACATAATTATGTGAGTGTGTATATATATACGTTGTGTACTGAGGGTCTAATGGATATCGACGATCGACACCGCCAAGTAGTAGTGTATAGGGGGTTCCTTGTTTGGATATCTCTTGGCGAGACACCCCACTCACGAACATGGCATAGTGTTAAGATTGGGGAGAAGTTTAGCCCGTGGTACTCAGTTTACTTAGGACTTTTAGAGTTTGGGGGTGACGGATTGGAAGGTAGAGTATCTTGACTAGGATATTTAGTGGGATACGTTAGGTCTGCACTATTAGAAGAGAGGTAAGGGGTATCTCATGGGAGTGTGATACAAATTTAAATATGAGATAAAACATATTTTTTTTTAAAAATAAAGCATATATGCACTTGCAAAATATTTTCACAACTCGGGCTCTGACCCATTTATCTATTTTCCTCTTTTGCTATATGTATATATTTATAGGTGTCCAGACACATGGACGCCTGGATAATGATTCCTTTGTCTCAAATGTCTGCTGCAGCAACTGTGGATGCATGTAGGTTTTCTATAGACGCTTCTATCCTTATAATCTAGATAGGAGGTATTGTATAAACATTCAGGCTGATAACCCAACTGGATTTATTTATTCTTTTATCGCCTTTTTAGTGCGGAATTCAATGGGATTATATTATTGTTAAACCGAGTGTTCGATTATTATGTTTCATTTATATATATATTGTGTGAATGTTTTAATTGATTAATTTGTTAAAAGATTTGTTAAATAAAGTTTCGCTCCAGCCTTATAGGTTATTAGTAATTAATTTGGTTTTCGACAGTGATGCTAAGAATGAACCATATGCGACTCATGTGTTAATTTGTTACAGGAGTGATCGATCGGTATTTTATTAGGCGGGGTGTCACACTTTTATATAAAATAATTTTTAATAATTTTTTTTTTGGGTTTCATTACTGTTTTCGAGAAAGTTGGTTTTTTCAAAGTTTTGAGGAAATTTTTTAAGGCAGTAAGCGGACGTTGGTTTTGACGCTCAGGTCATTCAAGAGAGATCATCCTCTTGTTCGAGCGACATTGAGATGTCGCGCGATGTCGTTTCAACAGCACGCATATCTCGTTTGAGCGAGATTGTTTTTCATTTGAGCGAGGTGTCTTTTTCGTAAACACGCTGCTGACAGCCTGATCTCTTTGACCGCCTCAAAATTCCTTTAAAAAGGGGAGTCCAACTTTGTTTTAAACGGCTAGAAACAGTTTGAAACTTTAACAGTTTGTTTTTGTTTTGTTTATCATCCCAGATTTTATCTCGATAACACCTTTTGGCAGAAAGGTTTTTCTCTAACAATTTAAGGGTTCAATCTTTTGTTTTGGTTTCAATTCACAAAAATCCCAATCACTTTTGTGTGAGTTGTTTTGTGGAACCCAAGAACATATTTTGCTCTTTGTTCATTATTTGTGGGGAGAGATGTACAACCGACAACTGCGTGCTATTGTGGAGGGAGTCCTTGTGATGATTTTTGACTGCGTGTCTGGACTGCGTGTCCTGGTAGTATAGCTGCGTCCGAAACATTGCTGATTTATTTCTGGCCGTTGCCTTGGAGGTTCGACGAAGCCACCATACGTTAATATTGTGGGCAAAAGTAAGATGCTATGTAAGTCAATGGTCTTGTAAACTTGTCAGAGTTCTAGAAATAAAAGGTTTTGCCCTTTGGGGATTTTTCTTGAAATTTTGTGTCGCATGCTATATCTTATTTAGTTTGATACGTAGTTGCATGTTTAGGGGATGAATTAATTTGGTTTAAAATATACTCTAATTAAATAATGTTTAATTAAAAACTTGCGAATTAATTTAAATCGGAATCACACACCGTCATATTTTACAAACTGGTATCAGAGCGGGTTACGCTAATTTATCTCGTGATCCTGATTTTTCAGGAATTTATTTATTTTTATACAATTTGGCTTCTCACGTCGTTAAATTGGTATCAGAGCATGTTACACTATTTTATTGTGTATTCCTATTTTGCACAAAATTGTGTGATATTGATTTTTTTTGAAAAATCAGTTTTGTGAAAAGTCGCAATTTTTTCGATGGAGCATTTATGTAATCGGATGCCCCCCTTTGATCACACGAGCCAGAGTTTTGATGATATAAATCATTTGAATTTGAAGTTTGCTAAAAGAATTGATTTTTTGGAAAAAGAAAATTCTTGTTTTAAATCATCGATGGATCTTTTGCAAATGGTTCAAAATCAAAGAGATTTTTATCGTGAAAAATTTGTTTCTTTGGATCATGAATTTGATTCCTTAAAAGTTGCCAAGAAGGAGAGTGACGATAGGGTCCTATTTTTAGAAAATTAATTGGAGGTCTTTAAAAATTCTAGTGGTTGTGTTTGTGCCAAAGAGGACAAAAATATTTTAATCAATGAGTTTGTGGCATGTGAGAGACTCTTAGGGAAAAGTTTCTTTAATTGAGGGCGAGAGAGATAGCCTTTTAGGAATTATTGAAAATTTGAAAAAGAAATCCCTGTCTTTGGAAGAGTCTAATTTTTTGCTTGAATCAAATATTTTGAAGTTGAAAAACGATTTAAACGATTCACATAGGTTTGATAGTGATGGTAATGACTCATCTTGTTCTCATGTGTCTAGTGCTAAAGCCAAAAACATTATTTGTTTTAGAGGGTCAATTAATTCCAAGGACGTTAGAAAAGATCACACTTTAGATAACATTCTTCCCGTTAACACATGTTCACATTGTGGTATGAAATGCCACCTTAGGAGATTTTGTTTTGATCTTGGAAGATGTCCTAGGAAGTCGAAGTCTAGTGGTTTGATGGTTTCCAAAACCCCGTGTCGACGAGTTACATCCGCTTGGGTTAGGAAATCACTTTTGTATACGCTAGATTTTAGAATAGTTGATTCTCATTTGCTTGCACATGAATCTTCTCTTGCCATATCATACAGATGATTGTGTCACATGTTTGTCATACGTTAGTTTTTGGTTTCATGATATTTATGTTTGCTAGCGTCGTGACATGTATTTTTTGTATAAATTTTTGCTTTTAAATTTTTTTGAAAAATACAAAAAGATTTTATTTTGATAAAATTTTTGAAAATCCAAAAAGAGTTTTGTATCCTACTTACTGTGACACCCCGCCTAATTAAATACCGGGCGATCACTCCTTTATTAAATTAAAATCAAGGTGAACAGTTGGTTCATTCTTAGCATCACTGTCGTAAAAATAACTTTTCCAATTTAAACACCATAATTAATTAAGTTAAGTGTCAAAACCATTTTTAAACATTATTTTCCAAATTTTATTTGAAAAACAAAGATTTAATTATCTACAACAATTCAACATTTAAAGAATCACACCACAATAATCCTGGAATATATAATCCAAATAATTTAAACATTCAACAACTAAATCCCAACATTAACAATTAAAGTAAAACGTCCAGACAGTAATAAATCCCAAAGTGACAATACTAGAAATAACTAAATTACAAAATCCAAATAAACAACTGAATAATGGAAATGGGCGACACATGCCCAACTGAATAAACATGCTAGAAGTGGAATCAAATGAATGAAGTCGTCTAAGCAAGAGGCCTGGAATTTCTACCTAAGCTGCAGCACGTTCCTTCCAAGAGATCCTAAGCTAGATGCCCCTGTGGCTGGGCACCTCTAATATATACGTATATATATATATATATACAAGAGAGAGAGAAATAGAAATGGGTCAGAGCCCGATAGTGTATACGATTTAAAATTCGTTTAGCAAGTATTTAAATTGTTTACAGGCCAATGCAACAACATATTAGTGCGACACTCTCTTGAGAAATTCTCACCTCTCTTCTAATATGCACACCTATCGCACTAACCTTCCCAACGGTTTATCTTATCTTATATCGCACTAATCTTCCCGATGATTTAACTTATCTGAGGTTACTCGTAAGATTTAAAACTGAACAACATAATTGTTTAAGAGGATAATTTCATTTAGTAACAAAGCTCTCATTTTAACTTTATTTATTAATAAAGTTTCCCAGTATCATATTATACTTTTCAAAATGAGTATATCCAATTTGAAATCATCATTCATTTCTTACTTACCTTAAACATAATAGGAAGTTCCATATTTCAAAATTTTCATATATATATTAAATACTCGTATAATATATATATTCTAACGGCACCCCACATAAAAATTATGGTGCGGGCATACTCTGCTATCCAATCCCCGTATCACTCGTACTAAGGGAAATACAAGTTTGGAATCACTCTTGAACTGTATTAAACAAAACATAAACAATAGTGAGGCGAACCATAGTTTCCAAGTCCAAGAAGTCAGTACATACCCTCACGTCTCTTAGGACCGTCCGACTATCGATCTGATAGCCCGTACCTAGGATTCCTATCTTCTAGGGTACGAGTCAATATCCCCCATGAAGGCCCATTCGAGATAAGACTGTCCCAGCGTGGTAACCTCAGGGATAGCAAGTAGCGCGGGCATGATTTTCTCACATAGATAGCATATGCACAATCACATAGTCTTATATATACAACACTTATTCACATTTCTCAATTTGGTGTACCCACAATTTATAATTACAACTTCTTGTTCTGAAGACATTTTTACTCACTTATCCCGTATAACGGAATCATATCGTTATTTACGGTTATCTCTCTCTCTCGTGATCTTTAAAGTAATCTCACCGTCCCAAATACTGAAATTGCCACCCTACACAACCCCAAAAAAACTTGTACTTATCTGAATTCCTCGAATACTGGTTTTCCTTACTCAAATTAACCGATTTCTAAAATAGGGGTAAAATAGGAATTTCCCTAAAAATAAAAATATCGCTCGAACCAGAATGGTTCTCGCTCGAACGACTTCCACGTGTCGCTCGAACGACTTCGCGCGAACTACACTGTTTCATCTTCAACCTTTGGCAGATTCGTTTTTCACCATTTTTAAGCCTAAAAACCTCTATAGTTTAATCCCAAACGCCTCCTCTTCAATTCCAACCAATAATATCATGATTATATAACATTAATAACTTCCTAGAATCATTAATTCATCAAAAATCATTTAGATTACATGAAATCCCCAAATTACTTCGTAAGAACCCTAATTCCCAAATTTTCAATTAGAGAACCTAATCAACATCAATTCGTTCATCTGTATAAATTCTAAATTTCGTAATACAACCTCTACATATGAAGGCTTTCCAGATTATCATTTATTCCATTACTACATGCGATTTGTTATCTCAAATTTGGGTTTTCTACCATAAAACTCATCCTAATCATCCCTAGTCTAACATGAGTGATGCATTAACGAAATAAGGAAGATAAACACTTGCTTAGGATTTTTGACGTTCTGTTTTGGTGATGAATTTGGTGTGGTTGAGTTCCCCGTCGCGCGATCTACGCGTTGGTGGTGGTGGAAGTGCAAACGAATGGATTTTGGGCCTTGGATTGCTTTGGAAGCTCTTTCCTTCCCTCTCCTATGGCCGTCACTTGTCTTTGGTTGTTCTAACCATAGAAGACAAACTTAGACATCTGATATATCCCTTGAATTTTCGTGGGTTTAATTACCGAAAAATGTAATATGTCCAAAATGCCCTCCAAGGGTGTTAAATAGGCCTAAAAACGCCTCGAGACCCAAACTAAACCCCCGGGTACACTTTTCTGACTCTCTCGACCCTTTCGGACACATTGGCACACTCAAAACGACCATACGAGCGACTTATAATATAATTACTTTATTCATCAATATTTAGTCCCGACGCGACACGGGCGCGTCCCGACTCAAATTTCTAAAATTGTCATTTTATTCACTCGTGACATTTAATATAACCAATATTATATATTACTTTGTTCATTAGTAATATTCAATAAATATCCCATAATTACTAATTCTCATCACGTTAATAATTATAACATAATTAATTTTCGGATTTATATTAAATAATTAATTCACATTAAATTTAATAAATCCCTAAATTAATATAGCATAAAAATACGGGGTATTACATACTTCCCCCCTAATAACGGAATTTCGTCCCGAAATTTGAAAAATAAGGCGTACCTGGTAGGAATAATTCTGGATATCTCTCGCGCATATCTGTCTCGCGCTCCCAAGTGGATTCCTCCACATTATGATGCTCCCACTGGACCCGCACAAGTGGAACTATCTTTGACCTCAATCTCCTCTCACTATAGTATAGGATAGCCACCGGTCTCTCCTCGTAAGAGCTGTCAGGCTGTAAGTCTATCTCATCTATCGCAATGTGAGTATGGGCCATATCATCCTGAAGATATCGTCTCAACGACGAGATGTGGAATACATCGTGAATGCGATGTAAATGCTCTGGCAGTCCCAATCTGTATGCTATAGGCCCAATACTCTCGATGATGGGAAATGGTCCCACGTACCTCGGGGCCAATTTCCCTTTCTTTCCGAACCTCATTACTCCTTTCATAGGAGATACACATAGTAACAACTGGTCCCCCACATTAAACTCCCAGAAGGACCGTTTCGCATCGGCGTAGCTCTTCTGCCTGTCCTGGGCTACTCGAATGCGACTCCTGATCATCTCAATCCTTGCGGAAGTTTCCTGAATCACCTCTGGTCCTAGCAACTTGTTATCCTTCACCTCGAGCCAACAAGTTGGGGAACGACAAGGCCTGACATACAAGGCTTCGAATGGAGCCATGCCAATAGTGAACTGATAAGAGTTATTATAAGCAAACTCTACCAGTGGAAGATGTGGCTCCCAACCTCCTCCAAAATCAAGAACACACATGCATAGCATATCCTCCAACATCTGATTAGTACACTATGTCTGTCCATCTGTCTGTGGGTGATAAGTCGAACTTAACCTCAACTCAGTACCCATAGCCTCTTGAAAGCTTTCCCAAAAATGCGACACGAAAATCTTATCTTTATCTGACACAATATTCAGGGGCACCCCATGTAATCTGACAATCTCAGGAATGAACAACTGAGCATACTGACCCGTGGTATAATCTGTCCGCACCGACAAAAAATGAGCCACCTTGGTCAAACGGTCTACAATCACCCAGATAGAGTCGTGGCCCCGCTGTGATGTAGGCAACACTGTAATAAAATCCATGGAAATACTCTCCCACTTCCACGCGGGTACTTCCAATGGTTGAAGCAACCCTGACGGTTTCTGATGGTCCACTTTTACCAGCTGGTAGGTAAAACACTTGGACACGAACTCGATGATGTCCTTCTTCATCCCACTCCTCTAGTATTGTCGCCTCATATCCTGGTACATCTTATCTCCTCCAGGATGTACCCTAAATCGGGACCCGTGAGACTGAGTCATCACTGCATGACGTAATTCTGCTCCTTCTGGAACCACCAATCTCCCATTAAACCTCAAACCCCCGTCAGAACTAACAGAATAGGACTCAGCACCCTCGGCTAAAAGTCGTACAATCTGCTCCTGGCAAAACGGGTCTGTGGTCTGTGCCTGTATCACCCTCATAACAATCTCGGGTGTCACTATCATAACAGATATGAAAGAACGGGCTACTGCGTCCTGGTGACCCAACTCCTTCCACTTTGCTTTTCAGACGTCCATTACATCGTCTACCGGTCTACGACTCAATGCATCAGCAACTACGTTGGCCTTCACCGGATGGTACTGTATGTCGAACTGATAGTCCTTCACAAACTCTAACCATCTGCGCTGACCCATGTTCAGCTCTCGCTGAGTGAACAGGTATCGCAGTGACTTGTGGTCTATGAACAAGCAGAATTTCTCCCTCAATAAGTAGTGCCTCCATATCCTTAATGCAAAAATGACCGCTGCTAACTCCAGGTCATGGGTGGGGTAATTCTTCTCATGCGGTTTAAGCTTGCGGGAGGCAAAAGCTATAGCCTTCTCCTCCTGCTGAAGTACTCCCCCAAGTCCTCGTAAAGAGTCATCTGTGTAAACCAGGTACTCCACACCCAGTTTCGGTAAAGCGAGGACTGGTGCTAAAGTAAGCTTGTCTTTCAGCTCATCGAAAGCCAATTGATAAGCATCATCCCAAACATATGGTACCCCTTTACGAGTTAGATTCGTCAATGGACCCGCTATTTTGGAGAATCCCCGAATGAATCTCCTGTAATATCCGGCTAACCCCAAGAAACTACGCACTTCCGTCGGTGTTGTGGGCTGTCTCCACTCCCTCACCGCTGACACTTTATTCGGGTCAACTACTATCCCCTGTTCAGAAACAACATGCCCCAAGAACTGTACTTCTCGCAACCAGAATCCGCACTTCTCATACTTAGCATACAACTGATGCTCTCGTAGAGTCTGAAGAACCTGCCTCAAGTGCTCTGTATGCTCCTCCTCGGAGTGTGAATATATCAAAATGTCATCTATGAAGACGATGACAAACTGATCCAAGAACTCTCTGAACACTCGGTTCATTAAGTCCATGAACACGGCTAGAGCATTTGTGAGGTCGAATGGCATCACTCTGAACTCGTAAGACCCATATCGTGTCAAGAAGGCAGTCTTTGAAACATCCTTCTCCCTAATACGTAGCTGATGGTACCCCGACCTCAGATCTATCTTTGAGAAGAAAGTTGCTCCCCTCAGTTGGTCAAACAGATCATCGATTCGAGGCAACGAATACTTATTCCGTATCGTGACTTTGTTCAACTCTCGGTAGTCCACACATAACCTTAGTGAACCATCTCTCTTCTTCACAAACAAGACTGGAGTGCCCCAAGGTGAGGTACTCCTGCGAATGAAGCCCTGTCCTAACAGCTGCTCTATTTGATCTCGTAACTCTCGCATCTCTGCCGGAGCCATACGGTATGGAGCGCGTGCTATCGGTCTAGTATATGGTAATAAATCTATGACAAAGTCTATCTCTCGACTGGGGGGTAGGCCTGGTATCTCCTGGAATATATCAGAATACTCACGAACAACTGGGATCAAGTCTAAGGGAATCACAACCTCCTTAGAGGTATCCTCCTCTATGTAATACAAATGAGCGATCGATCCCCCCTCTGGGTGAGGCATCGCCACTACAAACATCTCTTGCCCCGGAATGACAAAGACAATACTCCCACCGAAACAATCAATCATGGCTCTATAAGCTGTGAGCCAATCCATACCGATAATAACGTCATGCTCATGCATATCTAAGACTAACATGTCTGCAGGTAATACCAAGCTACAAATATCTACCCCCACTCCCCGGCATATAAATAAAATAAGCGACCCACTCCCCAATGGTGAGTCTACACACGTCACTGTGCTCTCTACTGTGGCTAACAACCCTAAGGCCTTCGCAAAATGCGTAGCTATAAAATAATGCGTCGCCCCAGTATCAAACAAATCTCGACCCATAGTACCATGGATAGGAAACATACCCTCAATCGCGGGTGGTGCCTGTGGAGCTATTGCCTGGTGGACGTTATAGACACGTCCATACTGTAACTGGCCTTGCTGCACTGGAGCTGCTGGAACGGCTGGTAGGGCTGTCACCTAGGCTGGAGCTGGGAGGGAAGCTGGAAAAAGTGGTCTCTATGTCTCGTTACAGGCACCCTGCTGCTGTGGGGCCCTATCACCCTCTGGGCAATCCTGGCGCTTATGGCCATGCTTGCCGCACACAAAACATCGGCCTCTGAAGTTACCTCCCCTCTGACCCTACTAACCACGGCCTTGCTGGCTGTTACCTCCCCGCCACTGGCCCTGTTGGCCCTGCTGCTGACCCTGCTGCTGTCGGTGTTGGCCTTGCTGGCCCTGCCTATAACCCCCAAATCATTGTCTAGAATCACCCGAACGGAATCGCTTAGCAGGGTCCCCCTGATAGGAACTTTGCTCATTCTGACGGGTTTGTCCTTAACATGGTGCTCCACTAGCACTACTACCCCCGGTCCTACCCTGCTGGCCGGACTCTCCTGCTCTCTTGCTTCTCAGCAGATGGAAGCGGTGATCCTGGCAATCTAGTAACGCAGCACTGAGCACATCAGTGAAAGTACTCAGAGACAGATTTCCTATAAGGTGCTGACGGATCCTCCAAGCTAACCCGTCCACAAACAGCATTATCTTTTTACCCTCAGTGGGTGCCTCATATGGCACTATGGTGAGAAGTCTCGTGAACTCCTCCTCATACTCAGCAACGGTAGAATTCTCCTATTTCAAGTTTAGTAGTTTCTGCCTCATCTCAATCTGCACGGCGGGTGGAAAGTACTTGCGATCAAACCGCTCCCAGAATGTCTGAATCGGGATCGTGTCCCTCTCCTCCAAGGTGGTGGTGGACTCCCACCACTGCAAAGCGGCCCTCGCCAGCTTAAAGGAAGCCAACAACTATTTCTGCACGTCTGTGCACTCATACATACGAAGATGCCGCTGGATATCTTTCTTCCATTGGCTGACTGTGATGATATCTGAACTACCAGAGAACTCAGGGGGATGCGCCTTCTGAAAAGCATCCCTAACCCGCTCCCACACAGATGGAAGCTGTGCAGGTACTGGCGCCACTGCCTGAATCTGGAGTGGAGACTGCTGAACCACCGCTAGCGCGGCATTCACCGCCTGAGCAACAATGGAGGCTACCTCATTAGCATTCATAGTACCCTGTGCCGGAGCTGCTGGATGCTCGGCTTGGGCACGCCTATCCTTTGGTGCACGTCTCAGAGGCATCTGAAACGTGAAGAAATTTATTAGTCTACAGTTATTATCAAATCTCAAATAGCTGAAGATGTAAACATAAAAGCAAGAATACAACAATCCTACAATAGGGCTCTATAGCAAAAAAAATGCTAAGCTGAAAGCGAAATAAGCCGTACAGATCCTATGGACACTGGAACCTGATGCTCTGATACCACCTGTGACACCCCGCCTGATTAAATACTGGGCGATCACTCCTTTATTAAATTAAAATCAAGGTGAACAGTTGGTTCATTCTTAGCATCACTATCGTAAAAATAACTTTTCCAATTTAAACACCCTAATTAATTAAGCTAAGTGTCAAAACCATTTTTAAACATTTTTTTCCAAATTTTATTTTAAAAACAAAGATTTAATTATCTACAACAATTCAACATTTAAAGAATCACACCACAATAATCCTGGAATATATAATCCAAATAATTTAAACATTCAACAACTAAATCCCAACATTAACAATTAAAGTAAAACGTCCAGACAGTAATAAATCCCAAAGTGACAATACTAGAAATAACTGAATTACAAAATCCAAATAAACAACTGAATAATGGAAATGGGCGACACATGCCCAACTGAATAAACATGCTAGGAGTGGAATCAAATGAATGAAGTCGTCTAAGCAAGAGGCCTGGAAATTCCACCTAAGCTACAGGACGTTCCTTCCAAGAGATCCAAAGCAAGACGCCCTTGTGGCTGGGCACTTGTAATATATACGTATATATATACAAGAGAGAGATAAATAGAAACGGCTCAGAGCCCGATAGTGTATATGATTTAAAATTCGTTTAGCAAGTATTTAAATTGTTTACATGCCAATGCAACAACATATTAGTGCGACACTCTCTTGAGAAATTCTCACCTCTCTTCTAATGTGCACACCTATCGCACTAACCTTCCCAACGGTTTATCTTTTCTTACATCGCACTAATCTTCCCAATGATTTAACTTATCCGAGGTTACTCGTAAGATTTAAAACTGAACAACATAATTGTTTAAGAGGATAATTTCATTTAGTAACAAAGCTCTCATTTTAACTTTATTTATTAATAAAGTTTCCCTGTATCATATTATACTTTTCAAAACGAGTATATCCAATTTGAAATCATCATTCATTTCTTACTTACCTTAAACACAATACGAAGTTCCACATTTCAGAATTTTCATATATATATTAAATACTCGTATAATATATATATTCTAACGACACCCCACATAAAAATTATGGTGCGGGCATACTCTGCTATCCAATCCCCGTATCACTCGCACTAAGGGAAATACAAGTTCGGAATCACTCTCGAACTGTATTAAACAAAACATAAACAATAGTTAGGCGAAGCATAGTTTCCAAGTCCAAGAGGTCAGTACATACCCACACGTCTCTTAGGACCGTCCGACTATCGATCCGATAGCCCGTACCTAGGATTCCTATCTTCTAGGGTACGAGTCAATATCCCCCATGAAGGTCGCGCGGTAACCTCGGGGATAGCAAGTAGCGCGGGCATGATTTTGTCACATAGATAGCATATGCACAATCACATAGTCATATATATACAACACTTATTCACATTTCTCAATTTGGTGTACCCACAATTTATAATTACAACTTCTTGTTCTGAAGACATTTTTACTCACTTATCCCGTATAACGGACTCATATCGTTATTTACGTTTATCTCTCTCTCATGATCTTTAAAGTAATCTCACCGTCCCAAATACTGAAATTGCCACCCAACACAACCCCAAAAAAACTTGTACTAATCTGAATTCCTCGAATAGTGGTTTTCCTTACTCAAATTAACCAATTTCTAAAATAGGGGTAAAATAGGAATTTCCCTAAAAATAAAAATATCGCTCGAACCAGAATGGTTCTCGCTCGAACGACTTCACGCGAACTGCACTGTTTCGTCTTCAACCTTTGGCATATTCATTTTTCACCATTTTTAAGCCAAAAAACCTCTATAGTTTAATCCCAAACGCCTCCTCTTCAATTCCAATAAATAATATCATGATTATATAAAATTAATAACTTCCTAGAATCATTAATTCATCAAAAATCATTTAGATTTCATGAAATCCCCAAATTTTCAATTAGAGAACCTAATCAACATCAATTCGTTCATCCGTATAAATTCTAAATTTTGTAATACAACCTCTACATATGAAGGGTTTCCAGATTATCATTTATTCCATTACTACATGCGATTTCCTATCTCAAATTTGGGTTTTCTTCCATAAAACTGATCCTAATCATCCCTAGTCTAACATGAGTGATGCATTAAAGAAATAAGCAAGATAAACACTTGCCTGGGATTTTTGACATTCTGGTTTGGTGACGAATTTGGTGTGGTTGCGTTCCCCGTCGCGCGATCTACGCGTTGGTGGTGGTGGCGGTGCAAACGGATGGATTTTGGGCCTTGGATTGCTTTGGAAGCTCTTTCCTTCCCTCTCCTATGGCCGTCACTTGTCTTTGGTTGTTCTAACCATAGAAGACAACCTTAGACATTTGATATATCCCTTGAATTTTCTTGGGTTTAATTACCGAAAAATGTAAAATGTCCAAAATGCCCTCCCGGGGTGTTAAATAGGCCTAAAAACGCCCTGAGACCCAAACTAAACCCCCGGGTACACTTTTCTGACTATCTCGACCCTTCCGGACACATTGGTACACTCAAAACGACCATACGAGTAACTTATAATATAATTACTTTTATTCATCAATATTTAGTCCCGACGCGACGCGGGCGGGTTCCGACTCAAATTTCCAAAATTATCATTTTATTCACTCGTGACATTTAATATAACCAATATTATATATTACTTTGCTCATTAGTAATATTCAACAAATTTCCCATAATTACTAACTCTCATCACGTTAATAATTATAACATAATTAATTTCTGGATTTATATTAAATAATTATTTCACATTAAATTTAATAAATCCCCAAATTAATATAGCATAAAAATACGGGGTATTACACTTACACCTTTTATGGATCGACACTTAAGATGACCATGTCACAACATAATTCCATATCCATGTGACTATATGCTAATGTTTTGAGAGAATATATCATGTAATCTTTGTGCTTTATAATGTTTGGAGTCATTGAGATGTAATTAAGTGTTACTTCCTACATGTTTGACTCATGATTTCCTTTATTGCACACGTGCACAGATTTGTTTGATTATTGTTCTTGTCTTATCACATGTTAGTTGGGTGTTTTCACTTCAATCCTATCTTTAAAATGTAACACCCCACGCGCCCGAAAAAGACACGCAGCGTGCTACTATGATAAAACTAAACTAATTCCACAAGTAACAAGGTACAGAGAATTTTAAAATCCCACAATAAAACAAGATAAACCACTAATCTAAATCTTCAAATTAAATACAACCAAATCTCTCGAAATAATACGACTATCGATCTCGAAATAAAAATAAATCTCCAATGCTTTATACATAAAAAATAAATACAAGTCTTGTCATCTTGTATTCTCGAATAATCTTCCTAAATAATAATCCACGCTAAAATCCATTCTCCAAATCAAATCCAAAGAGCCCAAATCTGCGCTAACCTGCCACTAAAAGAAAATACGGGGAAGTACACAATACGATAGGAAAGATGCTCAACAAATATATTAACGATGAATAATGCGTAACAACATGAGTACGAATATTAAAATAAAATGCAAATGTCAAATCATTTATCAATAAATTTCTCAACAACGCTTCAATGGGTCACCAGGCCTCAACCCATCCGTATATGCTTTATCAAGCCATAGCTCGAGAAGCAGGAGTTTTGGCGGGTACCCAACCTCCGTGCCATATTAAAATCTCATGACAACGTGCTCAACAACAACATTAATAGTACCACATGAATAAAAATAATTCCAATAAATATTTTTCCAGATTTCCAAGAATTTATCAATTCAAACATGAGTTCAATTAAACATGAAATGAACGGAATAAACTCGTGAGATTTAAAGGAGCATATTGTGTAAAACCCCATACCTCAAAATCATTGCATGAATATCCACATAAATTCAGCCTCAAAATCTGATCGCACCATCACGTTCCTCTCTCGAAAATAATCAAATCATGTTCTAGCCCCAACACGAGATAACTCCAAATAGTCCTATTTTACAAACTCAGAAAAATCAGCTCCAAAAATGATTCGAATCGCTGATCTGACTTCAGATTTGGATTCTACACGAAAAATTGAGTCAGGTACATGTTCTGAGTTTTTCTTAAATCTCATCCAAATGCACTAAAAAAGAAGATCTAAACATTCAAAATTGGCATTCTCATTCCACTCTTTTTTTCCTCTTTAGATTTTGTTTTTGGCCTCTTCTTTTCATCTCCCTTTGCTTATAATCACCCATAATATTCCTTATATAGTCTCTCTCTCTCAAACCCTAGCTTGGTGCCTAAGCTAACCTATATTACTATATTGCCCTTTAATTCAAAATTGTCAACTTTACATATTTAAACCATTACGAAATGTCCAAAAACCAATTAAATTTGAATTTAAATATTCGATTCATTTGAAATTAAAATAAATATAATATTAAAATTATATACCATATTCATAAATAAAACCCTCAAAATTACGGAGTATTACATACTTCCCCCCTTGAAAAGGAATTTCGTCCTCGAAATTCGACGAAACCTAATACTCGTAAAAAAAGGCTACTCGATTCTATTTCCTAAAATCACACACTAAATTCCTTAAATCAATTTTCTAAACATCCTCACCACGAGGCCTAACACATCCTCAAAAATTTTCTATCTCCAAAGAAAATATATCTAAACCGCATCCAATACCCAATACCCAAGATCTGGGGGTTGTCATTTACCTAAGCTCTGATACAATCTGCAACACCTCGCGCGCCCGAAAAAGACACGCGGCGTGCTACTACGATAAAACTAAACTAATTCCACAAGTAACAAGGTATAGAGCATCTAAAAATCCCACAATAAAATAAGAGAAACCACTAATCTAAATCTTCAAATTAAATGCAACTAAATCTCTCGAAATAATACAACTATCTATCTCCAAATAAAAATAAATCTCCAATGTTCTATACATAAAAAATAAATACAAGTCTTCTCATCTTGTATTCTTGAATAATCTTCCCAAATAATAATCCACGGTAAAATCCATTCTCCAAATCAAATCGAAAGCACCCAAATCTTCGCTAACCTTCCACTAAAAGAAAATATGGCGAAGTACACAATACGATAGTAAAGATGCTCAAAAAATATATTAACGATGAATAAACCGTAACAACACGAGTACAAACATTCAAATCAAATGAAAATCTCAAATCATTTATCAATAAATTTCTCAACAACACTTCGATGGGTCACCAGGCCTCACCCCATCCGTATATGCTTTATCAAGCCATAGCCCGGGAAGCAGGAATTTTGGTGAGTGACCAACCACCATGCCATATTAAAATCTCATGACAACGTCCTCAACAAAAACATTAATAATACCACATGAATCAAAATAATTCCAACAATTATTTTTCCAGATTTTCAAGAATTTATCAATTCAAAAATGAGTTTAATTAAACATGAAATCAACGGAATAAACTCGCGAGATTTAAAGGAGCATATTGTGTAAAACCCCATACCTCAAAATCATTGCATGAATCGCCACATAAATTCAGCCTCAAAATTTGATCGCACCATCACGTTCCTCTCGCAAAACTAATCAAATTATGTTCTAGCCCCAACACGAGATAACTCAAATAGTTTATTTTAAAAACTCAGAAAAATCAGCTCCAAAAATTATTTGAATCGTTGATTTGACTTCAGATTTGGATTCCGCATGAAAAATTGAGTCAGGTATGTGTTCTGAGTTGTTCTTAAATCTCATTCAAATGCACTCAAAAAGAAGATCTAAACATTCCAAATTGGCTCTTCTCATTCCACTCATTTTTCGCTCTTTGGATTTCATTTTTGGCCTCTCTTTTTCATCTTCCTTTCCTTATAATCACCCATAATATTCCTTATATAGTCTCTCTCTCAAACCCTAGCTTGGTGCCTAAGCTAACCTATATTACTATATTGCCCTTTAATTCAAAATTGTCAACTTTACATATTTAAACCATTACGAAATTTCCAAAAGCCAATTAAATTTGAATTTAAATATTCGATTCATTTTAAATAAAAATAAATACAATATTAAAATTATGTACCATATTCATAAATAAAGACCTCAAAATTACGGGGTATTACATAAAATCGAACCAAGCGCGATAAAACGTGACAACCAAGTAGTGCATGTAAGAATTGTTTGGCGAGGTTGTGTGCTTTATTTGAAAATAGTGATGGGCTACGAAAAGTACTCATCTATCCTTTGTGTTTAAGCCACCATTTAAATTGGACCTAGAAAATTGAGGAATTTTATTATCCGGGGTCCAAAGAGATTTAAAAGAGCCCGAAAAAATTTAAAGGCAATAAAAAGGAATTCATGCCAAAAAGGGGATATTAGGTTTATTTATCAATTTTCCAATGTTTGAGAATTTAGAGTACCTCAAAAAGAAATTATGCATGAGGGAGTTTGGATGGAATCTAAAACGGATTTGCACGTCCTTGAAAGTCTTAAAAAAGCGCTATATAGTTTTGGACGTTATTGGTGTGGAAATCACTTTGACTTTGATTTGTTGATTTGTATAAGACGATGTCATCTAAATTCAACAATTTTTACACCTAAGGAGGTTTTTGATGTTCATTCGTTACGGTTACACGTATTCAATGTGCACATATGATTGATTGAGTTTATTTTCCTATTGAATGTGTTCTCATCCATTCATTCCATTTCCATGACTTGGTTGTTTGAGTATAAATCCATGGTGTGTGATTTTTGTATCATTTTTTTGCTTTGTTTCAAAAAATTAAAAAATCAAAAATAGTTTGAGGATGTTTTTTTGAGATATACATTTGCATGTGCGTAGTTTGATTCATGTTTGCTATGCATTTTATCACGACACTCCATGTCTAGTTTGTTTTTTCGTATATGTCTATTTGGGGACATCATAAAAAGGGGGAGAACGAATTATGAATTTATGGGGGAGTTTTTGCATTATGGGAGAGATTTGATTATATTGATTGATTTATTCTTATATCATTTCAAACTCGATGCGTCATGAAGGTATTTTCTTTATCTCATGTGTGTAGGTACAAAATTGGAAATTAATATGTTGCACACCCTGATAAGAAAAGCTTTGAGAGTTTTGATGTTGAAGAAAAAAATTGAGATCTTGCAAATTTCTTCATGGGAGGGTAGATATGTATAGGTTATAAATGTCCGTCATAATTAAGTAAGTCGTATACTACTACAAGCCGTCGAAGAATTGAGAAGATTGCATCTACAAAGACGAATTCGAATTTGAAGTTGTGTTCAACATTCAAGCCCAACAATATGACAGTTGGTAAGATAATGTTTTAATGTTTCATTTACATTTCATATTAAGAGTGTTGGGATATTTTTAAAAATATTTTATAAAAAACTATTTTTTATAAATGTTTTTTAGGGTTTCATTACTATTTTTGTAAAACTTAGTTTTTGAAAAGTTTTGAAGAAATTTTCTAAACAAGTAAGCGGACGTCGGTTTTGACGCTCACGTCATCCAAGCGACATTGAGATGTTGCGCGATGTCATTTGAATGACACACATATCTCGTTCGAGCGAGATTGTTTTTCGTTCGAGCGAGGTGTCTTTTTCACAGACATGCTGCTGACAGCCTGATCTCTTTGACTGCCTCAAAATGCCCTTAAAAAGTGGCGTCCGACTTTGTTTTTAACGGGGATAAATAGTTTGAAACTTTAAGAGTTTCTTTTGGTTTTGCTTATCTGCCCAGATTTTATCTCGATAACACCTTTTGGCAGAAAGGTTTTTCTCCAACAATTTAAGGGTTCAATCTTTTGTTTTGTTTTCAATTCACAAAAATCCCAATTACTTTTGTGTGAGTTGTTTTGTGGAACCCAAGAACATATTTTGTTGTTTATTCATTCTTTTTGGGCAGAGCTCTACAACCGACAACTGCGTGCTATTGTGGAGGGAGTCCTTGTGAAGATTTTAGACTAGGTGTCTAGACTGCGTGTCCTGGTGGTATAGCTGCGTGTGAACCATTGTTGATTTATTTCTAGCTGTTGCTTTGGAGGTTTGACGAAGACACCATACGTTACTCTTGTGGGCGGAATCAAGATGGTATGGAGGTCAATGGTCTTGTAAACTTGTCAGAGTTGTAGAAATAAAAGGTTTTGCCTTTGGGGATTTTTCCTGAAATTTGGTGTCGCGTGCTATATCTTATTTGGTTTGATACATAGTTGCATGTTAAGGGGATGAATTAATTTGGTTTAAAAAAAGACTCTAATTAAATAAGGTTTAATTGAAAACTTGCGAATTAATTTAAATCGGTATCACACACTGTCATATTTTACAGTGATTATACAAAAAAAAAATTAAACACTAACTTTATATTGTTACTTATTATAATTGGGTAGGTAAATCATAGAAATATAGTGTGTAATAGTTTGATACTACTATTGTTAATTTCACATAATTGAAACCTGCTTACGTTTAGGTTGAATGCGCATTAGAGTTTCTAGGAGAAAAACAGAATACTTATGTCTCTTAGTTTTAATAGTTTTATATCATTCCTTTGGATGAGAGTTACCATTTTTTTTGTTTTCAATATGATACAATAGTAGCATTTGTTAATCGTTTTATATATGTGTGTGCACTATATTTTAGAAAAAACAATGTAGACTACATAAAATCTTACAAAATGTTACGTAAGGTTGCAAACTAGTTTAAAATAAAAACAAGCGGTTTTATACATGCATGATTTTGCAACTGAGTTGTTACAATAGTTTTGAAGTTGTAGAGTAAGCAATTTTGATAATACCCCAGTTCGATAATATGATGTTAGACATGACCTAATTTTTTGCAAATAATTAGATATCACAAAATTTTCATGATTTTTTTAATTTGCATGTGAAAAAGTGTCAATTGCATTCGATATTGTAGTTTTACATGAAACACGTGACTATAGTAGTTGGTTTTAATGAAATAAATATCAATTTTCATTAAATAGATTTTGATTTGCATGACATTGTTGTTATGTTTAATTATTTGCAATAATTGAATTTAAGTCAAATGTTATATTATCAAATTGGGATTTTGTTAATACAACTATTAAAAAATTTAAGAGAAACACAACCAATACATATGGTTAGGATACTATTTTATATAAAAGAAACATACATAATAAATACAGTCCTAAAATTAAACTTGATTTATCATCTAATAGTCATAATAGTTTATGTAAATGCAATGATTACAAAAATTATTTACAAATCTCATAACAGAAAGGAAAAATAAAGACAGACATTTTAATTTTATATAAATATATCTATATAATATGGGAGAGGGGTATTTGAATAGTGAAATGATTTAACGATTGTGATCAAATTTTTTGGGGCGATCTGAGGTTTTGCCATGTCACCACTTAGCATTGTGACATGGAAAATGAGAGAAAACCCTCTTTGAATCCCAAAACCTCCCCCGCTCATTTACTTTGGTCTCTCTCATTTCTCCTCTCTTCCCCTTTCAACACAATCCCTCTTAACCCTACCCATACCCTTCGCCGCCCTCCATGACTGCCCTTCATCTCTGCCATATGCCTACATATAGTCTCTCTCATCCTATTAATCATCCATACACACACGCACACAACCCTTTATTGACGACCTCTCACATAAACACGCACACACCCAAAGACTCCCCTACCTCCGCCTCCTCACCACCTCTGCCTCTCCTACCGCCTTCACCTCTTTCCCTCTTACACACACACACACGGATAAGGTAAAATCGTTTATTTTTTTTGGTGTTTTGAAGATCTAATCGTTTGTTTGTGTTTTGTTTTGAAGATCTAATGTTTCCTTCAGGTTTTGTTTTGAAGATGTATTCGAGTATGACTTCTTCTCTCTTTAGTTTTTTTGTACATTGTAATGTTTTGTAAACCCTAATTTTTAGGATTTTTTGGAATCATGTCTGGTCTTTGGGCTATAACTATTTCTTTCAGTATGGAAATTCTTTTGGCTTTAACTTATAAGAGATCTAAAGACTTGGTTTGTTTCAAAGTTCAACATTTTTGGATTTTTTAAAATTTAATGTGTTTGAAATCGACAAATCTAAAGAATTGGATCTAATTGTTTCAAAGTTTACTTTTTTATGATTTTTTTAAATTTAGTGTGTTTGAAATTTGAATTAGGGATTTTCTTGAAATTTACTCATTCTTCTTCAATCATAATGGGCCTCTTGAATCAATTCCATATGATTATAATGTGTTTGTGTTAATTGTATGTATATAGGGTGCTTCTGGGGTTGGGAATGTAAATTTTGAGGAAGTGGGGTCATTAGACACAAAATTGAAGCCTAAGAGCTCAACATGGTAGCAAAATGTTGATCTATTCTCTCTTCTTTTATATCATTTTCCAGGTTTTTAATTGTAATATGTATGATGGTTTTTTATTTTTGGATTTACGAACTCAAATTTTTAGATTTACGCACTCTGAGATACCATGTTTAGTAAATTATCCCTAATTTTGATTTCTTTTCCTCTTTCAGGTTATTTGGGTTTTAGATATCCATTAAAGTTGTGGTATCATTCTTCTTTTTATTCAAATTTGGTTATTAATTTGTATTTTTGGGTCTGTGTACCATGGTTAGGACATTATTCCTATTTCTGATTTCTTTTCCTCTTTCAGGTTATTCGGGTTTCAGATATCCATTGAAGTTGTGGTATCATTCTTCCTTTTATTTAAAATTTGTTATTAATTTGAATTTATGGGTCGATATTTCCTAATATTCCATTATTTGTATTGTTTTCATCTCTTTTTTTTATACTCAAACATCGTGTATCTTTTTTTTTTCATTTTGGTACCGTTTTAAATACATTGTAGCTCAATCGTATTTTGAGTATCTTATCGAGTTCGCATTCGTACTTTGTTAGTTGAAACGCCATGTTATGGATTGGAATGAGTGTTGTTCATAGTTTTAATTTATTGTAGATTAAATGTATTGGTTGAATTTCAATGTATTAGTTTGTGTCTGGGGGAGATACATGCATTCAAAGAACACAAATTTAAAGTGGGATTGTGTCTGGCGGTGAGATCTGGCTAACATCAGTTTTCGGCAAAGCTGAATTCCAAGTGTAAGGAGGGTAGGTACTGAAAGTGGTTAAATATATAAAAGCTGAGAATGTTTGACAAATTTGAATGTTTACATGAAGTTAGATTGAGAGGCTCTGATGTCACAGTTGTTGTAAAAGTTGTTGACAAGATTATTCTCGACAGAATGCCTGAGAAGTGGGGAGAAAGTAAAATCTTTGAAAAATTATCTTGACCTTTCGTTTGGGTAAATCCCAATCATTCCAAGGTCATAATTGTGTGTAATAATAGATAAGAGGATTATTATTGGCGAACAGTGGGGCCAAAGTAAACACTTCGAAACATAATCTTGACCTTTGGTTTGGGCAAATCATAACCATTGTGGTTTTGTGATGGAGTTATTCAAAACTGATGTCTTATTTTATGTATATGTATGTGTATGTCTCTGTTGACTATTTTCCTTAGTTTTTTAAGTTGTATAAATAGTTTCTTAATCGTTAGATGTTTTATTATATATTGAATGTCATATTATTGTACTCATCAAAATTAATTTACACTCCTGGTTAGCTCATTATGTAATGTACAGTTTCAGGTCCTCTAAGAGGACTGAATATCCCAAGATATAAAATAACAATAAAATGTCATTTATAGTTTCATGTTCTATTATTATGTGGTATTACCTTGATTTTTGTTTTTTGTCTGATTTGAAGATATCATAGTGCATCTTGGTGAGGGTTTCGGCAAGGTGTAAGGTAAGGCGAGATTACGATTAGTAGCAAAAAACACCTTCATATATGGTTTTAGTTAAAGATCAGTTCAATGTTGAATTTGAATCAGTTCAGTGTTTAATTGTTTTGATTTATCGTGCAGTTCCTATTTGGTGCTCACCAGCTCATGTGGTTCTTCTACATTTCAGTTTGGATTAACACGTGAGTTTGTCAAAAACTATCTCACCACATTGTGACTTTGTCATTCTCTATTTATTATTCTTATAATCTTTTATACAGACAGGAGATCCATTTGGTGATGGCAATGAGTTTCATAAAGGTTTACGACATGACAGGACTTTCACTGTGTCAATAAAAAATGCAGGGTCAAACACGAATGGCTCTCAGTTCTTCTTCACCAAAGTGGCCACACTATGGCTGGACAATAAGCACACAGTTTTTTTGGTCAATTGAATATGCGGATATATATAGCCGATATAACATAATTTTTTCCAACTGTAAGTCTCATTTATGAATATAGTAATATGTTATGTGAATGTTGACAATAATATCCTAAATATTTAGATCTTTACGTGCTCATTGAAATTCCAATCATTAATCATAAAATAAATAACAAGTTAAAATAATATGTTTTGGGAGAAATGTCATAACTTTTTAATCGTAAATCGGAATGTGGCGATTCTGGCGCCATTGGAATCGTATCATCCGTGCCTACCTAATTACTTATTGGGCTATTTTCCACAATGTTCAAGGTGTCAAAATCGAGTTCAAAATTGGCAATTTCATTTTTTGATTTTCGGATTTGGTGCGTGTAAGGTTATTTCGTCAATATTTGTGACGGTGAAACTGTTTAATTATCATTTTATAAATTTGAAAGTGAAAATGATTATCATTCTATAATATTTCTATTGGTGACAGCTACTTTGGTTTTTAGGTTTGGGGTAAGGTTTAACAGTGTATATACATAGATTGGATAACATTGTATTGAAAGCTACTCGGGGTTTTTATTGTGTGTTGTCTTTGTAAGTTTTTAACCCTATAGATATTTGTGGAAAAATATGTTTGTTTATAAGGTTTAGTTGACAATACAATGGATATATTTGAATTTTTAGGCCTTTTGTAGTTTGACAAGGTTTAGTTCACTCAGTTACAGTGTCTTCATGGGCCCACAAATGATATGTGGGAATGTGTAGAAATATGCTCAACAGTTAGGATCAACAACGGTGTTTAATTAAAACTAATACTATTTTAGAACTATTGTTTTAGTTTATAAAGATGTACAATGACTTATGTAATTTCTATCTTAGTTCTAATACTTTATTTTTTTATCCAAAGAAATGATACTCGCCTTGATTCTTCTATTTCTTTTGATCTTTGCAGGTTCTACTAGAATGTTGGTTTATGTGAAATACAGTGTTTATAGCTCAACGCGATGTTCAGTAGCTGTCTTTTTTCCCTGTAAAGTAAGGTAGATTTCATCTTTTATGCTTTTATCTAAGATTTTTACATTTGTGCTTCAATTGCGGTTCTCTCCCAGTGCTTTGTTTTTCTTTAAGAGATTTACTTTTATTATAGTTTAATTATTTACTTCGGTCTTATACGTGGGAATTACATCATTTATAGGAAACAATCCCTTTATAGGTCATTCCACATTTATAGGAAACCATGAATCCAATAGTATTAGAGCATTAGATTACCAAACCATCCCTTTCTCGTTCAAATGAGCATTAGACCATTTAAAGGTGTTAGGAGTTGGTTAGATACTTCCTCACAAATGAAACTAAAGATCTAAAAGGCAAAACGCTGTTATAAAACTGTGTTTATGTTAATTATGTATGCTAGTAGTTTACAAAATGCTAACTTAACCAACTTTTATTTTACAGATAGTACTTACTAGAAGTTTCTCGGCAGAATGGAGGTACTTACCACTAATTTACAATTCACAATCACATTCACTTATGATTAGTATTCATATTTACGTGTACTTTGCTAAATTCACCCAATGGATGAGGCATATAGTGGATTGAGTTGGGATTCCCGACATAAAGTGGATTGAGTTAGGATTTGCGGCATAACCGATTTGAAGTTCGCAGGTCTGCTCTTTTCCTACGTTGCCCACATAGAAGGTCTGCAATTTACACCATTTTACCATGTAGTAGGCAACCCACGTAGCATCCCATGATGTTTTGTTTCTACTATCATTAGAGTGGATAATGGACCCCATGGTATGTTCTCAAGATCATTTTCTTTATACATGCCTTTTGAATTGGAAGATGGAGCTGTAATCAAGTTCGATTTTGAGGGATTTTGAAGTTAAATTTGTTAGGTTCATGACCAGGTACTCCCTCTCATTTGCATTTTAACGTTTGGCTGAAATATTTGATGACTTCATTAATCTTTTTGTTTGGTTTTTCATTATGCTCAGTTTCTAAAATGTTTCTAATGTCATGATGGTTCATTGAAATAGATATCATAGAGTGATGCCATGTTAGTTCATAGTCAGACCTTTTTTTTTCTCATTCTAACTTATTGGATATTACAGTGGGCAACTGATTCAGTGTGCAGATGGTTCGGTATGGAGATGATTTGGATATTGCAGTGAGTTTTGTTTTTCTCATTCAAATTTGTTAGGTTCATGATCAGGTACTCCCTTTCCAAACTCATGGTATTATAGTGGTCACTTTTTAGTCAGAAGAATAAATGAGTTTTCTCATGTTTAGTGTCATATTTTTTCTCTACCTGTCAATTTTTTGGTTTGGTCACTGGTCATCTTTTATGAGAACGTATGTACGTGCGTTCAACTGAGCAAATTATATATTAAACACCTTTTAACCCAAACAAACCCTAAACATGCAATAATATGTGATTGAATAAGATAACGAACAAAGCAAGAACATTCAAACACATGCAATTGAGGAAAAATTCCTCAAAGGGGCAAAACCATTTATTTTCACTATAATTTGTAAGAAAACGGCTTACAATCGGATTACAATAAAAATACAAGTGACTAAGAATTACCCTCAGGTATCGGATTCTGTAGTCGCGGCTGGAACTGTCCCTTTCCAGTAGGGCTGCAATGGAGAAGAGAAGCGTCTTCTCCACAAGCTTTGAACAAGAGCAAAGCTTCGTTCCTGGGTTGCAAAGAGATTCACAAATGATTGGCAATTTTTGTGAATCAAAAACCTAGAGTCTAAATTCTCAATAGGTGAAGACTTAGGGCTTTCTGTACTCTGAAAATCGTGTGTTTAAGTCTTAGAAAACCACTTCCCGTAGTGGGATTAAATAAGAGAACTTGAGACATAAAATTCGGAACACGATCTGAACACGATCTGATTGAAGTTATCCTTGGCAGACCGGTCCGGGTCTGAGGCGGATCGGTCTGGTTGACATCGGATCGGTTCTTTTATTAAAGGCGGATCGGTCCGGTTGACATCGGATCGGTTCGGTTATCAGCTTCATCGGTTTGCCATCGATCCGGGGTATACTGGCCTTCAGCATAGCGGATCGGTCCGTTTGTGTCCGGATTGGTTCTTTTATTCAGGCGGACCGGTCCGGTTGTCAGCCTTTGATTCCTCTTCTGCTTTTGATATTCAGATCCGTTGATGAGTGTATGATCTTGATTTTCTTCAACGGTGTAACGACGTACGACATATAAATTGCTCATGGACAAAAATGTCCTTACAAATCTCCCCCTATGTTTATGCCGGTACATACATAAAAACAAACTTTTGAATTATCAAAACAACTAAAAATGCCTATACAAATCTACCCTTTCATGAACCCAAAACTGGAAAGATACAATTGAATAAGACTACAGCGGTTGCTCTTCAATTCTGCAGGAATCTCAATGCTTTTCTCATCAGGGTGTGCAATTCAATGATAAATGATAATCCATGTAGTACCTACACACATGAGACAAAGCAAAATACCAAGTGACATATCGAGTTTGAAATGAGAATATATATACCAATTTATGAGCAAACTCTCAAACTTTCAAAACTCCCCCATAATAAGATAATTCTTTCTCCCCCTTTTTATGATGTCCCCAAATAGACATATGATAGAAATAAATCAAATAAGCAAGTGCGGGGTGTCACTAGGCTGAAATCACACCATGAATGAACACAAAGCAACCAAGACGATGATAGCGTAAATGAAGTGGTGTGATCAAATTCGATAGGAAAATCAATGCATACAAACATGACATATGTGCATGATGAATATTGGATATTCCTAGCGAATGAACTCAAATGCTTCCTTTGGTGTAAAATAATGACAATATAAGATATTGACTCAATCAAATCAACAAATCAAAGCTCAAAGTGATTTTCACACTAATAACGTCCAAAACGATTTTATGCTTTTTCAGGACTTTTAAGGAAGTGCAAACCCGTTTAAAAATACTCCAACCAAGCTCCCTCAGATATAATTTTGAATAGAGGCATTCTAAATTCTCAAACTTTGGAGAATTGATGGTGAAACCTAAGTGGCCCATATTTGGCATGAAGTGCTTTTATTGCCTTTAAATTTTTTCAGGCTCTTTTAACCTCTTTGGACCTCGGATATTAAAATTCCTCCATTTTTTAGGTCCTTTTTAATGGTGGCTTTTGCGCAAAGGATAGATGATTACCTTTCGCAGCCCCTCCCCGTTATATAAAAACACACAGTCTCACCAAAAATGGTTTTTACATGCATTCCAATCTTATCAAGTTTTATCGCATATTGTACATTGTATAGACAGAATTGAGATGGAAACACTCAAGCCACTATGAGATAGACAAGTGAAATAATCAAATATAGCCGTGCATGTGTGCAATAAAGGATATAGGAGTCAAACATGTAGGAAGATATCACTAATTACATCTCAAAGACTCCATACTAAGTAAAGCACATGGATGAAATGATGTAGCGTCTCAAATCTCTATCAAACAGTCACATGGATAAATGAAGTGAAGTTGTGACTTGGCTACCTTAAATGCTCATCCATAAAAGAAGCATAAAAATAAAAATCTTTTTGGTCTTTTTCAAAATTTTTATCAAAATAAAATCTTTTTGTGCTTTTCTAAAAATTTTCTTAAAGGAAAATCTTTTTGTATTTTTTTAAAAGAAATATAAACAGCAAAAAGAATAAATACAAGCTGTACAACTAAGCAATGGTACATATAAACATACTAGCAATAGGAAGCATATGATATGAACATGAAGAAGCATCCTATTATAGACATAGACCAACCCCTCAGTCAACTGTGCAAATCCCCAAAGACTTCCTAAGACTCTCAAATCTAAGGGCATCTAAAGGTTTCGTAAAAATTTCGGCTAACTGACGGTCGGTGGGAACAAAACTCAGGGATACAGTGTTCTCCTCAACTAACTGACGAATAAAGTGCTCACGTATCCTGATGTGTTTTGTGCACGAATGCTGGACGGAATTACGGGATATGTGTATCGCGCTCGTGTTATCACAAGAAATGATCATGGTGTCTTGTGAAATCCCATAATCCTCCAACATTTGCTTCATCCACAAGAGTTGTGTGCAACAACTCCCGGCGGCAATGTACTCAGCCTCCGCAATGGACAAAGAGATGGAATTTTTCTTCTTGCTCAGCCAGGAGACAAGAGCAAAACCAAAATAGAAACACCCACCAGAAGTGCTCCTACAACCATCTACATCCCCAGCCCAATCGGCATCCGAATAGGCGGACAAACGGTCATCGGTATCAAAGGAATACCAAATACCGTATGATAGAGTCCCACTCACGTATTTAATAATACATTTTAGAGCAAGTAAATGTGACTCTTTCGGGGACGCCAGATATCACGCACAGACTTCAACACTAAAGGCGATGTCGGGACGACTGGCAGTCAAATAGAGAAGACTACCTATCATACTCCGATATAAGGTTTGCTCTACGTCCTTGCCTGAAGTGTCCTTACTAAGCTTGGTAGTGGTACTCATAGGTGTACGTGCATGCTTAGCGGAGTCTAAGCCAAATTTCTTCACTAGGTCTCTAGCATACTTGGATTGGGAGATGAACATCCCATCCTCTAGCTGACGAACCTGGAGACCAAGGAAGAACGTAAGCTCACCAACCATGCTCATTTCAAACTCACTTTTCATCTCCTCCTCAAAGTGGTGAGCATGCTGGGAGCATGTGGATCCAAAGACTATGTCGTCCACATAGACCTGGGCAAACCAAAATAGCACCGTCATCTCTCCTGACGAACAACGTCATATCTACTCCCCCTCTCTTGAAGCCACAAGCTAAGAGATAGGAAGTAAGCCTCTCGTACCAAGCACGGGGTGCTTGCTTCAAACCATACAAGGCTTTTCTAAGATAGTAGACGTGCTCTGGGTGCTGAGGGTCTTCAAACCCTTTTGGTTGTTCCTCATAAACCTCCTCCTGTAGAATGCCATTCAGAAAGGCACTCTTGACATCCATCTGGTATAACTTGAAGCGCAGATGACATGCGATGGCGAGCAGAAGACGGACGGACTCAAGCCTCGCAATAGGAGCAAATGTCTCCCCAAAGTCTACACCCTCTATCTGTGTGTAGCCTTGAGCGACCAACCTAGCCTTATTTCTGATAATGGTACCATTTTCATCCATTTTATTCTTAAAAATCCACCGGGTACCTATCACATTAGTCTCACTAGGTCGGGGGACAAGTTCCCAGACATTATTCTTTTTAAACTGAAGCAACTCATCCTCCATAGCAGATATCCAGTGTTCATCCTTGAGTGCTTCTTTATGGTTCTTGGGTTCGACTTTGGACGTGTAGCAAACATGGCTAACAACGTTCTCTAGCTGAGCACGAGTCTTGACCCCTAGAGTGGGATCGCCAACAATGGCAGACGGGTCATGACTCTTGCGAACCCAAGCAGGTGTGTCCCCTAACACAGGAGTAGGGTCCACAGAGTGTGAGAGAGGAACAGGTAAATCACTGTCAGAACAATCCTCATCCTCACACTGAAGGTTAGGGTCAATAACCGTCGAAGGTTCGTCATCTTTCACGGTGACGTTTATTGATTCCATAACCTTAGAGCTCTTCAGGTTAAAGACCTGGTACGCTCTGCTAGTCGATGAATATCCTAGAAATATTCCCTCGTCGCTCCGGGAGTAGAACTTTCCTAATTGCTCTTTATCCCGTAGGATGTAGCATTTACTCCCAAAAACACGGAAATATGCCAGGTTGGGTTTCTTGCCAGTCCACAACTCATAAGGAGTATGAAGTGTGTGTGGACGCAAATACACCCTATTCACCGTGTGGCATGCAGTATACACTGCCTCTGCCCAAAATCTCCTAGAAACTTTACGACCTAGAAGCATAGATCTAGCCATCTCTTGGATCGTTCTATTCTTTCTCTCAACAATCCCATTTTGCTGAGGAGTTCTCACAGAAGAAAACTCATGTTTGATCCCGAGGCTATCACAGTAAAGGTCTACCTTTGCTTCTGTGAATTCAGTGCCATTGTCACTACGCATCCTATTAATAGTGACACCATGTTGATTTTGCAGGACACGGCACTTGGTCGTTAAAAATTCTACAGCATCGGATTTCTCTCTCAGAAAACCTACAATGGAGTACCTAGAGAAATCATCTACCATCACGAGGATGTACCTCTTACCACCTAGACTCTCAGTACGAGTGGGACCCATAAGATCAATGTGAATCAACTCAAGAACACGAGAGGTGGTAATGGAATGCAACTTCCTATGAGGACTACGAATTTGTTTTCCCAACTGATAGGGTCCACAAACGGTCGAAGTTGACTTTCCAAGAGATGGTAAGCCAGGTACTAGGTCCTTTTTAGCTAAACGATTAAGATCTCTAACGTTCACGTGACCTAAACGTTGGTGCCACAGATCCATAGGAGTGATCGTGGCGCTGTTACAGACAAGTGAGGATGTGGGCTCAGTCCCATAGCAATTATCCTCGGTCCTCACTCCTTGCACTAATAGTTTACCGGCGTGATTATAGACTTTACACGCGTCCCGATCAAACTTTACTGCAAAGTCAGCATCGCACAGCTGGCTAATGCTGAGAAGGTTTGCTTTCAAACCTTTGACGTACAAAACATTTTCTAGCTTAGGAAATCCAGGTAACTCGACAGTACCACGTCCTATAATGCTAGACTTGCTCCCATCTCCAAAGGTGACTCTGCCATCCTGATAGTCCTCAAGAGTCGTAAAAAATGAGGCATCACCTGTCATGTGTCTAGAGCACCCACTATCAAAATACCACTGTGAGGTATTATGAGCTTTGAGAGCAACATGAACAACGAAGGCCTTTTTATCTTTCTTAGGTACCCAAACAGGAATGACCTTTTGTTTGCCTTTGTTGTTGTTGGTTTTAGCTGGAATGTGAGAAGCGTTCACTAACGGCAAAGACATTCGTCGGAATTCTTCCATTAAACTCTGAGTCGTGGCAGCTAAGAACTCAACTCGCTCTCTCAGACTAGAAAACTCATCAGTATGACGTGGTGGAGCAATAGTACGTCGTGTCCGACCCATGCTATAGCAAGACTCCCTAAGGTGGCCTTTTCTTTTGCAATAAGTACAAAAGAGTACAGTCAAAGGCGGACCTTGGTTTGCCTTTCTTGGTCAAACTCTCCTTCGAGGTTTTTGTTGGTGACCATAAGGAGTGGTAGTAAACTCAGGAACTGGTCCAGGTGCAATTTGGGACGTGGAGGCACCATCATATCCAATTCCTTGCCGATCACCAAAACCTAAAGCGGGGCCGAGGAGCATCTTTCCCATCTTCCCAGATCGGTCCTCGATTTGTACCTTGACTTCTCGTGCTTTCTCAAGATCATGAGTCAGCTGGGCAACAAGGGCTTCAAGTTTCTTCCGAGTCTCCACGGAGGAATGGAGCTGACTCGTAAGACTAACCACTTGTTTGGTCAAGTCCCCTCTCTCTATCTCTAAAACACTATCTCTCTCTCTAAACAGATTCTCTTTCTCGACACAGGCAGATTCTCTCTCTCTCAGGGCGGTGACGGTGGAGGACTCTCTTTCTCTCGCCTTTCTTAAATCTTCCTCTAAGCCGGTGATCTTAAGAACTAGCGCTTTGTTACGTTTTTTAGTTTTAAATGACTCAGAATATAACTCAGCGTAGGCACGTTGAATATCATTCTCGCTCTCACTTGAGTCATCCTCCCCCTCACTCTCATCGATCTCACTGTCGAGGTGTCCCTATGAAGCATCATCTTCATCATCGTGAAGAGAACTAGGAGTGCTCACTTGACTGGCCATGAATGCGGTGAAGTTACACTCATGCGGTGACTCATCTCCTGAATCCACCGTCTCGACCTCACTGTCGTCACTAAGGGTAGCATTAGATACAGCTTTCCCTTTCTCTCTATTTAGACGATTGGCACACTCAAAAGCTCTATGACCCCTACCATCGCACTCAAAGCATCTCTCACTTTCTTTCTTAGGATGATTTTTGGAGTCTTTTTCATTTTTCTTTTCAAACTTATTTTTCTCAAATTTCTTTTTATCTTTAAAATTGCCATTTTTCTTAAATTTGAGAATTCTCTTGAAATTTTTTGCAAAAAGAGCTAAATCATCTAGGTCAAAATCACACTCAGAATCTGACGTGTCAGTCTCTTTCTTTCTAGACGACTCTACCCTTTTTCTAGCCGACCCCTCACTCCTTCTCTCTTGGGCTTTAAGTGCAATTCCCTTATCTTTAGATTTAGCAGTTTTAAGGAACATATCAATTTCATAAGTTTGCAAATCTCCTACAAGTTCTTCCAATTTTAGCGTATTTAAATTACCCATAGAATTTAGCACAGTGACTTTAGGGATAAAACGCTTAGGCAAACAACGAAGAATCTTTTTAACAACTCTAGAATTAGGAATATGTTCACCAAGATTAAAGCTAGTATTCACAATGTCAGAAAGTCTAGCATAAAATTCATCAAAGCATTCAGATTCATGCATGGTGATGGTTTCAAATTGAGTTGTCAAATTTTGCAACTTAGATTCTTTCACAGCATTAGTTCCTTCATGGGTGAGTTGTAAAACATCCCATGCCTCTTTTGACGTGGTGCACGTCATTATACGTTTGAACTCATCAGGTGTGACCGACCCAGAAATAGCACTTAGACCCTTAGAATTAAAAGATGACCATTTAAATTCTTCATCAGTCCAAGAAGTGTCAGGTTTCAAACTAATCACATTATCAACAGTCACGGAGGGAGGAGTCCACCCTCTTTCTACTAAAATCCAGACACATTCATCAATGGCTTTTAAAGCCGACTTCATTCGGGCTTTCCAATAAGCATAATTTGTCCCATCAAAAACAGGCATTTTATTATATAATTTCTCCATTTGAACACGCACTTTTTCAAAAATCAATTTTATCAGACAAATGATATCTTAGAAAAAAATTTGCGGAAAATAGGAATACGCGATAGATTAGCGTAACCTTCTCTGATACCAATTTGAGAACGTATGTTCGTGCGTTCAACTGAGCAAATTATATATTAAACACCTTTTAACCCAAACAAACCCTAATCATGCAATAATATGTGATTGAATAAGATAACGAACAAAGCAAGAACATTCAAACACATGCAATTGAGGAAAAATCCCCCAAAGGGGCAAAACCATTTATTTTCACTATAATTTGTAAGAAAACGGCTGACAATCGGATTACAATGAAAATACAAGTGACTAAGAATTACCCTCAGGTATCGAATTCTGTAGTCGCGGCTGGAACTATCCCTTTCCAGTAGGGCTGCAATGGAGAAGAGAAACGTCTTCTCCACAAGGGTTGAACAAGAGCAAAGCTTCGTTCCTGGGTTGCAAAGAGATTCACAAATGATTGGCAATTTGTGTGAATAAAAAACCTAGAGTCTAAATGCTCAATACGTGAAGACTTAGGGCTTTCTGTAATCGTGTGTTTTAGTCTTAGAAAACCACTTCCCGTAGTGGGATTAAATAAGAGAACTTGAGACATAAAATTCGGAACACGATCTGAACACGATCTGATTGAAGTTATCCTTGGCGGACCGGTCCGGGTCTGAAGCGGATTGGTCCGGTTGACATCGGATCAGTTCTTTTATTGAAGGCGGATCGGTCCGGTTGACATCGGATCGGTTCGATTATCAGCTTCATCGGTTTGCCATCGATCCGGAGTATACTGGCCTTCAGCATAACGGATCGGTCCGTTTATGTCCGGATCGGTCCGGTTGACCGGATCGGTTCTTTTATTCAGGCGGACCGGCATGGTTTTCAGCCTTTGATTCCTCTTCTGCTTTTGATATTCGGATCCGTTGATGAGTTTATGATCTTGATTTTTTTCAACGGTGTAACGGCGTACGACATATAAATTGCTCATGGACAAAAATGTCCTTACATTTTAAAAAGGTTATCTTTATCCTTGAGACTTGCACTCCCCAACATTTTGAGCCTCTATTATATGAGACATACTTTATCCTTTCTTTAATGTTTCGCTCATGATTAATTAGTGCTCTCTTCACCCCATTTCCCCAATCCCCTCACTGTCTAAGACCTACCAAAGTAGTACTCTCTCTCCATAATACTCTATTTTATGTCATTTAGTTGTTTTTAGCTTTTGGCTCAATTTGACTAATTCATTGTAGGTTCTGTATAAACGATTGATGGGTTATCTATTAAACGATTTAATGGGTATCTCAGATTTGGGGCAGAGAAGTGATATTGTTTAAGTAATTTATGCTAACATTGGTTGTACCCGATAGATTAGAGAGTTTGTTCAGGAGAGATGAAAAGGTATATTGGCAATGCATGGCCCTGATGCGAGTCTCATAACCAACGTACCGGAGTTGATTATCATGTGGTCGATGTAAAATGTTACCACGGAAGCTTCACATGAACCGAACACATGGACTATTTGTTTTATCCCGGCCGCACATTTTTGGTCTTGACGTAACATAATCGGTGTCCAGTTCGGTAGAATAGTGAGTGTTCATACAAGCAATATCATCTCAATATGTAGCAGCCCCAATTTTAAAAACTAATTTCATTTGATATTTAATTTAACATTTTAGGCTATTTTAGATCAACATGGAATATTTAATTCTCAAAGTTCAATTTGCTACCCAAATAATGTTCCTTTTTATTATACAAAGTGATATTTTTGGTTATTATGGATTGTATTATTTTGTGTTTTTGGACATTTGGATAATTTGATGCGTTTGAGGTTAAAATTATGGACTACATTTTTAGACATTGCGAGTGTAGGTGATTGCATCGTCATCTGTAACGAGTCTTTTGATTGCATTTTCATCCAAGTCTTATACCCACAAAGGTAAAAAGATTTAGAATCTATAGAGAGGGTTGTTGTGAAGGTATACTTCGTAATTAGTTCATATACAGTCAGGACATGAACATGCACGAAAGCTTCTTGCGATCCGTTTTCAACCTTCCATTTTATATTGTCTATATATTTTTCTATATGATTCAATATATAAATTTTTACTTTTCATTACTTGATTAATGCAGAATAACTAGAGTGTGCCCAACTCATCTCATTGTGCCCAACTCATTGTGCTTTGCTGAGCAATCACATTTTCAGTTTTTATGTTTTTACTCGCATGAAAAATTTTTACGTAAAAACAACACATTATGTCATCATGCATTTTTTTAACGAAACATGAACACAATTAAAATAAAGTGACACGACACCACATGACATGATATAATATGTTTTTACTTATTTCGAACATGACCTATGTAAAAGTGACACAACACAATATTTTTTTTAACGAAAAAGGAATTCGACCAAAATAAAGACGATCTATCATTGATATATTTTGGTACCTATCTATAACACGCTCCAAGTAAAATACGCACAACAAATTTTTTTTCCAACCAAATACGAACCCGATCAATGTGAACATTACAAAGTTGACTTGAATTTTTTTTGTAGCTATTACGAATACTACCCAAGTAAAAGTGAAAGTGATATGTTCTATGTTTTGATTATAGCTTATTTTTCTTTGGAACCATTTGTACCATTGGCACAATTAGGTCCCATAAAGGCAATGAGATTGATATATTGTAGGGGAAATTAGGTAGTTTACTATAAAGGGTAGTAAATAATTATTAATTTGTAATAGGTTATCTAAAAATTATTATCTTTCGAAAATTACGCTTAGTTGTGTTCGTACCATAGGTTATTTAAAAAAATGTTTTCTACTTTACCATGTAACTTTGTTTGTGTCACTTTTATAGGAATTATTGTCTGAAATCAATGCTTCCCATTGTTAATAACTAACCAATTGATGAATGAGAAGTTCATTTATAGATAATTTTATCATACTAACGTCAAATATTGTTTTATTTACATATAACAAAGTCAAATATTATTTCATTTACATACAACTTTTATCTTCTTTCTTAACATTTGTTTTTCATGCGATGATGTAAGAAGTGTTGTAGGCATGCGAGTTGGAGTCATGATGCGCATGACTTTGGAAATTATGACCATTTTTTTAAAATTACACTTGGTTTTGTTGGGGAATGAAATTTTTTCTGCTTTGAAATTCCGTGCATTGAAATATTTTATCGTTTTGCGATTACGTACATTGGAAATTTTCACAGTGCCTTCAGGCAAGGACATACACTAGTGTATATATATTCTACAAAGGTATTACATGCATTTAGTCCCATAACGAAAGTTTTTAAAAAAAGACTTTCCCAAATATTTTTATGTTTTTATTATTATTTCTTTTTCAAATTACTAAGACAAAACGTGGGGATGTCATGATATTAAGTGTTAAATACCTGAAACCTTCCATTTAGACAACGTTTTCCTTTATAAATCAGTTATGGGTGAAAAAAACATATTCGATGACGAATTCTAGAAATACCATATATGCTTATAACCAAATAACAAAACAAAGAAGAATGTCTTGATGGAAAATCATTAAAAAGTATCAATTATCATTACCGAATAGTCATATTAACTCATTAAGTCACAAACTTAAAATGCATCGATTATGTAACAGTGTTGTATGTAATACGTAAACATATCACCTTTGTGGAAAAGTAGCCTTCATTTGATTATGTGTCCACATTAAAAAAAAAGAGTTTCACGTAAACCATCACCCCACACTTATTTTGGAAAACCTTCATTTCATCCCATAAATTTTAATCATATATGTACAACTCACCCACTAAGTGGAATGGGTTTCTTAATTTCCTTTCAAATAAAGTTTGGGTCAAGATTAAAATTTTGTCATTTTATCATACATTCTAAGAAAATTTTTGACCATCTAACTAGTTTGATTTTAAATTGTATATTCTTAAAAAAATACATTCATTTCTTAAATTTCATATCACCATGAATACTAAAATATATTTATTTTATATATAATTTAGTTGACTATCTTCCATATGAATGCATTTGAGTAATGCACTAAATCGAGCCCAAAATCTTGATGCACGTACATGCTTATGTGTGAGATAGTCTTTTTTTTAATTACCTCTAGAAAAAAATATTTGAAAATTATGCGACTTCTCAAAATTCATGACTTCCATTCCCGATCTAATGAAGCATTTTCTTTTGCTGATTTTCTCATTTGTTTAATCATTTGGTTATGCATAGACTCACGATTTTAAAAATGAATATTTCTTTTGGAGAAAGAGATTTGAAAGATTCCTTAGAGTTGTGTATGTTTTTTCAAAGAGGGTTAAGACCCTTCGAGTTTTGATTTTAAAAGGCATGTTTTAATTTTTTTATATGTTTTAGCCTCGTTGCCATTCACATGGTAAATAATTAGCCCCATATGCATAGTAGCATGGTTTCTTGGTCAAACCATTTGCACGAATTTAATTTACCTCTGTGCTCACAAATATGTAACATTTAACCCGTGTACAACAAAGGATATTTTCAAAATTTTACTATAAGTATACCCTGTTCCCTCCAAAACTTTCAACACTTCTTCCTTATTTCAAAAGACTTTTAATTGGAGGATTTTTTTAAGCGCTTTACTTTGCCTCTGCATTTTGTAATTTGAGTGTTTGAATTTTTTTTGGTAATAATTATAGATTTGGACCTAGATCTACTTTTTAGAGATGTTTTGACAGGAGAAATCAATTATTATCCACTGTTTACATCTTATTCAAGTTCAGTTCACATTATCTATACCCCGAGATCTCAAAGGAGGTGTTTGATCTAGCTTACAATTCAAGCATAGTGTGGGGCTTGGATAAAGAATGCGATGTTCATGTTCAATCAATATAGATTTGATTGAACTTTTTATTAGAATGGGGGGAAGTCTCAACGTTTTTAGGTAATTGATTGTGAGAGAACAAACGATAATTATCTTCTTATGCTGTATAAAGGAATTTTTTAAATATAACAAGAAACTACGACACACCAAGTTTTTTAACCCATGGGTTGGTGATTTTCTCAGAAAATTGGTGTTGTGCGATAGATTTGTGTTTATTATGTTTATTTGAATGTTATTTAAAGTAGATCTAATTTCTAAACATGAAATGACTTAGTTATATGTTCGTAATTGATATGTAATTTTTAAACTGGGTAAAATTGATTGAAAACTATTCATGACCTCTAAGTTTGCATCTAGTATACATAGTTTTACGCCCTCATTTGGTATCAGAGAACATTTGTTCATTTTAGGATTACATCTTGAGTTCTTCGTTAAATTGTAATTGTGTTTGATCTTTTGTTTGTTTACATGGATATTTAAGTTTTGTTTTCTTTAGGAGTCAGCTTTAAGAATATGCATTCATTATCATGCTCATCATTAGCTAAGGACTCATCTCATTCATCTAGTGAGTCTTGTTATGAAATTGTACATGATGAAAATAAAATGAGTGGTAATGAAGGGATGGATGATATAAAATATAAATATAGTAAGTGATTAATCAATTCAATGAAATTGAAGAAGTGAATCATTAGAAAGAGGAACAAAATAAAAAATTTTGAAGTAGAAAGTTATTTGTCAAATAAGAAAGATAAAATGATTTTTCAGCTCAAACATGAGTTAAAACGTGTGAATGAACCAAAATCTTTTGTATGAATTAAAAAGTCTGATGTGATACCCTGCCTAATTAAATACAGGGTGATCAGTCCCATACCCAATTAAATCAGAATATACAATTAGTTCGTTCTTAGGATTAATGACGAAAACATTTTATTTATTAATCACCTAATAGTTAATTAAGCTAAGTGTCAAAACAATTTCCATTTTTATGTTAATTAAAACCAATCCACGACACAAAATAATAATATGCTACAACATAGAATAACTGAATCAACTATAACAAGAATAAATGTGACTGGAATAACTCTCCAGTTAAATTACAACTTTTACACTAAATAAACTGATATCCACAATGCTTAAATAAATAATTACAACCTCTAGAATCCTGGGCAACATGCCCTAAATGAAGTAGACGCTACAGATGAGTGAATCAATAGAAAGGAAGCATCTAACCAAAATCTGCATCTCTACTAGTAGCTATAATCACTCGGAATATCCATAATATATGCTGGGAATCCCTGCTGCTAGATACCTAATGTACAAGATATAGTAGAGGAGAGAATATGCAAGGAAATGGGTCAGAGCCCCGATTGTAAAATATTTTAAAAATAGCAAGTACTTAACAATTACAATTAAGCATTTATTGTGTACTTGTTAATTTATCGGGCTCTCTCTTGAGAATTCTCACCTCTCATCTAGAGTGCACACCTATCGTATCTTAGTAACTTCCTAGTTAAGGTTCCCTCCTAACTAGTTCCCACAACATAATTCTAACCCATAACATAAACATGTATGTCCCTTACCATACGTAATATAATTATTTATATTCATAGCTCTTTAATAAGATCTAGTCTTATTACAGCCTTGGAAACAGGTGTTCACAAACTTAATTCAATTCATATTTCATTATTTACCTCTATCTACAACATTACACAATAGAGTATATCACAGTTTATATTTTTAATCTACAATTTCACACAGAAGATTACATATCTATATCTATAATGTCACACAGTAGATTACATCAAAGTATATATATATATATATATATATATATATATATATATATATATATATATATAATATCACACTAAGTATATATATACTAATACGGCACCTCCCTACTCACAGCTGCGGTGCATGCATACCCTGCTATCATGTCCTGATACATAATGTCATTGTATAGAGGACTATTGATTTGGTGTGTCTCACGAATCATATCATAACACAAATATATTGGTGGCGAGCATACTCCCCAGCCAAAGGGGTCACACACATACCTACGCTTCCATTCAATCGTCGAACTATCATATCTCTGATAGCACGTTTCCAAGGTCTTATGCGCACGATACGAATCTAAAATCCCTCCCAATTGGTCACATAAGGATAAGACCACCTACAACGCGAAACCTCCACCCCGATAGAAAGCAACATAGGTATGTCATACACATAACAAACTATAATATAGGTAGACATTCCAACTATATAATTATAACATCAATAAGGTATTCACCCAACCATATGATAATAACAGGCAATCGTTTCGCCAATATATATAATAATAATAGGTATCCATCATACCTGTATATAACCATAGGGCATACTTAAAACCCATATAATAAATCCCATACGTAGTATAATTATATCCCGAATATCCTATGTATATTTTCGATTATGACTTTAATTCTCAGGGTATCTATTTTCGAACTTATCGACCCGCACGATGGTAATCATTTAATCCTCAATTAAATTCAGTAGGTAAACATCACGTTCTATAAATCCATGCCATCACAACTCCGAAATTTCTACGAATTAAATTCACTTTAATTATGTTTATTCCCCGATAATCCCTAATTCACTCTTAACCCTTTATTCCACCTCTTCAGGTTAATCCCAATTATACCCAAGGTTATAACGAAAATTTATGACGCTCTTACTACTGGTCTTAACCTTAAATTATCGTTTATCCGATTTAAATCCCAAGTAATATAATTCTCCAAAATAACTCATTTAATTAATCATTCGTTAATTTCACCTCATTCACAATCCCAAATAATATTTTTCCAGTCTTAAGTATATCCTATTACCCTTCCCTAAGTCCCATTAAGTTCATTTAATCATCATCAAATATTCCTCAATGTTTCAGGGGGAGTCGATCGATCGATGATTCGGGTCGATCGATCGACAGTCTTGAGTCGATCGATCGATCAGACAGTGCCCAGATTTCTGGATTTTTTTTCCGACGGGTTACACAACTTTTAACTAATCAAACCTCTATTTTAACGTTCGAAATTCCTTATAATCCATACCACATGATATAGTAACAATACGTAAATGATTCCTGGTGATATAAACAACTTATAATCATCAAGAGTTTGGATTAAAGTGTATATATTTCATATTTTCCAGAAAAACTAAAATATATGTTATCTCAAGAAGAATCCTATAACTTTTTGAATTTCTCCAACATGTGATGTTTATTTCGTGGATTAATGTCTACCCACAACATGAGATTTATCCTACATATATCTTCTTCCCTGAAATGAATTAACATATAGCTAGTTTATCTCCAAAACATGAACTTTCTCATAATTTCCAGAAAACTCATATTTTATTATTTCTCCAAGAACATCATATAAAGTAAGATTTTATTCTCCAATAATTTCCAAATTTCATGGGTTAAATTCTATACTCAAAAGAAAATTAATCCTACATCATTCTCCTTTTAAAGATTCAATTAACATCGCCATAATTCATCTTTGATTATCCATCTTTTCAGAATTTTCTAAAGAACCTAACATGGACAATATACATGCTAAATTTGCAATAATTATTCACTTGCCTCTAATTCGTAGGTCTGTTCCATTGAGGATGATTGTCCAGTGTTGGTTATTCTTTGATCGATCAACTTCCGGTGGTGGTTGGGGGTGGTGACTTTTGGCTCTTGCTTCTCCCACAATGACTCTTCCCTTTCCCAGAGAAACTCCTCACTCTCTCTCAATTTCTTTCTCTCTAAGTTTTGTAGAATGAATCAATAATTTAAACCCTTTAGACTTATAAATAATCTCCCAAATTCGTGCATACTATTCACCTTCCAAGTCAAATGACCATATTACCCCTCCGGGACTATTCGGCTCCAAAATGCCCCGAGACCCTATACAAACATCCAAGTAGAGTTTTTTTACTATTTGAACCCTTCCGGACACTTTGGAGCATCCAAAACTACCATTTGGATGACATAATAATAATTCACTTTTATTTCATTACCATAATTTTCGTACACATAATTCGCGACAAGTTTATAAAGTCATAATCAATTGTAAATTCATATTCATATATATTACTTTAATCACTAAGTAATATTCAACATAGGTCACATGCTACTTTTTTCTTTAGTAATATTTAAATCCAAATTAATTTCCAATAATATCATAATTAATTCTAATTAATCCCATTTTAAAAGTCATTAAAAATACGGGGTATTACTTACTTCCCCCCCTACAACGGAATTTCTTCCCAAAATTCGGAAAACAAAAGTATAACATGCAAGAACACTTCTGGATAAGTGTTGCACATCACATACTTGTTCTCCCAAGTAGACTACTCTATACCACCCATGCAGTAAGCTATCAAGTACCCCTAATAATGAATACCTCAATTGTGTTCAATTTGACCCCAAGTTACCCAATCACGTAGGTTCTTCTTCAAGACTTACAGTTTAAGTTTCATTACTTATACTTTATTATAGATTTTCACTATCTAATCTTCTATTATATGCACTTAAATAGATTAATCGTTCTTTTGATAATTACCATCTCGTCTTGCGATTATCATACACAAGTAGGTTAATTATGCAGTATATATTCTACACACAATATATACTATAAGTTTAAAATCATCTCTATTATTCGCAATAGTTCCTGGTTCCTAAATTTTATCCCACAAGTAGGAGAAACAATAATACTTACTGTACCATACTTCAACTGGCACTATTCCCAACAGTAAACTTATAAGTGTTATAGTAAAGAACTTCATTAATGGAACGTACGTCTCTCGTCCTCCCTTAAGATTCAAGGGTACAAACATAATTTATCTTCCAACATCATATTTGTCCGCTTAGTCTGCCCATTATTCTGCGAATGATAGATCTTACTGAATCACAACTCGGTACCCATGCCTCGTGATGATTCTTCCAAAATCGGGAGACAAAATCTCATCCTACTTGGACACAATATTAAACGGTATCCTATGTAACCTCACTATCTCGGTTATATTAAGATCAAAGCCTATTGTCTCGTAGTATGATCAACCCTAACTGGCATAACGTTATCTACTTCAATCAACAGATCCATTATCTCCCATATAGGATCGTAACCATCTCCGTGATAAAATCCTTACAAATACTCTCCCAACACTACTTAGAAATCCTTAACGGTTGGAGAAACCTCTACTGATTTTGAATGGTTCACCCCAATTCCAACAGGCAGGTGGCCCGTTACAAGAGGAATCTAGCCAATCATCTTGTGACACCCCGACTAATTAAATACCGGGTAGCTACTCCTTTATTAAATTAATTCAAACTGCCAAGTTGGCTCAGTTAATAGCATCACTGTCGAAAACATTTTAAAGATTACTAACCACCTAGTATTTAAAAAGTAAGTTGCCAAATTTTAATTTAAGCCTGATTAACATGCAACAAGTGTAATGAAGAAATAAATAACACCATTCACCATACTGAAGTAAAACGAATAATCATCACATAGTGTAAATAAAGTCTGGAGGAAAACTCCTCACTACAAATCCCACAACTGAAACAACTAAACTGAATACTGAAATAATACATGCCAAAGTCTGAAAACTGAAATGTAAAAGATGTCTCTAAATAGAAATGGGCAACATGCCCTACAACTGATAGATAGTGACTCTGGAATCCAAAAGATAGAAGCGTCTACAAGCAAATCCCTGGAGCTTCTACAAACAGCTACAGCTCGTCACCTGAATGAGTATCCTATGCTTGGTGTCCTTGTGGATGGGCACCTAAAATGGTTTTACAAGAAAAATAGATTTGAAAAGCAAACGGGTCAGAGCCCGAATGTGGAGTTATATTTTAAAAACCTGCAAGTGCTTTAAAACATTTAAAACATTAAATGCAAAGTACATGTTAGGACGTGCACTCACATGATATTCTCACCTCTCGTCTAACTGTGCACTCCTAACGTAAGTACCCATCTATAACGACCCATACCACTAGCTAAGTGACAACATATCTAGCTAGACTGCCAAAGGTCCTACCCATATTACTCGGTTCCATTAACATTATAATGCTCGTAATTAAATAGGGGTTTAACGTAACTCAGATATTTAATATGCAATATATATAACTATTAGTTAACTCGTTATATTTCTCGAACCAATACCGTAATTATATTCACATCATTAACATGAAGGTTCTCATTAATTAAGTGTGTATTAATCACGTCATAAATATACAATACAAGCACCCCGAGAACTAAGCTGCGGTGCACACATACTCTGCTATCCATCCCGGTACATCACGTACATAAGGATCACACATTCCGAATCTCTCAGGAATAGTCAGATAACACAAATCACAAATAGTGGAGGCGAACACAGTCATATCACATGGGTCACGCACATACCTACGCTCCCACGATCAGCGGACTTATTAATATCCCAATAAGTCTTTCTATCACCTATGTTCATCAAGGTAACCAGTCTAAATCCGGGCAACACAAGGATTAGAGGGCCCTAAGCGAACGCAAACCTCCCGTGATAGCAAGTATGGTAGGTATGTTATACACACAATTCATATACCAATACTAAGTAAACACACGTCTTAGTAATACCGTAGTTTAATCGTAGTACATATCGCATTCTCGTACTAACTTATACTTATCACAATTTATACTATTCCGGTTTGTAATCCTACTCGCCATAATTTACCCTCGTAGTAGACACTCACGTCTCAACCCAAACCATCCATTGAATTAAATCTCTCGTATATAAATTTACTCCTCGTAATAACCCAAAAGTCCCAATTATATACTTACATCATCATCGGAATGTTATCTATATCCTCGAACAAGCTTACGGGACTCCAAAAATCAAAACAGTCCAAAAAGGACCAAACTATCAACTCGTTAGAAGTATCGTTCGAACGAGACTGTTCGAACGAGATTCCTCTGCCAACTCGTTAGAAGTGTCGTTCGAACGAGGCTGTTCGAACGAGATCCCAGTTCGTTCGAACGAACTGTACCTTCTAACGATATCTCGTTCGAACGAGATATCGAACGAAATCCATTCTCGTTAGCAGTGACTGGTCAACTCGTTAGAAGCTCGTTCGAACGATCTGGGCAGGGGCTTCTAACGAGCTACCAGATTCGTCCCAGATTTTTCCCCAATTCGTTTTTCATCCATTTTAACACCTCAAATCTTCTAAACTAAGTCCCAACAATCGTTTAAAGGTCTATAATCAATACTAAACATATATAGTCACATCCTAACATGTTTTTAAGGGATCAATCCATCCTAACATCAATTAAATTTACAAATTTCTACACTTTTTCCCAATATCTCAAGAACATGAACCCTAACTTTATATCATCATCAAATTCCAGAATTTAATTCGTTTTAATTTCTTCTAATCACAATTATTATGAGAGAAATCATCTACCTAACATTCTACATGCAATTCTCTTCAAAATTCTCAAGTTCTAAACTCCAACTACATGGGTTTTCATTCAATCTTTCAAGAACAATTAAAATTCCTCAATTTCTAACATGGAAAAGACATTCTCTGAAATTAAATGGAATAAAGTCACTTGCCTTGATTGATTTCTGATTTTGGTGTAGGTTTGGTAGAACTTTTCTGCAGAATTTCTTCTCTCCAAGCTTCCTCTCCAATGGTGGCTTAAGGTGGCTAGGGTTTTGATTTGGGAACTTAGAAAACTCTTCTAATAACCTACGTAGCCTTCTAGGTTAATATGGTTTGGTTAATGGGCTTAGTGGGTTTAATCCACATCAGATTTACATCTCTAATTTTCGTCACTTTTAATTCCTCAAAATGTGAAATTACCAAAATACCCTTTATGATGCCGGTATGGCCTAAAAATACCCCGGGACCCAAACTATACCCCCGGCTAGTGTTTTCTGACTATCTCGACCCTTTCGGACGCGTTGGCGCACTCAAAACGACCATACGGATTATAGATTTTAAATTCACTTTTTATAATCAAAATATTTCACCGTGACGCGGCGGTCCCACGCGTCTCAATAAAATTTCCAAATTGCCGTATATAAATCTCATGACAAATTTCATAATTCCAATTTCATATATAATCATATATGCATATAATCAAATACCAACTCGCATCTCATTAGTATTTATAACCCGGATTAATTTCCAATTAATACGCATTTAATTAATTAATCCCAAAAATAAATATAGCCAAAAGTACGGGGTATTACACATCTCTTCATTTAAATCTTATTACCATAGTCATGTATAGCCTACTATATTTGATATTCTACCGACTATATCGCTAATCCTCATAAATCACTAGACATTCAAGTCTCGATATCTAAACCTCTATATTTATTTTCCTTATCCCATATCTCCAAAATGGGGAACAATATCAGATTTAATTACCTAGGGCACCCATACACTCTATATTTCTTACATTATTTATCAAATAACATAAACTCTTATTGAATCAATTTTCGCTCACTTCGCTAACTTAATCATTATATCAGTGGCATCATTGTTTTATTCATAATGTTACTAGGACTAGGCGACTCTTAAGTCATAATAGAATTATCAACTCTAAATTTAAAAATGACTAAGGTACGAACTTATGTACTTTCGACCAAACTTCTCTCCCACTCCCAACGTTCGCTAGTTTCATGTATGGGATTGTAACAACCCGCCTAATGGGATACCGGGCGATCACTCCTATATCATATTAAAACAGGAGTCACATATGGATCATTCTTAGCATCACTGTCGAAAATCCATTTAATTACTAATATCCTATTAGGCGAGCGTTAAAAACTTTTACTTAACTACTCTTTTTAACGATTAAAATAAACATCCACAAGTTAATGGGTAAATGAACTGAAATGAAAAATGAAATGAAATAAAATAACCGAACACTCGGTCAAAATATACAACCATATCGAATGCTGTACTGAAAGAGTAAATAAATGCAATTGGACCATTGGCCCGAATATTTATACAGTACCTCCTATCTAGAGTACAAGGATGGAAGCGACTATCAAAAACCTGCACGCATCCATAGCTGCTGCAGCTGACGTCTGACTCGAAGGAATTGTCATCCAAGCGTCCCTGTGTGTGGACACCTATATATATATATAATATAGCAAGAAAGGAAAAGTAGATAAACGGGTCAGAGCCCGAATTTTGAAAATATTTTGCAAGTGCATAAATGCCTTATTATTTTGAAAAAGGTTTTATCTCATATTTAAGTTTGGTATAGCACTCCCATGAGATACCCCTCACCTCTCCGCTAATAGTGCACTCCTAGCGCATCTATCTAGAACATTCTTGTCAAGCTACCCTGCTAAACTAGTCTATCACCCCACCACTATCTACCCTAGATAGTCCAAGTAATGTACTAAGGGCTAAGCTTCACCCCAGTCTCAGCGCTATGCCATGTTCGTGCGTGGGGTGTCTCGCAAAGCGAAATCCAAACAAGGAACCCCCCCGATACACTACTACGCGGCACGGTCGATCGTCGAGATCTGCTAGTCCCTAAGTACAGAAATATATATAATAATATATATACCATAAGAATTAATAATATAAGAGCACTAAGGATTAAACTTCTCCCCAGTCTCAACACACTGCCATATTCGTGCGTGGGGTGTCTCGCAAAGCGAAATCCAAACAAGGAACCCCCCCGATACACTATCGTCAGGATCCATTAGACCCTCGGTACTTGATTCATCCATATATACATATTCATATTACAATATACATCCGGATCTATCTCCCGGAGTGAGGATTTATATACAAGTATTTATCAATACTTTTCATTTTCTCAAAACTTCCCATTTCCCTTTTTATACTCAGGAAATGTAAATATAAAAGCCAATTCATTATCATGAATTGCTTTACCAAATCATATACTTTTTAAAAGCCAGTTTTATTATCATAAAAATGCTTTTCCTTTATATGTCATCCCATTTCCCTTTTTATACTCAGGAAATGTACCCAAAGCCATTTCCATTATCATGAAAATGTTTTGGTCAAATCATGCTTCCACATCCCTTCTTCCATCCGGGAGTGTTACCGAAGCCAAACCTTTATCCCATTTCCCTTTTTATACTCAGGAAATGTAAATTAAAGCCAATCCATTATCATGAATTACTTTAATAAATCTAAGACCGCCCCTCCGGGTTTCCCCACTGGACGCGCCCCTGTATGGCTATCATCTTCCAGGGCCTATCTATACAAGACAACCTAGGAACCTACCAACGACGAGAAGCGACCATATTGCCTGCGGGAAAGTGAGGACCACACCCAGAATCCCCTAACCAGCGCAGAAAAACAAATAACCGCCCATATGGCCTAGGGACTATATCCAACCTGCTCAATAGCCAGGAAGGCTTCACCACAACGCGCGCAACTTCCCTTATGATAGCGACTTAGGGAGGTGTGTAACCATAATTTATCAATTATGAAAATCATTTATCTTTCCATTTTGAAAATATTCATTTTTATATTTTCAAAATCATTTCCATCATATCATATATATATACTTTATTCACATAATATATATACATACCATATAGTCCTCCTAGAATATATAAATGGCCATAATGGCCTATATCATCTAGCGATGACCAATAATTCCAAAGATTCCCTCCAGGAATCATAATCATGCATTCATATAAGCATGATACTAAACCCAAAGTATTTTCTTTCTTTAATAAATAATACATACTTAAATCCCATCTACGGATTCATTTGGATATCTCCAATTATACCAATTCACTCTAAGTGAATATACACATATATAAATTCCCAATTCCTCAAGTCCTTTAGGACATAACCCTCCATAATTTCTAATTTGGAAGGGACTTAAACATTAAACTCAAAAAGGAGAAATAATCCTAATCTCCAAAATCTTGGGCTGAAAACAGGGCACCGGTCGACCGGTCTTAGACCTCCGGTCGACCGCGGGTTGTAAATAAGCCTACGAAACAAAGCAGTAGGCCCTTTCTCCTTGACGCGGTCGACCGGCCATAGGGGCGCGGTCGACCGGTCACATCAGGTCCTCAAAACTTTAATTCCTCAATTCCCTTAACCAACAACCCAAATTCATTTTCGGGGTTTCTAAACTACCCCAAAAATTATCCCGAACATCTACGACATTAATTCTAGCCATAAATTTTTCAATTCCCGATTTGATTTCCGAGTTGATGATTTCAACCCGGAGCTATCATCTTGTAAAAATCATATCAAATCATAGAAAAATCAGAAAAATACGCGGTTGGCGCCCACGCGACCATATCGAAAAGATCTACAACTTTCGTGTTTCGGTCGAAAGCTAAATCAATTCTTTTCCTGGCCAAAAAGGCCCCCTAAAGTGACGGGTTACTATTCATCGTCTTCTCCGAGACGATTTCGGCCATTAAAGCTTCTCCCAAGCTTTTGTCGCCTCACCCAACGTCCTACAACCTCAACCAACTACAAATACACATATATTAAGGGTTCTAAACATCCTAGAACCCAAAACCACCCATTAATTTAGATTAAAACCTAAGTTACACAAATTGAAATATTATTTGGGGTTTAATTGTTTTAACTCCCAAAAACCCGTTTTATCCACGATAACCCACCCCAAAACCATTAGGGTTTGTTTATACCAAACTACGGTATGAGATATTTATGCAAAAAGATAAATAAAGCAAGTAAACACTTGCCTCGTGGATAAAATTCGACGACCTCGAGTCGAATCCGGCGGAGTTTGGCCCGAATCTCCATTTCTCCTCCTCTTTCTCCTTCCTCTGTCTCTTCTCTCTCTTTTCTTTATTTCTTTCTCTTTTCTTTCCCTCTCCCCCTCTTTATATAGGAAGAAAAGGGTTTTAACCCTTAAAACCCAAAAACGACTCGTTTACCCAATTACGAGTTATTTTTACCTCTAAAATTATCCGAAACTCATTTTCGACAATCGGACACTCTTTTTCGACTATCTCGGACATTCCGAGACTCACGGCGCAGTCGAAATTCCCATCCGAGGTACTTGACCGCAAATCACTATTCCAACCCAAAATAAATAAATGCGGGTTTTCCAATTAAAAATCTTACCTCGTGTCGCTTTACTCAACGACGACATATAATTAAAATATTTCGACCTATATAGTCCCAAAAATAATTACAACACCCATCGAAAATCATTCAATCCTCGAAAATCCCAAAAATTAGTATTTAGGAAAATTCCCCAAATTCCAATTTATATCCAATTATGGAATTTAATGGTCTCCAAAAGGACGGGTTGTTACAGGGATGTCTCGCAAAGAGAAATCCAAAGAAGGAACCCCCTAATAAACTACTACTTAACATAGTCAGTCATCGAGATCCGTAATGGCCCTCAATCCATAATTTGTACCTTCCTTCAATTTATGTATGTTGACATAAAAGTCTACTAATTCATGTTTATATATCACCAAAAAATAACATAAACCATGTGTCTCTCACTATCCCAAATTATTGGCATTATATATAATGAGTTATTTCTCACTGTTCAACAACATAATTTATCCTGAGTCACATCAGTAGTATAAATTTCTACTCACACATATAACTGGACAACATTTTCACTAAGATCTATGATATCATGAAGTATAGGCCCAACCCTATTTCAGTTGGCTCCGTACAAAATTAATTTTACTCTCCCCGGAGTATTCAACACAATAGTCTTATCACTCAATCTACTATCGTTTAAACAATTGGTAATTTATCACAACACATTACCATAATTAGTTCTATTATGCTAACTCAAAGCAATAGAGAATTATAATAACAAAATATACTCTTAGGACCCACTCGGTTCACTCTCGTGAGATACCAAAAAGTCCCGCTATCAACGAGAAATACTTTTGTAACCAGACTGTTAAAATTATCGTTTCCACTAACCAAATCTCGCACGTGAATTTAGGGATTTAAATTTATATATAACTGTTGTGACACACCATGTCACTAGAATTAATCCTTTATTCCCAGGGATGAAATAAAACTTTATCAGTCTCTCCTGATCACGTAGGGTCCTTACATGCACTTTTTACGGTTAAAACAACTCGCGATCACTTGCACCCATGATACATCAAGGATTTTCATCCTTTAGTTGTACCCACCCATTGTGGATAGATTATTAACTCCTGTAGTTTACACATCCATCATTGAGACGCTGACCTGGCACATCTAGGGCCCAATTATGGTCTTACTGACCTCCCTTTTTTCTTCTTGGACCCCGCCAACTTTGAAATACGGTACGCTACAATTACCGAGGACTCCACTGGTCCTATGTAAACTTACCACTCTTGGGTCATAAATTTTTTGGGCATAATTCTCTTCACCCAATTACTCCCCTAGAAGTCTCACTCCTTCAGTTGTTATTCCTAATTGGTATGGTCTACTATTCCAAAAATTTATCGGTCTCAGCACTCAATGTGGACACATTTAACACATAGTAGTCTCTCTCTCTCTACACGTAGGGTAATTTCCCTTACTATTTCCTTATTATTGACCATTTGAACGTCCTTCTCTTGAACCTATCAATCTTTACTCCCAATTGATATTCCCATTATTCTTTTGGGTCTACAGGTCCTATGGAATACATTGTCGACTAGACTAGTCTTGGCTAATTTCATCGCAACTAAGTAGGGGTTTAATCATATCACTTTAAATGGGTCCCCTACTGGTTGCACCTTCCGGTGATGTTTCCTTAACAATATTTAATTCAATCTTTCCCTTTGGCTAGGTTTCCTACCCCTTCTAGGTCTCCTTCACTTGGAAGCATCGTTAAATTTCTTAGTAACGTTAATCCTAGTCATCTTCGTCAAATTTCCACTCAAACTAGGGTATTTCACTCACAAGTCCTTTCAAATAATGAACTTTATTTATCTTCTAAACACCCCATGCTTCCTAGGGTAAGGAGTTCGTTAAACAAGTTACTTCTCTGTTTCTATCCCATAGAGATAAGTTTCGAAATTCCTTTCATATCTTGATTAAAACATCAAATGAACGATTTCACTATCGAATCATACATAAAATTCTTATTCCAGCTTCACACATGTTCTTATATGTGATTTCTAACTCTAATCACTTGAGTTTTTTCTTCTTAGAAAAATTTTACTAGAAAATTTTCAAATCCTGAGTGTTACTACACTTCACCCTTCACAATTGTCTTTGAATTTGTTCCTTAACAAGAGTCCTTTCGACTCCCTTACCGTTCACATGCAATGCTGGGTGAGTTAAGAACGGTACAACCATCAACTATGATGGTTCTTGGGAAAATACATCTCCCAAGTGACTTCCTTAATGTTCTCAGCCCAAACAAAAATTATGATGGTTTCTATCTTCAACACCATTTTCGAAAATAGTTTATATCTTTGGCTAAGTCCTCCTCCTGCTATCCTTCTAACGGCTCTTTCTAGTCGTCCCAATGTGTTTAGCGCACGATGCCTGACCGAACTCGTATAAGCATTACATCTCACATACTTCATGGCAAGAGAATGTAAGTCGAGATACGCAGAAGAATTCAACATCCTAATAATAGGGATCTACATCAAAGAATGATACGATGAAATGTAGTAAGCCGTACAGATTCTAAAAGACACTAGAACCTGATGCTCTGATACCACCTGTGACAACCCGCCTAATTAAATACTGGGTGATCAGTCCCATACCCAATTAAATCAGAATATATAGTTGGTTCGTTCTTAGCATCACTATAAAAAACATTTTATTTATTAATCACCTAGTAGTTAATTAAGCTAAGTGTCAAACCTTTTTCCATTTTTAAGTTAATTAAAACCATTCAACGACATGGAATAATAATATGCAACGACACGGCACAACTGAATACACTATAACAAGAATAAATGTGACTGGAATAACTCTCAAGTTAAATTATAACTTTTACACTAAATAAAACAGATATCCACACTGTTTACATAAATAATTACAACCTCTAGAATCCTGGGCGACATGCCCTAAATGAAGTAGACACTATAGATGAGTGAATCCATAGAAACAAAGTGTCTAAACAAAATATGTATCTCTGCTAGTAGCTAAAATCCCTCGGAATATCCATAATCTATGTTGGGCATCCCTGTTGCTGGATACCTGATGTACAAGTTATAGTAGAAGAGAGAATATGCAAGGAAACGGGTCAGAGCCCGATTGTAAAATATTTTAAGAATAACAAGTTCTTAACAATTACAATTAAGCATTTATTATGTACATGTTAGTTTCTCGGGCTCTCTCTTGAGAATTGTCACCTCTCATCTAGAGTTTACACCTATCATATCTTAGTAACTTCCTAGTTAAGGTTCCCTCCTAACTAGTTCCCACAACATAATTCTAACCCATAACATAACTCTGTATGTCCCATACCATATGTAATATAATTATTCATAGCTCTTTATTATGATCTAGTCTTATTACAGCCTTGGAATTAAGTCTTCACTTACTTAATTCAATTCAGATTTCATTATTTACCTCTATCTACAACATTACATAGTAGATTATATCACAGTTTACATTTTTAATCTACAATTTCACACAGAAGATTACATCTCTATATCTATAATGACACACAGTAGATTACATCACACTTTATATATATATATATATATATATATATATATATATATACACTAATATGGAACCTCCCCAGTCACAGCTGTGGTGCATGTATACTCTGTTATCATGTCCTGATACATAATGTCACTGTATAGAGGACTATTGATTCGGCGTCTCTCACGAATCATATCATAATAAAAATATATTGGAGGCGAGCATACTCCCTAGCCAAAGGGGTCACGCACATACCTACGCTTCCATTCAACCGTCGAACTATCATATCTCGGATAACACGTTTCAAAGGTCCTATGCTCAGGGTACGAATCTAAAATCCCTCCCAATTGGGAGCAGAAGGACAAGACCATCCACAACGTGAAACCTCCACCCCGATAGCAAGCAACGTAGGTATGTCATACACATAACAAACTATAATATAGGTATACATTCCACCTATAAAAATATAACATCAATAAGGTATTCACGCAACGATATGATAATAATAGGCAATCATCTCACCTATATATAATAATAATAATAATAATAATAATAATAATAATAATAATAATAATAATAATAATAATAATAATAATAATAATAATAATAATAATAATAATAATAATAATAATAATAATAATAATAATAATAATAATAATAATAATAATAATAATAATAGGTATCTATCATACCTGTATAAAACCAATGGTCATACTCACAACCCGTATAATAAATTCCACACGTAGTATAATTATATCCCGAATATCCTACGTATATTATTGATTATGACTTTAATTCTCCAAGTATCTATTTGGGAACATATCTACCCACATGATGGTAATCATTTAATCCTCAATTAAATTCAGTAGGTAAACATCACGTCCTAAAAATCCATGTCATCATGACTCCCAAATTTCTACGAATTAAATTCACTTTAATTATGTTTATTCCCCAATAATCCCTAATTCACTCTTAACCCTTTATTCCACCTCTTAAGGTTAATCCCAATTATACCCAAGGTCATACCGATAATTTTATGCTCTCTTACTATTGGTCCTAACCTTAAATTATCGTTTATCCGATTTAAATCCCAAGTAATATAATTCTCCAAAATAACTCGTTTAATTAATCACTTGTTAATTTCCCCTCATTCACAATCCCAAATAATATTTTTCAGGTCTTAAGTATATCCTACTGCCCTTCCCTAAGTCCCATTAAGTTCATTTAATCATCATCAAATATTCCTCAAAGTTTGAGATTTAATCAATAATTAAAAACGAAGATATTTTACATTTCCAGGGGGAGTCGATCGATCGACAATCTTGAGTCGATCAATCAGACAGTTCCCATATTTTTTCATTATTGTATCCTACGGGTTACAGAATTTTTAACCAATCAAACCTCGATTTTAACGTCCCAAATTCCTTATAATCCATACCACATGATATAGCAACAATGCGTAAATGATTCCTACTGATCTAAACAACCTAGAATCATCAAGAGTTTGGATTAAAGCGTATATATTTCATATTTTCCAGAAAAACTAAAATATAGTTTATCTCAACAACAAGCCTATAACTTGCTGAATTTCTCCTACATTTGATGTTTATTTCGTGGATTAATGTCTACCCACAACATGAGACTTATCCTACTTATATATTCTTTCCAGAAATGAATTAACATATAACTAGTTTATCTCTAAAACATGAACATTCTCATAATTTCCAAAAAACTCATATTTTATTATTTCTCCAAGAACATCATATAAACTAAGATTTTCTTTACCTATAATTTCCAAATTTTGTGGGTTAAATTCTATACTCAAAAGAAAATTAATCCTACATCTTTCTCTTTTTAAAGATTCAATTAACATCAGCATAATCCATCTTTGATTATCCATCTTTTTAGAATTTTCTAAACAACCTAACATGGACAATCTACATGCTAAATTTGTAATAATTATTCAATTGCCTCCAATTCGTAGGTCTGTTCCATTGTGGATTATTATCCACTGGTGGTTGTTCCCTTCTCCGGTCAACTTCCGATGGTGTTTGGTGGTGGTGACTTTTGGCTCTTGGTTCTCCCACAATGACTCTTCCCTTTCCCAGAGAAACTCCTCACTCTCTCTTAATTTTGTTTTGTCTAAGTTTTGTAGAATGAATCAATGATATAAAACCTTTAGACTTATAAATAATCTCCAAAATTCGTGCATACTATTCACCTTCCAAGTCAAATGACCATATTACACCTCTGGGGTGACTATTCGGCTCCAAAGTGCCCCGAGAACCTATAAAAATGTCTGTAGACTTTTTCGACTATTTGAACCTTTTCGGACACTTTGTCACAGTCAAAATGACCATTCGGATGACATTATAATTCATTTTATTTCATTACCATTATTGCATACACATAATTTGCGACAAGTTTATAAAGTCATAATCAATTGTAAATTCATATTCATATATATTACTTTAATCACTAAGTAATATTCAAGATAACTCACATGCTACTTTGTTCTGTAGTAATATTTAAATTTGGATTAATTTCCAATAATATCATAATTAATTCTAATTAATCCCATTTTAAAATCATTACAAATATGGGGCATTACATCTGATCCACTTGAAATGTATAAAAAAATTGAGAAAGAGTGTCGCATCTTCGAAATAAAAGAATAATAATTTCAAAAAAGTCTATCTTTTAAAAATTATTTGTCTAATCCTATTGTTGAGGCAAAAAACTAAATGGGGATAATTAATTGATAACAGATAAATAGAAATAAGAGACACGAGATTTTTAAAGTGGTTCGGCTTAAGGAAAGAGCCTATGTCCATTTTTGTGTATTGCCATGGGATTATTTAATTGCCTCTCTTTTCATCCCTCCCTATATGTACGGTTAAAAATTAATTTATAGTCCTCAGGGGGTGTACAAGAGATGGAATATCAAAAGATGGAATGTCTTTATATCGTAGACATTTACATCTGTACAATCATTAATATATACAACTGTTGGTGTTTGCTGGCCACGTTGGTCGGCATCCTTGGTGTTGGTCGGTATTCCATCCTTTATGTCTAGGATTAATATCCTACTATATAACAAGTGTATGTATATGAATGGTCCATGAAGATGAATAATTTTTTATATCAACATAAGCCCCCAATGTTTCATGCTTGAAGTTTTTACAAGAGTATGGAGCATTTGGCTCTTAAAGTTATTCGGGCAACAATTTTAGGCCTGGTCCGTTGTCGACGTCCCCTACTTGTAAAAATTTATGGTTTAATTATGGGAATACAATGCGAGTGGCATTTTCTAAATTATCCATGACTTTAATGAATCATTTTGGGAAAATATGTCTTTTCTATCTTTTGGCCGCCACCAGTTCAATCGACGCTACTTTTTGATCATTACTATTCTAGTTTCTGAGGCAACCTATAAAGAGCGGGAAAAGCCACAAACCTTTGTTATCTCAAATCTTCTGAGTGTTTTTGGGCTATAGTGTCTTCAAGCTTTATTTTTCTTTCTCGAACGATCATTTTATGTTCTTCAGTTCTTGCTGAATCCTTAATTCCTGTAAGAATTCTTTCTTTTTCCTTATTTTCTTCATCATGGTTTACTCTGTTGATTCTCTTGATGAATTCAGAAATGAATTTAAAATTCCGTCTTGGGTTGTTTTGGAACACCCTATTTTACCTGCTGATTTTTTCTCACTTGCTGAGGGTCACTGGTTTCCATCTATTTTTATAGTTGAATGTGGGTTTTCCTTTCCTCCTAACCCACTATGCCTTGAGTTTTGTCAATAATTTAATGTTGTCCCTGTTAGGGTAGCCCCCAATACTTGTAGGGTTGTAAATGGAGTATATAGGTTGAATCAAATTCATGGATCCATCTGGGGATTTTAGAAATAATGTTTATTATAATTGTGTGACTAGTGACACCACTTTTTATTTAAAGACTAGGGTTATAAATAAAGCGTCAGTAGTGAATCTTCCAGATTCCAACAGGGATTATTTTGATCATGGGGTTGTTGTAAAAAACTGGCAATAAGCCCGCTTGACTGGAAATGCTGAGTATTAGGGGCCTAGGTACCCTCCTTTTTGCAATGGGATAGGTTATTTCTCATTTAACTGATTTGCCTTGTACATATCTGTTTAAATGTTACACTATTTGTTGCTATGTGAATTCTTATTGAAGTTGATCATAAGAGAAGGTTACCTAAGGAAAGTGAAGTGAATCTAAGGGAGTTGAAGTTTATTTGGGGACTTCATCAAAGGATTGGCGAGGAAGCACGTCGGGTCTGCATCTTATTTGCTGCAGTACAAGAACACAATCTCTTCATTTGTTGCTCGTCCTACTCCTTCCCCTTTAATTGACCTTGAGCAATAACCTCCTTCTATTTCCTCAGCCACTGCATCTGGCAGTGGTGACCTTGTTGCCCTTTCCCTTTCCTCTTTAGATTTAAATCTTCCCCTTGCCTTATCAATGGGGAAGAGGAAAATTCCCAACATTTTGGGACACATAACTGTCAATCCCCCTTCCAAACAGGTTGATGCTGGGATGAAAAATAAAAATGAGACTAGGAAGAATCCCCCACCCAAGTAAACTGAAGAGAGCCCCCTGAAAATAATAAAGAAAGAATTGTCTTCTAAGTTAGCAGAAGATTCTTCTGCTCATCTTGACCAACGTGAGTTGGTCGACATATATTTATGTGCCTCTATAGTGGTCCTTGGACCTGGATTGGGAGAAGAATTAATAAAGTCTGGGACTTTGCCAGACCACAGGAGTGCTGCTGCTTCATTACCTCTCTCCAAGTGTTCTAACATGGCTTCTCAAAGCCTTGCTCTAGTATATTCTTTTTGAGTTCTTTAATTTTATGTCTTTGGATTTGTTCTTCATAATACCGACTTTCCTTGTTGTTTTGTACAGTTACTCATTGAATTCAATAATATATTGGATAAAGATGAGGCTTTGAGATCTTCTTCCTCTGGTGAAGTGAAGAAGCTTTTAATTAGCTAAAAATGTCATGGTTTGATTTTCAACAGGAACTGTCTTCTGAACAAAAGAAATTGGAGGACAAGATGAAAACTACTGAAGAAGATACTGCCAGTACTCGGGGTCTGGATAACAAGTTTCAAAAAGATTTAGATGCTAAGAAAGTCAAGTCTACCCAGCTGCAGAAGGACTTTGACTTTGTGAGAGTTAAGTCCGCTCAGCTATAGAAGGACTTGGGTGCTGAGAAGGTGCAGAGGGCTAAGACGAGAGAGGATGGCTTCAACAAAGGCTGGGATAAAGTCTTTGGAGAATCTTCTTCACAAATTGAGTTTGCAAAGAATAAGTGCTTCAATGACGGCTGGCCTGGTGCTCTATTAGAGGTCGGCAATCCGAAGAATTTCGAGTTATTCTCACTACATGATCTTGGGACTCCTCAAAATTTGGATGAGGAAGTTGATGATTGGGGTTCTAGTGAATCTTTGATAATGGTGGAGTTTGCCGATCAACACCAGGACATTGATTATACTGTGCCCTCCAAAGTTATTCTTCCTCCGCCCTCAGCTCCTACTTCTTTTTCTATTAATCCTAAGGCAGATAAGAAGAAGGTGTAAAATCAAGCAGCTTTTTGTCCATTCTTTTTCAATAGGTATACTTTTTCCTTTTTTAAAGATGTATATGTACTCCCCTTTTTATTAATAAAAATAAAGATATTTATGTTCCTTTTCTTTTGTTTTTCAATGCTCTGCATCTTATTGATTGATGACTTTATTCTTCTTAATATTTTATGGATAAATTGCAACACTTCTCATCTACTGACTCCTAACTACTCCAGAGGTGTAATGAGCTTTTCAAAACTGGTCATTTATCTCTACCTTGTTCCGACCTACTGCAGTTTCTCAGGGAAGGGGTATCCGAGCAAGCTAAAAAGGCTTATGTTCATCTGAAGTGTCTTTTTAATCGTTCAGTGGCTAACAACATTACCTACTATGAAATGATTGAAGAGTTACAAGAGGAGCATAACGAAGCTAAGGCACTTTTGCATGAAGATCATGAGAAGAAATTTCAAGCCCTTAGTGAAGTTTGGGGCTTTGAGCAGAAATTAGATAAGTTTGCTTCTCATTTCCAAAGACAATAATTCCTACTGAAACGTGAAGTAGATGAAGCAAGGTACATTGCCAATATTTTAGAGGAAGAAAATAATAACTTGAGTAATGAACTTGATGCTCTGAAGTCATCCACTGCTATTTTTTCTATTATAGATAAGGGTCATTCCTTTTTGGGGGCGGAAAATACAAGGTTGAGTGAGGAGTTGGAGGTTCTGAAGAAAATAAGACATGCTTCTTCAACTTCCTAAGCTAGAGTCAAGTCTTCCAAGAGGAAGTTAGGACCTAATAGGCCCTTGCCAATCAATCTGTGCAATTAAAAGCTAAAGATCAAGATATTGATGAGATGTCCAAAAAGCTATAGACCTTGTGTGCACAACTATCTACTCAATCTTCTAAATTTCAATCTAAGGATGGAGTGTCGAAGAAGCTACATTCTCAGGTTGACAAATGAACCTTTCAATTCCATAAGAAACCAAGAGAAGTCTAGATGGACGAGCATAATGAAGTTATGGGGCATCTTGGTGATAAGCTTCAACAAGCTAAGAATGAGAGATTCAAACAGGGAATTAATGCTTTGACGGTGATAAAAGTGGATGAAAATAGTTCATTGTGGGAATGGTATGATCCAGTATTGCTTGATCTTGACAATCCTCCTTTTAAGCTAGATGCCAAATGGATTGATGTACACCATATTCCTCCATGTTTGATTTCAAAGTACTTAGGAGATTACGAGCTTCATGATGAATTAGAGATCATCTGACCTCCTCACCTACTTGATCATCCAAGTACAAGAAATGCCAGAATGCTTGAAGATTTCAACTTCATCAACTCTCCTTATACTTTGGACGATCCTCCTGCTAGAATGGACCCTATTTCTAAAGGTCAAGGGAAACGTCATGCATAATGAAACTTTATACTCGGTTTGATTTATTTTAATGAAATGGAAATTTGATTAACATATCTTGTATTGAATATTAATCATTTCTTTGTCCTTAGTTCTATTGATTCACTTTGATTAAGTTGAGTATCAATTACCAATGAGTGCAGATGTTATATTAGTACGCTTAGATTCAAATCTAAATTTAGAGCTAACATGTTCTACTAGCCTACTTAGATTAAAATATAAATTTAGAGCTTGTTAGATGAATATATAGGTTCCACTAGCATACTTAGATGAAAATCTAAATTTAGTGCTAGTTACCCATGTGTCTCCCAAGGTTTTACTAATGCACCCAAGTATTGAATTTTTTCATTAAATACTAGTGGTGTGACCAGGCGTTTGTGGAATACGTGCTTACGTTCCTCTTGAGGAACCTCGTTTGTGGAATACGTGCTTACGTTCCTCTTGAGGAACCTTTGGAATGTTATTCCTGTACTTTTCCCAGTAGGATAAAGATCTTGTTCTATCCTCATGTTTACAGACCAATTTTCTTAAGAATTTATCATCGTGTTGACTTGGACTTCATATATCAAAGATGAAGTTTATGGTTGCTCCGAGCAACTTATTTCTTCTATAGAGAAACTTTCAGGGCAACGTTTGCTGAGATGAGAAACAATTTTATAAACTGAGCAACAAATTTGATGATCGAGAAACAATTTATTACTTTTTATCAAGACAGTGGTGTAGTACATAACACGAATACTCCAAAAAAAATTGAAAGAAACTGAAGATTTTATTAATATTGCAAGTTGAAAACTGATTACAACATCATGGATAATACTTTCGAAAATTCTCTGCATGCCGCGGGTTTTTTAATTGTTATCCCTTCCAATGTTTCAATTCGATAGGTTCTAGGTCGGATTACAGATGAAAAATTGTAGGGCCCATGCCAATTTGCTTCAGGCTTGCTATTTTTCTGCAGCACTTTCTTCAACACATAATCTCTTTCCTTCAAGTTGGTCGGTTTCATCCTTTCATTGTAAAAATGTGTTTTCTTTGTTGATAAGTTACATTGCGTAGGGAAGCATCTTCCCTTACTTCTTCCATCATATCTAGATCCAACCTTCTCATTAGGTCACTTATAATAGAGTTAAAATTTAAAACTTTATGGGATGGGATGCCTAGCTCGATAGGAATGACAACTTTAGTCCCAAATGCCAACATATATGGGGACTCTCCAGTTTCTATTTGTGGTGTTGTTAGGTATCCCCACAAGATAGAGTGTAGATCATTTATCCAATTTCCCTTGGCATCATCAAGCCTTTACTTTTCAACCCATTAAGCAAGGTTATGTTCGTAACTTCAGTTTGTCCATTACTCTAAGGATGTCCTGGAGCAGAATGCAATTTGTAAACCTTGGATTGAGCACAGTGATTTGCAAACTCATCATTGTCAAACTGTGTTCCACGGTCGGTAATGAAAGCTTAAGGCAATCGACCACCAAGTATTTGAATCTTCCTCGGGTGGTTGGCAATGGCCTGACCAGGTCTATACCCCACATGGAAAATGGCCATGGTGAAGTGATTTGGGTGAGGGAAAACTATGGAGTTTTGCGAATTACAGAAAATCTTTGACATTTATTACACTTCTTGGCGAAAGTTGAACAGTTTTCTCTCATTATTGGCCTGTAATACCCTTGAGTACTAATTCTTTTCATAAGTGTTCTACCTTCTATGTGAGCTCCACATGATCCTTCATGCACTTCATAAATTAGATCTTGGACCTCTGATGGATTCACACAGCGCTGCAAATTAACTGTTATTTCTCTCCTGTACAGAACACCTTTATCTATACCTATCGAGCTGCTTTGTATTTCAACTTCTTTGCTTCCACCATATCTGTTGGTAGGGTTTCTTTTTCATTATATACTATGATAGGATCCATCTAGGATGACCCCATATATATGGAAATGAAATTGATCATAAAATCTTCATATTTTCTCCTATTGGACATAATCTCAATAGGGATAGTTTATCAGATTTCAATTCTTGTAGCAGAGGCTAGCTGAGATAGAGCATCAGCTCGAGTATTTTCCAACCTTGGAATTATGCTTATCTGAACAACTGGAAATTTGGAAATGATTTCCATTTCCTTAGATAAATACCTGGTAGTCAATTCTCTTTTGGCTCCATATAAACCTATTGTTTGGTTTACTACCAGCTGAGAGTCACTGTGTGCCATAACTTACTCGGCACTCAATGAGTGGGCTAAACTTAGTCCAGTAATAATAGCTTCGTACTCTGCTTCATTGTTTGAAGCCTGTAATTGAAAACGTAGTGCATACTGAATATGAATACCATCAAGAGTATGAAGTATTATACCTTCCCCATTGTCGATTAAATAAGATGATCCATCAACATATAAGTTCCACATGGGGATGTTATTGTCGAACGCTTGATCTATCAAACTCCCGTAGTGGAATATTTTTCGCTTTGCTTATTCATAATTCATGTTCATCTCCTGCGTTCGGGAAGAGGAGTCAGGTAGGTATGCCATCATTTCTTTTGAAGAAAGTTATTTGGGAGCTTTCTTGGTAGCATTACTTTCTCCTAGTTCTTGTTCTGTATGCACCGGTTGTTGCTCGAGGACCTCAGAGTAAGTGAACTCTTCTATGAAATTTGCCACTGCTTGGCCTTTCAAAGAATACCTTGGCTCATATATGATATCATATTCCCCAAATTCCATATCCTAGTACATTAATCTATAAGATTTCTCTAGTTTATGCAAAGCCTCCCTTAGAGTCATATCAGTGTAAACTATGATTTTAGGGGCATGGAAATAGGGTTTCATGCGTGTGGATGCTTCAATCAATGCCAATGCCAATTTCTCCAAGAGAGGGTACCTAATTTATTCTCCTCGGAACGCCTTACCGGTATAGTAAATGGGTTTTTGAACTCCATACTCTTCTCGAATCAATGTAGAACTTACTACTGATTAAAAAACAACTAAGTACAAGTACAACTTTTCACCTGTGATTGGTCAGGGGAGTAATGGAGTTGAGCCCAAATACTTTTTAACTCCATAAAATATTTTTCATGATCTTTATTCCATTCAAAGGTTTTTTTGAGCACCTTGAATAATGATAGGCCTTTATCTATAGCTCGGGATCTAAATCTGTTCAAGGCTGCTACTCGTTCAATCAGTCTTTGTATGTCTTACTTATAAGTGGGAGATTGCATTTCAATTAATGCCTTGATCATGTCTGGATTTGCTTTAATTCCACTTTAATTCATTATGTATCCGAGGAACATTCCCTTTTATACTCCAAAAACACATTTGGTCGGATTCAGCTTCATCCACTGCTTCTCAAGTTGATCAAAAGTCTGGCTAAGGTCTGCAATGTGATCAGATGCCTCTTTGCTCTTTGTGAGCATATCATCCATGTATACTTCCATATTATTGCCTATTTGTTCCTCGAACACCTTATTCACCATCTTTTGATATGTGGCACCTGCTTTTTTCAAATCAAAAGGCATAACATTATAACAGTATGTTCCTCGGGGAGTGATGAAAGAAATTCTTTCCCTCTCTTCAGGTTTTATTTTTATCTGGTTATAACCGGAATAAGCATCCATAAAGTTGAGAAGCTCATGTCCTGATGTAGCATCCCCGAGCTGATCTATTCGGGGCAAAGAAAAATTATCCTTTGTGTACTCTTTATTTAAATCCGTGAAGTCTACACACATTCTCCACTTATCGTTTTTCTTTTTAACCATAACTACATTGGCTAACCAGTCAGGGTATTTCACTTTAATAATAAAAGATGCTTTCTGAAACTTTTCGAGATGAATTCTGACGTATCATGACGTGTGAAACCGCTAAGGAAGCTTGGGATATCCTACAACTCACTCATGAAGGAACAAGTATCATAAAAGCTTCTAAACTCCAAAACATCAGCATTCAATTTGAAACCATCAAAATGAATGAAAAATAAACATTCGATGAGTTTTATGCTAGACTCTTCGGTATAGTAAATTCTTCATTTAATTTAGGAGAGAAAATACCCGATGATCGAGTTGTAAAGAAAATTCTTAGGTCCCTACTCTATAGATTTATTCCTAAGGTGATTGTGTTAAATTCTTTACCCACCTTACACTCTACTAAACTTGAGGAACTAGTAGGTTATTTGCAAACCTACAAACTAGATATGCTCCCCTCCGAAACAAAAAAGAAAATTGGTAAGGGCATGTCTTTGAAAGCCCATAAGGAGGAAAAACAAGTTGTGGGTGACGAAGGTGATAATGACTCAGAAGATATGGTTATGTTTGCTAGAAAGTTTCATAAATTTCTCAAATTTATCAAAGATAAATTTAAAAATGATTTAAAGAAATTTAAAAATTCTAAGCATGACAAAGCCGAAATATCCCTAAAACTTTTAATGAAAATCTAAATAGGGACGAGTCAAATAGGTGTTATGGTTGTGAAGGTTATGGCCATAAGGCTTTTGAGTGCCCCACTAAAATAAGGAGAGAGGTTAAGCAACCAATTTCCTACAATGCAACCCTTAGTGATAGTGATAAGGAAGAGGGACCTAATTCCCCCATTGAGCGCAACTTTACTGCCTTCATTGCTAGTTATGTAAGTGTTAGTGGGAAATCATCCAGTGATGACATCTTAACACATAACACTTCCGAGGCCTTTGTTTTTGAAGCTCTAAAAGGTGATGGTAGTGAGAGTGGGGAGGAAAGAGAGATTGAAAATGAAGAAGACGTTGACGTGAGTGAACTTCAATTTGCATTTCAAGAATTATATGCTGAATCAATTAAATTAAAAAGAGCAAATTTTAAGTTAGAAGCTAGTTTAAGAGAGTGTGCAAGGTTTTCGATGAGAGTGCGTTAGTTGATGACCATAGGACACGGGATAAAGCTCTTAGAGAGAAGCTCGTTTATGTAGAAGGCGAAAGAGATAGCCTCAAGGGCTTAATGGAATCCTTGAAAAAGGAGCTTCTCGCGTTTGAATAATGAAATGTTTTATTAGAGTCTCACATTTTATATTTAGAAAATAAATTAAAAGACTCTAGTAAAGTCAAATTTGATTTGGAGTGTTGTTTAGAGAAATTAGATAAAATCTTAGGCACGGTCCAAATTAAAAATGACACTTGTGGTTTAGGCTTCGATACTTGCAACGAATCAACTTATAAATCCAAAACCAAATTTTTAAGAGAATCACCTAAGAACACTTCGAGAGGTCAATACTTAGGTACTACGTTTCGACGAGTCTTTACTTGTTCACATTGTGGTCGAAAATGTCATCTTAGGAAAAAAAATTTGATCTTAAACGAGGTCCTAGAAAATCTCACCGTAACGCAACCGAGGTAGCCAAGATTCCTATTTCCCGAGATAGTCATTCCTCGTTAGTTTGGGTTAGGATATCTGAATTGGTAGCTTTACAAGATAGGATTTTTTATTCTCATTTACTTTCACACGATACCTCCCTTGATAAATCTAAAGGTTGAATGTGTTAGTTTTATTTTACATAGACTAGCTTTTGTGCTTAACGATATATCTTTCGTTAGTTGTATGTTTTGTTTATCATGTTTCTAGTCTATACTCCAAGATTTATCACATGCTAGAATTATGATTTTTGTTTATTTTTTTATTATATTTGTGTCATTTTAAGTATGTATTAAATGAGAAATACAAAAAGATTTTTGTTTATCATTTCTGTTTTACCTTTTTAGTAATTTAGGTTTAATGAAAAATATAAATGATTTTTGTTTGTCTTTTGAGTAAATATTTTTGTTTGGTTAAAAATTTTCAAAAATTCAAAAATATTTTATTTTCGTGTGTATTTTGGTTTTACACACATTTTGTGGCATATGTTTGTGTTTAAATCCTCATTTCGCTTCCATGTGACTAGAACTTTTGGTTAAAATTTTAATCCTTAAAATGTTCTTTATCATGATTACATTGAGTAGTTTAAGTTTGACTTGCTTAATGGATTCACTTTTATATGACTTTTCATACACATGCAGGAGATTTTTAAATCGGAACTTCACATATTTGTGCTTTGTGAGGTGTTCTCCTATCAATCTAGTCATCTATATATTATGTGATCTAGGAGAACTAGTGCATGTCAAAATTCGTTGCACGTGAGATTTGTGTGATATAAAAATGATATATATAAATGTGCATGGGGAAGGGGAAGGGCTCCGAGAGGAAATATTATCCTTTGCGAGTAAGACACCGGTTGGAATGGACCTAAAAGAAATACGTGGTCCAACGGCCTAAAAGAAAAATATGTCATTAAAGAAAAAATATTTGCCAAGGGCTATTTTGTTTAGTTGATTTATTCATTCAAAAGATTAAAATTAATACGCTTATTTTGAGGGAGTTTGGATGGTATATCAATGGTTTGGATAATGTCCATTTATCGTAGTTGTATTTTCAATGTCACGACTCTATTGGTTTGTAGAATCATCAACATGCTAGGCTTGTATGCATTGTGTTTGTTTGTTCACGAGTTCACTTTATCTTATCACATAAGGCTAAATTTTAAGTTGATAATGTTTTGCAATCAAATGTGAACTCTGGGAATATGTTTAAGTGATTGAGCTTTAAATTCATTAGTATCTAGTTCACACCCATTCACTTCCATTTCCATATAACACATTTATGCCATAAGAGTCTGAAAAATTTATATTATTTTTGTGTGAGTCATTTTGGTGTTTATATCTATATATGTCTGTTTATGCATATTTTGTATCTCTTGTGTATACATGTATGATATTTCTGTTGTTGAAGTCTTTGCCATATTAGCTAGTCCATTTATACTTTTACTTCGTAATAGGCATCTATTGTGTTGCGTCTTTTCTCTGATAATCACATACTTAGTATCTTATTTTTCAAATTGATATAATTTTTGTCGCATCATAGCTGGTATCCATTATTCTTATTGGATTAGTTATTGTCTGTTATTGCCCATATGCTTCCATGTCCTTAACACTTTATGCTATTTGTTGTACTTATTTTCCCATATATGTATCCCTTGTGTAGTTTTTAGGGAGAGAATTCATGGTACCTAGTTATGTTGGGGGAGAAATGAGAATTTTATTAATTCTATTACCTTTGTTTATTCCTGAACAAAAAGGGGGAAAAGGTTTCTATCCTTTAATTTAGGATATCTAATTTAGGGAGAGAAAGCTATCTTCTTAGGTTGATCATATTTGATAAAGGTGGAATTAATTTTGGGGGAGTATTTAATTTAATTGCAATTAATACATTGATATTCCCTATGTGTTTAAAGTTTTTCTTAAGTATGCAGGAATTTTATTTAGCGACAACCTTATATCGGCAAAGATTTTGATCCTTGGGTTTTGAGTCAAGCATTTTTATTTTGGGTGGGATGTTTTGAGTCTGTTATAGCTTGACAGACCTTTAGGATTTTGTATTGGTTTTTGTCCCGGAATAGCCAAAGGGGGAGATTTGTAAGGACACAAATTTCCAATTGAGTCCTTTGTAGTTTTGGCCCAATTCTGGAGAAAAACATTTGAGTCATAGGATAGAGTTCATGTGTATCCATCCAAGCCTATGACAAGTTTGAGTTGAAGACGTTGCGGCTACTTATCAAGATAACATCATTTTCGAGTTTCAGTGCCTCGTTTTGGGTCATAAACATTATATTCCATAGTCACCAAAAGTTATGGAAGCATTTTTTGTATATAGGGAGACTTGAAATAATTTTATAATGGGCGTAATTTTATTTTTCAGAAGGTTATAAAAAGTTTTAGGGATTAAAATGAAATTTGTCTATTCTGTCATTTCTTTCAAAATTGTCGTTCGAATGAGTTTGCCAATGAATTTTCCTTTTTGACCACTGGAACATCGTGAGAAAGTCGTTCGAACGAGATTTCTGGAGGGAAATGTTTTGGCAGTTTTACCTCATATTCCCACTTGTTGTCCCACTCTCTTTTGATAGTTTTTAAAACAACTTCGGGACAGACTTTCCTTATTACTTTTAAACATAACTTCAGAGATTTTTGAGAGAAAATTCTTCCATCCAAAAGTCAATGTTTTCATGTGTTAACTTTTAATATAAAATAATCTTTTTACAAATGTTTATACATCCATATGTTTAGTTTACTTCCAATCTCTTCTCATATATAATATTTGCTTGGAGTTGTTTGGCACCATTGGTTTTATCTACACCACAAAAGAAGAGAGTTTGGATTTAATTCTGCATCCCTCAAAGAAGAAGATGCTTTTGTTTTGCTGCGAAATTCTCACATGGTGAAAGGCACCATGTGTGGTTGATGGTTGCTTGGTCTCAATGGGTAGACTCCAAGGTTCCGGTGGACTTCTGGATTATTTGCTAAGCGTAGGTTGAAGATCGAACGAGCGCATTAAGGCTTGAAGGGAGTCTAGTCAGTTGTGAAAGTCCTCTTGTCGAGTCTTTGTAAAATTCATACTATACTTAGTGAATTTATAGTCGAGGGCCGTCCGAAGTTTTTTCTCGATTTGGGTTTTTCCTAGTACATCATCGTGTAGTGGTTTGTTTATTTTATCTTTTGCAAAAATTCACCTTAGATGCATGCTTCGGTAAAAAGATAAAATTTCTTTTAAATCACTACTTGTTTAATTATGTGCTAATTAATGTTTTGGGTGAAATTTAAGTTAATTTAATTCACGTCAGTAGTTTATTTTGTTAAATTTGATTTGACCTAATTTGGTAATATTGGAAATATTGTGTAGGCAAATTTCTAGGACTTCTGTTAAATTAATTTTGGGCTAAAGTAAATTTCTCATATTTAACTTCATGTGTTATTTTTGTTTGTGAGAAAATCCAAAATTGGTTTGTGTGAATTTTTGTGTGTGTGTTCACCATAATTCACTTATTTAGGTTTAATTTTAATTTTGTTTTTGGAAATTAAAATTTGTGTTTAATTTAATTTTTCATCTTTTTAAGAAAAGAAAATCAAATAATTTTGGAAAATTAAATTGGTATTAGGAACCATCTTTATTTCGCATTTAAAAAGGAAATTAAATTGTATTTTAAAGTAAAAAATTTTAAAATTGGGGGTCGTTCATTTCTCAGATAAGCATTTGGTTTTTAGCAACTTTAACTCTCGTATAACTCTCATGAGCAGTTACAAGAGTATACCATGTTTCCTTAGAAGTAGTGCAGGATGAGATCCTCTTGAACTCATGTTCATTTATAGACATAAATATGGCATTCCTGCCTTTATTGTAACATAGAGAAATTTGTTTCTCATCTTTAGTGAATTCACTTAGTAACTTCCTGATTCTCACAAGACTTCCTTGAGTTGTTGGTTTAATTGGAAAAGTGTAACAATTTTATATAACTTCCCAGACTTCATCTCCCAGAGTTCCTTGAATTAAATTAATCATCCTTACCTTCTAGTAGGGAAAATTGGTTCCATAAAAAAGAGGGGGCCGGGACAGATTGTCTGGTTTATCAAATTTCTCGTCTATACTTTTGTTTTGAATAAAAAGTTTTCAGAAACACAGGATCTAAAAGATTTTATAATAGCCAAGCTATGATACCAATTGAAAAATGCCACTTAAGACGTTTAAAACAGAGTTAAACAATTAAAATGACTTCGAACTGTTTGTTGAAGAAACTCTTTTAATCAAAACAAAAATAACACAAGATCTGTTTAAAAACTTATGAAAATAGATTCAAAGAGTGTGAACGAGTTATTTCTGATCTAGTAAACCAGTTTTGAAAAATAAAACTTAAACTATTAAATCACAACCGTTAGAAAGTATGATCAGGAAGTGAATAAATTAAGAAAGGTTTCTCAAATGAAGACGAAGTGGATTAGGAAGGAAAATCACAATCATTGTGTTGTTATCTCGGTTCCTTAATTTTCAAACTCTATCAATTTGTATTTTGATAATGTTTGTTCCAGACTTATGATGGGAGAGACATCATTTTCACTTAACTAATTGATTATAATAGAAGATTAGTCACTTTTGGTAATGTGAAGAAATATGAGGTGAGTGGTAAAGGCATGGTGAAAGTTTCGAAAATCACTATACATCACAGTTTAATCTATGTTAAATTGATTACCATTAATCTCATTATTATAAGTCAACTTTGTATTGATGGTCTCCTTTTGAACTTTTCTAAGGGTGAGTGTTTAGTATGAAAGGGGTAAAGAATATATATTTTATAACTCGTGTTAGATAAGGTGAGAATTGTTACATTCTTATGAGTTAACCTAAGGTTGTGTGTCAAAATAATAAAGCGGAGGCTATTGAATTGTGACACGAAACGCTAAGACATATGTGACACCCACCTAATTAAATATCAGGTGATCAGTCCCTTATAAAATTAAATCAGAATATCCGGTTGGTTCAGATTATGCATCACTGTGGAAAACTTTATTATTAAAACTAACCACCTAATATTTAAAAAGGTTGATGTCAAAATTTTATCTGATCAATTAATATAAATCAATTCAACCGAATAATTAATCATTCACCATAAAATCCCATCTCATTATAATTGAAAATAACTGACATAAAATAAAGGAGCTGGAGTAAACATATACAATAAAAAAATCCAACATAGTAATCCAACTAAATGAATCCAACAACTGGGAATAGAAATAAATTAAATTTCAAATCTCTGAATGTATAAATAAGAGGGGACGACATGTTCAACTGATGCAAATAACTCAAAAGTGAGGAATGATAGATTCAGATACGTCTACTACCAAAGTTCTGTAGCCTCCATAGAAACTACATCTCGTCGATTGAATGGAACTTCTAAGCCTGGTGTCCCTATGGCTGAGAACCTACAAATATTTGACAAGAAAAGTGATTTTCAAAAAAAGGGTCAGAGCCCGAGTTAAAAACAGTTTAAAAATAGCAAGTGCTTAAATCAGTTCATTAACACAAATATTATTCATGTTAACTTAGCGTAATCGCTTGAGATACTCACCTCTCATCTAATGTGCACACCTAGTGAGCCTAACTACCCCTACTTATCCCTATACTCTGTCTGAATATACAGAGTGTAACCACTATACCGGATAAAATATCTAAACGACCGGAAGACAAATCATTTCTATTATTTAGGCATAGGTTTCAAAATGCTTTAACTCATTCGCTTAACATTCTTAATTCTCAACTAGTGACCCAATACACATATATTGTAATAAATTGGCAAACATGAAACCAAGAATAGGAAATCAGTATACATATATAAGATCTCACTATGTATACATACAAATATATATCAACACTTCACCCATGGTTAAGAAACCCCTGGTGTTAGGCATACTCGGCTATCTAGTCCCATTGCAACGCTCACGTATGAAGGACAACAGGTTCAATCTCTCAGGAACAAATAAAACATGTACACATATTGGAGGCGAATATAGTTCCAAGCCGATGGGCTACGCACATACCTACACACCCATACGACCATCAACATTATCTTTCTCACAGATAGAAAGTATCTAGGTTCCATGGTCTCGTGGTACGATTCAAAATCCCCTGAAGGCACACAAGATATGAACGTCCACAACGCGCTAACCTCTGCTCAATAGCCAGTAGCTAGGTATGTCATACACTTAATATTTCAAGAAATAAGCATGCACAAAACTTATATAATTTCATAGGCGTTCACCCAACCCAATTCCCATAGTACGTACATAATATTATCATTTCTACTCTCCACGATATATATATATCTTCTCTAGGACTCACATTCTCTCCTAAGCTTCCACGAAAGTTCAACACTTAGAGAATCATTACACTCCAAACTCACGAGTACATCCAAATTTAAGCCACTCGTCATTCATGTATGTTAATTCTCTCACTTAGATATCCCTAGGAGGATTTTCAACCCAAATAGACCCTAAAAAGCCATTCTGGAATCTCGATAGAAGTAAAAGGAATCTCGTTCGAACGAGGTCATTCGACCGAGTTCATTCGAACGAAGTTCTCACTTCGAACGATCTCCATCATTTCGTTAGAAGGATCGTTGGAATTATCGTTGGAAGTCTCATTCGAATGAGATCGTTCAAACGACCTGGTCTGGTCTTCGAACGAAAATTCCGGACATACCCAGTTTTTCCCCAAACTCGATTTTTCTAACATCTTTAAACCACAAATCCAACCCTAATTTTGTCTAACCCAAAAAAGATAGTTTTCAACTATTTTTAATCATTGTGGGGGCATTCTCTAACACAATTTAGGACTTAAATACTTATACTTTCAAAGGAAGAATTCAATAATCACTCAATCTCTAAAATTTCCTTTATAATGAACCCATAATTTTAATTGTCCAAATTTTTTATTATAACTCGTGATTACGACATAAAATTCCCAAATTTTAATGGTCTAACAAAAGGGGAAAACCTCTACATGCATACCCATCTCCAATTCATAAAGTTTCTTTACAATTCAGTCTAATTAAACCTAAGTTTTCATTGCACCAAGTTTATATCCTCAAAACTAAATCAACAAGAACAATATATGGGCAACTTTTGGTGGGAATCCTTGAGTTCTTGCCCTTATTCTCCAATGGAGTCTTCTTCCTCCTTGGTACTCCCCCCCCCCCCCCCCCCCCCCTCTCTCCCTCTCACGTGGGTTGAAATCGACAAACCTTTAACCCACGTAGCTTTAATTAAACTGAATTTTCATCCATTTAATTACTCAAAAATACCAAAAGACTAAAATACCCCTAAGGGGTGTCTTTTTGGGCTAAAATGCCCTAGACTCCAAATAAAACACCCGAGTAGTGTTTCTGACTATCTGGACCCTTTCGGACACACTGGCGCACTCAAAATACCCATCCGAGTTATATAAAAGTAATTTACCTTTTTAACTCCCAAAATAGAATATTGACGCGACTCATATGCGCATCTTAATTATTTATATTTTAACTGTCGTGTTTCTCATCCACGGCCATATTATTAATTTTGAAACCATCTATTACTTTACTCACTACGTAATGTTCATCATAATTATAATTTGACAATTAATTTCGACAACTACTAACTCTCGTCACGCTAGTAATTATTACACTTAAAATCGGATTAATTATAAATTAAATTTTCTCCCTTTAAATTAATTAATCCCAAATTTCCATAATTTCATAATAAAATAAATATGCGTAAAAATACGGGGTATTACAACATATCAAGATTCGTGATTTGGAGAATTTATTGAAGAAACAAATAGCAAGGGGTTTTTGTAGGGTAAGAAAATTTGTAAACAAGGTTTGTGGCACTTGTCAAAAGGGAAACAAAATAAATAATTTCAATAAGAAATTATGTGCAATTACAACCTCTAGTTCTTTAGAGTTGGTACGTATTGATTTAACAGGGTCCTTAAAAACAAAGAGTATATGAGGAAAGAAATATTGATCTTTCATGGGGGATGATTTTCCAAGAGTCACATTTTTTGGATTTATGAGTTAAAAGTGATTCAATCAAGATCATTGTCTCAGTTTGTAATAAGATTTCAAATGAACAACCTTTTCGCTTTATGAGACTTATGAGTGATCATGGTTCTAAATTCATTGATTCAAAACTTTAAAAAAATGTGACAAAGTTGGGATCCAACATAAGTTTTTGGTCCTTGTGAATCCATAAGAAATTGGAGTTATCGAGAGGAAAAATCGAACATTGCAAGAATTGCTAGATGTGTGCTTGAAGGTGAAAACATTACTAAGAAGTATTGTGCTCAAGATATGAAAATGGAGGTCATACATTCAATTTTTTTTAGACCTTTCACTAAGAATAATCTATATGGGATGTGGAAAGGAAAGAAGCCAACCATAAAAATACTTCAAAGTGTTTGCTAGTAAGTTCTACATTCTTAGAGATGGTAACTATTTGACCAAGTTTGACTCAAGAAGTGAATAAGGTATATTTCTTGATTATTCTCAATATATTCGAGCATATCGACTGTTAAACGTGGAGAGTAGGAAAGTGATGAAGACATATAATGTGGTGATTGATGATGATGTCCCACATGTGATCATTTTAGATTATGAAGTTGAGGGTGAGGATTTAGATCCTAATATTGTTGAGAGTAGGAATGCAGATGTAAAAGACTTAAGTTCTTATAGAAGAAACATTAAGGGAACTTCTTCCCAAAATGATACTTAATGTTAGAGAGATAGAGGAATACCCACATGGGCTTAGAGATATGATACTCCATCTAGAATCCTAGGAAAGCTTGAGCGTGTTATGAAAATAAAAAAATCAAATTCTGAATGAAATCGTTTTTCAATGCTTCACATATCAAATTGGACCAAAAAATGTCAAAGAATCTTTTAAAGAAGAACATTGGATTAGTGCAATGCACGGAGAATTAAATAATTTTGAAATATTAAAAGTTTGGGAATTAGTGCCTATACCTAACTTTGAAAACGTAATAGGTATTAAATGGGTTTACAAGAGCACATTATATGAAATTGGAGTCATTATGTAAAATAAAGCAAGATCTTTCGACCAAGGTTATTGTCAAATTGAAGGTATTGATTTTGATGAAACATTTGCTCCCTTTAAAAGGTTAGAGAGTGTGAGACTTTTTCTTTCCCTTGCATGTTTTCATAAAATCGTATATGGTCTCAAACATTATCCAAGAGCTTTGTATGAGAGGTTCACCTCATAGCTATTTAAGAATGGTGTAGATGGACCACTCTTAGTACGAAAATCTAAGGATCAAATCAAAGTAACTGAAATCTATATGGATGACATCATTTTCAGCTCAATAATGGGAAGTATGATCACAGTTTTTTTGGAAGAGATGAAAAATAATTTTGAGATTATCATGGTAGGTTAATCAACGTTTTCTTGTCTTAGAAGTAAAATAAATTCAAAATGGGATTTTTACTTCCAACGCTAAATATGCTAAGGAATTAGTTAAACCAATTTGGGATATAATCGGCAAAATATCCTAATATGGCCATGGGGATTGATTCCAAATTGACAAAGTACAAGAGTATGAAATATGTTGATGAAAATTTTTTCATAAGAAAGATAGGTAATTTCATTTACCTAATTGAAATTCCCTCGATATTTCATATAGTGTAAGAGTGTGTGCTAGGTATAAAGTTAAGCTTAAATAGTCACACCTACAAGAGGTGAAGAGAGTGATATGATGTGTTACTGTCACTCAAAATATTGGATTGTTGTATCCAAATTAAAATGATTATCTTTATGTATTTTCCTGTTCTTGTTGGGCAGGTGATTCTATTGATCAGAAGATCAAATCGGGAGGTTTATTTTTCCGTGGAACATCTATGTTCTCATGTCTTTAAAGGAAGATAAATTCTATATCATTTTCCATGGTGGAGGCCGAATACATTTATATAAGTAATTGTTGAACTCAACTACTTTGTATGCATCGAATGGTGCATTATTACGGGTTAAATCAAGGACAATGGAACTTTATTACGATAACATGAGCGCAAATAATATTTTTAAAAATCGAGTAAAACATTCTAGGAATAAACACATAGAGTTGATAACTCACTTCATGAGGGAATTACATTTGTTATTGTTATGATCTTAAACATATTTGTTGATATTTTGAAAGACATAAGAGTATTTTGTGAAGTTTTGTCTATTTTTTTTAATCAAATTCCATACTAAACATTTTGCATAATCTATGCGATTTGATGTGAGGATGTTTGATTTCTTATTTTATTTATTATGGATGTATTTTTTGAATGTGTTTTGACAAAGTATACCTATTAAAAACTATAATGAGAAATAAATTCTTTGGTTTGATTTTGATGATTTTAATGCTTGTATTATCACTACACTGCATGAATTAACATATGATATTAATAATTGTCATTTCCACAAGTATTTACTAATTAAGTCAAAAATCAATCTTGCATGAGTTTCAATAAGTGATCCATTATCTACTTGTGAGATTTTAGTGACTATAATTAAATGAGTTAAATATGGAGGGTTTGATGAATTGATAAGTGCTACCATTAGAGTGATAATGCCAGATTTAAATTTGAGTATCGTTGGAATGGTTTCATCTAAAGGATTTTTGAAAATACAATCAACGACCGAAGCCTATATGTTGAAAAGAGTCATAAATCAAGTTCTTAACCAACTTCAAAACAAGATAGGTATATAACTCTCATTCAAAAGAATTAACTATTTTAGTTTAGTATTCAAAACATTTTTACAACATTTTGCCGAGGGAGATTTAGTAGATGCAATTGTTCTTAAAGTAAAAATAATAACAAATTGTATTTTTTTCTATATAAAGTCATTAAATGTGTTTGAAAATACAATTTTTTGATGACTTTTGTGTTTTTCCATCTCTATTAACACGAAAGCCTAAATGATCGACCTTTATTATGTTTAGAATGTGCTTTGAATATATTTAATTTCCTCAACATCTGTATACAATTTTTATTAACTATTGCACGGTGATTTTATATTCTATTGCATGTGAAAATATTTGATTTCCATAATTGTTTTTATTTTTGATACTTGATTTTGTGTTTTTGTGTATACATTAATATTTTTGTTTATAATATTGATCCTTATTTGATTAATAGACAGTGAGCATGTTTATTTTCATGAGGCTCATTGTTTGGTTGTTGATTATTGTAAAAAATTATTTCCAAATGTGTTTTGAGATTTGGAGAGATGGGTTTGTTAGAAATTGTTGGAGTTCTACAGAAAAACATGAGCACGAATTTTGTTGGTCACCGTATGCATGACTAAATTTTATTTGGAGTGTTGATGTTTCTTCTTAATTTTTTGCACACGACTCTAAAACGTCATCATGCACACGGTCCCCTTTTTCAGTCTGAATAACTTTGTTCTCTTTTTACTTTTTACTTGATATATCCTTGCTCATGTCTCATGTACATGCAACTATTGACTTATTTCTCCCTCGTTTGATGCTATTTTCTATCATGATATTGTTTGTTTTATTCCATAGTAAAAAAGGGGAGAACATTTTTGTGAAAAGGGGAAGAAACTCTTGAAGTAAGGGGTAGAAAATATTCTTGAGTTTCTTTGTTTATTTGGATATGTTTGTGACAATTTTATGTGATTTGGGATGATTTTATGGAAGAGCATATTCATTTGTTGATCATTTGTTTGATTGAGGAGGAGATTAATTGCCTTTATGATTATTCTATTGTATCTCTATATCATATGGTACAAATTTGATGATTTTGGAGGTTTACCGAGTAGAGGTCATACTTCCGATGCTTGTCCGTGCATAATAGTTTTGCATTATTGAGAATTTTTGCAGGATACATTTTTTTTTTTATGAATAAGAGTTTTTATTAAATGTTTGAGTTAGTCTTAAGGATTTTTTCATGGAAACAAGCCTCTCTCATTATACGACTAATGTGGAGTGAGTCATGCATGTCATAATGAAGAGTATTTTATGGTTTTTGGGCTTTGCCATGGAGTAGCCAAAGGGTTGGATTGAAAATGCATCCATTTTATATATTTTTAGGTATGTATCTTCTGTGTCAAAGTATTTGAGTCATTCACTAATTCAAGTTCAAATTCTTGATGCACGTAATTTTTTTATCAATGAGAGAGTCTTTATCTATTACCAATGGACAATGATATTTCAAGATTTTTCTAGTCATCCAAATTTAATACTTTCCTTGTTTTTTTATCTAAAGTGTACCTTTTTGAAAAACATCTGATTTTTTAAACATTTCTCTATGTGTGACTTCACAATTTTCAAAAAGCATGATTCTTTCAAAAAAGAGATTTGAAAGTTTCTTTAGAGTTTTGTATGTTTTTGCAAATAGAGTTCGGTATGAGTTTGGATTTTAAAAGTCATGTTTTAATTTTTTTTCTTTTGACTTATTGTCACTCGTGCGATAAAGATTTTTCCCCATTCGCATCGTAGCATGATTTATTAGTCAAGCCATGCACATGGATTTGATTTGCCTCCATGGGAATATCCCTATGACTTTTTGTGTCAGGGGTCACACTGTCCAATACCGTGCACATAGTGCTTGTTTACACCCATGCACCCACCAGAGCAAATTTAAAAAAAATTACTCTATGCAGACCTTATTTGGTCCAAAACATTTAACACTTCCTCCTCATGTCATAATACATTTGCTCAGAAGAATTTTTAATTTTTGAGAGATTTTCTTTTCCTCTCCATTTCAAAATTGTATGGTTCAAATTTTATTTGGTGAGAATTGTAGATCTAGACATAGATTTACTTTTGAGAAATCTTTTGAGAGGAGAGTGCACTATTAGCCATTGGTTACATCGGATTCAAGTTCAATCCATTTTATCTATACTCTGATATCTCAAATGAGGTGTTTGAGCTATCTTAGAGTTCAATCATGGTGTTTACTGAGGATCAAGAATACAATGTTCATGTTAAATCAATGGATCTTTGATTGGACTTCTTATTGAAATGGGGGAAAGTCTCAGCATTCATAGGAAATTTCTTATGAGGGCACGGGAGAGAATTGTCTACTTTTATTTTATAAAGTAATAATTCAAATACAGTAAAAACTCGGTTACAACGAGGTTTTTAACTATAGGTTCCGAGTTTCCTCTTAAAATCAGTGTCATGAGATTTATTTGTGTTTTGAACGGTCAATTATGTTTGTTGGCATGTAAATTAAAATAGATTTAATTTATAATAATGAAACAACTAAGATCTAGGTTGTTAATTATTGTTTAATTTTTAAAATGGGGAAAATTGATTAAAAACCTATTCACCCCTAGGTTTGCATCTAGTATACACACTTCTACATCCTCAAAATAAAAATTGTATGCCCAATTTAAAAAACTAACGAGGTACGGTTTATCAAATCACATATAAACTATCAATGTAAGTTTTTTATTTACTTTTTGTTCATAAATGTTAAGCTTAGGAGGGACCTAAACAAGAGAGCTATTTTATTAAATAAAACAAAGTGGGAAAACCCATACAAAAATACTAGAAAGAAAGAAGGTGCATGTTAAACTTTATAAATAGAACTAGTGGATCACAGTCATAAACATAAGAAATCATAATCATAAACATAAGAAATCAGGAGACGATATCTCCTATACAGTTCCCAAAATAGCGCAATAAACACAAAATATTTTAATCTCAAGTGAGGATTAAGAGAGAGATACCTGACTACAAACTTGTTCAAATGGTCTGAAGCAATCCATCACAAATTCAAAGGGATGTGACTTAATCCCAGATGAGTAAGATCATCAACCACTTTATTTCGTTATCTCAATATGTGAGAAAGGAAAATTTTCGTATTCTTCATGATACATTTACAACTATCCCATCTAATTTTTAAAGACCAAGGTGGGATAAAAGTGGAAGAATTAAGATAGTGAAGAATAGAGAGACACAATTTCCATCCAATTATGATTCACCCATTTGAATGATCTAATTCATTTCCACTCGTACATCCACCAACTCTAAATAAAATGCAGTTTTGGCTCCATTTACTCTAAAATAGAAACTCCTTTGATAAATCCCCTAGAATCCTAAAAACTCCACTAGTTGAAGTTGTACCTAAAATCTAACAGAAAAACCATTAATATTTAATGTAATCCATGAATGGGGAGGTGGAATCCAAAATACATGAGTAATTCTAGGACATTTTCTATTTCTCCCACTAATATTCAAATTTTGGATAGAAGGATACTTCGTCATGCATGACATACGGTAAGGCTTGGAATTCTTGAATATTCCTTAGTTTTTGCATTTGTGAATGGAATGTGAGGAATACATGGTAAATGGAATCCGAAGTTCATTGACTTAAGGACTGAATTAATTTTCATTGCAGACTTTCATCACTCAAGAACATCAGTAGATTGCTTAAACTTGATCCTAAAATTTTTTTTAATCTGAAATATGGGAAAGACTAACTTATAAAGAGCTCATAGTAATATTCATATGAAGAATGGCATAGTTCACATCTATGAGCACACTGGAAACCAACTCTTTTAATATTGGAGATGATAGGAATCTAAAAATGAAGGAATTTTCACATGAACATATAGATTCTTAGAGGGACGAAGGGTTTCCAGATGGAGTTGAACCAAGATAATTTCTTATCATGATCCACAAAATAAATATAGTATTCTTAAAATAAATATTACCATTAGAATATAATGGACATATGATATCATCTTCATTAGTTTTAATAATAATAGTATGATGCATAATAAGAGAAAAAATACATAGAAAAATATTAGCAAAAGATTCGGGAATACACTGTTTTCCATTAGAAATATAATCTAATAAATGGAAGAGAATATGTCTAGAATCATAACCACATACATTGAGCATAGATGTAATTGATTCCACTATGAAACTATCACACTATAATATGTACTTCTATCACTTTCAACAATCGATTGAGAGTGGAGTTAAATGTGGTTAAAATTGTCTTAAAGACTAGGTCAAACTAAGTTAATCTTACAGATTGAAACACCATCTAGAGGTTAGAATCTTGCTCTTAAAAAAGAAGACCAATGAAAGGGATTTGAGAAAATACCCAAGCATGTTGGAGAAAAAAAATCTTAATTCATAGTTGTTAATCTTCTGATGTCAATACCTCCTTCCTGTTCGCCGATACAAATAAATTTCAAATCTACGTGAATTGATTTTAAATCATAAATAACTTGAGTCCAAATGAAACTTTTGGCCTATTAATTTCACTTATTAAGGCCATTTATAAATTCTAAAGCTTTGAATAGGTATGGGACGCATCACGTATTTGATAAGATTTAACTCTACCAACCATAGATAAAGGCTTTCCTATCCATCCTTCTAATTTTGATCTACCCTATTATTCTAGAGGACTCCAATGTTTGCCCCTAAGATTGACTTCAGATAGATGAACACTCGTATAATTAAATGATTCTCCCTAATCTATCATCCCAAGAATAGGACATATAATATACTTTATTTGCGCAATTTATTTACCACTAAAAACATTACTCTTACCTCTGCTAATGAGTCTCCACGACTCTTCAACATATAGATCTATCAAGTTTATAAGATATTGAACTTTGCCTCTAAAGAAGATCATTATGTCATCAACAAAAATTAAATTAGGAAGATATTCTAAACCCATTAGACAACAATTAGGAAAGATCTTTCTTTCATATACCAAAGAATAAGTTCCCCTATCAAGAACTCATTCATCAAATATTAGGCTTTGGTTATTAAAACATTGTATGATGTGTACTTTCTAGTAGATATGTGTCAATTTATTTTGAAATAGGAATCATGGTTATGAGAATGCCATATATCTATGATTAAATATATATATATATATATATATATATATATATATATATATATATATATATATATATATTAGTCAATGGAACTTTTAAGGAATTCCGATGAGTTAGGTTCATCTTGATCATGGAATATTCGAATTCAAATTCTAGTTCAAATGAATAAGTTCATATCCTAGATCAGAAGTTACACACTATCATTAAAACTACAAGTTCAATGGTAGTGGTTTATCTCAAACTACGGGAACATATATGATGGTCGATAACTTGTTTGATAGTTTAAAAGAGGATTGGGATTGGTTTATCCGGGAATCTATTGAACATGACCTATAATGACATTCGAGTCTAAGGGTTGCCTCGTTTTGACTTAGGCAAAATCACACCTTTTGCAAAGAGCGCATAAATTCTTGACCCCGAGGAGTATGGTGATTGGAAATGTTGCACAATTTTTTCTTTCATTGTTATGGGTGGGATTCAATTATATATTGGATCCACATATCCCCTCAAGTTAGGCAATCCTTGTGTAAGTAGGTCTAAGATTATAATTCACAGGAATCCATATCTAAGAGTTAACTTGGAATATGATACTCCCTTGATAGACTTATATATTTTCTTTCAACCAATAAAACTTGGACAATGGATTATTTTATATAATGGTAGAGTAGAAAATATGCTAAGTCTAAGTATAAAGGAATTGATTAGATATTGGCTACAATTGATTAGCAACAAATTGGTTTAACTAAGCGAGTATCCAATTCTTAACTTGGGAAACCATATTATATATCCGATTAAAATTTGAAAATAAGACCTCTTTATCCAAGTGATTTTAAGATAATTAAATTGGATTGCAATCGTGATTACTAGTGGAACTAATAGCGATTAAATAAATAAATGAAGTAAATTATCGTAATTGTAATTAGGGTATGTGAGAATATATTTGGAATCCAATGTAATTATTAGTCTTGGGTCCCAGTATATTCCATTACTCAACTAGTAAGCTTAAGACTCTCTCAAATCGTAGTTTGTCTAGAGCCTAAGACTTTTATACCTATTTATGTTTCTATTAGCTAGGGTTTTATGTTATTAATCGAATATGGAGGGTAAGAGATGGAGATGAAAAATATTATTCACATTTTTTTAAAGGATGAGGATAGAGAATGTTATTTCTCTCATATTTGCCCATGTGTTCATCTCGAAGAGTTCCCACATGCAAGATTTACTTTTGATGGATAATATACATGATGATTCAAGATGTTACGAGCATTCTAGAAAGGTTTTTGAATATCTTGGATGGATGAAAGATCAAAATAACCATCAACATATTTCTCCTCATATGGATGACAACAAGATCTACTATGGTATTGTTTCTTGAAACCTACAATTTATTCTTCAAACCTAATTCTCGCTTTTTTATTTTCCAATTCATGATGCTTCGAAGTTCTTAGGACTAAATATTTTTTGAATTTTAAATCTTATTCCTGTTTACTAATAAGTGGATCCCTTTATTTAACCCCTCTAGAGAAGGTGAAAAAGGCAATGGAAGAGCCATTGAAAAGGATTGATAAATGAAGAAACTGAAGAATTGAGGAGATCACTCTCAGAAACTTACTGCATAAAACAAAATATAATAAAGTGTGAAGAATGAAGTCCCAGTTTAGAGTGTCAAAAGCCTTTACAACATCATTTTAAATTACAGCATTGCCACCAGGAAACTTTTTGTTCAGAACATTGAAGCTTTGATATAAAATCTTATATTACGAGTAATATTTATTCCTTTAACAAACAAGTTTTGTTCTAAGAAAGAATGGTGGGGGAAATAACACTTAACCCATTAGCCAAACTATTTGAGATAATTTTGAATGAAGAGTTAGCCAAGGAAATTTTCCTAATGTTAGAAATGCCATCAACTTCTAGAACTTTTAGGATAAAGACCAAATTATTGGAGTTAAAACCTCGGAGAATTAACCTAATTTGAATTAATTTCCAAACAAAATTTTGAGTACATCCACTAACAATAACTCAACAATTCTGATAAAAGAGACTACCAAAATCGTCTAGACAAACAACAAATTGGGGTTTCTTTGAAATAATTTTTTTTATATCTTCACCACATGGAATAACAACTAACATATAATTATCAAGAAGAAGAGGAGTGATAAACCACATGAGATTTGACTTTATTAACAAGATGAAATCAAGAAGAAGAGGAGTGAGCATATTATAGGGAGGATAATGAATTATTGATGTGATATTTGATGAGCAATAGATCAGTAATGAAATTATCGTTATGATGGAGAGAATGAATGTTATTAAAGGATATTACCATTTTGGAAACTATGTGGAAGAATGAAGAGTTATTATCATCCTATTGTAACCTTTTAATTATAGACTTGTCTCTATCAAATGAGGCTTGATCTTTGAGAGTAGTACATGAGGAAACTTTGATTTTATCCTCATAATTGGCTTTGGCATCAGAGTGGACAAAAGATTCAATATGAATTTGTATAGAGATACGAGACGCATTAGAAACTCTGAACTTTGAATGAATATTTACAAATTATGAAAACTTCCAATATGTGAGGTCTCTTTTAAAAGTTTTGAGATTTTCTTTATGAACAATCATAAGGCACCCTACCATACTTTTGGACCATGAATTTGACACCACATGTTTGAATGAACTATGGGATGTATAGGGATAAATAAACCTAAAATGTTTGGATCCATAAAGGTCATAGAGAGAGGAATTAAATACCAATGGGTAATGATCTGAAAAAAATATGTAACGAGTCATATAACAGACCTCATTCAAAATATCAAGCCAAAATTGGTTACAAAGATTATCAATGATAGATATACGTTGAATAAATATTTCAACCCTGGAATCTTTGATTAATGAAATAATAATAAGAAGAGAAACCTAAACAAGGTTTGAATAACAAACATATAAATATAAATATAATACCTTTGTGGATCCGATTATAATCATATGGAGAGAAAGGTATTTGATGATGATGTAGGGAGTCCTTATTTTTGATCTCCAAAATCTTTGTTTTACTTCACCTAAATCACTGATCTTATAGTATATGATCCACCTAAAGCTATGTAGTTGCGTGGAAACGTTTTAAGAAATAACTCATGCTTATGTCTGAGATATGGTCCACTCACTCTAGGATCCTTCACAAAAATATAAATAGTGTTTTATCTCAACCCTCTTAAACCCTAACAATGACTTATAATACATAAATCCTAAACTTATACTAATATATACCTTTTTAAGTTGTGGGCTTAGGCAGAAGTGGGTTCCTTGAGAATCTGGGCCTAAGGGCTTATGTATATGGACTATACTAGGGAACCAAGACATATAATTAAATCGGTTTCCAAACAAATACTCAAAAATGCCCAATTACATATAATATAACTTATCTCATATCTTTACTTTATCATAATTAATTCCACGAAATAATTATGACTCGATCCTATTTAATTATGTTAGAAATCACTGAGATATAATAAGGTCTTATTTGCAAAATCGATTATGGTGTATAATGCGATTCATTCATTATGCTTCTGATACCCGCCTGGTGAAATCAATTTGGTGTTAATTAACTTTAACCAACCTCTAGTAAAATTTCTTGATTCTCAGAATTAACGTGTTCTTCTATTCCACTGGATTATTAAATAATCCACTAATCAGGTGTAACTAGTATAAATAAATCTTATAAGTGTATAAAGGAGGTGTCCGTATTTTAGGTATCCGAAAATGCGGATTCATCCAAATTAAGATCTCAAACCTACTCATATAAATATCACCCAATGTGCAGGGATCGTTTGATTCAATTTAAAATTGAATTGCACCTATAGAAAGAAAAATAACAATTATATAAGCATTCCAATTCTCATTATTATCGGGATTAAGAATCGACGCACCCTTCGCAAATGGTTTTGAATTTACTTAGTCTAATCTCGATAACCTAAGTACTCAAATCTCATGGGTGATCCCATTGAATGCGTTCATGAGATATATCGATTATAATTCTCTTTGTAACTATAAAAAAAGCTCCCATGCCATAAAACAAGGTCCTTAAATTTGATATAAACTACTGGGATTGCATTGCAACCATTTTGATAGGATGTCAACTCTCCATCTAGTTTTTGAATATTTTAATAATGCTAGAACCAAAATTCCGATGTCCTTTTGATCAACTCATAGCCAAGGCACCAAATTCCTATTGAGCTCTATTGATCGACACACACACACATATATATATATATACACACACACTTATGAACCAGTATAAAGAAGTCTCATAAACTTTATTCTCATTTCCAAATTAATAATCAATCCTTTATTAATCAAAATAAAGTGCTTACACGTGATTTTAAGAATAAAACCCAACAATCGTTCACCTAGTCTTAAAGCCATGTGACCATGCACTTGACTCCCATTCCTTTACATGATTATCAAAAGTCCTAGCTGGTGAACTCTTTGTAAAAGGATCCTCCAGGTTGTCCTGATATGAAATATTGGTCATGATGATATCGCCCCTCTGAACGATCTCCTGAATCAGATGATCCTCGCACTCAATATGCTGTATCTTTCTCTCTCTCTCTCTACATCTCTCTCTCTCTCTCTCTCTCTCTCTCTCTCTTATGAGTCCTTGGTTCTTTAGAATTAGGAAGCATGTCACTATTGTCATAATAAAGTTTAATAAATAACTACACTAAAGGAACTATGCCCAACCCACTTAGGAAATTTCAAAGCCAAACAACTTCTTTTGCTGTCTCAGAAGCAAGAAGATGTTAATCTTCCATGGTCAAATCATAAATACATGATTTCTCGATACTTATCCAACTTATGGCTCCATCTCATAGGGTGAACATATATCTGAAGGTCAAATTTCCATACTCCGTATCCGATTAAAAGTCCGAGTCCATGTACCAAACGAGTACTCAGCTATCTACTGAGAAAACAACCACATAATCTTTAGTCATCTTCAGGTACTTGAGAATGTTCTTCACAATAATAAAGTGTTACTCACATGTATTTGACTTGAATATGTGTACCATGCCAATGGCATAACATATATTTAGTCTAGTACTAACCATAACATATATGAGGCTGTCGATTGACGAAATATAAGTTATATTCCTCATCCGATCTATCTGATCAAGTGTCTTAGAGCATTGATCCTTAGATAAAAAAAATTCATACTTGAGAGGGAAAAACCATTCTTAAAATCTTGTCTGTTAAAGTTTGTTAACACTGTGTCGATATGTGTGGCTTGGGATAAGGCCAACATCAAGCTTTTTCGACCATGCAAAAACTAGATCCCAAGGATGTAACTGGATTTCCTAAGTCCTTCATATCAAACTAATTAGACAACCTCGCTCTTATACTAGATAATACACCCACACTATTCTCGATTAGGAGAATATCATCTATATAAAGTACTAAAAATACCACCACATTTTTACGCCATGCTTCTTATTCACAAATTTTTCATCCAGATAGTGATTAAGACAAAAATATTTTATTGCCCGATCAAATTAGATATTCCAAGACCTTGATACTTTCATAAGTCCATAAATTAACCTCTTAATCTTGAAGACCTTTTGTTTCTTGGAACTTTGCTACGAATCACATGGGTGGCATTATACAAGACTACCGTTAAAGAATGTAATCATAACATCCATTTACCAAGTCTCAAAATAGAAATAAGCCACAATGGAAAAAATAATTCAGATATAATTTGTTATGACCACCGATGAAAAGGTTCCCTCATAGTTGACCCCCTATTTTTTAGTGAAAACTTTTGCGATCAGTCATGCCTTTAAGGTTTCTAGCTTGCCCCCTACTCTTATCTTATTTTTGTAGATCAACCTGCAATCGATCGATTTTATTCCATATGCCAAGTGTATAAGTTCATGTACTTGATTCGAATACATCTAATCCATCTCGCTACACATCTCATTATTTATAGACTTGTGGTCTAGTATAAGGTTATCCTCTCACATAGCGTCCTTGAACCGAGACAATAGTATTATATATATCAACCATAATAATATAATATTTCAAATTAAACGAGATATATTAAATCTCATACGAGTAAGAGAATCTACTAAAGTACCCACATCTCTAAACCATCCCACTGTTCCCATTTAAACATTTATTTAGATTAAACAGGAAGTACCAACCATAATCTTATTACATTAACTTTATTAATCAATTAACTTATAGTTTGTATGACCCAACATATCCAGCCAACTCCTCAATGGTCCTGCACACACACTTGGCGTACAACAAGTTCTACACATCAAACCTCGTTTAAATTGTCAACCTGCACATACACGTATGGTTCCACGCACGATATGTCCCAATAGCCAGTCGGTCTGGTTAAAATGTCAACCCTGAAGTTATTATTGATTCCAACACACACACATGTCACTATAGACATCCAGCCCGATTAAACTGTTGACTCTGCACTTATTGGTGACACAAATACATTTTAAATACCCGTTCTTAGTCTTAGATATTTTTATTTTAGTTTGATATCAAGTCCTCATTAATTATTATTAACTCCACCCACTAATCGATGACGAGTCCTCAAAACACCTCTAGTCCCATACCTAGAAGTCTCACAAATCACAATTATATTCTAGTTTATCCTATATGAATAATACTCACTGATAAATTCCACCTAGTCTCATCCTTAGACTCCTAAGACCAAGGAATACAGTAAAAATCAGCCCCACCCCAGAATTTCTAGTTCCATACCTAGAAAGAATTAACTACACAAAGGTGTACTAACTAGTCCCATACCTAGAAAGCATCCTAAGTAAGGTGGAATCAACAATAACCCATTTAACCCATCATTCCCATGATGTCAGAATTCATATAATTCACTAAGTGACACACACTATAAATTTAATGAATCCAAACAAATTTATTGACAGCATAACCCAATTAGCCCATCATTCCGCCTCTGATTGCTACCGAATCGATTCACCCTTGAGAGTTTTCCAAGAATGCCCCATTATTTTTATAAGTTAAGAATTTCTCAAATTTAACCCCGATTCAAATTCCGATTAATGTCTCATTTTTAATATTTAATTAATAAAAAATATTTTATTCCACAAATTTTATTTTTTCGACTCCTGAATTAATTAATAAAATTACGGTATGTTAAACTTAACCTCAAACTAGGAGTCCCGAGGCTGCATGGGCAGTTGTTACATGTTATGTTGGAAGTGCACAAGGTGTTCATGCCACCCGCGGTGCTGTTTGGGTGCTGCAGGGGGTTTCGGCTGCCCCCGTGACACGTTTTCAAACCAAGTGTGTGTGTTTTCCTAAGTATATCTATTTTTGAATTCATGTCCTATCCTCAAATAGGGAGTGTCGTAGTTGTGCAGGAGGTTGATACGTATTACGTTCGACAAGCATGAGTTGTTTGTGCTACTCGTGGTGCTATTTGGGCACCACTGGTGGTGTTGGCCCCTGTGGCAAATTTTCAAGCCTAAGTGTGCATATTTTTCAATTTAGGTTGTATCCCCAAAACTAAGTCTTGCAGTTGTGTGGTTGGTCACTACATGTTACATTGAATTTTCATGAGGTGTGAGTGTCACCCGCGATACCATTTAGGTTCCGCAGGCAGTGCTGGCCCCCGCGGCACTTTTTCAAGCCTAAGTGTGTCTATTTTTCTAGGTGTGCCTATTTTTGAATATGTGTCATATCATCAAACTGGTAGTCCCGCGATTGCGTGGCCGGTTCCGACATGTTACATATGATCAGTACGAGGTGTTCGTGCCACTCGCGGTGCCGTTTATGTGACTTTGGGGGTGCACCCAACACATTTTCAAGCGTAAGTGTGATTATTTTTGAATTTGGGTCTTATCCTCAAACAAGGAGTTATGTGGCTACATGGGCAGTTTCTATGAGTTATGTTGGATGTGAACGATGTGTTTGTGCCACCCGTAGTGCCGTTTGGGTGATTTAGAGGGGTGTCCCCCCCTGGAAAGTTTCCAAGCCTAAGCGTACTTGTTTTCCTAAGCGTGTTTATTTTTTAATTTGTGTCCTATTTATCGAGCAGTTGATACGTGTTATATTGGATGCGCACGAGATTTCCTACCACCCGCGGTTCCATTCGGGTTCCACCCCCTGCAACACGTTTTCAATCCTAAGTTGTCTATTTCTGAATTCGTGACCTATCCTCAAATGGGGAGTGTCGCGACTACGTGGATGGTTTCTATATGTGACATTGGACGTGCACGAGGTGTTTGTGACACCCGCAGTGCCGTTTGGGTGCAACTGGGGGTGCCACCCCCCGCAACACGTTTTCAAGCCAAAGTATGCGTGTTTTCAAATTCGGGCCCTATACTAGAACCGAGAGTCCTATCTCTGCAAAAGCAGTTGATACATGTTATGCTGTACATGGACAAGGTGTTCGTGCCACTCATGTTTTCGTTCCAGTGGCCCAGGGTGTGACGCCCCACCCTCGCGAAACATTTTCAAGCTTAAGTGTGTTTGTATTTTGAATCCGTGTCTCATCCTCAAATTGGAAGTTCAACGTCTATGAGGGAGGTTTCTATACGTTACGTTGGACATGAATGAGGTGTTAGTGTCACCCAAGGTGTCGTTCCGTTGACGTTGGGGTGCCGAAACCCCATGGTAAATTTTCAAGTCTAAGTGTGTCTGTTTTCAAATACGGGGCCTATCCTCAAAACGGGATCCTGTGGCTACATGGTCGGTTTATACGTGTTACATTGGATGAGAATGAGGTGTTTGTTCCACCCTCGGTGATGTCTGGGTGCCGCTGGTGGAGTAAAACCTCCGCAACACATTTTCAAGACGAAATGTGCCTATTTTCGAATCTGGATCCTATCCCTAAACCGGTAGTCTCGTGGTTGTGCAAGTGGTTGATGCATGTTATGTTTGAAATGAAAGAGGTGATAATTCCACCCGCAGTGAGGTTTAAGTGCCTCTGGGTATTCGTTCCCCCTCCCCATGCGACATGTTTTCATGCCAAAGTTTTTCAGTTTTTGAATTTGGGTCCTATCCTCAAACCTCGAGTACTATGACTATGTGGGCAATTAATACATGTTACGTTAGACGTGAAAGGGGTGTTTGTGTCACCTGCGATGTCGTTTGGGTGCCACAGGGGGTTCCAGTCCACCGTGGCACATTTTTAAGTCTAAGTGTGCTTATTTTCCTAAGTCTTTCCATTTTTAAATTCGGGTCATATACTAAAACCATGTGTCCCGCGGATGCCCATGTGGTTGTTGTGTATTCAATTGGATGCACACAAGGTCTTCGTGACACTCGCGGTGCCATTGGGGTGCCGCTTTATTGCCAGACCCCCCGCATAAC